>CAWUFW010001528.1:825000-2025000 GCA_963921515.1 Calotriton arnoldi | reverse complement strand
TCCATACACCCGTAAGTGGTCTCGGAGTGCCCCTCGACTATGTGCAGCAATCGCCACACCAGCCATGACTAAACAGATATATTCGACAACCTAACAGGGAGCACAAAAATGGGTCTATTAACTAACCTTTTTTAATAATATCAAGCTTGAAAGAACCTATAAAACATTCAATATAGGAGGTATCACCGTCACATACGCCTCCGGAAGCGTACGCGAGGGGTTTGTGGACAAGCACAAGTACTACTCAAGCGTCTCGCAGATAAGCTGCCCCACGGTGGTCGCGCCATGTCATAAGGTTTCTGCACATACACAGAGCTATGCACAGGAAAATGGGACCCCGGAATACAGTGGTTTGCCACCATATACCGTAGCACCCAAAAACCCCAACCCAACTAGCTTAGCATCCCATTAGCACCCAAGTACTAATGTTTGGACAACCCAGAACACGGTATCTTTATCTCAGGACTCGCAGAAGCAAGAACACTCTTTCGTCACTCACTCGTACTTGTCCACAAGATGCGTAGGAAGAGACACTGGATAGGTTAAAATGTTTATTCCAACTTACGTGCTCTAATGTACAGTACACGTGTCAGTACTAATAGCATAATGCATATGACTAATATAAGCAGCATGGTTACAATTCCATAGAATACAAACGGGGAAAGCATCTCAGAGCTCAGTGGATAAACGTATAAATAACATTACCACCCTCCCCTTGCAGTAAGATAGTTTATTATAATAATAGAAGACCTCTGGGCTTTGACTAGCGAACCCCCATACCTCAGTCTCTAGATGCAGAATTACATCAGCAGGACATCATAGCTCTTCTCACTGAAAGGGATTTCTCCAAGTGTGTTAAGCGCTAGTAAACCACAGTATTAAAAGCATACCAAATTCTTCATGGCAATTGCACCTAATGTTATGTCTGGGTGCGCGAGACTGGCCATATCAGGAAGAACCAAAATACATTGTTATGCGACCTTGTACATGTTTGTGCAGACTGAGCCCAAAAAGGTGAACAACAGAAAATGCAGACAGTGCAAAAGAACTTGGCACGAGCAAAGGGCGAGGGAAGCCCGGCTCAGTGTAACGTGCGCAAAGAAAAGCAGCATGGCAGCCAGGCCTAGGCCAACATAACAAGGCAGATAACAATCCACAAGACAACGTGTTCACCTGCTAGAGACTTCTAGCCGCAGATTCCTTACCTTAAAATAGATACCCAAGCAATACATCCATGGAGGTGGGGCTGCGATACGGACTATACTAGAAAGTCCTGTAGGACCGAACGGGAAAAATGCCCATGTCGACGGACCTCACTGTCACGCAGTAGTGCTTCATAAACATGAGCAGGGAAAGCCCACGTTGCTGCCTGACAAATATCCAGGATGGGTACTTTGCGAGCTAATGCAGGGGTCGCTGCCTTGTCTCTGGTGGAATGATCTTGCAAACCTTCATGAGGTTACTTTTTGGCCAAAGCGTAGCAGATTTTGACACAGTGCACTATTCATCGAGAGATGGTTTGTTTCTGCACCACCTTTCCTTTTTTGGCTCCGACATACCCCACAAAGAGTTGATCTTCCACCCAAAACTTTTTTGTGCGGTCAACGTAGAACAACAACACTCTTTTTGGGGTCCAGGAGATGGAGTTGTCTTCTATTCTTTAAAGAGGTGAGGCGGTGCATTGAAAGTAGGCAGGGTAACAGACTGGCCTACATGAAAGGGAGTCACCACCTTGGGTAGAAAGGATGCTCTAGTCCAAAGGACCAGCTTGTCTGGATAGATGTTAAGGTATGGAGGCTGAGATGACGAGGCCTGTAGCTCACTGACCCTCCAGGCAGATGTTATCGCCACGAGGAAGGCTGTTTTGATGGAAAGGAGTCTGATAGGGCAGTTGTGTAACAGCTTGAAAGGAGCGCACATCAGAGATGTTAAGACTAAATTGAAGTCCCCTGATGCATAATGAAGGTGGGAACATTGGTTGGAGACCTTTCAAAAACATATGTATAATAGGGGACTTGAACAGGGATGGCTGATCTGGCAACCGCAGAAATGTCGAAATGGCAGAAAGATACCCTCTTAAGGTGCCCAACGCAGCGCCCTGCTGGGCTAGAGTAAGAAGAAAAGAAAGAACTTGGGAAAGGGGTGCAGATAGGGGGTCAACTAGTTTATCTGTACACCATGCTGCTAACTGCTCCAAGGGCAGGCGTAAATCGGGGTGGAGGGGCACCTGGCTGGCAAGATAACATTGCAGACTTTGGGCGGAAGGTCAAAAGCTGTCAGCTGTCGCCGCTCTATCTCCACGAATGAAGGCGGAGCATTTTCAGGTTTGGGTGCACAACCCTGCCCTGTTGCTGCAACAGACGATCCTCCCGAAGATGCAGCCTGATCGGAGGACCCGTGCTCATGCTCAACAGCTCGGGATACCAGACTCTCCGTACCCAATCCGGATCCACAAGAATGACTTGGGACAGGTAATTCCTGATCTTCTTGAGAACTGTTGGAAGGTGGGTTACTGGGGGTGGTAGGTAGGCACCTAACACCAGCAACAAGGCCACCAACACAGTACTGGGTCCTAAATAGGGTCTCTATGAATTAGTCCCTTGCTCAACCGATGGTACCTTACACAGAGCAATAAGGCTTAACTTAGGGGACAGACATGTAAAGCATTTAAAAACACTAATATAGTAAATAAGACACAACACATAATAAAAATCCCAAACCAATTTATACAATTAGGAAATATTTTTATCTTTAAAATGACACCAAAACCATGAAAATAAAATGTAGGAAACCGGAGATATACATTTCTAAAGAATAAACACTTTCTAGTGCTTAGAAAGCAATAGCACCACTTCTGAACTTCTGGTCGCACTTGACCAGGACAAAGTTAAAGTTTGAGGCCGACTGCGATGGAGCCCTGCGCGGATACCCCACACGGTAGTCACCGGTCAAAATATTACCTTCGGACTTAGAAACTTTTCTGGAGCTTTTTCCGCCGAGGGCCCTTGCTGCTCTCCACCAGTGCGGATTTGGTGAGGGTTCACAGGCTTGACTTTCAGGAAGCTCCCTGGCAAACTCTGGAAATTGGACCTCTGAAGCTCTTCAACAGGATGAAACCGGAATCCGAGCCAGGTCGCAGTTGAAGGTGGCCAGCTTGGCTCTCACAGTCGGATCGGTCACCTCCTGGAGCTTTTTCCATAAAGTTTCTCAAACTTCTGGAGGTCCTTCCAGAAGGTTACCTGGTGGGTTCCAAGTGTCCAAAACACAAATCCAAGGGTCTGGAATCTCCTAGATGGTCCTTGGCAGGCCTAGACATCACTTCCCCCAATACACTTCGTCAACCCCTTAAAACTCCACTAGACGCAGTTGAGGAGGGGTACTCTGCCTGGGGAAGGGTCAGTTGAGCTCTGTTAACCTGTAGCTACAGGGAGCCACTCCTTACTACTTCATGAAGCAAGGCAAAGTCCTCAGAGCTGTAGTCTCAGATAGTGCAGCAGGCGCTGTCTTCACCAGGCAGGCCCTTGGGTGTAGATCAGGATTGCTGAGGGACAATCCTCCTTCCTCTTGTAGTTTAAGGCAGCAGAACGGAGAGGCTCTGCACCTCTCACATATTTATCCAGTGTTCTCTGGCGACAGGCAGGGGAGCACCCCTGTCCAGTGAGGTGCACGGCAACACACCTCAAAGCATGATAACTTCCTCCAAAGTGTGGCATAGTCTTGTCCCAGAAAGCACTATTCTCTCAAAACCCATTATGGCTAAAATATCAGCAGAACAGCAAGAGCTAACTAAACCAAACTCAGAGTATGGCTTATTTCCATAAACTCTCCCCACTCACATCTGGGAATTCCTTCCTTAAGCCTCCCATCTGGCAGGGAGAGGGGATGGCTCTGGCTGACAGGCCTGTTTGATCTGTTCTTCCTTTGAAGCTGATGCTTTATGGGCCAACCCCCTGCTCAGGCATTCCTGTGCCCCACAAGCTCTCTCCATCAGATAGCCTCTGCCAGGCCACTTATCACCTAATCAAGGCAGCCTTGCTAATCCCCTCAGAGCTGACCAATCAGGGAAGAGTGCAAGAGGCTGGAGTTTGGCTTACAGAAAATAAAGTCTTATAACTTATTTTCTGTACAAATTATGATAAATTCAACAATGTCAAGTTGTTGGATTTATCAGTACCATTCTGTTCAGTCTTTGATGGTGGCGGGCAATTGTCCTATGCACAGGTTATCCTGTGCAGGGCCTGGACCAGGCCCAAGTAGGACATCATTAAGGGCTTCATTGAATGGGAGTAAGGGCCCGGAAGGGGTAACTCCTGGCTGAATCACCTCTGTCAAGACGTTCACCTTCACTGCCACCTAGGGTAGCGTAAAGTCTAGGACCTCAGCTGCCCTCTGCACCACCATTGCGAAAGAGGCACCCTCCTCCGTAGCCACAGTAGGGGGAGAGACCATGCTGGTGTCTGGAGAGGAGTCCAGACCGCTGGCCTTTGCAGATCCTCCTACAAGTTGTCCTTGGACCACTAACTGATATCCATAAGGGTCTTGCCACCCCTCCCATTTGTCTCCCAATCCTGGCCATCATTTGTTGCCGCAGCACTTATGTTATGAATAAGGCACGAGCTCCGTAATGGGGAGTCTGCCCTCCCTGGCCGTGCCAAAGCCAGCGTCCGATAATGTCCGTCTGGCTCCGTGTTGGAGTTGGGGATGACAATGGGAATGGCACTGCGGTGGGGTGTCAGGGGGGCCGGAGCTGGGGAAGGTCAAGGTGGCTTGACCGGTGCCGCACCGGATCCATCCATAGATCCAAGGGGCCCAACTGATGTTGGAGGCGAACCTGCCGGCGGAAGATCAGTAGGGACCCCTCCCAAGCCCGCAGTGCCCAAAGGCACTCCATTGATCAAGCCGCCAAAATGTGAGATGCATGGCCTCATAAAACTCATGTAACTGGGCGGGGGCCGCTCCAGCTCGTGGAAACTCTGGGAGGCACAGAGACGGCCCAGGTGCAGGCACCATCACAGAGCTAGGCCTCGAGTGCAAACGCTCCCTCGTCTCATCAGATGACTTCAACGGACATGGCAAAGTCAAAGATCTTTCAACTTCTTGCTCTTCTTGCATCTGTGGGGCTTACCGACTTTCCCGACGACCTTGACAATGAGCGCTTGGATGGTTCCGTGAATGATCTCGGGACCGTCCTCTCGACCAAGCTCGCAAGCATTGCAGTGTCGAGCAGCAAGGAGCTTGAAGTATTGCTCTCTCCAGTCCTTGAGGTGCATGGCGCTGCAATCGACTAAGGTCTTGGCATCATGGTCACTCTCTAAACACCAGAGGCACACCAAATATGGGTCTGCCACCAATATCGGTCGGTAACAGGTGCCATACGGCTTGATTCCAACTTTCCTAACTGACAACCTTGACGCACTAGGAGACAAGTCCCGAAAAAGTGTCAGCAAAAAGTCGAAAAAAGGTCAGTCAAAAATGACTTGGGGTAGCTATTCCTGGATCTGCGCTCACTGGCGAGTAAAGAAAAGAACTGGCGTCAGCGTGCTGGGGTGGCGCCTATTTAAGTGCCACGTTCGTCACTTTCAGTGATGACTACGCTGACGATGCAACGTGGAGCTGAATGACACAACTTACCGGCGCGCAGGGCTACTGCTCACAAAACAATTGCAGCTCCAGTCTGACGCCTGGGGATTATTCTAAGGTAAGGATTCTGCAGCTAGAAGTCTCTATCAGATATATTAGTTTTAATGTGAAACTACTGGATCTAGGAATAACACTTTGGTTTACAATCACAATTCATGTTTTTGTCTAAAAATATACTGGCTTCTAAACATTACACATTTTTGGTATGCCCATTACATACTATTAGTTTTTTTTTTCTCAATCACACTGCTTAATGAACAGAAAACATCTTGGTATGAATACATTTTACATTGAAGCCTGTTCTTCATGCATTGGCTTGCATGCACTACATTAGGGTATGACTTGGAAAACTTGATGGGCGGAGACGTCAGGGATTCCAAGGTCGCTGGATGCTCAGTTCTGTGATGCTGTGAAGCACTTGTTGGTAGCCTCTAGAGGGAAATGCCTTAGATCGTATACTCATCTGTTCGCATCTTAAAGGCTATCTTTTTAAAAGTAATATTTTATATTTTAAAATGTTTCGGTTAGTCCGTGACCAAGTCATCAATATTTTTGGTATATGGATCCATGGATGACCAACACCTCATCCTAACCAACATGACAATAAGGCATTGCCAATCCCATTAATTGTAGGCAATGACCATTATGTCTTAGTATAATATTCAACATGTTGGGACACCTTTGGAGAAAGCAGGGGCAGCTCCGCCGCTAAGGCAGAGGAGCGTCGCCCCACTGCTCTCAGAGCAGGAAAAATAAAATGATATGGTTATTATCATTTTATTTTTTGCTTTGGGGCTAGGTTAGGGCAGGACTGGGGTCATAAGGGGAGGAGTGGTTTGCACACTCTAAGTATGCATGGCGGTTTGGCCGGCCGTCTTGGGCCGGACAAACAGTCATGTGCACTTTGCATGTTCCCCACCAGGCTGTAATACACAGCCTGGTGGGGAACATGCACATGCTCCCTATTTCCGTCTGAGCGCCGAACCACAGCGCTCAGACCAACCCCAACACTGCATTGCAGCATTGTGATTGGCTTAGGGGAGCCTACTTGCTTCCTGCTTCTTGGACCGAAGCTGAGGAGAAGGCAGCTGTGAGAAGGGACCGAAGCTGAGGAGAAACAGCATCCGTGAAAAGGTAAGTGTTTTTTTTGGTCCCCGCCACGACCGTCCTCCAGCCACAACCGTTCCCTGCCAGCCGCCCCGGGGAGAAAGAGACATTCTTTCATACTATGTGAAATTGCAAGATA
This sequence comes from Calotriton arnoldi, assembly GCA_963921515.1. Classification (NCBI taxonomy): domain Eukaryota; kingdom Metazoa; phylum Chordata; class Amphibia; order Caudata; family Salamandridae; genus Calotriton; species Calotriton arnoldi. The sequence goes on along the minus strand of CAWUFW010001528.1, from coordinate 2,018,114 downwards.
ATTGAGAACGTCTGGGCAAAGATCTTGATTGATATGACCATCATGAAACCAGTCCTCCAGAAGTCCTTCTGCTCTGCCTCTATGGAAACCTAGGCAATATTAACATAAATACATACTTTAAAATAATATTGATAATTTCCTACCAGTACTAAGAAAATGTACTGCACAAAAATAGACATTGAGGCCCTGATTTACCAAGAACCTCCGCATTCGTGGTGGAGGCTCTGCAGTCGTGGCAGGATCTCTGCACTTGTGGCAGGATCTCCGTACTGCAGTTTCTCATTGTGGAGATCCCGCCACGAGTGCGGAGGCTCATTGTGAATCGGGGCCTGAGCAAAGGCACACAGTTAAATGGAATTAAATGGTAGTTGCCTAATAAAAGAGTTGTGGAGTAACTATTAAGTCTGGGCTCAGGGTGTTGTGGGCCAGGGCTGCATTTTCACTAGTCTTGGAATAAGTGCATGTATTACCTGAGACACAATAATTCTGGCTGTCAAGGAGAACTTGTGTATATTGGATTTACCTAATCTGTCGGCAATACCAGATTCAACCAACATCTCAATTCTGTATATGTGTATATCTCTTTGGCATGTAGTGCTGAAATGCCTGTTAATTGTAATATTACACATTTTGTTGATGGATGTAAATGACATACAACTTCCTGAATTATGAATCTTCCAAAACTTAATATGAAATGTTTAAAAAAGGAAATACATTTTACTAGCCATGGTTAAGTTTTAAAATGTGATACAAAGCAGTATCAAAAAGTAAAGGCACAAGGCAGCAAGGATAGCAAGTGTGTAAAATGCTTAGCCAGCTATTGGGTCCCTCTCCCAATGATGATGGTAAACGACCGCCAAAGAGCCAATCGAGAGAACTGAAAAGCACTGCATGGATTCCAGAGAATGGATAGAACACAATGGGTGTGGAAGACCAAGACTGGATTGTGTCAGGAAGTAATGAAGGCTCTCTCCAATCAGTGCTTAATTTGAGCCGGTGGTTTCCGGTGCATGGCACCAGCATTTAATTCTCAACACCGGCGCTTGTTACAGTCTGCCACAAGGTGGCGTTGTCTGGCTAAATTAGAGATGCGCCCAACAACTGTTAATTATTAATTAAATATTCACTAAAAATGACTATTACCTGCCGCCCAAGCCATTCTTATAGCCTTGGGGGCCTGAAATAGTCCGAATTTTCACACTTGTAGGAGTATGACAGTTATTAGTTGTGTTGATACTATCATTGGCAGCATGGCTGGGGGAAGTGTGGTGCAAGCTGCAGTGGCCTCCTGGCGGGAGCCCTGGAACTTATTTTTTTACAAATTAAGCACTGTCTCCAATGATTCCAGTGTCACTGAGAACACTAGGCTGAAGCCAAAGCTGGGATGCTTTGTACATTTTAAAAACATAAGCGTTGAAATGGTGATTAAAAGACTTAAAAAGTGAGAAGAATGGGATAGGGTGGACATCAGGCTGGATTTTCACCAGAGTTTCTTTTCACTTGTTAGAAGCTACCCAAAAAATGGAGTCAGGGTGATTTTCTTTTATTTCTCTATTTTTGATAAGAGTAACCAATGATGTCGTGGCAGCTTCTACTAAGTCTTATAAAGTGGTAAACGTCCTGTTAGACTTGGCTTTTTGAGCGGGTTCATTCCCCAGACTTTTTGCTTTTTGGCCTCCTGTTTTTGACCTTGTTTTTGTTGGTTTTAGGACTTTGGGCACTTTACCACTGCTATTCAGTGCTAAAGTGGATATGCTCTCCATGTAAATTGTGTTTATGGATTGGTGTTTCCATGATTGGACTATTTGATTTACTACTAAGTCCCTAGTCATGTACACATGTGTGCCCAGGGCCTGTAAGTCAAATGCTGCTAGTGGGCCTGCAGCACTGATTGTGCCACCCACACAAGTAGCCTTTCAAAGGGGTCTAAGACCTGCCACTGCAGTGTCTGCACGCAGTTTTTACTACCATGTCGACCTGGCAAGTGCTCCCACTTGCCAGGCCCTAACCATCCCTTTTCTTACAAGTAAGGCATCCCTTAGGTAGGCTCCAAGGTACCCCCATGGGCAGGGTGCAGTGTATGTGAAGTGTAGGACATGTCCTGGTGTGTGTGACATGTCCGGATAGTGAAATACCACCAATTTCGTTTTTCCACTATGGACAGGCTAACATGGGATTTGCTTTGTAATATCTTACAAGCCTAACTTTCCACTGGGACAAGATAGGGAAATAGAGTTTAGTATGCCTGAACTCAGGATTTTAAAATACATCTTTTAGTAAAGATGATTTTTATTTTATGTGTTTGAAAATACCACTTTTAGAAAGTGGGTATTTTCTTGTCTAACCATTCTGTGTGCCTCTGCTGGTTTGTGTATTGACTGTCTGGTTTTGGAGTGACAGAGGCTGGGGATGTGCATTCACTGTAGACAGCCACAAGGGGGGTTGACGTGTGTCCTGCCTTTCCTGGGTGACTCATAGTTGGGCTGAATAGGTCTAGTCTACATATAGAGTGGTTGGAAGAGTTTTCACTAGCACCTGAATAGGCAGTGTTGCCTCTGCACAATGCTGTCTCCACCTCCTGTAGTGAAGCTGGGCCAGAGAGTGCAGAACTGGTTTGGACTGGGCTCAAAGACCCTTGCCACAAAGAGAACAAAGAGTAAATGTGGGATAAATATTGGGGCCCAGACCCCAGGACTTCAGAACTCTTTTGGATCAAGGAGCCTGCCAAGAAGAAGAGCTGCAGAACCTGTAAGGAGGAACTACCACTTTGCCGTGTACTTTGCTGTGTTGGCCTACAGTGGTTGCTTCTGTCTTGGGCAGAGAAAGGACTAGACTGAAATTTCTGCAACTTCTTTGTTTGAGTTTCTCCAAGGGCTTGAGGTAGAGCTTGCCACCTGTTCAAGAAGTCTCAGGAACAGCAAAGACGTGTAGTTCATCCGCTACCAGTACTGGCAACAGTGTGTTTTGTGCTGCAACAGAGGAAAAAACCAACCCGTCGCTGTCAACACCGCCGCTGCCGGCTCTGTGTCCTAAAAGCACTGCAGAGAGCACCGCCGCACTTCATACCTCGACCCTGGTCTCGCCGATGACGATGCCCGACGCCGCCACCACCGAGCCGCTGCTTGCACTGTGACCCTGGTCTCACCAACGCCGCTGGGCGACCGTCACCGAGCCACTGCATGCACCATGACCTGAGGGCACCGCACGCTGCACCGCATCCCCGATGCCGCCGCTCCTGACTTCAACCGCATGGAGTTCAATCTGCAACGCGTGTGACTTCAAGGGCCGACGACTCCCACACCGACCTCCGGAACCGACGCCTTCCAACGCCGGCTCTTCAGAGCTCACCGCGAAGTCACCGACGCCCTACATTTCTAAAGAAACTGTTTTGAGGGTCTTCCCGACACAGTAGCTGGCCTGCGACACCACGGTCAGCCAGAACTGTTTAGATTTGTTGTTCACGACACCGTGATAGCCCCAGACGGAGTTATCGACTTCAAGGAACTGTATTTTAAGTCTATTTTTGCTGATTGATATTTCTAAGAACTGTATGGTGGATTTTTATCGTTTTTCGTCTTGTTTTACACAGATAAAATATTGGATATTTTTCTAAAACTGCTGTGGTGTCCTTTTGTAGTGTTTTCATTGCATTACTGCTGGTTATGTGCAAATGCTTTACATACTGCCTCTGAGATAAGCCTGACTGCTTGTGCCAAGCTACCAAGGGGGTGAGCAGGGGTTATTTTAGAAGTATACTCCCCTTTTCCTGATTAGAAAGAAGGGCCCCTACTTGGACAGGGTAACAACTTGCCAACTAGAGGTCCCCATTTCTAACACATCCTTTAAAAGAATCTTACACAAAAGTAAAAGTTGGGAGACAGAATTACAACTGCATTAGTCACTAAGACAGAGTATGCACCAGCCTGCTCTTATTACAGTAAAAACACCCTTCGCATCCTACCGGAGATAACGATTGTGCGATATGCAAGCACTTACAATCATACTAACAGAATCACATGTCCTCCGCTCCAATTAACTCGTACCTCCCTATACTAATATTATACTCATATTTCTCTATACTAATTCACCACTAATCCTTTTGGGTTCCAGAGTAGCATGCTACTCGCCGAAGAGTGCTTCTACGCCTCGTTAGAGGTAGTAAGCGCTATATAAATACAATTAGCGGCAGACTAGCCAGGAGACCCCACTGTTGTTAAATGCTGCACCCCATTAGCAAAGACAGAGACACCCCCCCCCGCCCCCTTCCCCCGAGCCCCGTTCAGCGTGCGTGAACACGACGAGCCCTGAACATTCGTGACTTCTTTTCTTCTACAGCACCATGGGTATTTTAGGAAAAATTACATTTCTGATCCTGAAAAGTGATTTCTATGTATTACACACCGCATTAAACGTGACGGAAGAGACAGATTTTTTGTGTTTTCTTTTTCAGGTTGAGAGCTAAACTGTCACTCAGGTTGCCATGGAAACGGCTGTGGGGGCCTCGTGGCTGAATGTAATCCATGCTCTGCTTTAATTGCAGTTGCTGCGAAGCTCACTGTGCCACCTGCAGCTCGTGGAACTGCAGACACTTGCCAACTGGCACACGGTTGCTGCGTTTGCTATCCAAGCTAACTCTCGGTGGGCTTCTTATTAATGTTAAGGAGCAAGACATGGAGTCGAATGGAGCCCGGACCCGTGGCGTAGCTCCGCCGCTTAAGTAGTCCCAGTTGCCATGTTTCAGTGCCCTGCATTTAAATGTTACTGGAACATAAAGCCGGTGATACATTATTTTCTTACAGAAGGACGCGCGCATGCTCTTAAAATTAAAGGAGACATCAAATGTCCACGTAAAGGCACAACAACTTCTTATTTTGCATGCAAGGAAATGTGAAATTTACAGTACAACGTTTATCTTATAGTAAAACGCAGAAAACAATCATCTTAGTGGATGGCAGCAGATTGAGGTAATCAACAATTAGTGTCGTAAACGTACATCACGGCCTGATTGTTAATACCCACGGTATTGGCAGGCCTATGTGCACTCTGTGGGTGTTTAGGAAGCTAGTTTTGTCAGGCACAAGTCTGGTTGGTCACGGGCAAGCTCCATGAATCACATGCACAAGATGTACTGAAGCCAAACCGTCATGCATGGTAGCCTCCTCTAGTATTCTTCCTGACCCTTCCAAGATGGCCTCCAACCTATATAGGACCCTGGTTTCCTCCCAACTCATTGGCTTCTTTTCTTGCATACCTCTTCTGGGACCTATAAGACAATCTGTGGTCTTCGTCTATATTTGTCTGAACTCTTCCAACCTGCTTTTTTGAGTCGTCAGGTTCTTCGCTACTAATTCGGTCCTTCAAGTCCCAGTTGGTTCTTCTGTTCTGCATGGTCCAACCTCCTGTTTCTAGTTTCTACACATTTTAGAAATGTATGCTTCAGCATTGTCCCCTTAGCGCATCCATCTTCTTTGTTGTGCTCGCAGGTTGTAGAACGCATTTGCAGCTTTTAGGGTGTAGTGGCTGTGTTCGCGGCCACTCCTCTGACTTCTGCCATGTACAGAGTCCCTCCAAACCCATATTACTTATCACGCATGGGCCGCTCTGAGCCTTCTTGTGTGTTGCGCTTTCCTCAGCATTATCTGAGTGCCACAGTAGATCTTCATCTTTCCCCCTCAGGTACATAGGTGTTTAGGGCAAAAACAAGTGAGTGATGGCACTGGAGTTGCATCACTGAGCACTGCTTTTTTTGGCATCTGTGCCACCGCAGGATGAGCTACACCAAGCGATTAGTATTGGGTTTTCCAACGAATTGTGATCACCATCTTTTACAGCTCCCCAAACATTATAGTAGCTTTTCTTTGCCGGGTCAATCAGAGAGTTATGTAATGGAAACTTTATTTGAAGGTGGATAATTCTCACTAGAGTCCATCTCAATGCTTCGAGAGTTCCATCTTCATTGCCTTCTTTACCCCTTGTATATACAATAACTGGTATGCTTCTTTTATTCTATGTTTTTACTTACTGCTCCTCGCTGTTGCTTTTCGTGTTGCTTTCAGTGGGGGTTTTAAGAACCGTGATTTCCTCATTTAGGTGCTTGACTCCTTCCGATGGTGGATTTATCATTTTGTCTGGACCCACTGTTGCTGATATAGTTTGACATCTTTTCTCTGCGTAACCTGCCTGCCCAACTTGTGTTTGAGGGACAGCCAGGGTGGTGTTTGAGGAAGTCTTCCCCCAATAGTTTTCCAGCTTGCACCAGCTAAAGAAATGTCTGACCACTGTTTAATATTCAGTACTACAAGTCGGCGGAGTGACTGAGATCCAGTTGATAGCATCATTCGTGAGATTCACCGCCATAGAATCTTTCCTGCCACCAAGATTCAGCTCCCAGTAGGTTTCTGATGCCTTCAGGATCTTTCCTTCTGGTGCTTTATAGCATTGCTCTACACAGGCCTTCCTTCATGAACCAGGCCTTATAATTGGGTCAGAAAGCACAGTTTTCATAAGTGGTTGCTTTTCCCTAAACAAAACTGCCAAAAAGGAGATAAAACTGTGACCCGACGCCCATCCCTTGAAAATGAGACATTACCTATCCTAAATCACAGGGCAGCAACACAATTGTGAGAGCAGAGGAAGGAGCTATCGAATAAGATTAAAAAGTAACTAGTTTTGAGGGCAGCTAGCTCGGAGGCAAGAGGCTTTGCTTGAATGGCAACATGGCTAGCCTCTCATGGCAAAGACTATAAATGGGGGAAGGAAGGAGACACAAAGGAAATGGGAATGTGAGGTTAAGAATTGAAGGAGTTAAAATATGCAAATGACAGAAAACAACACAGACATGATTGAGTGACAAAACGGATGTAGAGGCAATATATGTAATTTGTATACAACATTTTGATTGGTATTTCCTACCCTAGCAGCACTGACTTACAAGCGGTCATGGAGAGCACAGATGTCTGTAAACTGTGTCTGGAGTATGTCATAATATTGTGCACAAAAAACATAGCCAGTGTTGGGACGGAAATGTCCTCTGCATGGTAATGGACGTGCACCAATGCCCTCAGTGCTCTAACTGTACGGATGTCTGGATTCCTAATGCTGATTTCTGTTGGCATAGGCAAACACAGATCATGTCATGGCATGTGTGCCATGACATAGGACTGTGTAGTCAGGATGCCTACTAAACACTGATAATGCCCAGTTTAGGTGATGTTTGTTTTGAGTTTACTAGCTGACACCATAGGCCTTTCAACACAAGAACAAGATAGAGCTCCTCCTCTTCTCTCAGTCCGGGTATTCTTCTCCCTCCTCTTCGGGTGCTTATGGACTTTTTCCCTGACGCCCACTTCACTACTGGTCCGCCCTGAGGTCCCCTGTTGAGGTGCAGCGTGATCCTCGGAACCAAAAACAGGAGACAGGGTAAGTAAGTAAGTCAGGCTCCTACCGGTGCCCTAATCACCGTGCCAACACCACACCCATGTTCTGTGCTCTGCTTAGTGCTCTCACGCTCCGAGTGACCATGCCGTAATGACCGCCTCTCATCCAATCACCTCCTTAGTAAAAAATAACAAAGTAAGGGCATTAGCCTGTGGCCACGGCCCTCCAGGGTGGTGGAAGGGTGCATCACAGCATCCACCTCCTCACAGGGACTGCTGTGCTTAAGCCTGGTACTCATGGGCTGTACTCTTGTGGCCTCCGTTCTCTGCCCTCCTGCGCTGCCTTCCTCTGCTTAATCCCGCTTTCCTCCAGTGATTACTCCTTCCTCAAGGTACTGCTCAATCGCGTCTTTGCCATTCCCAGGTCGTCTGCGTTTACGTCAGCTCCTTCCGAAGCCTAGTGGATGTCTCCGACGATGCCTGTATCACCGTCGTGCCCCTTCATAGGAACGCCGGTTGCTGTTGATATGACGTGTGCCATAAACACTGGTGGAATGCCATCTGCTTCCTTTGTACAGACGGCCACAGCCCTCTTGGAATTCCCATCTACGATGAGTGGGGGATCACAGACTGTCTTTGATTGCAGTCTTGTTGGACCGGGAGGGGCGCCTAAATGTCTATGAACAAAGTGGAGGGTGGCTACTTCCTTCCCCAGGAATTAAGCAGCACAAGGGGAGTGGTAGAAGCATACCTTGTAGTGATCAGTAGGAGTGAACAAGCCCTTTTTAACCTGTGTCACTGGAGGGAGACCTAATGCTGATTTCTGTTGGCATAGGCAAACACAGATCATGTCATGGCGCAGCGCATGAGTGGTGTATCTGTGCTGGGAGTATGTGTGCCTGGGAAGGATGCAATCCAGGGATAAGGCAGCATTGAGCAATGCGTGCTCAGTACTGTAGGCCATGCATCGTTTGATCTAGTGGCATGGGTCAGGGCACAGGGCATGGTCGAAGGCCATGCAGTCGTTTCATGTTTTGGTCAGGGAGATGCCTTGCACACAGAGCCGTATATATACAGCTAAAGGCCCTGCACAGCAGGTGGTACGGCACAGGTTCGGGTCACAGAGTGTCACCCTAGGTCTCAAACTGTGCAACAGCCTACTGCACACAGCCGTTTGAGGGGCTCAAGCCCGGGTGCTGACTGTGGTTGAAGGTTACACCCTGATACCACTGCGCCCAGGCAAAGACAGTGCACAGTAGGATTTTGCTTTGACCAGTGGTTAAAGTATATCATTTCAAAACCAAAACAATAACTGAAAAAACTTTGTAAAAACAAGTTATTGTTATTTACTCAGAAAAGACCTGTCACTTGTTATAAATGAAACTCTCCCCTAAAGTTCCAGTTTAAGGGACATTATGAATATGGCGAAAAACCTACAACAAAACACTGACATTCACCATCCACGGGGAGCTAAACACCCAAAATTCTCCCAATGTCTGTTACTGCCTTCACATATGATAAGGGCACCTTCATGTTCCATGGTTCACGGACTTCAAATGACAAGTTTGTGACCTAATGTAACCTTGAGGACTTCAACACGTAGATCAAGGACTTCTTATGTTAATGTCATTACACTAACATGTGCATTACATTTTACATGGAACACGGGGTTGGAGCTTACTAAAGTATTTCAAAACAACAGAAATTCACTAAAAAAGTCACATGAAGAAGTGTAATACTTAGGTCAAAAACAAAAAAAACTTTGAAATTTGATACTTTGGTGCACCATAATGACGAGCTGCCCTAAGCCATAAAGTCCTCAGAGTTGAACTCTGATGCAAAAGAACATGGATGGAATAGTGTTATCATGTTGGAGAGGGTGACCATAACTGTCCAATTGCCGAAACTTTTATTTTTTTTATTTAATTTGAAAAGTCCTTAATATAAGGCGTGTCAGTGAGAACATTGCAGGCATAAATCTATGTAGCAATTACAGTCCAGAAATGTAGTCAAAAGCAAAGAATGTTTTGGACTGTTAATCGCTTTAACCATGTTTGAGAGAATTGCCCTTTAAACATTTGTGATGATTGATCACGGTGCACTTGTGGGGTGGAAGGGTAGGAGGCAAAAACTGAATCCTAAATAAAAACTCCTATAGAAACTTTTCTTATCTGCTTTCCTAAAAACCTCTAGATAAATTTGCTGCACAAAATGTGGCCCAAAATTGAGCTTGATTCCGGTTTGTTTGGTTGGTTTAATCAGTCCTGACTGTGTATTTTGTGAAATTAAAAAATAAATCAAAAATTCAAAAAAGGATATTCTGAGAACTTTAAACAAAAAAATAATTTATATAAAAGCTGTTTTTCCACTTCTGCACTTTGCGAACTCTCAAAGTCTCTTCAATGTGAGTGATTTAGCAGTCTAAGGGGCCGATTTATATGTTGGCGGTGTGTACACTCCATCGCAACGACGACGGAGTATACACACTGCCAACATAATAGTCCGCCTGCCCAGTTTAATTGGGGGTGGACCACAGGTTTGACTACGTCAGAGACTACCTTGATGTTGGAATAGGTAAATACGATGTTAATGAATGCCATGATATAGGCAGGCTGACAACGGCAATACCAATAAAGCGATGTCAATGTATGCCACAATGTATGCCTGTAGAACAGCAACGATACCGGCAGTAGCAATGTCAATGTATGCCACAATCTATGCACAAATGTCAATATTGTTGCCGGTACAAGCAATGCCAATGTACGCCATGATTTAGGAACGCTAACTATGTCAATATCAGTAAAGACAATATTGATGTACGCTGTGACAACTGTACACACAATGTTGAGAATGTCTATAAAAATGATACCAGTGACTGTCATATTATTTTTAGGAGTTCCAGTAAACTCGCATCATTGCTATCAGATTTACCCAAGGTAAATCTCCCCATCAACCCCGTGTCAGAGATACGTGGTCAGGCATGTCACGTGACCCACACCCATGCCTATCGAATACCAGGTCACAGGTGGGGTTTCTCTCAGCCCAAAGACAAATGCGCGCCCAGGGAAAACCCTGATCGATCCCACAGATAGATAGTTGCACCACAAACAGGTCTGAGGCAAATGACCGCAATAACACACTTTTGGCCAAAGGCTTATGTTCCCCAAAAATACCACAAAGCTAGATATCACATGTAGATAGAAACACTCAGCCAATCAGAACACGACATGCGCACCACATGTAGTGATCACACGCTCCTCATGCCGCACATCTGGACACATACACACTGGCCCACATTAACTCTCCCCAAGGTCGAGAGTCATCTGTGTCCTTATCTGATGTCCGATATTGTTAATGTACGACTGAGATGCTTTTCAGGAATGCAGTACCTCACAAAATGTATATAAAACCAGCTAAAATTGTACACCGAGAGACTCTCCTCAGATGCATTCCTTCGAGACTCTCTCGGCCATTATGTTTAATGAAACCAAATTGTTATTGTTTTGCCAAACGCCTCTTGTCTTTTCATTTCTTTAAGGTAAATTCATATCCGAGCAATACTGTCACTACCATAGTAAAACCACTCCGACGGAGTAAGGGCCATCTGAGAAATGGCTACATGTCCGCTCACCCAAGCTTGATGGGAGGACACGTAACCATTTTTTTACTGTTGTTACCGCCAGGCAAACCCTGATGGTGAGGGACAGTAAAATGTTTTGGTATTTTCTTTTTCAAAATAAAAAGAATGTTTGGTGCAGACTTGTGTCATTCTGATGCAACCCTGCACCAAACAGCAATATGCATTGACAGGAACCGCTGTGACGGCTGTTCCTGCCAATGCTTTATAAATGACTGTCAGCTTTGCGATCATTTATAAATTTGGAGAACGGTCCCTCCACCAGAGGGACGGAGTAATTTACTCCGTCTCCCTGGTGGAAAAACGGGACGTCCAACATTATATAAATCTGCCCCCACTTGTTTTGCTGAAGCAGCAATGTTGCAGAGTGCATGGCTACAAAAAGTCAAATCTGTTTGCAAACCCATCCTCCAGAAAGAAAACAGGGACATGTGGGGACAAAGGAAGCATTCTTCAACCCAAGGCGCAAGGGTACACACTAGAAAAGTATTCAATCCCTGTCCTACCAGGAAAAAAACTCTATTTGCGACATTGAGTATGCAAACTCAAATAACTACTTCACAAACCTTTTTTTTCGTGTTAAAAATAAATATTCAGTGCTCTGAGAGCTAGGGCAATGGGGATGGGTGGTGCACAGCCTATTTGACACAACCAAAGTCCCTTTCTTTCTGGTTCAGGGGGACAGGGTCATTAAAAAGACAGCTCTCCTAAAACCATGGATGTCAGGGTCGGACTGGCCTATAGGGCAATCAGGCAGTCCCCGATGGGTTGGTCTGACGGGTTAGTGTGTGGGCCGTTTTTTTTAGCAGTTAGTGGTATTGTATTATGGCGAGGTGTGCCGGTTCTTACCGTTGATTTCCCTGATATTACCACAAGCATTTCCCCCAGCAAACACAAAAGCATTCAATCACCCATGCATTGCAAAATACGCAAACAGTGTGTATTTACAAGGTCGAAACTGTCCTGATTTGAAATGTGGGCTCCATTTGTAGCTATGGTTCAGCATGGATTTATTGAGAAAGTGAGAAGCTGTGCAGAGGTCACGGAGGAGACAAACAGACTCTCTTTATGTTACCAGACAACAAGCACATCTGTTAAAGACTGGTACAAATTTGGATGGAGAACAATATGTCTAAAATGAGGAGAGATAATTCATTAATATTTTGCTCGCATAGCCTCAAGCTGATAATTAGAAATCAATACTTTTACAACTGGTGCTGCGGCTGGCCGATGACAACTGTTCCTAAAATGTAGCTGAAAACAGGAAACTAGAAAAGGTACAAATAAAGTGCAATTCTCCTGTGATTATGGACAACAGGGGGATGACTATTTTTAAATTCAAAAATGGGATTGCAATGAGGGAGCTGACCTCTGTGTGCAAAATGAAATTCCCCGAGCTGTGTCCAACCAGCTCAGCAGAACGCACATCAGCCCAGGAAGAAGTTGTATTATTGCATTTTCACCCGCCTGTGGCCACTATGGGATGCCATCAGGTCAAATGCAAGCTCTGGCGGGCGTTAACAGCAAGCTCAGGGGCATATGGTATTCCAAGTGATAGTCAGTGTCTTCATTTAACAAGCCACGTGATTTAAGTGACAAGCCACGCATTCCTGGCATGCCAGTTCTGTAAATGATATCATTATTCCAGTCTAGTCTGTCCCACAGCCAGAGGTCACAGTATTATTACCCTATCCGCACCATTAGTCTCTTTACAAAGACCACCCTGGTGTGGTAAACTGCTCTATTTCAAATTAGGCGGCAGGATAGAACACAACTGACTGCTGGAAGGAAGCTGGAAGAAAACTATTCATTGCATGAAGCACCCCAAAATCTACACATGGAGTTGCTCCCAGTGCTTAGTTTGATAATAAATACATAGGTAAATAAATAAATGAAAAAAATATATAAGTAGGTAAATAAGTGAAGGGGCCCAAAGTTCTCTTAGACATCTACGAGCAGCGCTGTCAAATGCAAAGGATGCCTAGCCTTGGTTCCACTTTACACCTTTTTCTTCCAACACCCTATGCTTCTTGTCTCTTTATCTCATCCTGTAGGTTCTTTTTTCAGTCTTACTTTTCCCATTTGTCACTGTTTTTTTAACTTTCAATTATTTCCTCTTTCACTCTTTTCTGGCTTTTTCTCTCTTGGTATGGGGCAAAGCCTGATCATATATATATGCACATGCATAGTTAACAGAAGAACTTGCTTAGGGCAGGCTGTACCAACATTGTTTGTACGTGTAGACCACTAAAGGGTGAGACAAAAAGAAAATGATAACGAATTGTAGGACTAAGTGCATGAAGATAATCAGGAAATGCTTGGCATAATATTTTTTTTGTCTCCTAGTCACAGTTCATACTTCATAAATAAATTCTACAGAAGTGGCAATGTTCTGAAGAGCCCAATTGTCAAAGAGAGGTCTCTGTAACTCTATTGACATCAAAGAAACCAACAGAGAAAGAAGCATATGTCACTAAAAAGGTATCTATAGGCAGTAAAAGGTGAACCAGAAACCCCACAACAACAGCACAGCATAAAGCACAGATGCAGTCAATCGGTAAAGTATTGCAAATATACATCAGGCAGCCGTATTGTATGGCTGAAAACAGGCAACAAACTACCAAGGATAAGGTTTGTTCAAAAAATAAAACAACATTCTAGCGTGGTGATAAATGTTAGAACCAGACCAGTGGTTTACAATCAATGAAAAATGCAACTGGTCTTAATGGTGATCCCAAAAGCAGAAAAGAAAGCCAAAAATGGAAATAACCAGTCACGCAGTTAAACTTCCAGTGAATAAATCACATCCAAATAAAGAAATGCACCTCCTCGAAAAATTAGAAATCCACAACAATAAAAGGCAGCACGGGGCATGGCCTGAAACAATTATAGAGCAACAAATTAGGTGTAAATTCGGGACCAGAAAGCAACCCCTGCAGGTAAAAACACAAACCGCCCATGAGGCCAATGAAAGAGAGAGAATTCCCCTGTTGTTAAGGTGTCAAACCAAAGTAACTGTGATCAAAAATAATACAGTAGCTCCTCTATTGTACCAGGAAGGTAATACAGAATTGAATGAAGCACCAACAAAACCTGTTGGAAAACTGGAACACCTGTCTATAATGAGACAGAAGAAACCCATGAGAAAGTCAATCCAATAAAAGCCCAACCTAGCAAGCATTGCCTTAGAAAGCCCACCAACTGGACTTGTGGCACGCATCCACCACCACTGTATACCATTCGACGTACAATCGAGCAGGCAAGGTAGCAAACCTCACATGTCAAATTATTATCATGAAGAATGTAAGGCTGAAGAAAAAGAAGCATCCACACAGGATATAGCAAGAGATGTACCTGAACTTGACATGGATTCACCCATCTATCGTCAGGACGGTAAAGAGGAAGAAAGAACAGGCTGTAAAATGTCACAGCAAATATTAAAGTCAGTGTGCCATTCCGTCATGATTTTTTTAGAGCTAAACCATGTTTTTTTCACTCTTACCTAATATTGTATGTCATACGTATACCAGTGATCTAAGGGCATATTGCTAGCCAACTGAAGCGGCCTCCAGGTGACGGGATCTTGCTTTCTAAAAGAGCTTTAACATAGCACAACATTACTGATGTGCCTCTTTCACAGGACGACACACCTCATGGGGCTAAATCATTTCAACAGATATTGTTATTAATTCAAAGTTATATATTTAAGGAGTTTTATATAGAGTTTCCATGGCGCCAATGAAAGTAAGACAAAAGAAAGAAATGGCGGGTAGGGAACAGGGGTCAAAGTGGGGCGGCATCAAGGCTAGAGAAGAAATACATGTGTTCACATTTGTCCAGAGACCATCAGATCTAAAACCCAAGCACAGAAAATCTAAGGTCACAGCTGTGGCTGCTTTTGTATGATTTTTCTCTCTTTCTATGTGATGTAATTCATTTTTTTCTGAAAATAACTCATGAGTTTCAGGGAGCCACGCATGTAAAGTCTATACAGAAGTCCATGCTGATATTATCGCTCATTGGATAGTGGTTGTAAGACAATGCGATTTTGTGCTCCAGTTCCATGACCGTGATGAAGTATAGCAGAAAGGCCAATCTATGGCACGTTATTGAGTTTTATGTTCGTTAATAATGTTATTATACATCGCCGGACGGATGTTATGTAATTGTCATTGATCAGCCTACGTAGCTGCAGGCTTCTGGAAAGTACTAATTAAATAGATTAATTGCAAGATGAATGAACCGGGCTGGCTGTAGTTGGAACTCATTCCTAACACTTTGTCTCGCTTTCTTCTGCGAATGATGCAGGAATTCTTTAGCATGGAAACAGGCTTAAAACTCTAAAAACAGAAATATGGACGTTTCACGTCATTGGCACTGGGGTCACATGACGCTTGAGTTTGCTCAACTATAAGCTTTAATAACTCACAACCAAGCGCAAGGGCATTCTCACGGGTGAGAGTATTCTTTACAAATACACATAACATAACAACTATACCCCTGTACAACTTGCCTGACAGATTATTCCATAAAATACTGAGTCATCTCTACTAACATAGGAGCCGGTGTATTTCGTGTCATTGTCTCCCATACATTCTGTCTTCCGTGTCATTGTCTCCTATACACTCTGAAACGACACGAATTTCTTTCCTATTCTACTCACTGAAGATAATAAGCTGAATGGGATCACCTTTTGGGCCAAGGCTTAAGTAATGAGACCTGTCGGTCTTTTTGTCTGTCAATAATTGTCACAAAAACGCAGTTGGGCACACTGAGGTGAATTTCAACCACACTGTTTATGGCTTCCCAATTAAGCTTGAGTAAGCTCACTGGCTATGTAGAGTCCACCTCCTGGGCCCTGACAAAAATGTGGTGGTCTAGTCCCTTCCAAAAGTCCATGAATTCAAGCATGTTGCACCAGAATCCAACCAAATTCTTTATTCCTTCAGCGCAGAAAGGTCACAGACATGTAGCACCAAGTCTACTTCTCTACTCAGACATTTGCCTCAGATTCTAAAGCGGTAACGTAACAGTCCTTTGAATGAAGGTGTTGAGTATGACCTCTGAATAAGTTGACATCAATCTACTACACGCAAAGTATGGTGATTACATTAAACTAACATGAACATTGAAGTGGGAGATATATAACTTCACCATTATTTAAATATTTTGCTCAAAATATTTATTGACAAAGATACAAGAGTGAAGCATACATGAGGTTTTTGGGCTATCCTCTCTCGTGGAGAGAAGTTGCTTCATATATGATATCCTCATGATAGGCACTTCAATGAGCCCATATTGCTGCAGTCTAGACCCCGGAACTCAAATATGATCAGCTGACAGAGCAAAAGCAGATTATGTCTCTGTGATATCAATCCACTGCTCACGATCGACAAAAGACAGGTCAGTTTAGATAGTGTCTTAGATCACCTAAAGTATCCTGTTAATTCCTAAAATACCAAGAAGGTCTGCATAAATCCTACCATGTGAGCTTTCGTACAAATTTATCCCAGTCTCCTGCAGACAAATTGATATGCTAAAGAAAAACAAGCATTTAACATAGGTCAGGCCATTGGTTTAAAACTAGCCGTAGCATATGTAAATTCTCTGACAGAATACTTTTGATCAAGATTCAAGATATGTCAGGCAAAATGCACAAATTCAGCTCTTTATACTCTACATATTTGGAATAGTAAGCTCCTTCGAACTTAATGGTATTGGTATCATTAATGTACATTTTGAAGAAATATATGGGCATTTTTGTGTCTTAGCGTGAACCAAGACACAAATGTAGCCCCAAGTACTGTTGGTCTGCCTGTAAAGGACCCACTTTTCAGTAATTGTACACTCTGCACATAGAAGTTGTGCCAATACCAGGTTCAGTTTAGCATAAAAATAAAACATAAACCAACATTAACCAGTTGTGGCTGATAATTTCAGCAGGCGTGGAGGGGCTGGCGGGCCACACATGCACACACATACATACTCATATTCACCCATTTACATACACACTCACTCACATCCATACATTCACAAGCATGCACATACACCCACCATTCCCAAGCAAATACATACACACACACACCCATTTACAGCACTCATGCACGTACATTCATACATAAACACACGCATGCATGCACCAACCATTAAAAAAAGAAGAACTTAGCGGGCAGGAGTAGCGATCCTAGGTACCGGGAGTGAAGCCTCAGGGGTCCTGGAGGGTTGGGACTGCTGCCTCCGCTCACTGTCTGACTTTGGGTCAGCCAATGAGAGGAGGTGGCAGTCCCTTACTTGCCACAGAGTGGGATGGGATCAGTCAGAGTTGCAGTCTCTACCTCACTCTGTGACGAGCGTCACTGATGAACACTCGTCCCTGGGCACTTCAGGGCTTAAAACCTGAAGCAATCAGGTCCAAGTCTATCCGTGACGCACATCCTCATCATGAGGAGGAGGACCTTGAAGATATTTGCCAGGTTGAGGTCATGCTCACAGGACTGTTATGTCCTCAGCACGGCAAATTTAAGCTCACGTAGTCAGGTGTCTGCGCATTAAGTGGATGTACAGCACCTGGGTGCCTGACCTGAACATGAACAGTGCCTGTCAGGCTGACCTTTGCTCAGTCTAACAGACACTCTTGATATTTCCAAAAAGGCGGGATGCGCCTGACATGAACATATATAATCAATGACATAAAAATGTTGCTACTGGTAAAACGTGAGTTTTTGTGGTGAAAGTGAGTATTCCTAGCCAAATTAGATTCTTTATGTGACAAGTAGGAACATCTATATGGTTTATCATCTCCATTTACAGGTCTAGCCTAAGATAGTCCCATTGCTGGCACAGTTAATACAGGACTAAGCTCGGCTACTGCATTGCCTTGCTTGTTTAATTTGGATTCATTTCTAATGGTTGTATTTTGTCATTGGCATTTGTGAAAACAGAGCTGCCCTTTCTGCACTGCGGCCTATTAGAACCTATTAATTTACAGATACTGCTAGTTTATTTTTGTTCGGGATCATGTACCGGGATTTCAATATTGTGTCACTTGATCACATGCACAATCTAAATGTGTTAATTATGCTACTATCAATGCATGCCATACCCTGCTCTGTTTGCTTAGTTTACACCATGTATAGGCATATGAGAACATGCTGTATGCTGCCTCCTATTGAGATGCTCTTTGTTGTAGGGCATCTGACTATCTCTATCTATCTCTGTCTTACTGCCACATTCTCTTGATGTGATCCTTTTGAGTGCCAAAATCACAACAGTAGTGCTGGATGAGGGGTATGTTTAACAGACACATTGACCCAGCCAGCTATTTATTTATTTTTTCCGCTGACAAAAACAGGTTTCAGGGACGTTATAGTTAGGTGAACATTTCACTCGTACCAAACAAGTGAAATTCAGCAGTAATTATTACCTGAGCTAACTATAACTTGCGCCCCATTTAATGCACTGCTTATGACCTCACATATATCACATAAATAACACACATAAATTGTGAATAGCAATAATAATTTCCTCTATTAAAATACATTGTATAGCCATCAATTGAATTTACCAGTATGTGCTTTCTTATCAGGAACTTTAAGAAGGACCACGTGGTTCCAGTAGGCAATGCTCAAGTATATTAATACAAAATTGAAAGAAGCGGTGCTACCAAATTATCTAAAAGTATTGCAACACCAAAAACAGAGAAAGAGAGCTAAAGCATCTTTTCACAGTGAGATTAAATCTGGATGCTATTAAATTAATAAACACAAGTCATTTAGCATTGACGATTAATTTAAATCCCACTATTAAAATTGATAATATAGTAAATACTGTACACTAACCAGACACTACAAGAATGGATGATGACAGTTAATTGAATGTACCAAAAACAATTTGATTACCAGGAATTGTATAAGCAAGAAGTATTGCTTTTTTGCAATATTGAGTGGATATTTTGGAAATAGGCTCCAATGACATCAGTATCAGGGCTCTCCAGTAACAGAATTGGTCTTAAGAGGTCAATCTGAGATTTGAATGCAATGGATTCTATACAAATTGATCAAGTTCTCTGAACACAGAAAACAAAATGTGGCAGTTTGTTCACTTTGATGAATTTGTCCTTCAATTCGACAAGTAAGATTATGGCATCTAATGCTTCATCTTTTCTTGCAGTATGGTTAAATATTCCTAAACACGGGAAGAAACCATTGGACATAAATTAATGTGTAGTTCCCACTACCTACCTAACAACTTGGATGAAGGGGTAGAAGGCAGAGATTTTATCACCCTTTAGTGGTCTACACGTACAAACAATGTAGGTACAGCCTGCCCTAAGCAAGTTCTCTTGTTAACTATGCATGTGTATATATATATGATCAGGCTTTGCCCCATACCAAGAGAGAAAAAAGCAGAAAAGAGTGAGAGAGGAAAGAATTGAAAGTTAAAAAAACAGTGACAAATGGGAAAAGTAAGACTGAAAAAAGAACCTACAGGATGAGATAAAGAGACAAGAAGCATAGGGTGTTGGAAGAAAAAGGTGTGAAATGGAACCAAGGCGAGGCATCCTTTGCATTTGACAGCGCTGCTCTTAGATGTCTAAGAGAACTTTGGGCCCCTTCACGTATTTACCTACTTATATTTTTTTCATTTATTTATTTTCTTATGTATTTATTATCAAATTAAGCACTGGGAGCAACTCCATGTGTAGATTTTGGGGTGCTTCATGCAATGAATAGTTTTCTTCCAGCTTCCTTCCAGCAGTCAGTTGTGTTCTATCCTGCCGCCTAATTCGAAATAGAGCAGTTTACCACACCAGGGTGGTCTTTCTAAAGCGACTAATGGTGCTGATAGGGTAATAATACTGTGACCTCTGCCTGTGGGACAGACTAGACTGGAATAATGATATCATTTACAGGAATGCGTGGCTTGTCACATAAATCACGTGGCTTGTTAAATGAAGACACTGACTATCACTTGGAATACCATATGCCCCTGAGCTTGCTGTTAACGCCCGCCAGAGCTTGCATTTGACCTGATGGCATCCCATAATGGCCCCATGCGGTGAAAATGCAATAATACAACTTCTTCCTGGGCTGATGTGCGTTCTGCTGAGCTTGTTAGACAGAGGTCAGCTCCCTCATTGCAATCCCATTTTTGAATTTAAATATAGTCATCATCCCCCTGTTGTCCATAATCACAGGAGAATTGCTCTTTATTTGTACCTTTTCTAGTTTCCTGTTTTCAGCTACATTTTAGGAACAGTTGTCATCGCCCAGCCGCAGCACCAGTTGTAAAAGTATTGATTTCTAATTATCAGCTTGAGGCTATGCGAGCAAAATGTTAATGAATTCTCTCTCCTCATTTTAGACATATTGTTCTCCATCCAAATTTGTACCAGTCTTTAACAGATGTGCTTGTTGTCTGGTAACATAAAGAGAGTCTGTTTGTCTCCTCCGTGACCTCTGTCTGGACTGCTTCTCACTTTCTCAATAGATCCAGGGTGAGACTGGGACAAAACAGTCTGGTTTATCATTATACCTTTATGGGGTATATACAGTATCGGAAGGATTCTCTTCTGGTAAACCACAAGAATAATGTTGATTCCTATTGATTTTTATTTTATTTTTATTTTATTCAATAATATTTTTTTGTAGTGGTCTTTAGATGCTGTTTTTGTATGTGCACACATGGTGGAAGTACAATTGATGTACTTGATTGGTTGAGTTTCTGAATGGAATTTTCTACTGTTTCATAACAGGCTCTACTCTATGCTTTACTCTGATTAATTTCATTTATAGAATGCACTTAAATGTAATCTGAGCCACTTGGCATCTATGCTCTTTGCAATTAAAATTACGTGGGGCACTCTAGAAAAAATGATAATTTATCTAAAGCCACTTGGCTTTATTCTATTTATATTTTGCCTTTGTACCATGTTCATGCAAAACAGCCACTTGGCTTCAATTTTATATTGACACTCTGCCCTTTTCATGCAAAATATCATTAATGGTTTTATAATTTTAATTACATTTTGACATGTGAGTTTGTACAATTGGATTTGCACAAATTGTAAGAATCATTATTGTATAACTTATGAGCCTGTGAATAACGACAAAGTATGTTTTCTATGTCAATGAGCTTACTCAACTCTTTGTTTTTAAGGGCGATGGGGCACTGTGTTTTCTTATGTGGCCGTGACGAAACCTGAGTGTGGGTGAAACGCGTCGCCAATAAACTTTCGTTTGGAAACAAAAACTGTGAGCCTTCCTGGAACAACTACACATTTCAGGACTCTTACTAATATTAATTACGGACCCTGAACCCATGTGCCTGCACCAGCCCCTTCAGTGTGGACGAGACAGGTTTTTGTTACAGGAATATATATATATATATATTATTTTTTTTCCCACCTCCTGAGGAGTTATTGTGCATTTTAACCCAATTGCCCCCCCCCGCCCCATGAGGACAGAAAGCCAAGTAGACACCAGGGAATATAATTTTACACTATATAAAAGGTGGGGGTGGCCCACCCTGGCACTGGGTTGTGGCCCACTACAATAAGGTGACAACAGTCTTTCTGCCACTTCGTGGGCAGAATGGGGGTTTACCCCAACTAGTGGTACCCAGGGGTCAACAAGCACACTAGGCACCAGAGACTGCCTTTTGTGGTGGGACTGGGCCAGCCCTCAGTCATGGACAAGTGCTCCCCAATTAGAACAAAATAACAGCCTTTCTACCACTGGGGGTTTACACCCCCCACACTGGGGCAGAAAGCACACTACACACCAGGGAATATTGTTTGGACTAAAAATAGGGGCATCAAGCCTGACCCCCATCCCTAATGGTCACAACAGTTTTTCCAGCCCCCAGGGAGGCAGAATGGGGGGTTTACATCCAATCGGCATTTTGTTGGGGATAGGAAGTCAACTATAAGTTAAGTGAAAATAAAAAAAGGGGCTTGGGCGACTCACCCATGAATTGGGCCTGACCCCACCCTTTATGGCCACAGCAGTACTCCTGCTTCCGTGGGAGCTGACACCCAAAGAGCAGCTAGTATGGAACCAGGGATTTTTTTTAAAGGGAGGGGTGGGGGCAGCTGGCCCAGGCATTGAGCCTGACCCTCCCCCTAATGACTACAGTAGCCCTCCCCCCCCCCTCCGGGGGCTGACTGTAGAGTTTACTGCCAATTGGGGAAGAAGGAAGCCCAGAGGACTCCAGGGATTGTGTTTTTAATTTTAAAACAAAGAATGAGGTGGAGATGGCCCACCCAGGGTTTGGACCTTATCCCCGCACCAAATGGTTTTAACTGTCCGTCTGCCCCCTTGAGAAGGACACTGGAAGGTTTACCCGCAATATGCACCGCAACCCCAGGAGGCACAAAGCCCATGAGACCCCAGGATAATATTTAAACATAATGCAGAGAAAAATTAAAGGACTGGGGCCAAATTCACTTTGGGCCATACTGCACCCCCTAAAGCTCCAGCCCTTGGGGCATTGTTTTACCATAGGCGCTTGCAGAGAGGGGTAAATCTCAAGTTTCTTTCACTTGCCATGGTAAACGGCTACACTACTCCGGCTCTAGTTCAGCCAGAAACCAGGGAACACTCCCAAACCTGGTCATTTCTGAAACTTAAAGACCCGGGCGAGTGCAGGATGTTTTCTAACCTAGGATGCCCTGCAAACGTACAACTTTGGCTCCTTCACATTTCTGTGAGGAAAAGTTCTGGAACCACTGGAGACCCACAAAATTCCCACCACTTAGCATTCCCCCATTTCTCGTGATTAAAACGATATCCTGTAATTATATTTATCTGACAGACACAAAAGACCCTTCTTTAATTAAGAGTTTCATAAGTGGAACATTTTCACAAAGATGGCTCTAAAAGCAATCACTAAAGTATGTCTTTATTTTCAAAATATAATTTCCAAAATAAGAACAGAGAATTTACTTTCCAGTCATTTAGTATGATTGAAATTGCAACCAAAAGACCTTAATTACGAGTGGCTCCTAAATACTGATGGGTGTGGTAACGGAAGTTACCGGGCTTATGCGAATTATAAGCTTTTCTTTTTCACACGAATATTTCAGCTGCTGAAAGCAGTCGAAATATTGGGGTGAAACTCAGGGAATCCCCCACTGTTGCATTATTCACCAAACACAGTTAAAACCCATTATTTCCCCAACCCTGCAGTTATTGGGACTACTGGTAACATTCATTCTGGGGCAAGGAAAAAACGGGGAACTTAACAATCTTCTCCTAATGAGAGAGCCATAGTCAAGCAAAAAATGTAAATACAAAACTCACAACATGTTAAAAGGGAAATAATCCAGTTTATTATCAGCTTTAAAAAACACTCTAGGAAAGTTACAGTTAAATTTCAAAAAGATCTCTCTCGCTTCAAAATCAACAATTTTAAACTGAGTTTTTTGAAGTTACAAATCGACCAGTTTGATATTTTGTATGATAATTACAGGGGCATTTGAGAGGCGCCCTATCTTGTCAATTTTGGCTTGGATGTACTCATTCAGTTGCAAAACGTATTAAGTATAAGTTTGTCTTAATAATATCTACACTCTTTAGTTAATAGAAAGTCATGAAATTGTGTCATCTGAAAAGTTAATGATGCATGTAATTTTATTTGGGGCAAATCGGACTTAATCTGTAGCCATAGTTAAGTAACAAAGGGGCACATGCATCAAGCAATTATTAAGGAATCGCTATTAAGGAATTGCAATTCCTTATGCATGTAGGTTTCGCAGAAAAAATAGCGATTCCTACACATTCTTTATTAGCGAATCGCAAATTGCGATTCGCTAATAGGGAATGCTTTCCCATTCATTCCTATGGACCTAGAGGCCCATAGGAATGAATGGGAAAGCATTCACAATTTGCGATTACCAAATAGGTAATTGCAATTTGCCAATGCAATTCAAGGGTGCAAGGGGGCCAAAAGGCCACCCTGATGCACCCCTAAAAATGGTATTTGTGCACATGTGGCGCACACACATGCCCTAAGGGCATGTGTATGCGCCACATGGCACTCCGAAAATGCAATTTTGTGCATTTTTCGAAGGAATTGCAAATTGCCATCAACTTGAAGTTGATGGTAATTTGCGATTCCTTAATGCAAAGTCGCATTCTGAGAATGCTTCTTGCATTGCATTTAGGGAATCGCAAATTGCGATTCCCTAACTGCATTCGCAAAATAGGTAATCGCAAAAATTGCGATTACCTATTTTGCGAATGCCTTTGGGGTTGATGCATCCCAAAAGGCTATTTACCGGTCGCAAAGGGGCCGATTTTGCGAATTGGCCCGTTAGCGACCGGTAAATAGCTTGATGCATGTGCCCCAAAGTTCTTTAAAATAATGTAGGCTAGAGAAAACCCATCATGCAATTAATATATTTTTAAATATTTGCAGCGATGAGATGTTTAATTATGAACTCTGAGGTCATGCAAAATAAGTGATGCTATAATAACATCATTGTAGGCAGCCACCACGCAGCGCCACCCCAAATGTCCATAAGATGATTGCAGATTGCAACAAATGGCCTCAAATACACCTTGGTTTCCAGAAGAAACAGACTGCCCAAATGGAAAATATTTCTTTTTGACTGGACATCTAAAAGTCAATGCTTCAGAGTTGCTTTACCGCCTATTGGACATGGGAGAACCGGGGGTAAGAGCTTCCTCTGTGGAACTATGGAGCTCCTTTGCTGTTCTTTTCCCAACTATGCCAGTGGGAGCCTATCTGTTGTTGTTGAACTGCTTCCTGACCATGCATTTCTCATCTGGTCAATGCTACTTCAGATCCATTTATGTACACCAAAGGTATTTATTTCGTTGAACACATAATGCTAGGGGCCAGATTTTGAAGGAGCATTGCCCTCCTTGTACATCGATGTGGGTAGAAAAATGAAGCCTGATGCGCTAGGGTACAAAGATCTTTTCGTTAGTATCTTGAGATACAAATGTTTTGTGTTTCCCCTAAATAAATGGGTTTGTGGCAAGTTTTAAGGTTTTGGTGACACTAAAATGCTTGCAAACAGAGATGGCAGAGACCAAACCAAATAAAAATAGTTTCTTAATTTCTTTTGAACCTGTATTGTTCTAACGACATTGAGTGCCCATGAAACTCAATTTCCTAGTCCTCAAATCTAGTCAAGAACATACTTGCCTACTTATGTTGGGCAGAGGATGTACATCTACTAAAAGGTTGGGAACCACTTTGTTATGGCAAGGCACTTCCTCAGGCTACAGGCCACTTTCTGAGACAAAACAACTGGAGAAACCCTCCCCTAAGACTCAATTTCCCCTATGATCCCGTCTTCACAAACCTTCATCATTGTAAAATGAACCCCTCCCATTTTGTGCTTGACATGTGTTGCATTTTTACAACAAATCTGTGGTTTGTAATCCACAGAACCATCTTCTGGCTGAACGTCTTAGGGAATCCTTAATCAACCCCTCAATGGCACCTCCCACCATGCTGGTAAAATATGCTCTCCTATATGTCGGTCAGGTTTGATGTGCAGCTTTCTTTGGACTCTTCAACTGAACCAGACTTTTTGCAATAGACAGTATCTCCTCCACTGCAACCCGATTAAATTAATCTGGGTTTTAATGGAACCTGAGAGACTAATATTTTTAGTCCCCACTGGGACTGAACCTTACTTAGCCTTTATAACGAATTCTACCCACCGATTTTATTTGACTCGTTTATGATTGAGCATAGTGCACTGTATAGTTGCTTTTCCATTCCTGGGAACATGGTTCCTGGACTTGGCCATTTGTCCACGTGATGATGCCGCTACCCAAAGCATGATCCACTTTATGTTGTTTTGCAATATATATTCTGTTCCACTGACCTCTTTCTTGGTCTCAGTCTTACATCAAGTGAACATTAGACATTATAAGTCTGGGTTGGCATTTTTGCAGCAATTAGACTTGTTAGATATTTGCTATGCCATTAGAAATTTTTATTAGAAGTACCCTTAAAAGTAGGAAACTTTATGGAGCACTAAATGTTTTATTAAATGTTGAATTTGTAGGATGAGTGTTTCTATTGATATCATATTTCAATGTAGGCGAGACATGTTTTTAGGATGTTATTCATTGAATTTTTGTAATATGCTACAGTGTACTGCCATATGATGTTTAAAACCTGATGCAGGGTCATTTGGGCGTATTGATTGAAAAAACAGTTTTTAACTTTTATGGCTTTTAGCCGAATAAAGATTATTGACTGACTGACTAATATTTTGTCCTTCCCTCCAGTGGCTATTTAGTCCCTCCAAGCCTTCTACTTTGCGACAAATCTGCCTTTGTAGAAGTCGCTCCTGACATTTGTATAGATAGGACTTAAAAAACTCCCTCAACCGTTTACACTAATTGCCTGGTTGTCTCATATCTTCTTCCTTCTCCTTCTCGATTATTAGTCCCTTGTAGTCTTACCAGCACATGCCTCTTGGTATGATTATAACTTCCATCACTGAACTTATCTCAAATTGCCAGTGTGAGTCTTCCTGTTGCCTTGCATTTTCTTCCTAAACATTAGGTCAAAATTAACTCTTTGGCAACACTGTATATCGAATATGTAGTCAAGCCCCAAAAATGTTGAAGTATGAGAACAATTTTCACATCTAAGGAACACAAACATCTTATTGCCTTTCTTCTTGGTGTTGTCCTGTAGTTCAGGGTTCTCCAATAGGTAGAAGCTACCAGTGGATTGCCAGTTGTAAGTGAGTAGCTCACAGATTCGAGCTCAGCTCAGTTATCCAGACAGGGGTTCTGGAGCAGAAGACAGTGGCGCTCAGATACTTACCCTTCAAATGGAAGCTACCATAACCAATGATGGGCTCCTATTACGTCTCTCTTTTCCATCTTTCTCACAGATGAACATACATGTACAGATGCACACTGTGACTGGCAGTACAAAGCCTGCAGCACGTTTGTTCACAATACAGCATACCAGACAATGTGCATTTAGGTGCACTCAGCGTGTGAGCACGCGGTTAGTAAGGAAGAATGCTACTAGTAACCAGACAGAGTGGCTCATATATGGGACTTTGGATGTTTTAGTATATGCATACATGCTGAGAGCAAGAAAAGCCCAGGAAACATGGAGAGCGAGGGTGGAAGTGGACACAGATGAGTGCCTCATTTGCTGCAAGGGGGTTTGTGTGGAGTGTGCACACATGAACCTGCATGCATGGATATGCACATAAATCATGCCTGTCATCAGCTTTGTGTGTATGAGTGAGCATTCCTGACATCGTACCCCTCCCTGGCACACAGTGTTCCTCCCTGACGACAATCACTGGATCATCAGTGGCATGTGGTGGTACCCTTGCAATATGCAATCTGTAGAACAATGGACTCATAAATGCATTCCTAGAATAATAATGACCAATCCTGGAAAATGGTGACAAGCTGCGATACTCCATGGCAAGATCATGGCCATCCTAGATAAACTGTGAAACATCCTAGACCCACACTTGGCCATTCCTGGCATAATGGTGCCCACACCCAGCATAACAGTGGCTACCTCTGGCATAATGAGGGTCATCATTGACATCTTGCAAGCTTCCTTGACATTGTGTCCACCCTGGCTGAACGGGCATTTTTTAAACGTATTGTGATCCTCCTAGATCTAACTGTGGCCACTCCTGCCAAGGGCATAGACACAGCTTTCACAGCTGTGGTTATTATGTTCATATTGTGGGCACTAAAGCCTAACAGTGCTCATGGCTGGCATAATGGTGGCACTTCTCGATATGAGCATCATTACATTCATGGTCTTCAGCTCTTGGACAGATGTGGCCCTGGCTTCATCGTGGCTGTACTGGACATGCTGTAGGCATCCTCAACAATATAATGTCCACCCCTGCCATCACGGTGCCACTGACAAATTTATGACGGCCATAGCCATCTCAGGCATGTGATGGCAATTCACGAACATGTAACAGAATCTGTTCATGTGAGGCAACTGATACTGCTGTTATTTGATATTTTATTATTTATGTGGAAGTATTCCCTACTGAAAGAGCTCATGCACTGGAGTGGTTGTTACTGGTAATCGTGTATGCAGTGGGCACTTATGTACTGACTGATGACGTATTAATTATACCCGTCAACAATGCATTGCTCTGAATCATTATCAATGATCAGAAATTGCCCTCATAATAGAAAAGGTTGGAGATTGCAACTCTAGTCTCTCCAGTTTCTTAGAGACACTAATTAATACAGATATGAAGTTTCCAAACGTTTTAAGTCTTTTTCATTAACAAGTGCTCAATCAACAGTACAGTATTGTAATAGCAGTTCACCATATCATCAAACATTTGGCCAAAAAGTACAATGTATGCATCTGCAGATGAATAACATGATCTGTCATATTCCAGTAAGCAGGGTACAATACCCCCCAAACCCAAGTGGCTCACTAAAGACTTACACTCATGTTCGTCATTACACTTTCGCAGTTTATAGGCCCCTATACCCCTCCCATCCGCCCCCAAAACTGTTCCCACTTGCGCGGACAACATCTACTAAGATAGACCGGGTGCTCTGCTCGCCAGCACCAATCAAGGTCTGCTTCCCAATCAGTCACACACGGGAAGTTTTCAAATGTTTTAATTCCCACTAGTCTCTAGTGTAAAACCTATGCCACTCCTTGTCAAGGCTAATTTATTGCTTGAAACATGGTTTCAGTGTCAGCATGGCCTAGTCAAACTCCTCCTGTTCCTCCTGGGCCAGACGCCTAACTATAGAAGAGAAATTCCTAAGCACATCTTGCCCGTCTGACACAAAAACTGTAATAATATCTCAGATTTTTCTACCATATTATAGTTTGCTCGCGTGACTTGCTTTCAGATAAGTTAAAATGTGTCTTTCTATTTCTTTCAGTGGCGTAACGAACGTTTAAGGGCTCCCCCTGCATGGTACACAGAAGGGCCCCCGCTCCGGATTTTATCCGGAGCGCTCAGACCCGAGTACTGTGCTGAGGGGGCCCCCTGCAGCTGGGGGCCCCCCGCACCGCGGGGGATACAGGGGCGTGTGTAACGCCCCTGATTTCTTCCGAAGAGCAGGAGGATCACTGGAATTCTGAAGAGCTTCTGTAGGCAGTTCCACAGAGTGACGTAAAGTAAAATGATGCCCCCCCATCCCCCCTGCAGAATGTGAACAGGGGCCCCTGAAGGTTTGGACGCCCCCTGCACCACAGGGGATGCAGGAGCCTGTGTTACTCTCTTGGTTCAACCAGTTGCATAAGGACAACCCACCGACGGCCAAGTAAATGCTCTAAATTAGAGCAATATCAAAGTAGTGGAAAACTACAAATACAAAGACACTCTTCTTCTGCTGATCCTTAAGTTCAGGATTGCTCGTTGCACAGTACCATGTGCGAACTCACAAGGCTCTGGGATAATATATCTCTTCACAGTTCAGTCCATTTTGTCACAGATGATCTGATTCTTCTACCTGTTCCATCTGTAAGTCTATACCAAAGGATCAAATCACTTAATATGTATGCCACTGGCTCGTTATCAATACAAATACATCAATTCTTTGTATCAATACAAAGAAGGTGCACATAATGCCCCTAGAGTGTCTTGCTGTAACTAGCAGCTGCCATTTTGGCCTGATAAGCTCAAAATGGTTGCTGAGTGCAGTTCTGCAGGGATGATGATTGCTGATATTTAGCATGGCAACCAACCTGGCAGCTAAAAGATGCTACATTGTGCCTACAATAGGGTCCGGAAGGGTCCCGGTGCAATTTCATAAACGTTGTGTGGCCTTTCCACTATGGCTCTGGGGAAGGCATACCGTGTCAAACCTCTGCCACTACTAACTTAAGGGGCTTTAGCCTGCTTCCTCCATTATGTCCACAATTTTAATAAATTAGAAAGTCCACCATGTAAACTAGTCCTCGGTCTAAAGAGGTCAATTCTGTATGAAGCCATCAGGTTAGTGCTTCCATTGAAATTGAGTTGGCGAAGGACGCTTACTGATTACATAATGTGACAATTTCAGACAGAACATTTAGCAGAAAACACATTATTAGCTCTCATACGTCTAGCACTCCAGAACCTAAAAGGAACCCTATGGGATGGTTTGATAGTGACCTCAATCAGCTCTCCATTAACAAATGTTTTCAAGCACATCTAACTTCAGTTTAACACACGTATAAGAGCTAGCAATACACAATATGTAAGTGATGCTGACCAAAAATGATTAGTTCTTAAACCTTCCCTTTCTCCTCATGCCCTAAGCGTGAACTTCAAAGCCATCAAACCCTATTGGAATGTTATCTGGGTTTCAAGGTCCAGGCACACGCATGTGCTCTGTCTTCTGGATCAGGGTTGCAACCAAACTACATGCAAGAGTCCTAGGAGTTTGGTATGGCATCTCAGGGCAGGAATAATACTGTCAGTGGTGCCTTTACCCTATAGAACATCTCTCTCATCTCTATCCAGGCCTGGCCAGTATCTGCGCTTCCACACATGCCGCCCTTCTGACATTAGGGTACAGATTTAATGAAACTGGATCCTGTAAAAGATTGCTCTACATTGAACTGGCTTCTTGACAATTTTATGTCTTATGTAAGGGTATGTAACCAAGAAGCATCTGAGCTCCTGACCTTAAGCAGAGTCACATACCAATTAATGCCCTGGGCTCTAATTCTGCTCGATATCACAGGAGCAAGAGGTGGTGGGCTGCTTTCCACTTCTGTTGAACAGCAGTGTGGACGTTCTGTCTGTCTTCCTGTACAATATGTAAGCCTCACTTCCTGCATGTACAAATCATCATACAATGGTGTGTTATTCCCTTAATGCTTCTCTTTTCAATCGCCAATGACCTGGAATCCAGTGTCTCTCACAGAAGGTAATGCCCCACGCTTCCTTCCAAAGAAATACAATTCAAGTGTAACAGGAATATCATCGTGACTTCTCTGCTCACTAGGCCGCTCAGATTTAGAAGTTTCAATGCAGAATTACTGACAATACCGAAACACTCTACTTTGCAATTGTTGTGTGTCTTGAAGATTTGACCTAATGACATCAATACAACATTCGATATAATGCTATACAAGATATATGGCAGACACATCAACACAACCAGAACAA
This sequence comes from Calotriton arnoldi, assembly GCA_963921515.1. NCBI lineage: Eukaryota > Metazoa > Chordata > Amphibia > Caudata > Salamandridae > Calotriton > Calotriton arnoldi. The sequence continues at coordinate 1,986,979 of CAWUFW010001528.1, read as the reverse complement.
GCACAAAACTATTATTTCCAGGGGCGGCTCCTCTGTAATGGCGGAGAAGCGTCGCCCCACTGGTCAGAGTCAGTCACAGAAAAATAAAATGATATTAAAACCATAATATCATTTTATTTTTCTGTGACTGGCTCTGGCGTATGTGCGTGTGGTGCGGAGCCGGGCCATGACAGGGAGGAGTGGTGGGCACTTAGAAGTGTGCTTGTCAGTTTGGCCGGCCGTCTTAGGACGTCCAAACAGACACGCGCCCTTCTATTTCTCCAACCCAGCTAGCCACAGGCACAGTCTGAGCGGCAGACCAGGCCGCTCAGATCAATCCTGGCACTGCTCTCATAGCAAGAGAGCAGAATCTGGATTGGGTGGGGAACCTGAGCTTTCCCAGAGACTTCCGAGAGTGAAGCATTGAGGCAGCCGTCGGCGTTTGGGCAGCGAGAGGTAAGTTTCTTAAAATATTATTTTTACCCTCAATTCCCCCAACCCCGCCCTCCCCCACTTTCGCTGTGCAGCAGCCACACCTGATTATTTCTTTAAATAATGTCTGCATATAATTATTTTTTAACAGCTTTTGCTATGCTCAGCTCAGGCAAGCCCTGACTGACATTAACGGTATAAAAGTTCACAAAAAGGTGTCCTTTAAATTTCGTTTCATGTGGTTTTAAGTGGGACGGGTCACGTCAGGCCTCAGACCTGACAGACATTAAAAACGGACAGATATTGAATTGGGTAATATAATGATGTCCTTACCTTTACAGGGAAAACACTGATTGGGTGAGCAATCCATGTCAGTGTTGTTGTTCCAGTTAACATTTCACACAGTTTACTTAATCTTGCATTGCTTTTGCTTTGTTTGCTTTTACAACGATGTTCTGTTTTTGTAGTTATTTTAGTGCAGCGTATTAATCTTGTACAGTGCTTAATGTGAACTGAGTCATCTCTAGGTGTTTGTGTGAGTTCAGGTTGTGGGTCAGTGTTTATAACGAGCCACAGTTGAGAACTCTGAAGTTGAGGCTAAATGTAGTGTGAGTTTCTCACAGTGCTTGTCAGTTGGTCATAAAGGGGTTCAAAATAAATGGTCATCCAATTCTTGGCCTCTCTGCAGATCACACAGGCAATGGTCATGTGTGCCAATTACAAGTGTAATTCTATGCACAGGTTTGTGAAGGAGCTACACAGCTGTCGAAATAATGATAGTGCGAAACAAAAATAAAATCTAGTGCTTACAGGTGAGTGGGTGCGTTGTGTGAGTAGGCGGCGGGGAAATGAAGGAGATGCAAGGAAGCACATGCAGGAGAAAGTGAACGGAGGGTGCTGAAGAGGAAGAGGTATGAAATGTGTAAATTGAGGATTTCAGAATGATGCAGGAAGAAAAGTGGAATCGGTGTCTTACAGAGAGACCACAGAGGGCAGCGGTGTTACTGGAAGAATGGGAGTGCTTGAGACACTCTGAAGACCACTGCCGCTTCCACAGACCTTCTAATGTTTAATTCACTCATATTTTTAAACTTGAAACATTTTTTAATTCTTATTCTTCACAATAAAATTATTGTTGTTACTCATGTATCTGATAACACTAACAAGCATTGGAAAAGTCAATAGTTTGGGCTTGTTTAAGGTGCATGTCCCTTACTGTATGATATATCTTCGATGAAAGCTCACAGAGAGGCACCAAAGTACTGGCCTTGTGGTACTATGAAAAGCACAGGATTTTACTTTACATGTATTAAGCATACTCTTAATTATATTGGCCATGCCCCTTGGGAAGGAATCCTAATTACTTGTCTTAGGCCACGCCCATTTTAACTCACTCGCTTTTCTCATTCCACTTGCAGCCTAGGTACTGCACACAGTACTATGTCTCCCAACTGTTTCACCTCCCACTTTGAATTTTTTTCTGTCTAGTTCCCCTCCAGGCTCCCACCTATAATGTTACTTAGTTGTGTCTCTCGACGTGAACTTACAGTTTACACTCGCATATTTCAGCGTTAACCAAGATCACACCGAGGTTCAGAAGAGATTAGAACGGAAATCACAGCGATCTTTCATTATACTTTTGCAGATATCATTGGTGGGTGCACTAATGTTAATGCCAATAGTAGCACTTTTAAAACTAAGATGTGTTTGTGCTCATGCTCTATAAACTGCTTTTTCTGATGGATGCTAAAAATATTTCTTTGACGGAGGCTGTGGTCATGTCACAAAAATCAGTAATAAATGCCAGATGTCTGGGTGTCTATTTTCGTGGTTGATTATGCAGTCTAACAGGAGTGTGGCAACAGAACCTGGTTTAAATAAAGAGTTTCAACAAAAAACATGAAAGCATCTGAGGGCTTCATCAGTGCCACAACATATGCTCTAATCTTCAGTGAACATAGGTTTAAGACTTTCTTTGAGTCTAGAATACAAAATTAGTAGCTTGCAATATAGAGAATCACGGCCTAAAATATACACTTTACACACGACTGCATGCAATTTGAGGTAAACCAAAAACATTTTGCAATTTAGGCACGAGTCAAACCGACAAACCACATGAAAGGAAATAAAACTATTTTTCAATCTGCCCAAAATCTGAAGTGATCCCAGATGCGCGGGCTGTTTAGTTCACGAACCGGTCTATTTTTGCTTCCCTCTGATGACGCATTCGAAATAAGCATTTCGTATTAAGGAGGTTTCTTCAGGGCCGGCTCTAGGGCGGTGCGACCGCACCGGGCGCTGACTTCGGGTGGGGCGTCACATTTGGAAGCATTGTGTGGTTTTAAAAGCATCTGCTGCCGCATTCCTGTCCTCCAGAAATTTACAGGCAGAAATATAAATGTCAAGATAACTCCGGTGATTAATGTGCTTCTTAGAGAGAGATTGGAAGTTTTGACTCGTGGTAAGGTAGCGCAGAGGGTTAATATGCCTGCTGCAAAGAACATGTACCATGCAGGCCACAAAGCGCATATAATACAAATAGGTCAGTGGGTTACTGTTTTTTTCCGGAGAGATCCTTTTGTGACTTGCAGTTTATAAATTATAATCCTAACATAGAGAAGTGAGCTATTAACTGTCACCAAAGAGCTGCATAAAAATTGCAAGGCATAGATTAGAGCGTTATGATTTTATCCCGTCTTTCATTATCCTAATGTTGGAAAAAGGATTCATTTGGATAGAAATCAATTCACATAATTAAAAAGAACCCCCAACCATGGTGTTAAGTTTTAAATTCAGAGTTTGTGCTTCTCCAGACCAAGCCCTATTAAACTATACTGTCTACCAGACTGGATGACTTGACACCTGTACCTTGTAGCCCTCTGTTTTATGTAACATTTCCTATACACTAATCTACACACCTATGATTGATTGTCTCTGTGTAGTGTGTGTGATGTAAAGTGCTCTGACACCCTACACTGGTATGAGTGGCGCTATAAAACGAATTAAACGCATCTGAGAGAGAGTGGTTATGGAGACTTGAGGGGCACTGTTAAAGGGTGGCAGTGAGGGAATCCATAATGGAGGTGGTTATTGGGGGGCATCAACAAACATTGTCGCACAGGGTGCCACCAACGCTAAAGCCGGCCCTGGGTTTCTTCGGCAAACTCCCCTTGCAGCTTTGTGGGCGGGAATGAAAGCAGCCTTGACCGCACGCACATCAAAGGGTCACGTGACAGGGCCGGACTGCCTCTCGCCTAACGCTACCTCGCTATAGAGAAATATGGGAAGTTCTGTCACCTGACAGCAGTTTTATTTGAGAAATGTTGATAATGTTACCACATTCAGATGGTATGGCATTTGCCCCAAATTTAGAGTCCAGGCACAAAACCGTAGTCAGAACGTACTTTCTGAGAAGCTTAAATACCTTACTAACCTTACATACAACACGTTTTGTTGCAATCTTTTGAGCTTGGTTACTACCTGCATTTTGCAGGTAGTAATTCCCACCAGTGATGTAATGCAGTATCATGACATTACTCAAATGTCAGTATCACCCAGAGTGGTTCGTAAGGAATTATGCTGGTTATCCTTCATAAATTCTTGCCAAATCTATAAAAAAAAATCCTTGCATAGAGATTCATTGTTAAACAACAACAGGAGATAGGCCGGAGTGAGCAACTATTGGCTTTCCATTAATTTGCAAATATATTATACATTATTAATGATTTAAATAATATAGGCAGGGCAGTGTATGTTAGAAGTGACAAACGTGATATGCAGAAGCGTTCATTTTGAACATATAAATTATAACTGGCTATACATTACATTCAGACTCACAACCTGTCCTGGGTCCAGACAGATTTGTTTAAAAAACCTTAGCTCAACCCTGGATAGCGGTGGATCTGAGCAGTCGGGCATTATCAAGGGAACAAGTGCAAAGTATTAAGAAATACCAAAACAGCTGAATAAGAAAGAAACCAGACTCAATAAAAATTTCAGACCAATTTATAAAAATAGGTTGTATTTTTATCTTTAAAATGACACCTCAACAACAAAAATCCATCAGAGGGCTCTGGAGATAAAAATTATTAACCAAATAATAAATCACTGCTTTTCACTAGAAACGCAGACAAGCATTGGCAACTATCGTGGTTCACTTTGGAAAACTTTTATAGTGTTGTACATTACTATGCCAGCCCACTGTGGATGATCGAACGCCAACAGGGAGCAGATCACAGAGGCCAATGAGGCTTGGTAGGACAGTTACCTCACAGTCAAAGCAGTCTCCAGTCCAGCTCTAGGCTCTATGGCAAACCACCATAGACTTTAATGGACTGACCCTGATGCAAGGGATACAGGATGCTGAAGCTGAAGCTGCTGAAGGATGCTGAGAATACTGATCCAGTGATGGGGGTCCTACTGGGGCTACTCCTCAGTCCACGGTCATGGTGGGGTGACTTTGGTCACAGGGGTCGATGTCCCTCGAAGTACAGTTGAAGTCCAGCCAAAAACCAGGTGCCACTGTTCTACTGGTCTCCAGTTACAGCAAACCCAGCAGTTCCCTTTACCTGATGATAAATTCCATCTTGGGTGACCAAACTGCACTCCAGCAACTCTCCTGGGTCCAGCAGATGCAATCCCAACTTTTGAGGGTTGGGTCTTGGTCTCCCAGGCTGCTCGTTAGCAGTCAGCGGCGGTCAGGCGTTCTTGGTACCAACTCGGAAAGGCAGGCTTCTTCAACTTTTGTGGCCCTTATCGGTGAAAGGTAGTCAACCAACTCTGACTCTTGGAGTCACCTCTTCTGTCTGAGGCTCAGGGACAAGTTTTCCTCAATCAGGGCACCACAGGCACAGTCCTCTCTTTGAAACACCAAGGAGCAGCAGGTGCAGTCTAGACTTGGTGCAGCCTTTCTTTGCTGGGTCTACGGACCAGCAGGACAGTCCTCCCTCGGTCTACTCTTCAGTACAGACAGGATCTGAGGCCTGGGTGACAGGGGTGCCACTTTCATGACCAGTTAGTGCCCTCAGGGAAGTTACGACTACTAGCCAATGGGTACCAGATCCCCTCCCACCTAGTAACAACTTCCTGTGAAGCATGGCATCTAGCTAGCCCAGAATGCACTATTCTGCCCACTCCCAACATGGAGGAATCCTTCTCTTGGTGTGTGGAGCTCCCTAGCCCACCCCAGAGGTGCAGCTACCTGGGGGCTAAACTCCCACAGAAAAACTGGTTTGACAAAGGTTTCCCCTTTCTGTCCTCAATGCCAACCTGTCTGCAAGAACAAAAGAGCAGCTCCTCACGTGAGTGTCCACCATTTGCCCGTCAAGGCTTGCCTTTCGGACTTAAACCCTGTTTGGCCTTCCTGCCAGGGAGAAGTCACACTTCTCCCAGTGGCAGGCCTTGTGCTCCTTCCTGAGAGTCTTTCATATCTCCTCCCCTGGAGGGCAGAAAGTTGTCTTATGGCCAGCAACCACAAACAGTCACTGGAAACTTTCGGCAATAAAGTGGCTATTTACTAAAGCTACCGCTTGTGTAAAAGTTACATTCAAATCGACTAGAGCATCAAGTCGAAAATAATGCAATGGGTCTTTTGATACCTTTAAGTATCATATTTAGTAGTCCCATTCAGAAATTACAACCACTGAGTTGTCAGTGTGTATGTCCGTACTCGCCAATAGGGCTACTACCCTTTCCATAGTAAAAACGAAAATGCTGGATTTTTGCTGTCAGGACATGTAAAGTTAAAACTACATGTCCAACTTTTTAATATAATGCACCCTGCATTTAGGGCTCGGTAGGACTGCCTGAGGGGTGACTTATAAATATTAAAAAGGAAGGTTTGGGCTGTGCCATTACTTTAAATGGCAAAGCCAGACAGCAAAAGCGGGTTGGTAGTCACACGCTGCTTTATCACAATCGTGGTGGCACAATAAGTGCTGATATCATCGAGAGACACTTTAGCTTTCAGGCCCTGGGTACCCCTTTTACCATATACTAGAGGCTTATAAGTAAGTTAATTTATACCAATTGTGGATGAATCAATCAGACACATACCTTTTAAGGGTTAAAACACTGCCACTGAGGTCTGTTTAGCAGGCCTCAGTGCAACTTCAGAGTCGAAAAACCAGCAGCATCAGACCAAACATTTAGGGGTAATCATGCAAAAAGTGGTATTTCCTTACAATTATATTGAGGGATATTTAGCTGTGGTCTATAAATCTTGTAAAGACAGTCTAAGAAATATATAGCGTCAACATTTCAAACAAATAAGTGAAATGTTTAGGATGACTTAGATGGCTGGGTCTTCATCAGAACTGAACAACACAGGTAATACTGTCAGTTAAAAATTTCTGCCACTGAGTTTGGAAGATGGGAACAATAGATTAGGAGAAAAGATAAGGGCTGTAAATCTACTGTCAAAAAGGGTAGAAGGGAAAAGCTGGCCAATGAGTCACTTACCAGAGACAGGAGGAAATACAGATAAATTTAGATAAGGGGTGAAATCTCCACCTGATAATCTGAAAAGAGATGAGGACGTAAAATTTAATCTAACTCTCCCTAAAAGGTTTACTGAAAAAGATAGCCAAATAATAGGACTTACCCCAAATGTAGGAAGAAGATGCGCGATATAGCAGCTTCCTTAGCAAAAATAAAAATATTCTTAATTTTTTTTTTTTTAATCATAATTGTGATCAACAGTGCCTAAAGTGAAATTGAAAGCATTAGAAGTTGGATGGATGCTCCCGCTTACTCGCCAAAATTAGTGTATGCTTCATGGGTCTGTATAATCCCCATGGTGGCTGGGAAAAAGCAACAAAAGGAGAGAATGAATGTCAAAAACACAAATGATCAAAAATGTTAGGAAATTGCCATCTGGTGGCTACCCTGTGCCTGTTTGAGTGCAGAGTTAGCCAATCTGCAAGGAGCATACCTGTGGGGTACTTCTATTAGAGAAGACAAGCTAGAATGCGTGTCCGTGTGTACATTCTCAAATGTCACAATATACAAAGAGAGGGACAAGGAGCGCATATAGGTCCACCATACGTGCTCTTCAATCAATCTGAAGTAACAACAAAGGGGTATGCAGCTCCTTGGAAGAAAGACAGGCCCGTGATGTACAGAGGAATCAGCAAGGGGGGGGGGGTCTGATTGCTCAGGAGCAAGAGCCCTAACACACCCAGATGGGTGTCATGCTTCATCATACAGTATGCTCCTTGTCGGGCCGGACATGCAATGCCCAACGGGCACACACAAGAGGGCTCTTTGCCGGAGATCTTTTATTTTTTTCCGTATGTGGAGAATGGGTGTAGGTGTGGGGCTGCTAGTGTAGACTGGTGTGAGTGAAAGTGTGTTTAAAATCGACCAAGTGGTACCCTAACAGTTTAATAGGCGGGTCCTCTTGTCTGGTTAAAAATATAATAGTAACGGCTGACAGCAGTGGTAATGATCTGTGTCAGCTCAAAGTATTGTGAATGGGTAAGTCGACATGTTTCTTGCCGCTGTTAGTCATTGTCGATTTAATAGCAATACACCAGGACCGAGCAGGATCAAGCTCCCTTATCTACACAGTGGTTAGGATCATATTACAAGTATTAGTAAAGGTAGCCAATCACTATTTATCAAGATAAAGTAGGCTGAAGTGTCTATAAAGATACCTTCATGAAGTAGTATAAAAACCGACCTGGAACATAAAGGAGAAAGTTACAAAACAATTTGCGTCCTCAAGACAGCGAGATACAAATAGTTTGGTCAGTGACATGCGTAGCAATTCAAAGCATGCCACTAGTGATGAAGGTGCAAGTTACAATAAATACTGCGTAAAACATTAAAACCCATTGAACAAACACGTGACACTCATGAACATACCACATAACATGGATCACAGACACTGGGTCGCATGGTTCAACTCACCCTATTAGGGTTGACAGTAGGGCCCTCTTGGGTGAAAGCAGGGGTTCGGCTATTTAGCAGGCTGAAAGTATAAGACAGTGTAATAGTTTGCGAGGAAAGCGGCTCATCAAGCTGCTCAAGGATAGTGTTGCAGTGGTCCTGTCTGGGAAAAGGAATCAATACTCACAGTGCTGAATCGCAGTTTTCACGGTGTGATCTACCCTGTCTCTGGCACCTCGAAGGTTGAGGTGAGGGGTGAGAGCTGGGGTTAAGTACCCAGGTGGCCACCTTAATTGACTGCCTGTGGCCGTAATTGGTTACTCGCAGACGCGGCTAGCCATTTGTAACATGAATGGGCAACCAAAATCCAGCACCCTCGTGGAGGGGGTTACGGGAGCAAGCAATGCCTCACAAAACCAATTCGGTTAGTGAGTAGGGAAATAAAGCTTGCTCTTCCAATAGTGGTAGACATTAAGAAAGGACCAAGCGAAGGCCAGGTTGCTGCCATTGGGTCTTGTGAATGGGGACGAAACTAGGAAAGACCTCATATAAAGATTAGTATCAGCAGGGAGGCCGCTCGTAAAGTAATAGTCTGTCATCTTGTCAGCACCATCTTAAGTCGGTGAAGATGTTGTTTACATGTGGATGGCTATGGAGAAAAAACCCACGTGTTGCGGGTGGAGATCGGCATATAGAGCTAACAAAGTGCCGTACTGGGTAAGTTGGTGTCCTGGGAGCACTGGAGAGGTGCAGTGGCAGGGCCCATAATAATGGTTTACCACCGCTGGCGCCTTATGCGTAGTATAAAGACACCAAGTCATCAAGAAAGGCATCAGACAAAGTGGTGCAGGTGGTTTACTAGTAATGCCTAACTCTTGGTAACGGATTAGTGGCCCGGGGAGGCAAGAGATACCTCCCGGGCACAGTAGTCTCATGGCCTAGAGGAACCAACTGGTTCTGCCAGGGGTGAAACGTGAGCAGTGGTGTACTGGGGTACAGCGTCAAAGGGCAATGTGGCGGCACATCTAATGTAGGGCCAAGGATGCCATTAGATCTCGGGAAACATGTTGGGGACAGTATACAACCAGACAGTATGGTATCCCGATTGCGTCGAGTCGGTGTGGACTAATCGCCCAGGGCAGTGGCACATATGCCCAGATGTGGTGTATTCTAGTGGTTGTATTTCTTGGATGGAAAAGGACGACTGGAGGGATTAGTCGTCCAATCCACTCCACGGAATGTCATCATTCAAGTCAGTTAGGTGGGTGGCCAGACGAAATATCCAGTTTTGTTCCCTCCTGAACAAACTGTTTTTACTCATGTGTTGGTGGGCTTCCAGAATCGTCCAATGTATGTCATTGGGTGTATGATTCTTAGTGAGAAAATGTGTGCTCATTCTGGTGCTTGTTTCTTTGCAGCGGATACTGCTGCGGTGTTCCATAATCCTCACTTTGACCAGTCTGGTGGTCATACCAATGTATCTTTTATTTCAGGGACATGTGATCATGTAGACACCGTTTTTTTGAGTTACAGTTAGTATGTGTCTTTTGCACCCAGGTGTTAGTGGTATCAAGTTTGACCTCTTTAGTGATCTCAGTGAAGGCACAGACTGCGGAAGGAAAATGACCCCTAAAAGGGGGGAGGGTCCATAGGGAACGTTGTTCTGGCCCTACATTTTTGCATGATCTAGTATGCACAATCATGTCTTTTAGGTTATTTGTGCGCTTGTAGGCAGACTGTGGTTGTGATAAGGAGAGGCAGCCTGTTTGTAGAATAGACCAATGTTTCTTGATGATTTTCTGTATTTTATTAGAATTTGGTGTGACTGTCATCACACATGTCCCGACATGCTCCTCAAAGCGAATGTGTGGTTCTAACAGAGCTTCTCTGTTCTTATTTCTTGCCCGTTTGTGTGCCAGTCTAACACAGTGTGATGGATAGTGACGCGCCCTAAATTGGTGGTCAATGATCGTGCCTGTGTCTCGAAATCTTGTGTAGTATTGCAATTACGGTGAAGCCGTAAAAACTGCCCATAGGGGAGATTATCCCTGAGGGATTTTGGGTGATGGCTACCATACAGGAGTAAACTGTTACTGTCAGTGAATTTTTTGTATGTGGTAGTCTTCAGTCTGCAGTCAGTACGGGTGATCATTAAACCAAGAAAAGGAAAGACCTCCATCAGATATACTTTTAGTAAATCTTAAGTAGAGGTTGAGGGTATTTCTCTAGCTGCAGAAAATGTCGCACTCAATTCTCTCTCCTTGTTAGATCAGAATGTCGTTGATATATCTGCGCCAAAGAAGAATGTTCACAGCATAAGCGTTGGTAGTACATAAGATGTTATCCTTCTTGAAATTGGCAATATAGAGGAATGCAAAACCTGGACCAAAGGTGCTTCCCATTGATGTGCCCTTAGATTGGAGGTACAATTGGTCCCCGTGTTGGAAGAAGTTTTCCGTCAGGGCCAGCGTTGCTTACTCCATAATGAAACTGACTGGGGTAGGTGATACCCACTCCTCTGGCAATAGTGTCCTTTCTATCACCTCCAGGTTGGTATTTTGGGGGATGTTCGTATATAGGGCCTCTACGTCTAGGGTCACCAGCAAATCAATCTGATTATTGTTGTTCGTCTCCTCAATCAAATTCAATATGTCTCTTGTATCTTTAAAAAATGAGGGTGTTTTAGTGACCAGTGGTTGTAAGAAGTGATCACAAAATTTTGATATTGGTTCCAGAATGAAACAAATACCCGACACAGTCGGTCTCCCTGGTGGGGCTGTTATCCCTTTGCGAATTTGAGGGAGGTTGTAGAAGTAGGGGATCTTTGGACTCTTGTTTACCCAGAAATCTGCCTCATTCTTACTAATCCACTCGTGTCTCTACGGAGGATACGATTGGAGTAACCTGAGTGCTCAGCCTCCCTGTAGGATCCTGTTTGACAGTATTTGTGATCAGCTAGCTGGCAGAGACATTCCACATTATAGTCAGTTGTCAACATGATTACTATTGCACCCCCCTTATCAACTTGTTATACAGTAATCTGGGTGTCGTTAGCAAGTGACATGACTGCCGCTAGTTCAAGTTTAGACATGTTCTGGAGGGTAGGTCCATGGGCTCATTTCTCCATCTCTTTGAGGACAGCCTGTTCGAAGGTCAGTAACTCATGTGGTATCATACCAGCAGAGGGAGTGAATCTGGATGGATTCCATAGGCCTAATCAACTTGTTTAGGGGCATGCTTGTCATGAACAAAGGCCCCTAAGGCGAATTTTTGGGAAAAAGTTGTGTAATTCATTCATTGCATCTCCGGTCCGATGAGGAGCATGCCCGATGATGAAGCATGACACCCACCCGGGTGTGTGAGGGCTCTTGCTCCTGAGCAATCAGACCCTCCCTTGCTGATTCCTCATTTCATCACCGACCTGTCTTTCTTATTTTTCTTCCAAGGAACTGCATACCCCTTTGTTGCTACTTCATTCTCAAATGTCAGCAGGAAAGGGAGAAATGCGCGCTGAACAATGACTGAGCCTTTGTATTATTTCCGAGCACATGAACTTTCCCGCACATTTTAAAAGGGGTTTTCCATTTAGGTCCGTTCGTAGGAATGGGTGACATTCATGTTGGTAAGTTACTGTGTTTATTTTCCTGATTTTATAAGGTCCTTGCCACTTGGCCAACAATTTTTGCTCCCTCAAGGGTATAAGTAAGAGAAGTCAATAACCTGATTGAAATTCTCAGAGGTGAGTTTAATGGTCATAGGAGGTTTGCTCTTTAAGCTGTGCTTTCTCTAAATTCTCTCTCACCAATTCCCTGAGTTTCCCAATCCTACTCCGTAACTGTACTATATACCCTATTCAGGTTTCGCCATCATCTTTTTGTTCCTGCAAGGCTTCTTTCACCATTTCTAATGAAGTTCTGAGTTTTAGCAGCTCAAAAGAAGAAAATCCTAACCTAGACTGAGTTTGGCACCTGATAGCAAACAATGCCAAAAGAAGCATTTTATCCCAATTTCGTCTCTCAGCTTTGCATATTTTTTTAAACTTAACTTCAAGGTAGCATTATAATGTCAACTAACCCATCAGTCTGAGGGTGATAGGCAAAGCTGCCTAACTGACTAGTACCGACTTTCTTACAAAGCCATGTCATTAGTATAGAAACAACTGTCTGCAGGGATTACCTTGGGAAACCCTATTGTTGAGAAAGCTTCTATGAAGCTGGTAGCTTTTCTAACAGCACTTATTCTTCTGCGAGAACAAGCTCCAGGATACCATGTGGCATAATCAACTATAACCAGAATATATCTGAATCCTTAGCTAGAGGGGCTTAGCGACCACAACAAATCTATCCTAACTCTTTGAAATGGGATATCAATGAGGGGCTTTCTCTGTAGTGGAGCATTGGTGGTTTGTAGGGGTTAATCCTCTCACAGGTAGGGCACTCGCTACAATATCGTTTTATGTGTCTGAACATCCCAGCCAATAGAAATGATTAGGAACGGCTCTCTCAGTTTTTTCTGGACCAAAATGTCCCCCTAAGAAATAAGAAATAAAATTTAGTGGTGTTGGTCCCAATAATGCATTCTTCTGGAGATTGGCAATTACGCCCAATTGGGATTGTAGATGATCTGAGAGCCTTGTAAATTCTAACTTGGCATCAAGGTATTTCCTTCTGTCCCTATGTACAAATTCCATCACTAGCTTTTGGTGAGGCATTATTTGACCATGGCACACAAGGTGTCCTTCATCACGGGGCTGTTTACACCAATGTCCAGTAAAGTCTGAAGGTAATAAATATAGGTTTGTACAGGCAAATGGTACCTCTGGTGACTATTTTCGACATAAAAGACTCGGCCAGAACCAAAACTGAGATCAATCGGCTCTTCTTCATCTTTTACTTCTAGGACAGAACAGAGTGATATGGCCCATTCTCCACAATCAAAGCATAGTGGACCATTACATCCTGAACTATCCATGATGTTTTGAGTCAGGAGTTGCTATAGGTCTTCTTCAAAGTTTGAGTTATAGGTGCTCTTCATACCCTCTTCAAGGATCTATCTCCTCATTTTACCCATCTTAAGCACTATAGAAAGTGTTAGTGATCTCAATGGCGGTAGTTAGGTTTAATTTATCATGTTGTTTGAGCTACTTCTGGGTGTTAGCGGACAGCGTTGACAAATTGCTCCAAATAAATCTAATTGATTATCTCCTCTTCTGTGGATTCTTTAGGTTTGAGGCATTTGTCACCTCTCTTAATTTTTAAGTATAAGGAATGGGGATTATCTAAAAAAGGCCCTTTTCTTGCCAGAAGTGTAGTTTGCATGTTTTCTAATCTATACCCAATATTTTGAGGGTGGCTTTCCTAGTTTCAACATGTGGTGGCCTCTGGAGAATTGGCTGACTGGTAGGATGTCTGTATATCTCCAAGTAACGGGCACATAGAATTTCTCCACTCTTCTTGAGGCCAATTGGCTGCTTGGGCAGGAAATAATCAGGACCTTCTCCACAAGTAAAATTTTGTAGCACTTCAGTAGGCGTGTAAGTATTGCCTCTGGGTTGAGCAAGAACATCTACCAATTTACCCATAGCGCCAGTCTGAGTAATGTTATTTGGATAAGTTGTTCCACTTGTTACAGTACTTTTGCTGGAAATTTTCCCAATCCTGTTAGACAGACTTTACATATTTTTCTAAGCGACATTCCAGAATTTTCTGGCCTTCAGCCAGTTAACAGACCAAGGCTTCCATATGGATGCTGAATAAGATCCAACTTCTGACACCTCTTGTAGGGGGTGGGGATCTGGTCAGCCAAATTTAGGGCCAGGACACCACCTTTCTTACAGGAAAAACACATGTTATTTGGGATTCCAGCTACTTAGCCCAATTGATAGCAAGTGAAATGTTTATAGAGTCTTTCTTAAGTTCGCCAGTTCCTGCTCGAGACAGGTAAATAATATTGTCTTATCTCCTTTCTTTTCTAGGACTTCTGCAGATGGCTGGTCCATCTCCTCAACCTATGCCCACCTTCCCTCCAACAGCACTCAGAGAAGTAAAGAACAACACAAGTAAAAATAAAAAATAACAATATTAAAAACAGCTGTAATGGATTGGGATTTAAGTTTGCCCTGCCTCGCTCTCCTTTTTCTTTCTGTATGTTCCTGTTACTTATATCTTGCCACTATTCATTTATGTCCCTCAAATTCTCTTTACATTTTGTTTTAAGAACTTGTTTCTCCATCTTCGGTTGACTCTGACTCTTTCCTTTTTCCCCTGTCTTTCTGTTTTTTAGTCATGTCTCTTCCCCCCACTTCTTACTTTTGTTTACTTTTTCTATCTTTTCTTTCCACACCACCACCATGTAATATTTTTAAGGATACTTTAGAATTGTTTCTGTTCCATCGGCTCAGTTTTTCCTCCCATGGACTTTGGTTGTGCCGTCCGCATTCTGAAAACCTACATCCCTCCATGTATTTTGTGCCCAAGGCCACCCCTTTACAAACCTTGGTAGAACCGACCCACCCATGGGCCGTGGCAGGACCGGGACATCAAGAGGCGGGCATGCAGGTTTGGATCATCAGTTTCATTCCTCTGGCATGTGTTGGTCTCTTGGGTTGGTCAATGATTTCAGCTGGATTAATCCTGCGCAACGGCTTCCTGGTTCCTGGCACTGTTCTCCTCTGCATCCTCGATCCCATGCCCATATGCGTAGAGACCGGTTTTTATAGTCCTCTTTCTGTTTTTCGTTCCCTTCTTAGGCCTTCTACTCCGACTCTCATTTTCTCCTCGTAGTATTTTTACTTTTTCTGATGTTCTGTTTTCTTTCTCCCTTACAAGCGACAGTCCAAATTGGATAACAGAATGGCGTTGTGGGGCTTGCAGCAGGAAATCAGTTAAGCTTTTATCACACCCCACTAGTGCAGACAACTGATTGACCACTGCACACTAAAAGGCCCTGGTGCTCATAAGATCATAACACAGAAAGATAGCATCCCCAGGCAATCAAAGAATTCAGACAGGGTTTCATATTTTGAGAAACCTTGAGCCTTGTTTAGATTTTGTCAGATCTTATCATTCACCTAAAAGTGGCAGATGTTCCACCTGCTGTATTTAGAGTCCCACTGACATCTTTTGGCCGATGTACCACCGCCACCCAAGTCTAAATAAGGGCCTTTGTAAGGTGCAGTACAGCAGTCGATACAGCCTCTACTGCCAGGTCCAGAGGTCAGCAGGGCAGTCCTTCTTCAGTCCTTTCTTCAGTTCAGTTCCCTTCCTTGGATGTTAGGAGCTTGGTAGCCCACTCTAGGCATGTGGCTACTTGTGGACTACACGCCGACAGGAAAACCAGTTTGGCCACTGGTTTCCCCTCTGTTCCCGTCACCAGCCTGTCTACCTCAACAAAGGGGCAGCCCTACATGAGTGTGATCGTCATTTGCTCACTAAATGCGATTTTGCCTTTAAAGCTCACCTTTTGGGACAACATCCTGTGTGGCTTCTGGCAAGGGGGAGGTAACACCTTCCTCTGTAGCAGGCTATTGTTGTTTCTGAGCCTGGGAGTGATTCACACTACTCCCCAGGAGGGCAGAAGGCTGTCTAGTGGCCAGAAACTGTGCGAGGCCACTGAACAAAAAGGGCAAAAGAGGGGCAACTTTCTAAAAGTTGTCTTTCCTTAAACGTGAAATTGCGTTCGACTTGGGCATCAAGTTCGGTTTAATGCCACGATGAATATGATACCTTGAAGTCCCCATTTTAGTAGTCCCATTCAGAAGTGAGCCGCACTAAGAGGTCAGCCGATAACGCTGTGTTAGCCAGTGGGGCTACTAATGTTTCCTGCAGCAAAAACTACAATTTGGAGGTTTTGCTGTTAGGACATATTAAAAGCATATGTCTTACTTAATAATACACAGCTCCCTGTCTTAGGGCTCCATTTACCTCCCTCAGGGGAGACTTATATATATTAAGGGAAGTGGGGACTTTGCCAATGGTTTAAATAGCAAAGTAGAACTAGCAGTTTTAAAACTGCTCTACCAGGCTGCAGTGGCATGCTGGGAGACATTTTGTGCTTCGTCACACACAGGGTGGCACAATAAGTGCTGCAGCACTGGGGGATACTCTGTCTTACATGCCCTGGGTGCCATATACTAGGGATTTATAAGTAAGTCAGCCTCTGCCAATTGCGGGTAGCCAATTCAACATACATTTTGTAATGGAATCGAACACTGGCACGAGGTCTCGTTAGCAGGTCTCAGTGCACTCTGAGTCCAAAAAACAGCAGCATCAGTCCAAAACTTTGGGAGTAAAAATGCAAAAGGAGGCATTTCTTTAAAGTACAGAAATGCCATTATACTCATATTAAATTTGGCATTAATATGAATTTTCAATTACGAATAAGCAGAAGTGACATTTCCGACCCATGCAATGATAAAGAGGGCAAACTCCCAAAATATGTATAATGCCAGGTCATATAAATTCCAAAAACGCCAATTTCTAACCCCACCAGGCAAGCAAGTAGGCGTTTGTGCAGGGCCCAGAGCGCCGCATACGTCACGGTTAAATCTGGCACAAAAGGACTGCAATATTCTAATTCTGGAACTCTTAAGAGAGCGAAGGTGGAGCTAGCACCCCAGCAGAGGTACTGGAGAACAGAGTAGAGAGGCTAATGAGTAGTAATTATCTCACTAAGCATTGCATTGTGCATCTGCTCTATAGAACGTCAAACAGTGGTAGATGTCACCACAGTCTATTACCTTCAGAACAAATTGTAAGTTCCACATCAGTAAACAGAAATCATAAACTTTGCTTTTATAAACAGTTAATCAAAATAACTTCTTTCTGTATAGCGATTAGGACCATAGCTTTTGCCTTTATTAATCTTGTTAACTTACAAAAGTTACTATTATCCTATAAAATGGTCCTCGCATCATTCACCTCAGAATGATTAAAGTCTGGGTTTGTACTTGCGAGGGTTCAAACTCGGGATCTGCAGGTCACGTCAATCGACAGAAGCGAGTGCTTAATTGGGGAAGACCCTTATTGCTGACCTTTGTGTTCTCAATTCCAAAACAACAGAGGACAGGTCTAAAAAGCTTTTCACCAACTCAACACAGTACTGAGTGAGTATAAATATGACAACAATAAAAAAAAATATGAGAGGACAGGAGGTACCCCCTAGTAGTCAATGCTTGATATTCCCTTGTCAGACGTGTTCGGCTAAATCTCAAAATCGATATTTCTGTTGCAGAGTTCTGGGAGTTTGGATCTCTGCATCAGTTGATGGCCAGGGGCTGAGGCATGTGTTGCATGGCCCTGGGACTGTTTGAGGAGATGATGGGGAAGAGGATGAAAACACCAAGATAGGTGCCTGCGGCAGCAGATGGGAGTTCTACTAGTCAACAGAGCAGTCCTGAGCTGCCACAATGTTGAGTCCAGTGGAGCTGGAATTTCTGCCCTTTGTGGACTTCTGAACCTGCAACCCTGATTTAGTAAGGCAAGGGAAGGCACACCAAGGAAGTCAAATACTGGGACAGGGACCACATTAAAATTCAGGAAAGACACGTTGCTTCAAACAAAACAATTTAGGCCGTGCTGTACACCCTCACCACTGCAACTATGCGGGCCATGCAGTCCACTCCCACTACCTCGACTGCACTACATCGGAGGCACTATTTTGACATTACCACTACTGTGAATGCCACTGTAGAGGATGGATATACATTGAAAAAGGTAAGTTCAAAAGTAAGAAATAGGCTGCTTAAGGTTGCGTTAAATATTTTAATCTAAGTTCATTAAATTTAAAGTTAGGGTTATGTTAATGTTACATATTCAGTTTGTTCTGTATGGCTCTCACCGAGCACCGCTAGCGTGAAGATCAGATTCTACAAATCGATATTCACTGCTGCGATGTAGCAGAGTTGTTTCCCACAGTTGGTACGTCATAAAGGCCATGCTGACATGACTCTCAGAGAGCCTGTGAGTGCGGTGCTGGCTCTCAGCTTTGACGGAAAGCAACAGGCACAGCTTTGGGACTGGAGGGTTGTGCTAGGGCAGGCATTTGTTTTTACATGTGGGTCAGGAAAGAGAGGTCATGTTATGTATGGCTTCCCTGTGATGCCGCCAGATGATTTTGTAGGCCATAAATAAACTTATAGATAGGGGTTCTGAGTGACATCATAGACAAGTAGCTCTTTTTGTCTATTTGATGCCACACATAAGCTCTCGGTGGAAAAAACACCCTCATTATTCACTGTTACCCATCTATAAGTCTGTAGATTTTGATTTAATCTAATTAATTAATGGACAGGTTTCAGCTGAGAGTCACCATTGGGATTAGGTTATGATTATATTTTTTATTTATTCAGCAGATAATAAATTAGGATGATATGTACCTCAGGGTTAAGGTTAAAATTAGGGTTCAATTGGGTTATTTTTTAGTTTAATTCACTTTAAATTATATTTAATCGATTTTTATTAATGTTATTTAGAATTTACCTATGGTTAGCAAAAAGCCTTGATTAAGGTTACTAACTATGCACTTAAATGTACTTTAATATTATTTGGTTACATTATAAACTTACCCTCTTTGACCTAGGATTAGTCAAAATATTGTGCCCAATCTATTGTGAAGTTCCTCAAGGTAACAATATACCATACATCCATGCAATCCTTACATCAAGATATGACATTATAACTTAAATCTGCTGCCCATGGGTATATGCTGGCATTAAAGACATAGGTGTTCTGTTTATATACACGAAACAGATCTAATTGAAAGCATTCAAAGGTAATTTGGTTAGGTCCACACTGTTATAAATGAGATAGATATCCAGATCAGACTATGCGATACAAGCACAAAGGATTAGAATTACCGTAGCTATTTTTCAATGCCTGGGAGGTGTCATGGAGTAATTACTTGCATTCATTTACCATCCAATCAGGACCCTCAATATCCCAGAGACTCTCCATCTCCTATGGAGTACCCCACAATCCACAACTTCTTCCTAGAACCCGAGTCACCAACAGCATCCTCAAGATCCATCTCACACTCACGATATGTAACTCTACCAGAAAATATCAATTTTCCAACACATACAGACACTTAAACCCTGCCTCAATGTAATTCAGAAGTGGATATCCAATGCCGACTTAAAACTCAACCCAACCAACACAGAATCCCTCCTGTTCGCTAAGAGACTTTATAAAATTACCCTGGACAGCTTAACTATCCACCTGACATCCAATGTGATATTTAGTGGATTCGCCCTCAGTACAGGCCTCTCCTTCAAAGAACGTATTACCATTAAAATCAAGACAACAAGGTAACACATTTGCAATCCTGAAGGGATTGAAACCTTTCATCTCTGAAACAGACTGCAGATTAACATTCCAGGCCTTCGTGGTCTGGCACCTGGACAGAGGCAACATCCTGGTATAAGGTCTTACCAACACCATTCCATTCCCATTGAAAAGCATCCTACATGCTGCAGTACGGTTCTTCAAAGACCTGAATAAGTTCAGCCATACTTTCCTACCCTACAAAATTACATAGGTTCCCTTCCAAGCCTGCATCATCTCCAAAACCATCTCCATCACATACAAGATAACAATAAACCATGCCAATAAGGCCAAAAAAATAAACACCTCAAGGGAACAACTCCACACTAGAAGCCCAAAAATCGCCAGACTGGAAAAGAGAAACTGCAAAAAGGAAAAAGGCAGAAGGCAGGCCTCCTTCACTTATGATTTCTGGTCCTAGAACAACATCCCTAGCAACATACGAACAGTCCCAACCACCCTGCAAATCAGACAAGGCTAACATCTTGAAAGTACACAACATCTGGAAATGGTAAACATCACCACCCACACATTTTCTCGCTCAGTGCAAACGATACAGAATCATATCCTTGTTCTCTACCTATGTTAGGGACTCCATGTCTCTCCAGTTAGGTTAATGCTATACAAATATCCACCCATACATACATAATAACACAGCTAATGAAGCATATGTTACTTCAATGTAGGCTGGAAGATGATCAGATAATCACTGATTACTATAGGTTTAATAGAATCCACCGTAATGCCTTTCTTTGACTCCAGAAGGTATTGCTGCTATCACAGACAGTGCAGAGGCAGGTGGGGGAGACTTAGAGTACAATTTGTGATGGTGGGTCTATTTCATCATTCTTGGCGACCTCCTGTGCAAATATTTCAGTTGAAGGGAAGACAAAACAGTTTTCAGGGTTTTCTTGAAACACATGTGAAGGACATCTGGGCTCAGGCTTGAGTTCAATGAGTTCCATAGTCTAGAACCTGAACTCCAAGAGTCCAACCTCCATGATTCTATTCGATTTCTAGTAATTAGGTTTGCAGAAGTAGAGCTCAGTGTCCTGTTAAGCATGTAACGTAGAGTTAGTCTTTGTAGGTATCTTGAGCCTTTGCCCCAACCGGCATTGTATACTGTGCAGAGATTTTAAGGTTTTCTTGGAGCCAGAAAAGATCCCACAATGCTGTTTTACTGTGGTCTCACCTTTTCAGATTCTGATGGAGTTTTGCAGCCTTATTTTGGAGTATTTGTATATGGCAAAGAGATTTTTTTCGGAATCTGCTGTGTTGGTGTAGTATAAACGTACTACCAATATTCTTATCAATCCACCCAGAGGTCCTAACTGAGAGGAGAGAGGATTCACCTAAGCAGGAAGAGTTTCAGGTTTATGCCCTTGACAATGATCTTGACATAGAACATTAAGCATCGAAAATGACTGCCAGGTTGCATATTTTCAGTACCGTAAATGGTGGCACAACTAGACCTGGTAGCCATTCAAAGAGTGCAGCCTTGCTTCTGTAATACCTAGCATCCACATCTCTATTTTGCTCTTCACTTATATTAAGCAAATCAGATCCGTTGCCCCTGGAGGGTCTAAACCTGGAAGTGTGCTCATGTTATATGTTGTTATGTGCTGCATATTCTTTACGCTGCCTCATTGCTGCCTTCTCTATAATCTTGCTGATGAAGGGTAGTATGGAAATACAGCAGTGGATAGACAGGAATTTTGGGTCATCTGATGTGTCTGTGAAGCGGCTGTGATAATAAGGGGCTTCAGGTTCCTGAAACAACTCTATGGAGGACAGTGGCATACACTGTAGAGGTGAGATCTTGCTCCAGAGACAAAAGAATTGTTCCACATGGTCAATGGGGGAAGGGCTCTGCTGGAAGATATGCTATTTTGAATTCTTGGTCAGCTTGAGCATGTTTCTCTTGGGCCTTCAATGGAAGGCAGTGAGCATATCTGAATCAGAGCTAGGAGTAGGGTGTGGGAAGGTGAGACTATGATTTTGCAGGAGAGAGGCTCAGATTTTCAAAAATGTTTGGATTAGAAGAACAAAAGGGTGTCCTGAAGGGTTCTGAAAGGATAGTTAAGTCCATTGGTTTTGGTTGTGTTGTAGTAGATTTCCTATGCTTGGTTTGGTGCCATGCTGATGCATTTAACCAAGAGATAATAAATGGCTCAAGTCCTGAGAACAGAGGACGCTTCACTATGTGCTCTGTTTCAATGAACAGAAAAAAACGACTTCACGATAATCGCACATAGTCCTTAATACATCCTGAAATGTGCTAGGTGTACATGAACAGTTGAAGGTTTTATACCACAAGTGTGGAAATGCACTGTAATTGTAGAATATGTGGCTAAAATAACGGTGGCTTGTTAAATGATTTTGAGGAAATAATTGCTGTAGATCCACTGCTGATATTATTTGTGCTAATTCCCAAACTGATAAATCTACAAACTAGAAACAGGACTTAGACAGAAAGCTGCCATATGCTCAGTAAAGTAACCTTGCTTATACATCTCTCGCTGTTGAAGTGGGGAAGGAAAATTAATAATGACATTGAAAGCTGAGCCAGTAGTGTTGCAACTTTCTGGTTAGTGCACTGATGGATAACAACTATGGTGATTTATCAACCGCTCTAGTATTACTGTTTGGAGTCACTTCACCCAGGTCAGTGAAAGTCCTTGTGATTCTCAATAATCAGAGGCCGTTCCAGTGGTTAAAGAACAAACATGCTAGCCTAACAACTGACTTGAAACCGCACTGAGCAATCAAAGGGTGGCAGAGAACTGTCACGAAACACTGATGTAGAAACTGAATCTGTAGGACACAGGACCATTATATGTCATCAAAATCAAAAAGCGGCCAATTGAGAGGTAGTACATCAGATAGGAAGGATCCCTTGGAAGCTAGATAAATCAGTATATGGATTTCAGTAGACAACTGAGGGCAAAATTTCTCTAGCCACACTTCTGTTTTCTCAGATCCCTTAAGAGTACATATTGTCTATCTGCAAGAAGGTTTGGGACTGTGTGTATGTGGGTGGGATCAGGTTTCCATAGGAATACCCATTCGTTTATTACCTAGAAAAATGGAAAACATAGCTAAATCAGTATTTGATTAGAATTCAAATCGGCACCTCCCGTAACGCACTGTTGAGGCAACGGTCAATGGCTTTACATGATACAGGTCTTTGCTGTGAGGTAGCAGTAGAGGAGATTGATAAAGCGGCTCAATCAGAGAGTGAGGGTATGAACTGCAGAGCCTGGCCATGCATGGCACTGAGATCATGATATGGAATCAAAAAGGAGCCACCAAGGAAGCAAGAGCTCAGCTAAGCTCCAACTAATGTATAAGGAATGATACCAAGACGTGTTCTCAGTAATTGGATGATTTTACCTACTTTTTATTTACATTCGAAAGTGGACGGCTGGTATCAGAAGACACTTCAGAACGGATCAACCACTTAAAGAAACCACTTGAAAATCAAAACAGGGGAGAAATGTGTTTTCTGTAAAGTAATATTTCTATAACCATGCTTTTCTGCAAGCGCAGAAAAAGTATACGTGTTGTTGGTGAGTTCTCTAAGTCTTGCCCTTTTTGAGCATCCAATGTGGGAATTATCGGTTTGCTTTTGGATGAGTATGATCAAGAAGGGCATTCGCATAAATTTAAAACGGAATGACCCCAGGGTCCCAGTGGGTGTGTCCGAAGTAACCACCCTTTGTACAAACTGGAGGTTAAAGAGTGAAGAAAGACTGAATATTGTAAGAAAGCCTTTAGTCCCTGGTACTTTCATATCAGAATCAATTCCTGCTTTTTTGGGTGATCGACAGTCGAAGGTATGACTGTGCTGTACATAAATGATCCCGTTAAAGGTAACACTCCTGCGATCAAGGGCATTTAAGTGCCTTTAAATGCCATGCTTGGTGGTCAAGGTCTCAGAAGAAGTGAAAGAAAATACAGACAATAAACCCCATCATTAACTTGACTGGCCTATTTTCCTTTCAGGTGGCTGTGTTAACTAAAAATAGTGTTTCAGAACCCAGCAACTAGGAAAGGAGTTATATTTAGAGGGGCTGGCAGAAATGACCTTCTGCATACGCGGTTGGAGCCAGTATAGTGTATAATTAATCTCTTGGTAAAACATGGATTTGATAAGTGCTGCTTCTTAGCTCGAGATGTCTGGCATTTCTATAGCCCTGCTGTAAACACAAAACACATGCATGGCAACTCTATTTAATGGAAAAGTCAAATTAGTCACAAATGAATTCAGTGCACACTGCCCTGGCAGTCGTAATTTTTCGCTGTGTCAATTTCTAGAGGTTTCATCAGGAGGAATATGTGCGGAGAAAAATGTCATAATGGGGGAAAGCAAATGGGTTTGGCCTTTGGTAAAACCTAAGCTACATTTTCCACCATTCTGACATGTAGAACATGGAATCACCTGATAAAGCTGCTCGGAGTCAAACGCTCACAGTATTTTCCATGGTGCGTTTACCTAGATAAGGGTCGGATGTACAAAGATGCCATTTGCAAAAAAGTGGCTGCAAACTGCGCGCGCCGATCTGGTGCAAATGGCATCTGATTTCGATAACAGACCTATGTACTAATAGGTTGGTTCACAGAATACAAAATCGTAGTGGGTTGCCGACCGACCTGCCTAATTTATATTAATAAGGCAGCTCGCAATTTGCAACCCATTATGATAAGCTACAATAAAGGGATGGGAGCCTGCAAGGTGCCAGTAGACCATCATCCCCGTGACTGCTTTTAAAATATGAAAAACACTTTTTTTTTTAAAGTAGCTTGATTTCCTTAAAGGAAATGAGACTTCTTAAAAAAAGTGTTTTTGTTTTTTTAAAGTTTGAGTGAGAGTTGGCAGTGGTTCTCTAGACCACTGCCTACTCTCTATGAAACTTGCACCCCAATTCCCAATGAGGAAGGGACCCAAATGGGGTTTCTTGCCCTTTACAAATCAGCTACCAAATTGAAAGTCTGTACTTTTCAATGGTTTGCAAAGAATTACAGTTGCAAACCACTGATTGATTTGAGTCGCAATTTGGACGGTACACCCACAACAAGCCTCTGCCAAAATGAGATTCATAATCTATTTCTAAACCCATTAGCGATCCTTAAGGACTTTTATGAATCTGTAAACGGGGTTATTAAATATAAAAATGCATTTTAGAAGCCGCAAATGCTCCGATTTAGTGACTCAGAGGGTTTGCGACTGTTAAAAAGATCTGTACATGAGGATCCAACTTCTAAAAACACCCGGAATGAGAAGCATACAGTGCATGTCTGTGATATAATACAAAAAAGATCTGACTCCCAGACAAAGGATGGCATAGGCCCACCTATGCTTTCACTCTGGCTGGCTGCCTTACAGATAAACAAGCATTGGCATAGCCAATAGGTCTCGCCTTTTTGGCCTTATAAGTGTTTAGGCAGAGCTATTGACTTTGCCAATGTGTTTAAGCTGTGCTGTAGAGAAGTGTGGCTGCTGTGCAGCATGCTGAAAAGTTGTAATAAAAAGTGCCAGGAGCATTTTTGTTACCTTATATATGACCAAAAGGCATTATGTCCAACAGAACGACCATATTAAAAAATTATGTACAATAAAAAATTTCCTCATTTTTCTTTTGTTCTTGCAATGCTGGCAACTTGTTTTTGCCTATTCCAATGGTTGTTTGTTAAAGTTTTTTTGAGGGGCATAAACAATTGGAGGTTGAAGGTTGTGAACTAGTACCTGTATTATAACACTAGCAGCGGCCAGACGCTAGGGAGAATCAACAGATGGCAGATTCCGAGAGCAGGCTGAGGTGGTGTTGAGTGATGTTGAGGTGGTAGTGGTGGTGGTGGTGGTGACTGGTGCTGAGACGATGCTGAGGTGATGCTGAATGATACTTAGGTCTTGCTGAGTGATGATGATGTGGTGGTGTACTAGTGCAAAGGCGATGCTGAGTGATACTGATGTGGTGTTGAGTGATGTTGTGGTTGTGCTGAGTGATGCTGTGGTGGTGCTGAGTGATGCTGTGGTGGTGCTGAGTGATGCTGTGGTGGTGCTGAGTGATGCTGTGGTGGTGCTGAGTGATGCTTTGGTGGTGCTGAGTGATGCTGTGGTGGTGCTGTGGTGGTGCTGAGTGGTGCTGTGGTGGTGCTGCGTGGTGGTGTGGTGGTGCTGAGTGGTGGTGTGGTGGTGCTGAGTGATGCTGTGGTGGTGCTGAGTGATGCTGTGGTGGTGCTGTGGTGGTGCTGAGTGGTGGTGTGGTGGTGCTGAGTGGTGGTGTGGTGGTGCTGAGTGATGCTGTGGTGGTGCTGAGTGATGCTGTGGTGGTGCTGAGTGATGCTGTGGTGGTGCTGAGTGATGCTGTGCTGGTGCTGAGGTATGCTGTGGTGGTGCTGTGGTGGTTCTGAGTGGTGCTGTGGTGGTGCTAAGTGGTGGTGTGGTGGTGCTGAGTGGTGGTGCGGAGTGGTGTTGTGGTGGTGTTGAGTGGTGTTGTGGTGGTGCTTGGTGGTGGTGCTGAGTAATGCTGTGGTGGTGCTGAGTGATGCTGTGGTGGTGCTGAGTGATGCTGTGGTGGTGCTGAGTGATGCTGTGGTGGTGCTGAGTGATGCTGTGGTGGTGCTGTGGTGGTGCTGAGTGGTGCTGTGGTGGTGTGGTGGTGTTGAGTGGTGGTGTGGTGGTGTGGTGTGGTGGTGTTGAGTGGTGGTGCTGAGTGGTGGTGTGGTGGTGCTGAGTGGTGGTGTGGTAGTGCTGAGTGGTGGTGTGGTGGTGCTGAGTGATGCTGTGGTGGTGCTGAGTGATGCTGTGGTGGTGGTGCTGAGTGATGCTGTGGTGGTGCTGAGTGGTGCTGTGGTGGTGCTTAGTGGTGCTGTGGTGGTGCTGAGTGATGCTGTGGAAGTGCTGAGTGATGCTGTGGTGGTGCTGGGTGATGCTGTGGTGGTGCTGTGGTGGTGCTGACTGGTGGTGTGGTGGTGCTGAGTGATGCTGTGGTGGTGCTGAGTGATGCTGTGGTGGTGCTGAGTGATGCTGTGGTGGTGCTGAGTGATGCTGTGGTGGTGCTGTGGTGGTGCCGAGTGGTGGTGTGGTGGTGCTGAGTGGTGGTGTGGTGGTGTGGTGGTGCTGAGTTGTGGTGTGGAGGTGCTGAGTGGTGGTGTGATGGTGCTGAGTGATGCTGTGGTGGTGGTGAGTGATGCTGTGGTGGTGGTGAGTGATGCTGTGGTGGTGCTGGGTGGTGCTGAGTGGTGGTGTGGTGGTGCTGAGTGGAGGTATGGGGGTGCTGAGTGGTGGTGCTGAGTGGTGTGGTGGTGCTGAGTGGCGGTGTGGTGATGCTGAGGTGGTGTTGAGTGGTGTTGTGGTGGTGCTTGTTTCCTTGTCCTGCCACAGCTGCTTGTTCCAGGACAAAAAGTTACAAAAAGTAATGCTACAGAAAGTGACTGGGGCGCGATCATAGCCTTTGGAAGCGGGTGAGCTGAGTCAGCGAGAACTGAAGGAGTGCTGCGAGGAGGGGTCCGGGTGGAGGAGCTGGAGCATAGCGACATTTATTTGTGCAAAGTGCCGAAATGCTACATGGAGGTGACGAAGTGAAGGAGCGCAATTGTAACAGTGTTAGTATATTTTCCGTAGTGCAATTTTATTATACAAATCGTCCCAATAGTTATATCTGGAAGGTACGTACAAGATTTAAGTACTGTTAAATATTGCAAAAGTACTTATTTCCATGTTATAGTATTGCCGTTTACACAGGAATTCCTTTATCGTATGCTGCTTTCGTTAAAAAAAAAAAGCATTAACAGTCTTTATCGTATGCTGCTTTCGTAAAAAAAAAGCATTACACAGACTGTTAAATATTGCAAAAGTACTTATTTCCAAGTTTTAGTATTGCCGTTTTCACAGGAATTCCTTTATCGTATGCTGCTTTCGTAAAAAAAAAAAGCATTACACAGAGATTGGGCAGTAGAGGATGCCTGGGGTCGAGCAAGTGAGATGAAAGCCAGATGGCGCCTGGAGCGATGCGAGGAATGCAAGCGCTGGCTCAGGGCGAGACCTAATGAAGCTGACGAGAAGGGAAGGGGGAGAAGGGAGGGGGTAGTGCAAGCAGAGGACCCTGAATGAAGCTGACGAGAAGGGAGGGGGAGAAGGGAGGGGTAGTGCAAACAGAGGAGCATGAATGAAGCTGACCAGGAGGGAGGGGGAGAAGGGAGGGGGTAGTGCGAGCAGAGGAGCCATTACAGAAACCCAGATGGCAGCTGTGCACGTGCACGCCTTCGTGAACGCAAGCTGAAGGCCAGCAAAAAGGTCTCGGTCAAGAGGGCGACGTGAGCGGACGCTTCTCCAGCTCGGCTCCGCAACGAGCGCCAAATATCCTGCCTCTAGCCGCCGAAAAAAATTGCCTGCGACCCGTAAAATTTTTGCGGGACAATCCCCGGGAGCCCAGCAAACCTTCGGTGCCCTCCGGAGAAAACCGCAGTCACAGGGATGCGAGACAATGCGGCTGAGACCCAGGCCCCGGGTTGCGGCCCTTCCCCCACCGGATCTCTGCTATGGGCGCACCCGGCCGAGGGCACCGGTCCAGCTGTGAGCGGCCCCCGCCGTCCTCACATCAAGCCCGCAGGATCGCGGGTGCAACGGAAGCACGACGAAGCGGGCGCGGCTCGGCTGAGCGCCCCGCTGCCGCATAGACGCCGCATCGGTCCTCCTGCATTACTCCGGGATCGAGCCCACACACGGACCCAGGTAGGCTGCTTATGCCTAATAATCCCCGGAACCCCTCAGACAGTGTGCCTTATATTGGCAAAGGCACTCGGAGGTTAGATCTTCATCCGCAAGCACCCCCCCCTACAGAGCAGGATCATTTGAACTGCCTCATAGTGGCCTGGGGCTCCATTCCTTTCAAAGCCTATATCATCAACACGGTGCAGAGCCTGACCTTAAGATGGTGCCCGTGTTTTAGAACTTGGCGCATTTAACGAGTGATATGACCGTCTGCAACTATTTCTTGCTTGGCACTGATTCTTGCTGATGCGGTGCCTGTTGATAATAAGGAGCGCTTCAGTATAAGGCCGACTTCATCACCACGGCGATCTTTATTTGAGCAGTGACTGTCACCAAAATGGCGCCCGTGACTCAGACCCAAACAGCCCCGAGACCTGGCCTTTCATCGGGGACGGAGTCCGTGACTGGGAGGTATGTTAGACATTTGCAGCAGCTGCGCACCGTCCCTCTGTATACAAAACACCCCTCTGAGCGAGATGACCCCTTACCAGTCACCACCAGGGTATTTCTCCTATGCCGCCGCCAGCGATCTCCACCTCCGTCCTCTGGGAGCTCTGAGACCCTGGTTCTCGGTGGAGGGAAGGAGGCTTTAACGGCAGCTGACCTCTGTCCGGGTAGCGACATCAGTATTTGACCCTTGACCTGGGGGCGAGCACGAGGTTGAGGCGGGAGCTTCCCAGCAACACCGTGACCGGTGCTCTCGATGGAACTTTGACGACGCCCCCTGGGCGGAAACCTAACTGTCTGTACTTACAGCGGTGCACGAGCAACCTTGACCGATGCCCGGTGGAGCTGTCCTATGCAGCTATAGAGGAGTTTGGCTCTGGTTCACCCCTCGGCCGTCACCTACACAGCCGGACATCAGTCACTGTTTTCCTCGCCTCCCCGTTGTGTTTCCTACCTGCTTCCCTTACCCCTGTTCACCATTCCCACCCTACCCTCTCCCTCCGCATAAGACATGTGTAATGCGCTAATAACTCACATTATTGTGTTATCTCATGTTTTTTCTCCTATGTCTATACTTGGCTTTGTAACTATGTAACCTGTAACTCGCTATGTAACTATGTAACCTGTAACTCGCTGATCCTCATGTAAAGCGCTCTGATACCTCCGGGTCTAGCCAGCGCTATATAAAACTTTGCAAATAAATAAATAAAATAAAAAAATAAAAAGCCTGTGGGTAGGACTTTGAAAACCCACTTACTAAATGTCTCGGCCAGAGCAGCGCAAGCGCTGGCTCAGGGCGAGACCTAAAAAAGACCATAGGCTGTGCCGCAAATCTCTAAGATACGGGAGCCCAGAGCCACGAGGGCTGCAAGGGTCCATGATAGTCCCTGTGTATGTTTTTATCTGGTTTATTTTTCTAGTGATTTTTTTCCACACCATGGTGGGACCGCTATTTTCTTTCTCTCTAAATAAATATATATATAGTAAGTACACTACAATACATAAGACTGCATTAAGGGCACTTAGATTTTTATTCACATTTTTATCACGAATCACATATTATTTATTTGCACTAGAGCACTTTACTATTAGACTATACGGATGTGTGGACATCAGTAGCAGCCAATGTTATCCGGATGGAGGGATTTAACCCAAAATTTCACAAGTGACAAACAATTGTATTTCACTATTATTCGGTAATGTATGACAATATAATGAGTAGATTTAGCGAACGCAATAATGTCAGCATTTATGCATATATTACGTATTGCTATGCAAGCTTTAAGAGGGATATCCATCAAAGATATATGTATGATAAATCTATGGATTTAACCTGAGAAATGCCATAATATATCAATGTCCAAAACGATTGTGTCCACATTACAATATCTGTATTGAAAGCTTTTCTTTATGTCTATAGATAACCGTGTTCACGTGGTAAACACCACTCAGCACCTGTCACTTTAAAAGTACCGAAACAACGCGATTCTATGTCATGTGATCAAGGCTTCGAGCAAGCTGAAACGCGTAATGGCGACTTTGCACAAATAAATTGTTTTGCACATACCGTGGTCCGTTCCTTTGGACGACTGGTGACGAGACGGAGTTCAGTGGAGATATATATATATATATATATATATAATACTTTTTTTTATTTATTTAATGGTTCCCTGTGAACTATGGTATGGATTTCACAATCATAATGACACCTCTCACACCACTTCAGAGTTTTGCACTGTTGGCGCCACTAGGATTACATGACACTGGTTAGCTAAACCATGCGGCAACAATTGTAAAGTATGCATCACATTTTGTGGCAGCTTAATTTTATTCATTTTAGCTACAATCAATTTTTGGGCAGTAAATCCATAGTTCTGCAGTAAATGCTGCAGATTCGCGTAAATCCACTGCCCTTCACCATGGTCTACTATTTTAGCAACAGTATAATTCTTGAAAGATAAACAAAAACTTAATCATTCTAATTCCAATCAGTGTCCATCTTTAGCTTCATTTCGAAAATAATTTTTTTTCAAGGTAACAACAAAAAAATAATATAAAAATGCATAACAGATAACGTGAATGAGGGCCCTAGCCCCCCCACCCCCCAACACACACCCTCTGATGGCAAGATTGGACCACATCACATGGTGACACGTTGTGTGCATGTTTGTGTACTAAAATATAAAACGAGCACGTTAAAACACATAAAAAAGCCGATGGAAAGGGATGTACTGCATTAACGTCGGTTTTCATTTACTCTACCTCCCAGATAAAAGAGCCTGAATTAAATAATCAACTCTAGTGGGAGGCAGCTTTACAAATTAAAATGAGGCGGATAATATTCTGCCTGATGAAAAGGTTTCAGCCAATTTCCGTCCGGCCATGTCCCTCTCGCCTCCCAGTGTTGATGTGAAGAAGCCCGGCCTTCCGGGTCCTCGTGACAGCGTATTTTTAGCTCCCTAATCCCACCAACGGGCAGCGTCACATTAAATATGGATTACTTTTTTTCTCGACGACTGGAAAGAAACGGTGGGCGGAGGATGTGGCGAGGAAGAGTCGTTAAATTTGAAAAATTATGAATCTGGAGGTTCACAAAAAAGGGTTGTTTTCCTCATCTCGGTTGCCGGGCATCGCGCGCCTTAAAGGTACAACAATGCGAGGCGAGATGGTGTGAACCGATAAAGATGCTTAGAAAATTGTTGACAGAGAATCGCGCATAAGTTGCTCACATGGAGATGTTTGTGGCCTGGAAGTCTGTCATACCTCTCAAGTGGCTCCACCATGGCACTAACTTGGTGACTGGAACTTTGCATGCTGGGATGGTTGAACCCATACTAGTAGTGTTAAAAGCACACATCACTATTACAGAATGCTAAAAAGCCAGGACATTGGTAGTGTCCCTCAGGACGTGTGGTTACTCAGCAGAAATGAGTCTTTGCACAGGATGAGTGAATTTGGAGGAATCACTGGGTGGAGTAGCAGGTAGGTATTTCGTTGTCCACCATAAGAAGAGGTGTGGTTCAGCGGCCAGGGTGGCTGACTCCAGAACACGGGGGGCTCATGGTTCAATCCCCGGTGCCGGCGGCAGGCTAGCCCAGCACCTTGTGACTCTGGGCAATAGCTCGCTTAATCTTCCCGACGGCCCCCAGCGCCAGGACACCTCTCTGGAGGTAGCAAGTGCTGGTATAATTACTGTTCATGGGCAAAATAGTATTTTGAAGCCATTTTACATTCATATGGTTCCTTTCCTCACCCTAAGAGCCTCATTACGAGTCGCCATTTTGTTTTGGGAGGTAACATCATTGTAGGTATTTACGGGTGCCAGTGGCGTAACACAAAATTATGGGATCCCCCTGCAGAATGTGACCAGGGGCCCAACGTCTTGAATGTCTCACAGATATTAATTGGCTTTGGACTGGATGGGGGCCCCTAAAAGATTAGGGGGCCCCTAAAGGTTTGCCCCCCCCCCTCCTGCACCGCAGGGGCCAGTGTTACGCCCCTGCTGGGTGCAGTATTAGCTCAGTAAAACTGCAAGGTTTCTCAGCTCTGCTGCAAAACTCAGACATGTCATATCTTCCCCATTTAAAATCGTCGGGGTGTATCTAAAAAAATGTAATTACAGGGAAAAAAAGTATGATATTAATGCACAAGCTGTAACCCTGATTGAGGGGGGGGTGCATATTTTCTTTTTCAAAACAATAGAAAGACTGTACATGACTTTTTAGGTCTGGCTTGAAACTGCATAAGCTGAAATGAATTCAATAATAGGACAGCACATTTTGGATAGATTTTGCTCGAGTCATCTAACAAATGATGTATATTTTATTCCAGAAATGTCTTTATAACGGCCATATATGGTACCCAAAACAACTTCAGCATACATTTGCTTTCCCTTTTTATCAAAAGTAATATCCGTAGGTGGGGTGGAAACCCGCTTCATAAGGCTGAATTTGGTGATGCTGAGAGACAAATTAGCTGGCCAGATGACAGGCGGCCCTGCAAGAAATGCAAATGCTCCCCATTGTCAGATTCTGATTGGCCACAGGAGCAGTGTGAGAGAACTCACTGTGGGTACAATTGTAAGGAAAGGAGAACGGGGAATGGGACAGAATGGAGACTGCTTGGCGATCCGATTGCCTGGCGGACGGTGCAGGGTGCCTAAAATGGTGGCGGTGCCTAGCAGGCACTGTCCACCAGATTAGGATGCGTGTAAAAAGCGGCCTTTCCATGGCGGCGATGCCGCCATGGTAAGGCATGCGGAGTTTTGGTACGGGGGCCCGTTGCGGGCCCCCCATGTGTTGGGGGGAGGTGGGGTGCACTTGGAGGGTACCCATGGTACCCCCCTGCAGTTCCCTGCACCAGGTGGCAGGCACCGCGTGGTGCCTGCCACGTGGTGCAGGGAAATGCTGTGCATGCCCTTTTACCATTGCGGACGGTGCTGCAGCCAGCAGCACCGTCCGCAATGGTAAAAGGGCAGGATGCGCCCGCCAGCATAGCGGGCATATCCTAATTGGGCCGGTGGGACCGCCGCACGTCTGGCGGTAGGTCCCATCACCGTTATGGTGGCGGGCGGTCTGATGTCTGCCCGCCATCATAATGAGCCCCTTAGTCAACTGAGTGTCATGAAACAGCTCTATCCTTTCTTGATACAAGAGCTGTTAAAGCTCTCTAGCAGGTCATTGCCTCAGGGGTCATACCTACAATATGGATGTCAGTCACTTTAAAGCCATTCTCAAGAAACCTGCTCTGGGTGCAGATGACCAGAGTAACTTTCACCCTTATTTCTTACTTCAATATCTAGACAAAGTGCTTAAGAGCCTCGCATTTGTGCAGCTTCAAGTATATGCAGAAGATGACAGTCTTCGGGACTCTTTTCCGGTAGGCTTTAATCCAGGGCGTAGCACCATATTAGTGGTCCACTCAGTGCTAGATGATCTACCTGTGCTGGTTGATAATGATGGTGCTGGGGCGCTGATAATATAGATTGTTCAGTACCATTCGACACCATCAATCACGCTATCCTTATCAACACCTTGAATGAGGCAGGTTTCTTCGACACAATGTTTGAGTGACTGATGTCATTCCTGATTGACAGACATCAATTAGTCACCTTTCATCCCTTCACCTCTAAAGCTAAAACCTGTACATGTGGTATCATGTCCAATTTCTCCTCCAGGCAGATGTCTGTTTTTACATGCGCACAGAAGACACCCAAATCGTTTTTGGCTCTTTCATTGTATTGATGAAAAGGCTACCAAAAATGCTTCTGGTTTGGCAAAACGCCTCACTGAATTGTAGTGGTGTCTGGTTATGCACTTATTTAACCTCAATCCCACCAAAACTGACCTTCTCTTAAGGAATTGAATGGGTCCCCCTGGAACTGCGCCAGCTGGCCTCAGCAGAATCTACAACTTTGACCACCAAAGTTGTACGCAACTATATAGACTCTAAACCTGGCTTTAGGTACCCAGGTTGGCAAAGTGACTAATGTATGCTGGTATCAGCCTAAAACCCTGAAAATAATACTTCCTTTCCTAGATCCTCAACTCCAAAGTGAATACTCTCATTCAAACGCATTTGGACCATGGCAATGGTGTTTAATTAGCCGTACTGTTCAAGTCCTCACACCAGCTTCAGTTGGTACAAAATGCTGCCGCTAGATGAATTACCAGGATTTCTAGACACAAATATACCACCCCTGTTCTTAGATCACTCCAATGGCTGTCAACACTAAGGGGCCGATTCCGATTGGAAACCGTACCGACCGACACGGACCGGGCCTGGAGTCCGACCAACACGTACGGCGCAGTACGACCGGCCGAGTACGATGCAAGTCCAGTAAATCACAAACGACTCGCACGGAGCACAATCCGCACGACCGACATGGACGGAAAATCGTGATTCGGCCGTAAACTGACCGGGAACCATTCCGAACGACATGGACCGGAAATGGGTCCGACCGACACGTACACGCGCTGTACGTCCGGCACAGTACGATGCAATGCGTGTGAAATACTAATGACTCGCACGGAGCACAAATCGCAAGACCGAAACGTACGGGGCACACTGACTACTACGTAAAAGATCCAGTCGCGACCGACGCGTACGCGAATGCTGCAACATAGCATAATGTGAGTGTGACACACTCGGATTAGCCCGCAATTGCCGCTGTAAGCGTCCGTCCTGGACAACTGAACGTGTCCGTCATGTTCCCCAAAATGGCATAGAAACAAACTGAAAAAGACCAAACAAGCATTGACAAAGTCAATAAATTAAAAAAAAAATTTGAACAAAGACACACCCACAACTCCACCTACATAAAGGGCCAAAATTCCTACCATGATCCTTTGCAAATTCCACACATATGACAGCAGAGAACACCACCAACATGCACTCAGAGACACACTTACAACTCACCCAACACACAACCTTCACACCATTTGCACCTCTCAAAAACACACTCACAAACACCTAGATAAACTGACACCCACCCACCCTCATTTTCACCCTCACACACACATCAATCTCCACAACCACCCATCACCATGCCCCCAAAGAAGAATCCAAAGTTCACCGATAGTGAGTTGGAAGTTTTGGTTGATGAAATCCTCAGAGTAGAGCCACATTTATTTGGCACATTGGTCCAACAGACTCCCATGTCACAGAAAACAAAGATGTGGGAGAGGATTGTCGACAAGGTGAATGCACAAGCACCTTGCCTGCGCACAATGGAGAATATCAAGACCAGGTACTACGATGTGCGAAGGAGGGTCAAGAAGCTGATTTCCAGAGACCATGCCCTGAGCCAGTGGACTGGTGGTGGCCCTCCTGCAAAACCAACGCACTTCACTTCCTGGGAGGAGAAGGTGCGGGCCATCCTTCCACCGGAGGGCATCCATGGATTAACAGGAATACCAGAGCCTGGTGAGTACATAACCAACTAGCCAATATTGCGAGGCAATACCCACACAGACTTCACTGTCAAGGGGACAGTGAAACCGATATCTGTTTGCAAAGCCTTAGCAACCGAAAGCTAATCATCCTGCAATGTGTATGCCACTTAGATAAACACAATACCTGCAATCTCATAGTAAAATGGAACCATGTCATAACATGTACAAACTTACTAACAAATACAGCAAGGCATTGGGCCAAAACACCAACAAACACTGTCAGCCATTTTGCCAGCACTATGTCACCCACTCACAGGGAAGCAGAGTCAAAAGGAAGGAAGGTTGGGTATGCTGGGAAGGTGGGTGTAGAGAAAAGCATGATGGGAGTTGCAGTCGCAGCCAACAGTCCCCCTCCCACATGGCTCATCAAGCCCACCCTGAACCATGCTCACCTCACAGGGAGTGGAAAGAGACTGACAAGATGGCTGACACTGGGCTCTGCTGTGGGGAGCACTAGGCCCTGGTGGGAGTACTGCTCAAACAAACAACAGGACACCACTGTCAGCCATCTTGCCAGCACTGTTACACCACCTCACAGGGAAGCTGAGTCACAGGAAGGGAGGTTGGGTATGCTGGGAAGGTGGGTGTAGCCAAAAGCATGATGGGAGTTGCACTCACAGCCAACAGTCCCCTCCCACATGGCCCATCAAGCCCACCCTGAACCATGCTCACCTCACAGGGAGTGGAAAGAGCCTGACAAGATGGCTGACACTGGGCTCTGCTGTGGGGAGCACTAGGCCCTGGTGGGAGTACTGCTCAAACAAACAACAGGACACCACTGTCAGCCATCTTGCCAGCACTGTTACACCACCTCACAGGGAAGCTGAGTCACAGGAAGGGAGGTTGGGTATGCTGGGAAGGTGGGTGTAGCCAAAAGCATGATGGGAGTTGCACTCACAGCCAACAGTCCCCCTCCCACATGGCCCATCAAGCCCACCCTGAACCATGCCCACCTCACAGGGAGTGGAAAGAGACTGACAAGATGGCTGACACTGGGCTCTGCTGTGGGGAGCACTAGGCCCTGGTGGGAATACTGCTCAAACAAACAACAGGACACCACTGTCAGCCATCTTGCCAGCACTGTTACACCACCTCACAGGGAAGCTGAGTCACAGGAATGGAGGCTGGGTATGCTGGGAAGGTGGGTGTAGCCAAAAGCATGATGGGAGTTGCACTCACAGCCAACAGTCCCCCTCCCACATGGCCCATCAAGCCCACCCTGAACCATGCCCACCTCACAGGGAGTGGAAAGAGACTGACAAGATGGCTGACACTGGGCTCTGCTGTGGGGAACACTAGGCCCTGGTGGGAGTGCTGCTCAAACAAACAACAGGACACCACTGTCAGCCATCTTGCCAGCACTGTTACACCACCTCACAGGGAAGCTGAGTCACAGGAAGGGAGGTTGGGTATGCTGGGAAGGTGGGTGTAGCCAAAAGCATGATGGGAGTTGCACTCACAGCCAACAGTCCCCCTCCCACACGGCCCATCAAGCCCACCCTGAACCATGCTCACCTCACAGGGAGTGGAAAGAGACTGACAAGATGGCTGACACTGGGCTCTGCTGTGGGGAGCACTAGGCCCTGGTGGGAGTGCTGCTCAAACAAACAACAGGACACCACTGTCAGCCATCTTGCCAGCACTGTTACACCACCTCACAGGGAAGCTGAGTCACAGGAATGGAGGCTGGGTATGCTGGGAAGGTGGGTGTAGCCAAAAGCATGATGGGAGTTGCACTCACAGCCAACAGTCCCCCTCCCACATGGCCCATCAAGCCCACCCTGAACCATGCTCACCTCACAGGGAGTGGAAAGAGACTGACAAGATGGCTGACACATGGGCCTGATGTATGAATAGGCTGCAAGTCACACATAGGCACTGGCCCCCACAAACAGGATCAGAACCACAGCCACCGCAACTGTATGTTTCCACTCACTGTCTGGGGAAGAGTGTCCCACGGGTGCCCCCTGGCCTGGCTGTGAAGGTGTGTGGGTTACATGACAATTGGGGAGATGCAGGCATAGCACATATCAAAACACACACACAAAGCTACATATACATCATTGACAGGGGACATATGACAGTGAATGGAATGGCCACAGCAAGATAGCTGACACTGTTGCATGGTGTCATGTACACAAGGTGCTGTTGTGAGCTGTATCCCACTCTTACATCATGCAGCGTTGTCAGCATCCTTGACACAACACTCCCCTTACTGTCATTGACACTTGCAACAGAAGGAGTAACCTGGACTGGGTAGGAGGAGCCACACAACTCACAGCAGCATAACCCAAACACACAAACCTCTGGCCCTCACTGTCATGAGCATTGAAAATCAAGAGGGCTGCCTTGGTTAACTCCTCTTCCCATGGAGGAAATTGACAAGATAAATGACGTTATAACGTACAAAGCTCAGCAGCATCATCATTTGCTATGGTAACATCATCACATGTGTGCAACGAGATGTAAACCAGGAACACGTACATCAATATGGTAGCTCACAAGAGATTCCAGACATACCGGACTGTGACCATGTTGTTCCGACACACCAATGTGACTCAAATAAACATGCACAAAGGCCAGCACACATGCCCCAATCTTGGAACACATCGTAAGAGGAAGTGCACGTATGTCCTTGTCAAAGCACAAATGATGATAAGGTAAACACACCTGTGTCAGGCACGGGATAGCACTTGAGCAGCAATGGCCATGTACAGTACTTTAATCAATACATGAGCTGACCACGCACACAGCTCCAACTGCCCATCAAAACGCATCAGGTTGCCATGACAATGTGCTTAAGCAATATAGACCTCTGTCTGTGACAATGGAGGACAATGCAATGTACATACACTCATCATGAAGTACAGTAGCAACTGTAATGTGTGTGATCTGTTGATGTGTGCTGAACTACAACATACATTGTGTGTCTCTTCCACCCACAGGGGATGCTGGGGACACTGCAGGGACCGAAGAAGGATCCCAGGCCCAGACCCTGGTCGACCCTGAGCTCTCTGGTGTGGATGTCTCACAGTCCATTTCGGACGACGACGAACGACCTGGCCCCTCCGGTGTGGCTCCGCGTCCAGCCCCAGCAGCTGTAACATCAGCACCCCCTGCCACCACTCCTGCCACATCTGCAGACACACCAATGACCTCTGCCGACACGGACAGACCAAGGCAACAGAACACCGACCGCACAGCTACACAGGGCACCCTGGAGGTGAGGGACAACACCACCAGTGCCAACACAGAAGGGGGCCCAGTGTCGTCTGTGCCTGCCACGGCAGGTCCTGCCCGTGTGGGCAGGGGTGGTGTGAGGGTGGGCAGGCTGAGGCCACGGCCTGCAGATGGGGCTGGACTGCAGGATGATCCACAGTTGGGACGCATCATAGATGCGTACCAGGAAAGCACCGGAGGCTTTGGCCAGGTAGTGGGGATCCTCAGGGACATGCAACAACATCAGGCTGCCCATCATGCCAGATCGGACTCCCACATGTCCATAATGGAGTCCAAAATGGACAAACTCGATGAACTCACGGCCGTGCATAGGGACATACTAACATGCCTCCGCAAGATATCTGACAACATGACCACACCTCCCTGTGTGCCCACTACATCTATTGCCACTACATCTGCAACTGCCACAGGGAGGGATGAGGACTGTAGCGGAGAGTCCCCGGCACGTCAGCAGCCTGCACCTTAGGGTCCCCCTAAAAAGAAGAAGAGGGGTCGTCCGAAGAAGGACAAGTGAGAGGCAGATGGCCACGCATACCCCCCAGGAAGTGACTACCTGTTCCAGACATCCTCCATTGTGTGCAAAGCGTTCACCTTGTTGACTGTCGCTAAACTCCCACACATGTGATGGAGGGTCTAAGTTGGACCAATGTTACAACTGACTATGGACTTTACTCTTGAAATTTCATCTACCAACACTACCAACTCCTCTGTGAACTTTGGATTCCTATTGCACTGTACAGCACTTTCATTTACGTATACTATTCTAACACATGCATGTTAATAAATTCACAATCACACAAAACTTGCTTCTGTTGTGACTTTAACTTGGTGTGTGTCATGGAGATGATGCCCTGCTAAAAGTATACTGTGTATGAAAACTACTACAGAAATGTAAACACAGTTATGTGAGTCATGTTGATGTGACACATATGAGGGAGACACACCACTACGTCAACACGACACATACTTACCATGGCCATCTAACTCATCGCCTACACTTTTGTGAACTGAAAATACAGTGGAATGCACATACACAACACCCATCCTGAGTCAGTGGCAATCAGCCCACAGGTACAGTATGGAATTGATTGTTGGATGTGTGGACACAGACAAAGCACAGTCCAAAGTGACGCAAAGGTTTAATACACAATCACCACATGTGAACGCCACAACATATGGAAGGTAACCTCACGTGACAGTGAGCACAAAGTAACCAAGTGGTAAACAATGAAAGTCCAGGGGTGTGTGGCACATCATCGGTTTGACAACGACAGCTTGCACTCTGTAACAGGAATCCTTGTTTCGGGGGTCACACATGACCAAACTACAGCCAAAGAACCCTGTGAAGGACAGACATACAACACTATTAATATCACAAAATAACAGCATACATCTGCAATACACATGCCAAACACAAATCTTAAGATACGTGAACACAACCTAGTAATCATGTCAACACTGTTTGGCAGTACATACTAACTTAAAGGACACATCACTGCAAGCATCCTGTCAAGTAGCACACAGCCACACATATGCGGCAACATTGCACCACCTACACATATCAGGCCATTACAAAACGTAGACAACACATCACTGTATACTCACAATCATGTGAAAAAGTTGTTGATGAGCTGTGTCCGAACATCCCCCTCACCCTCATCATCACGGGCAACATGACCCAGAGCAGGATCCTCCACGGCTGGCGGCTGTTGGTCATCATCATCCTGGATGAGAGCCAACTCCTCCCTCACTACCAGGTTGTGTAGCATGCAGCACACAATTATGATTTTGCACACCTTCTCAGGGGCATATGAGAGGGCTCCTCCAGTCCTGTCCAGGCAGCGGAATCTGCTTTTCAGCAACCCAAATGTCCGCTCCATCACTCTCCTGGTCCGCCCATGTGCCTCATTATAACGTATCTCCGCCGGTGTCACAGGGTTCCTGAGGGGTGTCAGCAACCACGGCATGTTTGGGTATCCTGAGTCACCTACATACATACAAACAAACAAACAAACAAACATTTAATGGGTCTGAAAAGAGTTTGAAAAATAATTTACCAAAAACACACAAGGGAAACAGATATTACACACCGACAAGCCAGGCACGCTGGTTCTGCAGCTGTGACATCATTGTTGGGATCCGACTAGTCTGCATGATGTAAGCGTCGTGTGCTGAACCAGGGAAACGTGCACACCCATGTGAAATTGTCATGTCCGGCAGACATACCACCAGGGCATTGATGGAGTGGAAATGTTTTCTGTTCCGGTATGTCTGCTCATGTGCATGTGGTGGTACCAAAGCCACATGTGTTTCATCTAGGGAGCCTATGACATGTGGCATCCTTCCCAGTGCATAAAAGTCACTCTTTATGGCAGTGAATTGTCCTGGGGTTGGGAATTGGATGTACCGGTTCAGGAAATGCAACATTGCCTCCAAAACATCGCGAAGCACACGGCTGAACATGGTCTGTGACATCCCACCAGCAGAAGCCACAGTGTGCTGGAAGGTACCGGTGGCAAAGAAGTGTAGGGCTGCCATCACCTTCACCTTGGGGGTCAGCGCTGATGGATATGTCCGGCCAGGTTGTAAATGTGGGGCCAACTGCTCCGCCAACTCCTCAATTAGTGGTCTGGTGAAGCGGTACCGTCGGATGCAGTCACGTTCAGCCATGGTTGCAAGGTCTGGGAACGGTCTTTGGACAGCTGGTCTCCTGCAGTACATAGGTGAGCAAAGAAAGATTGTCAGTTCCCCTACATATGTGGCAATGACCATGCTAAATACACATGCTACATCATAGCAAGACACAATTACTTGATGTGTGTGCTGTTGGGCATGGACACATATGTCGGCTATGTGCCCCTCACCTGACATCTCAGCTCAACATGGTTACACAACAAGTGCAATGCTGTGCTGTGAACAATCTATGGGGTCTGTCACAGTGCATCTGCACAAATGTCACATACCAAACACACACCTCAGTGACTAGTAAGGATAGATGTGTTCCCCACATGACAGGTGCTTTGTCTCTCACACACACAAGGATCTTGTGGTGCCACAAGGACACTGTCATGATGTAGCGTCTGATGTACACGTAACAACACACCCATGAAACACACATGATGTGCTACCAGATTTGTTAGCAGGGCATACATGGATGTCTGTGACACAAAGACACAACAGCAACTCACATGGCCAAATCACATGGATGTTGTAAACAATTGACATCTACCACATACAATCAGAGACATGTGTCTGGATTAACCCCAAAATGCTAGCTCTGGGACACCCTGTGACACACAGTCCATTTCACCTATGAGTCAGGGTGTATGTAACATGTCATCACACAATGTGCACCTTGTACTGTGTACAGGGCTCAGGGTTTGATCTGGAAAGTTGGCACTCACAGTAGTGATGTGCCTC
The DNA here is from genome assembly GCA_963921515.1 of Calotriton arnoldi. NCBI lineage: Eukaryota > Metazoa > Chordata > Amphibia > Caudata > Salamandridae > Calotriton > Calotriton arnoldi. Next base: position 1,944,521 of record CAWUFW010001528.1, on the reverse strand, counting down.
ACACACAATGGTTTTTGTCCCCATTAAACATGGCACACCCTGGGAGTGTGTGCCACTAAGTTCCCCGTCGAACATGAAATGTGGAGCCATATACCCACACATGTCTTGAGGCCTGAAATGTCATTTCATATACTGTGTGACAGGCTGTATGTTTGTTGTAGGGCACCGGAGTCCCTGCCAAGATATTGTGGGTGGCATCCTTTGGCTATTGGCTGTAGTGGTGACAGACACGGGTGAGTTTCCAAAAGACGCGCCGTACACTTAAGGACCAAGCCGTGCGCACGCATTGGCTATTGGCTGTAATGGTGACAGACGCGTGTGAGTTTTCAAAAGACGCGTCGTACACTTACGGACCAAGCCGTGCGCACGCATTGGGTATTGGCTGTAATGGTGACAGACGAGTGTGAGTTTTCAAAAGACGCGTCGTACACTTACGGACCAAGCCGTGCGCATGCATTGGCTATTGGCTGTAATGGTGACAGACGCGTGTGAGTTTTCAAAAGACGCGTCGTACACTTACGGACCAAGCCGTGCGCACGCATTGGCTATTGGCTGTAATGGTGACAGACGCGTGTGAGTTTTCAAAAGACGCGTCGTACACTTACAGACCAAGCTGTGCGCACGCATTGGCTATTGGCTGTAATAGTGACAGACGCGTGTGAGTTTTCAAAAGACGCGTCGTACACTTACGGACCAAGCCGTGCGCACGCATTGGCTATTGACTGTAATGGTGACGGGTGCGTGTGAGTTTTCAAAAGACGCGTCGTACACTGACGGACCAAGCCGTGCGCACGCATAGGCTATTGAATGTCATGGAGACGGACGCGGATTTGAAACTTGTAAGATTCGTGTTCAGAAAATTCAGTTGGCTCCCTACAACAATGTATCAAAGTAAATGGTGTCATGGTGGGGAATATTTGAACGATGCGGAAGGCGTGTACAAAGCGTGCAATGCAATGGATTGGCCAATTTCAGAAAATGCAAACGTGTCGGACCTATCACTTTGGACGCATGGGACAGATCTGCCTCTGCAGCACAGATATAAGACTGTCTGTTCCCCAGAGACTTCACTTGCCTGCACCACCTGCTGCAGCATTACATCTCTGCTACCACTGCTGCTGTCTCTGCATCCTCTGGGTCCTGCAATGGCACGTACTGTGGAGAGGGCCCCAGCTTTCACCGAGGAGGAGAACCAGGCCCTGCTGGACAGCCTCCTTCCACAGTACAGCAAGCTGTATGGGAAACCAGGGGAGCAGGTGAGTGCGCAGTCCACTGCCTTCCTAATTGTGCATGTTGTCTGACTAGCACTACTAGCATTGTGTTCACCTAGGGCAAGCATGCTCACTGAGTAATTGTAAGTCTCCAAGTGTGTAGATACATGTTCTGTACAGGTACAGTGATGAAAAAGTGTATATTTCCATGTTTTTGATTTCCAGGCACTGTTTTCATGTTGTTAATGCAGGCTTGCACACAGTACAACTGCCCATGACCATAGTTGCACTACCTGCATACATCATATGCCCTTGTGATAACGACATGTATGTCCAACTGTGTGATGAACAAACATGTTGCATGTGTAGTAATGGTGTCTTACTTTGTCATCCTCACAGGTTGATGCCCATCAGAAACAGGAGATTTGGCAGACCATCGTCCGGGCAGTTAGATCTGTGGGGGTTTTCAAACGCCTCATCCGCCACTGCCAGAAGAGGTGGCAGGACCTTCGTGGCTGGACCAGGAGGATAGCCAGGGTCCAGCTGAAGCTGTCGCCTCCACGCAGACGGGGCGGACGACGGACACTGACCCCCACATGCTCAGGATTCTGACGGTGGTCTTCCCTGACCTGGATGGGCAGTTGAAGGACAGACAGCAGCAAGGAGGGGGTAAGTTCATGCCTTTTGGTGAACTATGTCTAACATACTATTTGCACTCCTTCAGCCTGGTGACACTCCCACAGTTTGTCTGTCTGCTGAGACAAGACTCATGTGGCTAAATTTGGTGATGCCCCATTCTCATCTGATAACCAGGTGTGGCCCTTTCGGTCTGTGACTTGTGTCACTTGGGTTGTGTGTCCTTGCTGTTGGCCAAGGTTAATGTTGGGAACAGCATCTGACACAGGTGCATCGTTTTGGGCTTCATGGGTGGGGCAATTGCTTGACATGTGTCTGCACATTGCCAGATATCTGACATGTACTCTGTGTGGGCCACACATATCTGTTCTAATTGCTGATCTGGGTCACCATAGGTGTCTGAGGTATTTACCACACACCCATGCATCAGGTAAGACCAATGTTGGGGCCTCTGAAGAATGAACATCATGAGTGTAACACATGCATAGCCACCTGCCTACTGTTCCTGTTGCACATGGACCAGGACAGGTATGCCAACTCCGGCCATATGAGACACTCTGTCAGCCAACATTTTGAGCATTGTGAAATGTGCAATCAGGTGTCTGCCTCTGTGTCATTGTGAATTGGCATAGCTTCTTGGACTTCAAGAGTGTTAAAATGTTTAGGATGGACAGCCATCTGATATGTGGCTGATGGATCTGCACATGGGGCAAAACATAGGTGTGTGATTACTTGAGTGTGCCTAATGGTGGATTCAACATTAATGTGCAAGCAGCTTTGCTTTGTTCTCGTCAGCCTGTGATGTGTTCATGTTTACTGATTTGTGTTAGCACAAACTCAAATGTCTCATTTGGATACCCTGGGATCATCTGATTCTTGATGATGTGGGTAGCAGGGGGTGAACATGTGTACTTGACAGATACAGAGCTTGCATTCCACGCAAAAACATGAGTGTGACACAGTGCACACTGTTGTTTTTGGATGCACTGCCCCAGTGACAGGAGCCAGTACTGACTGAGTGGCCAGACAGCCCTGTGGCATGGTGTGCCACATGCAAATCTGGATCCTGCAGTATAGTCAGTTGTCCTGCATGCAGTGCATTGTAGCATTGACTATCAGGACATGAGGCCATCATGGTGTCTGGGGATGGAAGCATATCCATCATGTCAACAATGACTTTGGCCATCCCATTTCCTGACACATGTACTGAGTCACTGGCAGGAGATGGGATATGTGTGTAGTGACACATTACAATCACAATCCTTGCAGATCAGACAACTGGCAATGTGGGGCATGCTAGCACATATTATTAGTGACATCATACATGCACCAGACAGATGGGTCCATTGCCAGGATGGGTACGAGGGGCATGGTTGACTGGCAGACTGACAAGTGCCTGCTTCACATATGTGTTTGTCATGTTAGCAATGGTTATCATATGATGCCAGGGCTTGCTCTGTGATGTGCTGCAATTACAGTCATGTGTCAGGTCAATACAGGTGACTAATGTGACTCTGTTTTTCATCATTGTTTGCAGCATCATCTACGGCTACTGGAGGAGACAGCTCCACGGACCAAGAGGAGCCGCAGAGCCAGACTGGGTCTGCTGTGGAGGAGGCGGAGGGACCCAGTGGCACGGAGGGTGAAGGGAGCCACACTGAGGGACACTCAGCTACAACCACCTCAGCTGAGGAACACTCCAGCTCCAGTGAGGACTCCCTTGTGGAGGCGGGTGTCAGCAGACCACAGATAACAGCTAGCATGTCTGTCCCCACCATCTCCACCCTCCCAGATGCTCCCATCCCTGATGTCCGTGGAGGCTCCCGTGTCAGGGAGCATGTCTCCTTCAGTCCAGGCACCGCACCCCCTGCCTCTGTCTCCCCTGCTACCCTGAGTGTGGAGTCGGTGGACTTGCTTAAACAGATCCATGTAGGGCAGACATCGATGCTGAGTGTCCTCCATGCTCAATCAATCAATCAATCAATCAATCAGGGGTTTGTTAAAGCGCGACTACTCACTCGTAAGGGTCTCAAGGCGCTAGGGGTGGGGGGGTGCAGGTTCCATTCCATCAAGGAGGGGGTCTGTCGAAGAGCCAGGTTTTGAGGTTTCTTGCAAAGATGGGGAGCGATGTTGTCTGTCTGAGGTGGAGCGGAAGGACGTTCCATGCTTTGGCCGCGAGGAAGGAGAAGGAGCGGCCTCCCGATCTGGTCTTTCTGGTGCGGGGGACCACGGCGTAAGAGAGCTGGGCTGATCGTAGGGTCCTTTGGGGTGCGTGGAATTTGAGTCGGCTGTTCAGGTATGCTGGTCCGGTGCCGTGGAGGGCCTTGTGTGCGTGGGTGAGCATCTTGAAGGTGATTCTCGCCTCGACGGGGAGCCAGTGGAGTGTGCGCAGGTGCAGGGAGATGTGGCAGTGTTTTGGCAGGTTGAGGACCAGTCTTGCGGCGGCGTTCTGGATGTTCTGTAGCTTGCGGGTGAGGTTTTTGTTTATTCCGGCGTAGAGTGCGTTGCCGTAGTCGAGTCTGCTGGTGACCAGGGCGTGAGTGACGGTCTTTCGGTGTTCGAGGGGGATCCATTTGAAGGTCTTACGAAGGAGGCGGAGGGTGTGGAAGCAGGAAGATGAGACGGAGTTGATCTGGCGGTCCATTTTGAGCTCGGAGTCCAGGATGATTCCCAGGTTGCGTGCGTGGTCCGTGGGGGTTGGCGGGTTTCCGAGGGCGGGGGCCACCAGGTGTCGCTCCAGGCGTCTGGGTTTGGGCCCATGATGAGTACTTCTGTTTTGTTGGTGTTTAGTTGTAGGCAGCTGTTTTTCATCCATTTGGCGACGGCTTCCATGCCTTCTCGAAAGTTGCGTCTGTCGGTGTTGGGCTCGTTGGATAGGGAGAGGATGAGTTGGGTGTCGTCTGCGTATGACACGATGTTGAGTCCGTAGGTTCTGACGATGGGGGCGAGTGGAGCCATGTAGACGTTGAAGAGCGTCGGGCTGAGGGAGGAGCCCTGGGGGACTCCGCAGGTGGTAGGTGTGGGGTCCGAGAGGAAAGGGGAGAGTCTGACCCGCTGCGTCCTGCCGGAGAGGAAGGAACGGATCCAGTCGAGGGCCTTGTCCTGGATTCCTGCGTCGTAGAGTCTGCGTATTAGGGTGCGGTGGGAGACTGTGTCGAACGCCGCTGATAGGTCGAGGAGGATGAGGGCTACTGTTTCTCCTTTGTCCAGTAGGGTGCGGATGTCGTCTGTTGTGGTGAGGAGGGCGGTTTCCGTACTGTGGTTTTTTCTGAAGCCGGATTGGGAGGAGTCGAGGATGTTGTGTTCTTCAATGAATGTGGCGAGTTGGCTGTTGATGGCTTTCTCGATGACTTTTGCTGGGAACGGGAGCAGGGAGATGGGTCTGTAGTTTTTGAGGTCGGTGGGGTCCGCTGAGGGTTTCTTTAGGAGGGGGTTGACCTCAGCGTGTTTCCAGTCGTCGGGGAACGAGGCGGTCACCAGGGAGCGGTTGATGGTGTGGCGGAGCATGGGTGCGATGGTGTCGGCGGCTCTGTTGAAGATGTGGTGGGGGCAGGGGTCCGTGGGGGCCCCTGAGTGGATTGACTTCATTGTCTTCAGTGTGTCTTCGGTGGTGAGGGCTGTCCAGTCGTCAATCGCTGGTTTCCGGGTGTTGGGGTGGTTGGTGAGGGTTCAGTGTGTTGGTTGTCTTCGTCGATGCTCTTGATTTTGTGGTGGAAAAAGGTGCTGAGTTTGTCGCAGAGGTCTTGTGAGGGAGGGATGTCGGTAGACTCGCTGGTGGGTTGGGCGAACTCCTTGATGATGCTGAAGAGTTCCTTGCTGTTGTGCGCGCGGGTGGAGATTCTGTCTTCAATCGGCTCGGAAGTTGTTGTGGGCTTCTGTGGATTTGGTGTTCCTCCAGGCCTTTTCGAGGCGGCGGCATGTGTGTCTGGACTCTCGAAGTTCGGTGGTAAACCATCTGGCTTTCTTGGCGCGGGTATTGTTGTTTTTCTTGAGGGGGGCTATGGTGTTGGTGCTGTCCGAGATCCATCTATGCAGGGTTCGGGCTGCGGTGTTGGGGTCGTCGTTTTCCGCGATGGTTGGGGTGGAGTTGTTGAGTGAGGAGGTGAGCTGGTCGTCAGTGATTTTGGTCCAGTTTCTTCGTGGGAGCAGGTGCTGGTGTCTGTGGATGGTGGGTGTTCTGAAGGTGAAGTGGACGCAACGATGGTCGGTCCATGGGAGTTCGGTGGTGTGGCTGAAGGTGATGGAGTTTCCTGTAGTGAAGAGGGTGTGTCCTGCTGAGTGCGTGGGCTCGGTCACGATCTGGCGGAGTCCAATGTTGTTGTGGAGGTTGTCCAGGAGGGATGTGGTGTTGGGGTCCAGTTGGTTGTCGAGGTGGAAGTTGAGGTCTCCCAGCAGGGTGTAGTTGGTGGATGCGATGGCCTGCGGGGAGATAATGTCCGTGATGGAGTTGGCGAAGGGTCCGCGGGGTCCAGGGGTCGGTAGATGAGGGTTCCTCGGAGGGTGGCGGTGGGGCTGGCCAGTATCTTGAAGTGAAGGTGTTCCATCAGTTCTGTGGGCTTGTCGGGGAGTGTGCTCAGGCGGAGGCTGGATTTGTGGACGATGGCGATTCCTCCTCCTGGGCGGGTGCGGCGGTCCTTCCTGGAGATCTTGTATCCTTGGGGGATGGCGATGTCCGGTCCCGAGGTGGCGTTGGTCCAGGTTTCGGTGAAGAACGCTACGTCCGGGGTGGTGCTGTCGAGGAGGTCCCAGATTTCGGTGGCGTGTTTGTGGAGGGATCGGACGTTGAGGAGGATGCATTGCAGGGTCTTCGGTTCGGTTGTGTTCTTGTGGGCGGGTTGTGCTGGATCCGTGTTCTTGGCGGTGCTGCAGGTGTGCCGGCAGCGGTGACAGCTGAAGGGTCCGTGGGTGTCTGCTGGTGATGCTAGCTAGCAGTTGTTGTTGCGGCCTGGGTTGAGTGCGTGGAGTGCTGCTGGGTCGTAGCGTTGGCGGGCGGAGGTCCAGGGTTCCTGGCGCTGGTCGCGGTCGGGTCGCGGACGGGCACAGACGGGCTTGCCTTTGACGCGCCTTCGGCGCGCCAGCGGCGCACCCGCTGCCCGCGGCCGCCATTAAGTAGGGGTCGGGGAGGGCTGGACAGCTGGGAGCGGGGAGGGGAGCTGGATTGGGCCGGTCGTGCTGGGGGGGAGGGGCCGCGGGGGCAGCAGCGGCGGGGAAAGGTAAAGGGAGGAAATAAGGGATAAAGAAAAAATGGAAAATAAGCAGAAATAAGGCACAGAAGAGCAGAGATGCAGAAAAGTGCAGAAAAGTGCAGAAAGGTGAAAGCTAAAAGAGGGTAGAAAAGCGAGTGAAAACGAGTGAAAGAGCAGAGCGAGAGGAAGGGAAAATGAGCAGAAATAAGGCACAAAAGAGCAGAGATGCAGAAAAGTGCAGAAAGGTGAAAGATAAAAAGGGTAGAAAAACGAGTGAAAACGAGTGAAAGAGCAGAGAGAGAGGAAGGAAACAGAGGTCCACTGGACCACCAGGGATGAGGCGCAGGGAAACCTGCGGTTGGAGGAGGGCCTCGATCACCAACACTCAAGAGTGCAGGGGCAGGGCTCACTTAATGGTGGAGCTGCGAGGGTGGGAGAGCAATTTCACTGACAATGAGTCAGTGGTCTTGCTCGCCTGTCCCCGCAGCGGCCGCCATGAGTAGGGACTGCTGGTAAGGAATGCTGGTAGTGATAGCCATCCAACCCCTATGGGTTGGGCAATGCTGGTGGAGAGGGATATCCGCCCCCTATGTGTGTGTTGCATTTTGCTGGTTAGTGACATTTGTTTGTGTGGTGGGTGTCTGACGTACGCGTTGGTTCCTGTTGTTGATCCTGTCATAGATGTACAGTACAGGGATGATCTGTGCGATCGGATTCATGGTTGGTTCGTCTCGTAGGCGTTGATCGTTGGCTCGTCTCGTATGCGTTGATAGTTGGTCCGTCTCGTAGCCGTAGATCGTGTTGTGGCGCGAATCGGACCTTACATACTGCTCTTCCAGATGCTGAGACGTGCTGGAGGTGGCGACACGTTCGGCGCGTAGGAAGTACGCATTGTACTTGGCCGGCCGGAAACTGCTGTGAAATAGCTTCCGTGCAACTCTATTCTGTGTTTTCGGATCCGGCTCGTACGGGAAATGTGGCTGGAATCGGAGCGTACGTGACGATCGGGATTTTGACACATTTGCGCATCGTACTTCATCGGCCGGACGGACCGGCTCCCAGAAAGCGTCGGACGGGAGGTAACGCTACGGACAGCTCTCAGAGGGCTGTCCGAGCGAGATCGGAATCGCCCCCTAAGTTGAATTATTTTTTAAAACAATGACAATAGTGCGTAAAGTTGTCTATCAGACATTCCCGAACTTTTTGGCAACCAAGTTCAAACAGCATAATTATCGTTGGTCCTTCAACTCAGCTAATCAAGAACTGCTTTCTATATCTAAGGCCAGAATGGTGACATTTTTACAGCAAGATACTAGAAATCTATTCACTTCACCTAGCGAGTGAAGCTTGTTTGGTAAACTTCAGGAAATCCATCAAAATTTGACTGCTCAGCCAATAACGTCAACAGTCTTTGGTTTGTTTGTGCAGCCTGTTGTTAGAATTTTATTAACCTACTGATATGTTCTATGTAGCTTATGCATACATGTGCCTTTAAAATTAATTACCATAGCATAATAAATATTTACTTTATTTTTGCATGTTCATGTCCTCACTCTTGACTTCCAATGGTACCAAAAACAGTCAAGCTATGTGTAATGATGGGTATTGTAGCTGTGGTTGATTCTGATGCTGCCCTTTCTGGGATCGAAGTTTATTAGAGGCAGTGACCATGAATCCACCTGAATGGACCACTACAGGGCGCTTTGTGAGTTGTGAGTTCCGCTTCTCCTTTCTGTGGGAATTTTTTAGACGAAAGACGTCATTGCAGGAAAACCGTCCATCAAGTGAGGTTCAACCAAGATGATACAGGAAAACAAAGATCCAAGATGCTACAATACAGGCCTCATGCTGGACTCACCCCTTAATCGTAAACAAATTATTATTCGGACTGGAATAGTTTGCTCTATAACTAATGTGTCATGGTACGAGCTATGTTAAAATGACATTACTACCCACACTAAATAGCCATTTAGGCAGCGGCAGTTCCTCCTTTAGGGCACAGGAGTGTTTCCCCACTTGCTGTTAGCGTAGCTGCTGCAGCAAAAGATAATTTAAATAAAATGATCAAAATGGACATGACCATTTGTGTGAAGTGTGTCTCGTGTCTTGGGGCAGGGAATCGGCAGCAGGAATGACTTGCTTAAAATCTAAAGTGCGTATGTCGGATTGGCCGGCTGTCTTGTGACGGCCAGCCCGACATGCGCACTTCAGCCCCGAACAATATCAGCTGTAAAACAACAGAGCGGACTGCAGGCACAGGCTCCTACTCTGAAAAGGAGCGCTGTGTCAGCCAGCTCTGACCAATCATCATGGTGCTACTCTCATGCTGTAAACAGCAAGAGAGTACCTCCAGGATTGGTTAGGGTTCATTGACCCTTTACTTCCGAGTCAGGCTCCGTGGTTTCGGCATTGGAGTGCCTTCCGTGAAGACACCAAAGGGATTGTGGTTCCACGTCTCCGGGGTCTTCCCTGCACCTGAAATGTAAGTACTTTTGTTTTTATTTATTTTATTTAAAAGTAGAGTTTAACTAATTTGATGGTGGTGGGTGCAGGGGGCTATTAAGCCGTTGTCGAACTTGCAGTGAGCCCCAAGACCTGTTGTTCTTCGCCCCACCACTTTCACATGCCACTAGCTGCTACTGCATTCAGGGCACTGTCAGTGCTTCCAGAATTACATTCATTGTTGTTTTATTTTGGTCAGAGGGCAGATTTATTCTGATAAATGTTTGCCTATGTGGTGCATGATCTCTTTCACAATCTTTAAGCATTTTAACACATCCTCAGACTTGGACTGAAACAGAGAGAGCAGTCTCGAAGGCACCGCCCAATTCATGGGTGTGTTTTTGCTGGCGAATCTGGGGTCAGATGAGTACATTGAGATCGTGGGCAACTTCATGCAGATGATGAGAATGAACAAGTTACTTACCTTTGTAACGCTCTTTTTGGTAGAGACTCTTTCTCGCCGCAGATTCCTCACCTTTTGAGTATTCCCCAGGCACCAGACTGGATCCGGCAACTTTTCTATAGCATCTCTCTGCACAGGATGGTGGTGCCATGTGGCTCTGCACTGACCCCATTATGCTCTGGAGATGACGTGCAATCCTATATAGGCGCCACTCTTGCGAGCTGATGTCAGTTGTTTTTGAAACTGTTCGTGCATTCAGAAGTGGAGCTCCAAAAAGAAACTGATAGACCAGTGTGCCTATACTCGGGATCTTATTAATGGGTAGAACCCAAACACAGAGCGGGAAAGTAGGGAGGGTTGATGAGGAATCTGCAGCTAGACAGAGACTCTACCAGGAAGAGCAGTACCTAAGGTAAGTAACTTTTTCTTCAGATAGAGACTTCTAACCGCTGATTCCTCATCTTTTGAATGGATACCAAAGCAGCACCTAAGGGAGATGGGCTGTGAATTTACTCAAACCAGAGAGTCTTGAAGGACAGAGCGGGCAAAGTGCACTTCTCAGTGGACCTGGCTGTCCAGACAATAGTGCTTCTTTAACGCGTGGAGGGACGCCCATGTAGCAGCATGACAGATGCCTAGGATAGGAACTCCGCATGCTCATGCAGTGGTAACAGCTTTGGCCCTGGTAAAATTAGCACGCATTCAATCTAGAGACAGCTTTATAGCAAATGTGTAGCAGATCTTAATGCAGAGCATGATCCAGAGCAAGTTGGTACGCTTCTGCACAGCCTTGCCTTTTTTCGCTCATAAGAGCTGATCGTCCACCTGGTGGTCTTTGGTATGATCAATATAGAAGCTCAGCACTCTGTTCAGGTACTAGCGATGGAGTCTCTCCTCCTCCTCCTCAGAGTGAGGCAGAGCATAGAAAACCGGCAGGATGATGGTTTGACTGACGTGGAATGGCGTCCTTTGGTAGAAAGGATGCTCTAGTTCACACAACCAGCTTATCTGGAAAGAAGGTGTTGCAGGGAAAATTAACACACAGACCCTGAAGCTCACTCACACGCTGTGCTGAGGTAATAGCGACAAGGAACACAGTCTTGATGGTAAGGAGCTGTAAGGAACAGCTGTGGAGCAGCTTGGAAGGAGAGCACATCAGATAAGTAAGTACAAGATTGAGATTCCACTGGAGCATCACAAAAAGAGAAGGGGGAACATATGCTGTAGGCCTTTCAAAAAACGCATCACAATGGGTGACTTAAACAATGGTGGCTGATCAGGAAACTGTAAGAAAGCCAAAAGGGCTGAAAAATAATGCTTAACCATGCTCAAAGCAAGACCTTGTTGGGCAATAAGTAAAAAAAGAACGCTATATTAGACAGTTTGGCCTGGAGGGGATCCATTGGCGTGTGCCGCACCAATCCAAAAACTTGTCCCAATGACAGGCGTATACAGTTTTTGTCGAGGGACGCCTGGCTTCCAAGATTACATCAACCACCTATGAAGGAAGGTCGAAGGTGTCGCTCTCAATCTCCTAGCATGAAGGTGGAGATTGCGAAGGCTCGGGTGCAGAACCCGACCCTGCTCACAGCAGATCCTCCCAGACAGGCAGCCTGATCAAAGTATAATGCTCAAGTCCAGGAGCTCTGGATACCATACCCTCTGTGCCCAATTCAGAGCTACTAGGATGATTTGGGCCCAGTCTGTCTTGATCATCTAGAGAACTTGGGGCATGAGTGTTATCAGCAGAAAGGCATACAAAAGTCCTGAGTTCCACTCAAGGCAGAACACGCTTCCAAGCACCAGACGCCTTCGAAACATCAAAGCGCAGAAGTGCCGACACTGCACATTGTTGAGGGTGGCGAAATGATTGAGCCTAGGTTCTCCCCATTCGTGGAAGAGACCTTGTGCCAACTCTGGGTGCAGCTGCCAGTCATGAGCCATGAGGCGACGACAGCTCAGTTTGTCGCCCTGGCGTTCAAAGAGCCTGCCCGGTGGTTCACCATTAGGAAAATTCCCTGGTGGTCCAGTCATTTCCAGAGGTGCAAGGGCTCCTTGCATAGGGTCTGTGACCCCAGCCGCCCTCTTTGTTGCAGTACCGCATGGCGGTGGTGTTGTCCATAAGCACCTGTACCAGCCTCCCCTTGATGGATGGTAGGAAGACTTTCAATGCCAAGAGAATGGCCCTCAGCTCCAAAAAGTTGAGATGGAGCTAGCACTCCGCCAGAGGCCTCTGATTTCCACCTCTCCCAGGTGGCTGCTCCAACCCAAAAGTGATGCACCGTCACCTCTGTCTGTCAGTTCTGGGTGGGGAAGGGAGAGAGGACTGCTGCTGACCCAATCGGGGTCCAGTAGCCACCACTGCACATCTTTCACAGTCTCCTCTGAAATCAGACTGTGGTTGGATAGGTACCCTTCATTTAGGGCCCATTTGAACTTCAGATCCCACTGCAGAGCCTGCATATGCACCCTGGCGTGCTCGACGAGCAGGATGCAGGAGACCATCAGTCCCAGCAGCCTCAGAGTTGATCACGCTGAAATTCAGGACCTAGGCTGAAAGATCGGGATCATAGCCTGAATGTTCTGGACTGTCTTTCCCGTGGAAAAGGTATGAAACCGAATCTTGTCCAGAAAGGCTCCGATTAGGTTGAGTGTCTGAGAAGGAGCCAGGACTTTGGGAATTAATCTTTCCCTATCTCGACGACTGGCTGTTGAAGGCAGGCTCACCTCCAAAGGTGTGCGTCCACCACCACCATCACTTTTGTGAACACCCGTGGGGCACTGGTGAGACCAAAGGGGAGCACAGCGAACTAAAAATGCACCCACCACAAACAGCAGGTAGCGCTGCTGGGCTGGCAGGACGGGAATATCGAAATAGGCGTTCTGCAGGTCCAACTCCACCATCTAGTCTCCATGGTTGAGAGCAGACAAGACTTAGGCTAGGGTGACCATTTTGAATTTCTCTTTCTGGAGACGGGTGTTGAGAGGGCACAGATCTAGAAATAGCCAGAAACCTTCATCCTTCTTAGGCACCAGAAAGTAGCAGGAATAACAACAACATCCTACTTTTGATGCTGGCACCCTTTCAACAGCCCCTTTGACCAAAAGAGCTACCAATTCCTACCTCAAAATGGAGAGATGGTTCTTGGTTAGTCTCTGGGTGGATGGTGGAAGGTGCGGTGGTTAAGAAAGGAAGGGTAAGGCATAACCTTTGTGGACAATCAGCAGAATCCATCTGTCCGACATGATCGCTTACAAACTCGGATAGAATGGGTGGATTCTGCCTCCCACCAGGTGGCCGTGAACCAGTAAGGGTACAGCAAAGAAGTTTGAAAGCCCCGAAAGGAACTGTGGAATTGGTGTGACTGGCAAGGCTGGGTAGAGGGGCCCAAAGAGCAAGCGGTAGCCATACTCTCCTTGAACGTTCAAGGGCAGAGTCGGCCTTGTCCCCAAACAGGCAAGTCCCATCGAAGGGCATGTCCATCAGAGAGGACTGAAAGTCCCAAGAACCCAGTCGATTCTAGCCATGCTTGGCAACAAATGGCAATGCTGGTGCCTATATCTCGCCCAATGGAGTAGGTGGTATCTAAGCCACAACGAATCGTCAACTTGGCCGCACCACAACTATCTTGAATCACCAGTGAAAGGACAAGATTAAGGTATTTGGGTACACCAGGGAGGACTTTTGCCACTGAGTCCCAAACAGCCCAACAAACCGGAGCCATTGATCGATGCAGGGCCAAACTGGAAGAAGAGAAGAGGCGCTTCCCAAATGTCTCCACTCGTTTTGATTCCCTGTCAGGGGGAGTGCTAGGAATATTGTTATGGTTGGTCTGACTGGTAGAGGCCTGCACCATGAGGCTCTCTGGAGAAGGGCAGGGTACTACGACAAAAAGACAGGGTCACCCGGAGCAGGGCGATGGCACCTGGCAATCTGCCTGTTAACTGGGGAGCTAGTACAAGGCTTTGCCCAAGCCCCTAAAAGGGTATTTGTAAGAGCTTCATTGAAAGGTATGAGGGGCTCAGAAGCAGTCTGGCCTGATTGGAGGACCTCAGCTAATGCGTTTGATTTTACCTCCATGATGGTGAGCTGGAGGTCAAGGACTTCAGCCACCCTATGCATAACCAAAAAGTAGGAGGCAGATTATTCTGTGGCAGCGCTGGGAGGGAAGAAAAGAGCTGTTTATGGGGAGTTATCTAACCCACTATTCTTCTGCAAATCCTCACGCCAATTGTCTTCGGCAGAGGGCCGAGCAAACTCATCACTCTGGTCATAGTCGGTCCCAAAAAGGGAAAAGCAAAGAATGCCGCTAGCCTTGTGGTAATGCGAGTTAAGAAATGACCGCCTCAGTCGGATTTGGCCGTGACTTCAGTCGAAGATGGATCACCGTCGACCCAGCATTGGAGAGGGCAATCGAGGCCACCTCTTCAGGCGGGGAGTTCGGCATTGGCATCGACGTACCTGGGACTGTTTGACTTTGGGAACCGGGGGTGTCGTCGAAACTGAAGACGAGGGCAGAAGTGGATTGGAGGGTCCAGCTGGCGCCAATGGCAAACCAGCCCAGCAGTAGTCCATGTGAAAGGCCTCTCGGCTCCGTGGGGCTCGAAGGTACGCCAAAAGGGAGTATGTAGAGAATTGAAGAGCCTGAGCATAGCTGCGTGGAACTCTTCGATCTGGTGTGGTGTTCCTGAAGGCCCTGGAAACTCAGGTTGTGAAGGAACAAGCAGAAGAATCAGCTCCGAAGTTGGCAGATTTCAAGAGTGGAGCGAGTCAGTTGGCGCTGCCCATGAGCTTCGTCAGGGGAGTGGGAATGAGGCGAAGGGGCAGAACTCCACTTCAACTTCTTGTGTGTTTTGTGCTTACCAGAGGACTTGAAGCATAATGAAGACTGGCCTCTAGAGTGGCTCAGTCGACTCTGGGAATGGGTGCGGGATCAAGCTTTGGACTTGGAGAGGGAATTGGAGGGGTCCCGACGCGGCGTCTTCTTGTGCTTGGCAACATAAAGTTTCACCTAGCGATCCCCGATGGCCTTAGGGTACATCGACATGCAATATCCACACATCTTGGAGTTGTGGCCTGACCCCAGACATCACAGGCAAAACTGGTGGGGATTTGTCACAGACATCTGCTTGCGACAGTCCTTACAAGGTTTAAAACCTGTCATTTTAGGGGTTGACATCCCTTGGACACTGGATACATTTTCGAGGAAAATTGTGAAGAAAGGGTCTCTAAGAGATGAGAGAAACTGCAGGTCCATGTCTGGTGGCGTGGAAAGCAAGGAACTGATGTTAGCGCATGAGTGGTGCCCATATCGGCCCCGCAGGTCATGTCCAGAGAAGAACAGCATCAGTGTAGAACCATATGGCACCATCTCTTGAGCCTAGCGGTACCATGGAAAAGTTTCTGGATCCAGTCTGACTCCTGGGGAATATTCAAACGGGGAGGAATGTGCGCCTAGATGTCTCTATCAGAAAATGGATTTGCTGCTACCCAATGACAAGTGCGAGGGTCATGCCCCTTACCTGTCTTTCATAAGGACTGTTTTCAATATGGTGAAGCAAAAGTCTTGATTACAGTAGTGGTAGTCAAGGAACAAGTGTTCACTGCAGCAGTTAGATCCTGCCTGTTACGCTGGAAAGCTGCACTGGTGTAACAAGTCACTCAGACGCCATTTTAACTTTAACAAGTGTGAAACCACAAGAGTTTTTTTTTTTTGTCAAACATATTTTTATTAAGTTTGTAACATAATACAACATATGCAGTTACTAGCCTTTGTCTTGCTCAATTAACAACACTGGAGTGGGGTGGACTTTAATGATGAACGTACTCAGTGCCAAAGACCGATCCAAACCCAGTCAGAACGTGATGCAAAAAGAACGGTACAGTGTCCAACGGTGTTGGGCTTGGAGCACGACCACGCGCCTCGCATAGTGCGACAGGTGACGTAGAAGAGTTTGTTTTTAAGACATTTGGAGAGAGCCATGTTAGGGTTGAGGCACAAACAACATTTTAGAAAGCTCGGGATTGAAGTCAAGTAGTACTCTAAGGTGTCAAGCATTTTTTGGCGTGTCATAAAGTTCAAGTGAGTAGTGGAGGTTGGAAGCCTCTTACAGACATGGCTGGCATTCAGGGCCAAAGTGAGAATTTGCTGGTGCACTGAGAAGTATCTCGGGAGCTAGGCTAACAGCAAGATAAAGAGGAACATAAACCTTTGGAAGGTGTTTAAAATTCTCGCTGCTGTGATGATGAGGGAGAAGATGGCTAACAAGGTCACTGTGTTCTGGTCAGACAGCTAGTCTACAGCGCAAAAGTTAAATAATATATAGGAGCCTGCAATACCTGTACAAAAGACTATCTCTAATGTGCTTATTGCAAGCTACTTGTGACTCACCCAGTCACCTGTAATAATGAAATGACATAGCCGTTCATCTGTAATAAGTTATTACAGTAGAGTTCTGATGTCACAATGCCTGCTACCAGAGCCAACAGCCAAGGGGATAGGCAAGACAAGGGGCATAATTAAAGCTGCACTTTAAACAACGGAAAGGAAAACTGGCTTTTCATTCTTCTGAAATGTTTTTTCTAAATAAACAGCGATCAACAAAAAGACATTTATAATATGTTTATTTTTTTAATGCATTAGGTGACTGTAGAAAACAAGCATTTGCAATGCAATCGGTCTCGCCCTTGGGACCTTATAAGTATTTAGCCATGCAGCACATTATACTGGGTACTGCAACAGCTACTGTTTTTTAACATGGTATTTTTCCCAAAGTTGGGGGTTGCTTAAAGCAACATATTTAAGATATAAGAGACTGCTAGTAAAATAATTTTATACGGAACAGCAGATCCTCCAATCATAGGGCCCCTAGAGAATGGAGGCGGGCTACCCCTTTCGCCTCCAGTTTAAAAGCAAGCAGAGGGTACTACGGTAATTAACAAAGCAAAAGCTTAACAGGCAGCAGTTGCCTAAATGATGACAAACCTTTTGGTGTTCATAAGACATTGGTGAATGTATAGGTGGGGTGGGGTAATCAGGCCGGGATTAGTGGTCCACTGGCTCTAAGGCTTTTTTTTTAAATCTCGCACATCACAGACCTGCACACCCCACAACTCATCACAATATGCCCCTACGGACTTGGAGAGGCTAACTCACTATTGCCAAGCACGCAAGTATCCTACGCAACTCAAATGGGAACTCCCAGTGGCCAGTTACATTTTATTTAGTCATGAGGTGGGAAGTGGACAGCACTAAGCACATGCCATGTTAACATTCAAACTACTTTCCCTGACTGTGAAGGGACTAAACTCCCAGAGTAAGCAGCAACAAATGTTTCGTTATCTATTCAAGCACACTCCAGATGTGGTCTTGCACCATGAAACCCACCTATTGCAGCAGTACTAGTTTTAAACTCAGCACAACCCCTACCCCCATCCTATTTTGGGTGCCTGCCTCCATAAAAAAAAATAGCAGGCATGGTGATCCTCTACCGACCAAATTTGAGGAGAGCGGAAGTCACAATTAAAAGAGACAGGGAAGAATGCTTCACTAAACTCTAACTTGCTTTTGCACAATACACCTTATTCCCTCCTCAATCTTTACGTGTATCACAAAACCCAAGACTTTTTCCTCCAACAACTTTTTAGCAAACAACTGGGGGACGCAAAGGGAGATATAATAGTTGGGGGTAACTTCAACTTCACCTGGGACTCCAAACTGGACAGAGACACAAGGTCATACACAGGCACAATGGCCATGTTATGGGAACAAAAAAAGAATAGACTTAGTCCTTATTGACACCTGGAGGTACCTCCATCCTTCAGGAAATAACTTTTCTCAATACTCTCAATCGCAAGCCACATACTCATGTATAGATTACTCACTGATTTTCTACACACTGAATCGCTCTCTCATGAAAGTAGTTATGTCCGATAACTCCATTTCCAAACACACACATTTGGAAATGACATAGGAGAGGGGTGTGCGCCCCAAAGAGATATTATCGTGCATATGCGGCTGATAACGCTCCAGAGTCCTGTACATAAGGCAATAATGGCAAAGGCAATAAATATATTCTTTGGCGATAATGCCGCCTTGGCTGTTCACATTAGTATGATCTGGGAGGTATTAAAGGCAACACTGCGATGTACTGCAATCAGCACTGAAGTGGGACAGACCGGGGAATAGAGACTGGTACAGTGTGCACAATAATCACACTCAATACACTCAATCTATGGCAGCGTTTATCATTTAATATGGACTTATTTAGAGGGGGTTAGAATGGAATCCTCAAAATATGCTACGTGACTATAGGTACCCCATCCCCAACAGAAATCTGATGCCACCACGCGCAATGTCTCGCCATATTTGCAAAGTGTCCCGCGAAATGATATTGGAAACTTGACCACCCTAATAGTAGTTTCTTAAATTAAAGTTATTTTTCCTTAGTGTTGCCTTTCTCTACAAGTTACTCTCCCCAAGCATAGCTTGTACATATCTCCTCTCATTCTAAAGTGTCTATGTCCCTCCGAAAAATGACAAAGTAATGTGCCTGCCTTTTCACATACTGTGCTTCTCCCAAGCAGTGACAGCCCCATGTCCCTGCCGAGTCCCGGATGCAGCGCCCTCCGTACCTTCAGTGTTTCTGCTCTTACCTCATTGTATCGCTGATGCTCTCCTTCTCCACTTGCCACTCAGGCTTACGTCGCTCTTTTCGCAGGATCTTGCACTTCTGCTGCTTTTTACTGTACTTTTTCTTCCATCGCTCAAAGTTCTTCACAGGGTCTGTGCGGTTGTTAAACCTAGAAGCTTTTTTTTTTTTTTTGCATATTTATATAGCGCGAACTCGACCCGAAGGTATTGGAGCGCTTTACATGAGCACCGTATTTACATTACACATTCAGACACGGGGAAATTAAGAGATTTGCCCAGAATCACAGGATGTGGACGCGACCCCGAGGCTCAAACTCTGTGTCCAGCACCAAAGTCGGCAGTCTAGCCGACGGACCACATCCTCTCCCACAAGCTTTCTTGACTACTGGGGTAGCTGGGGTCTGAGACTGAGTGGTCTCCATGCCGATATTTGGCAGATTTCATATAACCCAGTGCCCCTTCTACACCCGAATGCTAAACACACAAGTACTCCGGTGCGGATACATCCATTCTGCGCATTCCCCACTGCGCCGAGGGCGTAACTGAGTCACAAGGGTAGGCATTTTAATAACAGGCAAGTCTCCGTAGCGATCAGAGCGGGTCGGCGATTGCACAGGGCCCTGGACTAGTGTCTTCCTGACTCTGACATGGCTGCCTCCATAAAGCATATGCGCCCCATGCTGATCTTAGAATCTCACAACGTGGGAAACACGCCGGTCTCTGGGAAACACTCAGTAGACGGATTTCCCAGCAAGAAAGGCACGCTGAAGTGGATGCCTGCTTGTGCCCCGGGGGGACCGCAGAGTGCGTTCTGCTAAAGAAGTACTCTAGTAGGTCCCTGCTTGTGCCCCAGGGGCACTATAAAGCGCACGCAATGTCGAACACAGCAATGTGGGCACGAGATTAAACGTTTTAAGTTTTTGAATATCACGCGCTTGCCTCAGGTAAAAAAAAATTATCCAAGTCGGGAAACACACTCAGTACTCAAGAAAAAAAAAATTATCTGTATATTGCAAACGGGAGTGCGGGTGGGCGGGCGATAATAAGGCACAAACAACGGAAGTGGGGGGGCGGGAGAGAAGGCTCGGACAGCGGGAGGGGTGGCACGGGACCAAAGTAGTGCTCAGGAAATATGCAGTAAAGGGGCCAATAGCCGTGGAAGGAGACATGGCCGTCATAAGGCGGGACTAGCAGCCTCTAAACCAATCAGAAGGCAGCACTTAGAAAGGAAAAAGCCACAAGCCAATGAAAAAGTGGACGGAGGAGTGGGCGGGGCTTCCCTCACCTATAGTGTATACTGCATGCCTCGCAAAGCGAGCAGCGCATGCGCTGCACCGCTAGGCGAGACCTAAAAAGAGAAACTCTATGCATGTTTCTACACATTTTGAGCCACATCGTTTTTGAAATCTGACTTACATTAAACTGACTGCAATCTCTTTTTGTAACAAATATGTAACTGCTTTTCGGTGCTTAATTTTGCACTACAGATTCTTCTCGTCTGTAACATCCTAACTCTTTCATATGAAAGAACAAAACAGTAAGGATTGAAGCAGTTGATGGTGTGACCATGTACTATAAGGAATAAAGTACCCCTGCCATACCTTATGAGGATACTGCAAGTCACCTTCAGCCTCATTCCTCTATATGGTCACCAAACTTCTCAGGGACTTGTAATATGTGTATATTGTATTGCAGGGTGTACTTTATCTCACATATAATATGTTCACATTCAAGACTGCTGAACACCTTTGCCTTACAATATTTACTACTGACGATTGTAACAATGGCATTAGCAAAGCTTCGTCTCGCTTTTGGAATAAATATAAAAGATTTGGCAAGAGCAGCAAAGAAATGGATAATACCATTTATGCTACTATCACTTTTGCAGAAGTCCAAATTGATTGAGTTTAGGAGGCATGGGATTTGTGGGTACTAGATGGTTCCTACAAATAAGGTCTGGTGGATCACGACATTAAAGGACAGGAATAATACATTTCTGCTTCTTTAAAACAAAAATGCAAAAGGTTGCTGTGAGCTCCTTTTGGCTCGTTCCTTTGAACTTTCTCTAGTTAATATGCAGGAGCGGCCGGCACAGGTAACAGTGGTGGGGCGGGTGGGGCGAGGCGGGGCGTAAGTGGACAGACGATGGGATAGGGAAAGTAAAATAAAAAAATAAATAAAACCACTTACCTTGCACTCGCCGCGTCGGCGATGCAGCAAGTGCAAGGTAAGTGGTTTTGCTTTTTTTAAATTTTACTTTCCCTATCCTGTCGTCTGTCTACTTGCCCCCCACCCGCCCCACCTCCGCCCCGCTCCACCGCTGTTACCTGTGCCGGCTGCACCTGTTAATATGCAAGATACTAATAAAAATAGGAAGACAGTTAAATTTGACACACAAGATGAGTTATTTCTAAGGGTTAACATATAATATGTAAATGAACATAATATTTATTTCTTTATTGACAGTTTAATATAGTGTGAAATTGATTCGAATAGGCAACAGGGCGCTTCCCATAACAGAGTAAGACAGAGCAAAAGACAGAGACGCAACACAGACAAAGCACAAAACCTAACAATGAATCCTGTGGTCTGGGAGGTGGTGGAAAGCATCGAAGCAGCATCGGGACGAAGTCTTTGTAGTTAAGTTAGGAATATTCGCTAAGAGGGGGGCTGGGGATATTATGTATATGATTGATTTCTAACAACCTATACAAGTTAGCGCGCATTATGCCAGGTAAGTCTTGGGAGATGTGACATAAAAGTGGATTTCAGTTTTGTGAGTCAAGGCCATCACTAATGTAATAGGTCGGTGGTGGGATACAAAGAAAAAGTTTGGTCCTCTCACTTTTTTTATTTTACTAATTAAGCACTCCAATTGGCCCATGCTCTGAGAATCTGAACTGTATAGTACCTTTTTTTTATTTTTCAGACAATGAATAATGAACTGTTGTACTGAGTAATGAACTGCTGTAAGACTGTGCTACAGTGGTGTTTTAAAAAAAAATTCCGGTATTTGCCGCATCAAGGGGCAAGCACTTTCAGCTCACATCAGGCCTAAGTCACTGAAGGGTTTCTATTACCTTGGATCTGTTGCAGACATCTCTGGCCAACATCGAGGCTCCTAACTTTAAAAAGCATAACTGCATTATGCTTGCCATTAACTTTATAACTGGAAATGCCATTAGTCTAATGAGCAGCATTAAATATGTAAACAATAATAAGAGCAAAATAATAAGTGCAGGGACCCTCAGTTTTTCTTAGGAGCCCTTCGCCGGTGCCGCAGAAAGCTGGGACTGCCAAATACCGAGGCTGGCTAGCCTTGAATCCGTCTCAAGGCGCTTTCTTCCATCACCCTACACGTCCTGCTTTGGTAGCTCTCTTGGAGATTATTTTTCATCCCCGTCTTTTGCCTTCTTCTTTCTCAGCTTTTCTGCCTTTCTCTCTCTTGCTCAAAGTCTGATGAGGAAATATAAGTCCAAGCATCCCAAAATGAGTGTCGAGATGCACCACCTGCAGCCACCGGCACAAATGAAGCACTGCTAGTGACCAGGTTAGTGCCACCCACTGTCACTACAGACATAAAGTCAGTCAGAGACCGAATGCTGAGGGTCCGCTTTGCCAAGTCTTGTTCTGAGAGTACAGTGGCTTACTGAACTAAACGTAGACTTTCTCCTGAAGTGCAGAATAAGCAAACACTTTACACGTGTTCCGTGGCTTTAAACACACCCGAAGGATATTTTTAGAAGAACCTGGAAGCCCTCAGCAACGAAAACCAGCTGATTAGTGGGGAAAGCTTCCCGCAGAAACACGGCATATATTATTGTGGTAGCCCTTTCAGTCTCTAATCTGCAGGGCAAAAATAGCTTCGGACAACTCCCTGGCAAGAAAAAGCCACGAGCTTCACTTTAGATCTGGGCAAACACGTGTAACACAACTTCAAACTCGTAGTCGAGAATGATTGCATTTATATATAGCGCAAACTTGACCCAGAGGCGTCAGAGCGCTTTACAATAGAACAAAGAAAGTTACATAAGGAATGAGAGTCTCATAGGTACTCGTGGTAGAATTTACATATCAACAAGTTACAGATACAATCACAAAAACGAAAGGTGTCAGACAGACAGACAGAATACGCTTTATTCGATTTAAAAAATATTAAACCATAAAAGCACAATACATTTTAAAAAGAACATACATTGCATCAGGATAATTTGGGTAAAAAAGATTAAAAAACACAGACAAATTAAGAAAGGGGAAGACCATCCATTGTCGTCCGGTATCTAACCACCCCTTTCAGGTATTTGGCTATATGAACAGTCACGGTTCCATCATTCAGGTATTGCAACTTTAAAAAGGCAGGTCGACATTGTCTCAGGCCATACAACTTTAAAATAGTTAAAATCCATTTTATCCTAAGCATGGAATAAAACTTGCAAAAAAACATAACATGAATTGTCGACTGAGCAGAGATATTGTCGCACGGGCATAAACATAGGGAGCGAGACCAGTCGTTAGTATTTGGAAAAGTGACCCTGATGTGAAAGATTCCAAGGCGTAAGCGGGTCAGTAACAACCTGTCATAGGCTCCTATAATATCTAGTCAGTATGGTTGCGTTCCTGATTGAGTCAGGAGTAGTTGGTGTGCTCTTACTGACGGTTTCACAATATTAGTATCTAGATTAATAGACTCCAAATGATCGAGACATAGTGATTTTAATTTGTTCCTAGTAACATTATTCAAACTGTCAGGATTAGCAAAGTACTCGGGGTGTCCTAGGTCCTGTAGGAAATTTTTAACGTAGGTCAACCAAGGAATGGGGTCTGCCCCATCAAGAGACAGACAATCGTTGATCAAATCCCTGTTCAAGCTAGTAGAAATGCCGGTCCAGACCTTATGCCACAGCAGGATAGGCTGCATTGTAATCTGATCGGACAGACCCAGCTCTGCGTGGCATATGAATGTGGCTGTGCTGTTTGGGACCGCTAAGAGATATCTTAAAAACCTATTTTCTACTAGCTGCAGGCACTCAAAGTTAGCATAACCCCAGATGCCCGCTCCATACATAGCAATCGGTATACATTTAGCTTTGTAGATTGTTAGTAAATCAGCGCTTGGGCGCTTTCCTAGCTTTCTAGCAAAGTGAATCAATGCACCAGTTGCTTTACAAAATAATAATTTTCTAGATTCAATAGCTTTCGCCCATAGGCCCCTTCTTTCAAATACAATGCCCAAGTATGAAAAGTGATTAGTAAGTTCGAGTTTCCTATTATTAATGAAGAAATCTCGACACTTGATACTAGGCTTACAGCATTTCATTGTAAATGTTTTGTTAATGTTTACATGAAGGTCAAGATTTGACATGTAGGCAGAAAAGCTAGAGATAACTTTTTGTAGGCCAAGGGGGGTACGAGCCAGTAAGACAGCATCGTCCGCATATAACAGTGCTCCAATTGGTCGTCTATCAATACATGGTAGATCCTGACAGTCACTACTCAGTTTTACTCCCAGGCTGTTAATATAAAGGGTGAACAGGAGGGGCGCTAGCACGCACCCATGCTGCACCCCCTTCTTTACAGGGAAGCTGTGGCTGAGTTCGCCAACTCTTCCATAGCGCACCCGGGCCCTGGCATCTAGGTAGGACTGTTTTAAAAAATTTAAGATAGGTGGATCAACCCCCATGGTCTCTAAAATGCTCCATAGCTTCTGGTGGTTGACGCAATCAAAGGCTGAACTCAAATCAACAAAAATAGACTCCCCCTTTTGGCCTGTAGATATTTTCCCAGCAGGAGATTCAGTTTCAGGCTCTGTTCAACAATGCCCAGACCTTGACGGAAACCATACTGTAACTCTGAGATTATGCCCTTTTCCTCCACCCAGAGCTGGAGGCGGTTTAAGACAACACGCCAGGCCACCTTTGCAAAAGAGTCCAGAAGTGATACCGGTCTATAACAGGACGGGTCGTCGCGATTGCCTTTCTTATAGATAGGGACAAGTATGGACTCCGTCCAGGTGGCTGTGAATCCCAAGATGCAGCAGGCCTTTAGGACCATTGCTAGCAGGGGTCCCCAGAGCGCTGGACTTGATTTAAATAGATCCACTGGTATGCTGTCTGGGCCCGGGGCTTTACCACCCGTACTCGCATTTATAGCTAAAATCACCTCCTGGGCATCAAAATCAATCTCAATCGGAAGATAATTTGAGGAGTTTGCGCTTAAGACCTCTTCGTTTTGGGGATCCACCAGATTGTTATAAAGGCTAGAAAAGTGAGTCACCCATTTATCCTCCCCTATTGTTATTTCGATGCTGGGCGTATTACCCGAGGCAAGAAAGGGGGCATTCACAGCCTTCCAAAAACCTTTCATGTCTTTCAGATCTGATGCTCGTTTAAGATTTTGCAATAGTTCTAGCTTTATGGCCGACTTGCGTTCCTTAAGGGACAGCTTGTACGCTAATCTAGCCCTTTTTATTGCTCCTCGGTCTTTTATGGGCTTATGTAAGGCAGTTATCAGGGCTGCGTGCGCTTTTGAACATTTGGAGTCAAACCAGCCACTCTTCTTATCTACCCGTTTTTTGCTTTTTACCCGTAATCTATTTTGTATAGACTGAGATATGTTTATGAAGGAGCTAAGAACGTCAAGCTTGTTAGCAGTTTCATCGAGGCAGACCATGAAGTCGTCTTTACAGCTAGTTAAAAGGTGCTTACATAGTTGTAATGTGTTGACGCCTGCCCACTTGACTGTATAGCCATTTTGTCTATTAATAACAATATCTTCCGCCGGGTGGGTAGCCAATGTTTTACTAGTTAGCACCTTGGCAGGAAGATCTAGGAGAACACTGATAGGGTAATGGTCGCTAAAAGCAATGGGATGTATTTTAAAATAGTGTATTCTGTCAGCGTATGTATTTGATACTAGTATGTGGTCTATGACTGAGGACAGGCCACGGCCATTAAAAGTGCTACTAAAAGGAATTGGGGATAGACATAGATTATTAGCAAAGCCCAGATCCAGAATATATTTTAACAAATTGAGTCGGTCGCCAAGAGCAGAATGTAGAAAATGGGACGAGTCATTATCATCATCTAATTCAATACCACAAACATCTCCTACGGTATGTGGGCAGGGTCCACAATTAAAGTCCCCTCCCCAAATTATGCAGTGGTCTTTGCCGGTGCTCTTTTGAATGTTATCCAAGTCTCTCTGCAGATGCATTAGGGTTTGTTCAATATCCACGGCAGGTATATTATTATAAAAATGTATTAGAACTAAGTAATGAATATTGTCTATATTAATTTTAAGCACCTGATAATAGGTCTTGGACTCCACAAAGTCTATCTTGCGTGCATTTAACCTATAGGAAATGTAGGTACAAAGGCCACCCTTATTCCTCCCCTGACTCGAAGAAACTGCCGAGGTAAAGAATGTTTTATAACCATTAATATGTTGTGTATTATCTGTCCAGGTTTCTTGAGTAAATATAATATCGAATTTATGGATAAATTCCAGCCAGGCAGGGTTAGTCAATTTGGCTTTAAGGCCTGCCACATTCCAAAACAGAATTTCCATTTAATTAGTTCTAGGCACAGGCTGAAATGCACAATCGATAGGGGGGAGGACGGCATAGGGGCCATCGAGATGATGAGCAAGGCTATTTGATACGTCACTGTGGGAAGTATTTATGATAAATTGAGTTGTTCCGTTCTGAGTATTATAGTTATTGGGAATATCTCCTGCCTCAGCGTCGGCTTGCTCGACGTTAGCCACGGGGACTATGCATGGCGAGGTTGGACCCGGTGAGTTGTTTCCCGGACTTTGGGATTGAGCCACATTACTACTACTATTTCTAAGTCAATCAATGTCCTCCAGGGAAGAAAGCATCTCAAATCTGTTAAACAAGGGTAGGCTGAGTTGGGAGTGGTTCGTGGGGTAAGCCGGGGTCTGCTGTGATACATTAGAAATATGGTTTATAGGAGGGTAGAAATAACCCAGGGGCAGTACATTTATACCATGATTGATCACATGATTGGAACCCTGTCTGCGCAAAATCTCTTGTGTTAGATTTGGCGTTCTGAATGTAAGAACAATGCAGTCGCCAGGTAACCTTTTTTCTCTTTTCCCCACCCATCCCACTCTTCTTGCCATTTTAAACTCCCTAAATAGGACGACGGTTTGGCCGGATTTGGATCCGAGCCAACAGAGGGCATTATTTCGTAAGGACTCCCAAGATTCAGTTGACTTTGAGGTGAGTTGTGGTACATTCGCCAATATTATTGTGTATGGAGTGGCCTCTGGTGGTAAATTTAAGAGCACCTCCTCCCCATTTACCCTGTCCCTTTCCCTTGGAATAGTACACAGGTTAGGCATCCTTAGAGAATCACTGGGCGCTATTTGGGCTGGCGCTTTGTTATGATTTAAATTAGGAGTGCTCTTAGAGCCAACACATGCCCCGGGGACCGATTGTAAGATATCTGCCAGGGGGGACTGAGCTGCCCTGCCGTCATTCAATGTGCTCACTGGGCGGTTATGCAGTGTGTTATTAGAGCCTACGCCCTGTACTTTACTCAACAGGTCCTCAATGACCGATGTCATAGCCAACAATTTCTCTAGGGGAACCAGGGCTGACTTTTGATGATCAGAAACATTGCCAGGCCCCTGGCCCTCCCTCGACACCTGGGGGTTCACGGGGGTGGAAAACAACTCAATGCGTCCAAACAAGTTAGTCAATACGCCATCCAGATGCTCTAGGCGACCGTGCAATAGAGCAAAGTGTTTGTCTATGGATTCCTTAATCCATTCAAGGACAATGTCCAAGGTGGTCACGCCAGCAGCGCTGGTGGAAGTTTTATCCTCCAGAGGGCAAGGCGGCATTAGCGAAGAAGCGTCCATAGTCTGTGTACCTATGGAACAGGTCGTCACCTCAGGACTACACTGAGGGTTACGCTGAGGCCCCTTTTGTTGTTTTTGCTTCAGTGGGCCCGCACCCTTCTTGCGATTCACAGATGCCTTCGTCTTTGCCCTTGTGCCATCTGTGGGGAGGTGGGAAGTCCGGGTCCTAGAGGCTATGCCGGGCCCGTTGATGGTATCCATATGTGGTGCTGTCAATTCATCATGTACAAGGGCCGGGGTATCCAGGGCAACCAGTGCCGCCTCCGAAATGAGGGGAGATGAGCAAGTTTGGTTTTGGGGAATACCACCCAGGTTGTGTGTTCCTAGTGAGGATCGCCTCGGCAGAAATGAGGGGTCTAGAGACAGCCGCCTCTCTGTTAATTCAATTTCGTGACAGAGCAGTGATTCTGCCCTCATTATGAAGGCATCCAAAGTCCCCTTGGTTCCCTTACTCTTAATCACTGCAGGGTTGCTCATGGTTAGGTTGTCAATATAAGTCTCTCCGCCACGTAAATAAGTGCAAATCACAGAACGCGCAAAGCACGGAGGCAGAAAAGGAAATAGAGAAACATTACAGTACCTGGGGATCAGAGAAAGATTGGGGGGAGCCTGTTGTTAGGGAGGGGGCCCAGCCTCCTCCGGGCTCCGACGGGAATGGACGGGCCCACCCTTGGCCCGGGCTTTGCCCGGGCGCGACCCGGGCACGCCCGCGCGCGTCCCGCACTGCGGGACGCCGGCAGCGCTCTTATCGCGCCTCCAGGCGCGGGCGGCAGCGTCACGGCCGGCGCCGCTGCAGGGCCGCTGGGAGATATAGTCTCCTGGTTGCCGTTCCCCTCACGGCGGGAAGATGTCGGGCTAGGTGGCCGCTCACCTCACGGCAGGTAGGTAATGCTGACGATGGCCGTTCCCCTCACGGCAGCGAAGTGTGCATAGAGCAGCGTCCCGCGCTGCGGGAGGCCGGCAGCGCTCTTATCGCGCCTCCAGGCGCGGGCGGCAGCGTCACGGCCGGCGCCGCTGCAGGGCCGCTGGGAGATATAGTCTCCTGGTTGCCGTTCCCCTCACAGCGGGAAGATGTCGGGCTAGGTGGCCGCTCACCTCACGGCAGGTAGGTAATGCTGACGATGGCCGTTCCCCTCACGACGGCGAAGTGTGCATAGAGCAGCGTGTCACAATTAGAGTAATGCAAGTACAGAATACATATTTACAAAATTGAGCTCACGCGAATGTCATGTGGCCATGAGGGTCATGACCTGGGTTGAATTATTCATAGAGGCTCTCTTTCGGATAATTACACATGGCCGTATGTACTACGTTCGTACTGAACGTGTATGGGTTGGAGAGGAGCTATGCTGTAAAGCACAGGGACTACCAGCATTCACAGCCATATATAACTGTTTTTAGCACTCATACGTTGTGCGTCTGCGCAGCTTCATGGTGGAAGGAAGCTTCTCGGCATGCGTTGGGTGAGGTGTAACCTGTGAGGAAAGGTAGGCTGTGACTTCATGGTGTACCTCAACAGTGAGACCAGACCTGCCAACCTGAACAAAATTCTCACCATGTGAGGAAGGGGCAGGGCCTTGGAGGGGGCGGGTCTCATGCCGAGAAGTACCTAAGAGGCACTTTTGCCCCCACCCTGCCGCCAAGCCCCATCCTCCTCCAATAAAAAGCTGCCTGAGGCTGGTGCCCATGTCCTGGGGTGTTTTCACACCCCATAATGGACGCCTCCAGTTCGAAGCCTCAGAAAACGACAGTGGCGGCTCCTCCACTATGGCTGAGGAGCGTGGCCCCACTGCTTTTAAGCAGTGCAAATAAAGGAAACATAAAATGATAATAACTTTTTAGATGACCCGGTGTTCAGGAGAGATTGGAGCCAGATCGCATGGAAGTGCACCCGTGACTGGCTCATCCTGATCATCAGTACAGCCACACGCCTCTCGGAGGCACTGATCATCAAGATCAAGATTGCCGAGGACGGTTTGAAGGCAGGGATTAGTATATCAACATTTAAATCCCGTCTGGCAGAGATCAATACTGAGATGACCGGGCACCGTGAATACCTCCTCCAACAGAAAATATCGAAACTCCAGAAGGATGTAAAAAAATTTGACAGGGAGAGGGTCTATCCATATAGCAAAGATGATTTCCAAGCAACAGACACGGATACCTTATCCGATGATGGATCATCGACTTCAAATAATTCGGGGCAATCGGCCTACAGCAATTCGAGTGACAGAAGTTGGGGCAGGAACCAGAACAAATCCGGTCTTCTCCCTCCCGATACTGCCCCCGATGTATGGATTTCATCACCCACCCTATCCCCCAGGGACCCATGTGGTACCCAGCTTTCAAGGACCACAATCAAGCTATCCACATCCTGGCTACGCACAACCCTTTTTTCATAACCCACCACCTCCTTTTCAGAACAGAGGCAGGGGGCGAGGCAGAGGAAAAAGAAGAGGTCAGAAACAAGTTCATTGGCAGGACGTGGGACAACAACAGAGACAAACCAGGAGCATGACACATCCAAGTCTCTAATTGTTAACCTTTCAAAAAAAGTACTGAGTGAAGACGAGACTTCTGCCCTGGAATTAGGACTGGGCTTTGTTCCCACGCCTAAGGAGGATAATTTCAGGATGAACCAGGAACTTCATCAACTGTTCAGAAAGATACGGTTGAAAGCATTTTTTCAAGGAGACCGACACAAGAACAACAGGACTCAGGACTCAGACACCCGTCCAAGTTTACACCGACTGCCGCAATGGTTCCTAGTGAGGTTATTACATTTGAGAAGGCAGTATTGAAGGAAGCCAATCGTTTGGACCAGGGAACAACCTTCAACAACCTACCAAGCAAAATACGTCTGGCGATGGACTCACTGAAGGAGGATGAGACCATCATCATAAAACCGGCGGACAAAGGGGGTGCCACTGTTCTCCTGGACATCCATGACTATGAGGGCGAATGTGACAGACAACTCGGTAATACCAAATACTATCGAAAATTGGACAAGGACCCTACGGACCGACTAGCTAAGAAGATTCGCATTATGGTGTATGAGGCAAGCACGGAGGGTTGGATTTCCCCTCAAGAGTCGGCTTTCCTGGTGAATGAGAACCCCAGGATGCCGTACTTTTACGTCCTTCCTAAAATTCACAAAGGTGTTATCCCACCACCGGGTCGACCCATAGTATCCGGGATAAATTCACTCTTGGAGCCCCTGAGTCAATTCAGTGAACACTTCCTCCGTCCTTTGGTCCAGGCAACCCCGGCGTACCTCAAAGACACACGGGATGTGCTTAACTTAAACGAGGAGATTAATGAGGAGAACACAGAATCTATCGACCTACTACTGACCCTGGATGTGGAAGCTTTGTACACGAACATCCCCCAGGATGCTACCATTGAGGTAGTGAGACATCTACTCCAGGAGGCAGACCTACAATCCAACACCCCGGTGGAATTCATCAATGATATAATCACCATTGCTTTGAAACAAAAAAATTTATGTACTAAACATCAATCTTTCATCAGATACAAGGGACCAGCATGGGCAGCACATTTGCGCCGAGTCTGGCGGGCTTGTATATGGCCGCTTTCGAGGCCACAAATATTTTCTCTGACGACAATCCTTACAGAGATAACCTCATCACATTGAAGAGGTACATAGATGATATCCTGATACTATGGAAAGGATCCAGGACCGTCTGTAACTCATTCCTTGAATGGATCAATGAACTTAATCCACATCTTCGGTTTACCGGCATGATTAGTGAAACAACTATCCCATTCTTGGACCTCAAGATCATCCTTGAGGAAGGCAGACTGAAGACAACGATCTACAAAAAAAGTACCGACTGTAATAGCCTATTGAGCTTCAAGAGTCACCACCCCAAGGCCTTACGTGAGAACCTTCCCTATGGTCAGTTCCTACGGATACGTCGTAACTGTACCACTATCCAGGATTTTGATATGGAGGCCAATCGCCTGGAAAAGAACCTCCAGGAGAGACACTACCCGAGTAGGGTAGTAAGGAGGGCGAGAAAACGGGTAAGGAATACTAACCGACAGTCCCTCCTTGAAACTAGAGAGAAAGAATCAAGCGAGACCATCACATGCGTCACTACCTTTACACCTCTGTCAAATAGACTTAATAAGATCATCAGACGTAACTGGAGGACCCTGAACACTGATTCACTGGACCTGGAGAAACCACGCTTCGCGTTCAAACGGACATCTAACCTACGCGACACTTTGGTCAACACACGACCACAAATTAAGAAGACAAATCAACAGACTGCTACACTTTGGAATCTACCACCAGTCTCAGGGCACTATCCATGTGGAAATTGTAATGCTTGCTCCACCACTGTCCATACGAAGACATTGAATCTGGATAACTTCGTCTGGGAGCAACGCACACACTCAAATTGCAATACAAGGAACTGTATATACCGGATTACATGCCCTTGCGGTCTCAGGTATGTCGGTATGACATCACGTTCCATCAAGGTACGGATAAGCGAACATAAGAGTACAATCCGGCGGGGAAGATCAGCCACTAAGATGACGAACCACTACCTAGAGGTAGGTCACAACTGTGACCAGATTGTATGGACAGTCCTTGAATCAAGACCCTCATGGAGCACGCAGGCCCTTCTACGACAGGAACAACGTTGGGTCTTCCGCTTACGTACTAATATCAAGGGGCTAAACGATGAAATACCCTGGGTGGAACTGTGATCTTCCACTAACACAATCAAATATCCCCTATGTTGTACCCATGTGTACTTGTTTGTTACCATCTTTTCCCTGTTCCTGAGTCTGTATCAAGCTTGCCTCGAACATTTCTGGAGTTTGAGTAGATCCAGCACACACACTGGCAATCACCACCTACATGACCATGGGGACTGGCCTTCTATGCCACACTACTATATTCTATCTTTCACCTCCCCCGGGGTAGTATATTAACATCCAGGATCCTTTGGATCCCCAGCGAGTTTATGTACTATTAGTGGCCTATTATTACTTGAGTTGTTAATCAATTTAGGTCTATGGGCAGATTTTGATTTTTCATCACGTACAATAGGGACCGCTGATCCTTAGTGTCCAGACTGCCTCTACCTTATGCCCCGGAGGGTCTTGGTCTCCGCGACATAGGTCCCACTCTTTGCGCATGCGCACCAATTAGCATACTTTACTTTTCAAGCTTTCGCGTTCATTTCTAAGCTTAGAGAGACAGCGGTTCACTAATTGCGCATGCGCAATAAAGAGCTATCTACACTCTGTAAGCATGCGCGCATACTGTCAAGTACTACCATCGGAGCATGCGCACTAAAGATCTGGCCATGACTATGCATGAAACGCACACCAGCAGGGAAAGAGGAAACGCCTTTAACTATCGACCCCAACACTATGAATACCACACGCCTGCCGCATAAACTTCAAGCAGGCAGTCGCTGGTAGAGGGTAGGTGCGAGTGAGCCGGCACCCGACGCAATCGTGAGTAAGAACCACCATTTTTGGTGGTGGAGAAAACAAACTTACAGAGTGTGATGGTTGTTGACATTGTGTTTATTTACCCCGTATTTGACGATCGTTTTTGTTTTCTCCTTGAACTCACTCCATTGTCACCAGCCAATAAGGTGCAGGCGTCCAGCATGTACTAGCCTCGGGAGATTTCTCCCCTAGATGTGAGGGTATGCCGGGCTCAGCATTATTTATGTGTGTCCTCGAGTGTGGTCTAGAGAGTGAGTGTTAGTGTTTGTGTTTCACATGTACGGTAGGTGTGAGTGCAGTGATGAGTGGTGGATGTCTGGCACACCGACAGTGGGGATCCAACCCTCGATCCTCCCGGGTGTAGCCCGCACTTCACTCTGTACTGGAGAAGTCCCAGAGAGACATCTCTCTATTTTAGACCTCAATAACTGCGACCGCCCTCGGGGGGCAAGCCCCGGGGGGGGCCTCGAGCACAGTGGCCATGGTTGCTGGCATTGCGCTTTTGACGGATCCCCGCTGCTTTCCACGGGGAAGTTGCTGATGACTCTGATTAGATAAGACTAAATCACAATGAGTTTGAGTCATGTTGTTGAAGATATGTTGGAGTGATATGTCTTTCCTCTGCCACTATGTACATCGTGCAATGTATTTCTAAGCACTTATATCGTGGCATGTTTGACATAGAAATTTTCTTTTATCTCTTTGTTTGTTTGTCATCTCCCCTAGGTACTTCATTGTTTAGGGCACATCTATAGTTTAGATAGTAACCAAACTGTAAGGAACACAGTTTTGTGGATTGCCCAGATATACCTTTCACTTTTGTGGGTTACCATCCTCATTTTGGAACCCCTTTTTACGTGCACTGATCTTATAATCTTCACTGTTAGGTCCTGAGGAAACGCCATTGATCATTCAGACACACTAGGCGTGAAACATGTCGACCTTGGAATAGTTACTCAGGCACATACAGCCCCACAGTAACTTACTTACCTTCGGGTTTTTTAGTCTACCAGGGGCACCACGTGATTAAAATTTCTTCTTGTGGATACTCCTAGGTAGTTTTAATTTTGAGCACCTTTCACTGCACGTCTTTCATCACTTCCACCTCCGGATCCACCCCACACATCTGCACTCATCTTACGGCTTTTCTCTTAAAAGATCTCCGCAAAAGTGACCCTTCGGGGGACCCGTTGGGCATTGCAGCGCCCGGCCCGACGAGGAGCACAGGCCCTATGATGAAGCATGACATCCCTTGGGGTGTGTGAGGGCTACTAAGAGGCAAGACTTGGCCCTCCTTCGGGATTGGATCCCTGATACTGGGGAGATATCTTTGCCTCTCTCTATTTCTTCTTCCTCTTTTTTGACTCTACTCTCAATCTTTTCTTGTTGATGAGAGGGTGACATTTTTGCACCCCTATCTTGGAACAGTGTCTCTTGTGATTTGACAATAACTTTGAGTTATCATTTTATGCTTCCGTGCTGCTTTGCGGGTGGGCGGGGCTGCTCTGCTCTTGGAGCAGGGCAGGGGAGGAGTGGTGTGCCCACTCCTAAGTGCACCTGACTGTTTGGCTGGCCCTCTGGGCCAGCTAAACAGTCATGAGCAATTTCCCTGTTCTCCACGTTGGCTGCATTACAGCCTGCGTGGAGAACATGCCCAGGCCCCCATTCCCTGGCTGAGCATTGAACCACGACGCTCAGATCAATCGCAACGCTGCATTGCAGCATTGTGGTTGGTCAGGGGAGCCTGGGTGCGTACATGCAGCATTGTGATTGATCAGGGGAGCCTAGCTGTGCTTCATGTTCCTGGAGTCCGAAGGAGGAGAGCTGGAGCAGAGACGAGGGACCCGGCGGCAAGGTAAGTGTTTCTTTTTTCCCTTATTGTTTTTTACATTTGCCCCCCCATCTCCCCCCCGCCCAGCTGCCACCCGCAATCCGGGAGCCATGCCGGCCGCCACTGGAAAACCAGCTGTAATACACTATTTACAGTGGTTTTCAGCTAGTTTTCCCTGCCACTGTTTGATATCGGATCCTCACCGGGTGACCGTGTGAGTTGGCAGGTCTGTGTGAGACCCTGTATAACGCATCATGTGATAATTACTGTTATTAGACCTGGCACGCTCCCAAGGATTTCCTGGGCACTATTGACAAGCCCTAGCTGATTATATCAAGCGAGCCATCTACGTTATTTTGTGAAAAGCCTGGTCTCCGGGATCTTTAGAAATGTAAGCAGATTAGCCTCTGCTCTGATTGCACTGGGGTAAGCATTCCAGGCATATCATCTTGCCAAATGTACAAAGAAGCAAATCCCCACTAAATCGCTTCATCAAGTTACGCAAATACATGTTCGCATATCAAACATATAAAAGCAGTGACGTAGCAAGGGGGGGCGGTCCGCCCTGGGTGGCACAACTTTTGGGCTCTTACGGGCACCGAGGAAATCGCCAGCACCTCCCCCGCTCTTACATACAACCGCGGGGCGGCAAATGCAGGGGCTGCGACAGGTCTAGCTACGCCACTGTATAAAAGGGACTGACAAAGAGCTGAAATCCATACTATGCAAATTTAGAGCACGTGGCAGTGGGTCAGCCATTATCAACACTCTCAAGGACATCACCTCGACAGCATGCACAGGTCTATTGTGCTTACACTCAGTTGCTAGAACATACAAGGCCAACAGTGCAGCCAGTCCTTATGTCATAAACACCCTTGCGATCACAGGGGCCCAGCTGTCCATGCTACTACTTTTTGCTGTTGTAACACTTTTTTCAGAGATAATTAAAGGCCAATGTATTCAAACCATCATTTTCATCATCCAATAGTTATACGTTATACAGGCATATGATAGCGATAAACAGACGGGCGAACAGAGACACACACTGAGAAACATGCAGACACACGAACCCACTGGCATAGACACATCTAAAGATGCACAAACCTACACACAAACACATTACAACCTGTAGTTTTTGGTAATCATGCAGTTTAGTTCTGTGCCATTCCCTAGCGGTGAGCCGTTAAAGTAGTTAGATTTGCAGAAAATTATATCCACGACAGGTCCCCTAATCTGACGCTCCAAAGACTTAGAAGTCTTTATGAGCCCATGCAGTATTTGCATTGCCCAGATCTGCATTTGGCGTCAATACCAAATTAAAGTTCTGCGCTAAAGTGGGAACAGATATCAGAATCACAGTGGTTGTGATATTTGTTGGCCGGCGTGACAAAGAACGGAGACCTCCAATAAGGGAAAATAAGGCATTTAACCAGTTTGGAATCTATTTAACCACGGAAACCAACTAGGACTGTTTGGTTGTACATGGGCATATAATAGCCTTATAGCCCGCCTTAGTGGGTTATACAGGCCATTAGAAGACCGCTCCTGCATTAAAGGCCCGAGGCGAAGGCCTTTAACAAGGGAGCGGGACTTTAATGCTGGTATAGCCCAGCTATGGAATGTTCTAACAAATAAAACAAAGGCCTCACGGAGCCCAAGGGGATTGAAATCCCCTCGGGCTCCATGAGGCCTTTGTTCACAGCAGCAGCTGTGAACAACAACATTGGAACAAATTGGAATGTTGGTGCTCCGGGCTTCTACCGGCCATTAGATGCCTGTAGCACTCCATTGTTTTCAATGGAGCTCCCAACATTCCAATGTTCTAATAAGGAATCCAGCCCCAAGAGACGCTCACGTGATCTTAATTTTGGAGCTCCAGATTGCTCTGTGAAAGCCACGCTCTTTTCATTTTCCTGACCGATGCTTTGGATGGTTGATGGAGGTCAATAAATGTGGCACTCCTCAGGAAGGCACCTGAGCCGAAACGAGCATTGAGGATGATTGGCAAAGCCACATTAGGAAATAATAACATTAAAATAAGCAGAATCAAGAATGCTGAAAGGGACAGACTGTATAACCATATTGACCCAATTATATTTTTGATGCATGATTTGTTCCATTTATGAGAACAGAAGCAAAGTCTAACAGTGAACAGTATTCATGATTTGAAACAGTAAGGTTTATTCCAAACCAGACCCACAGAATTTGATCATTCAACCAATGTCTTGTGATTTATGAAGCCTGTTGTGTATGGAATGCAGGAGGATGAAGCACGCATGTGGATATGAATGACTGGATGTGTGTGCTTTAAAATGTTTTTCAAGCTTTTTGTAGTAAAAAGTACAACTATATGGACAAAACCACTGCTTGCGCAGCAATAATCCAGCACTCCGTGGGGCAATTTTTACTCGTTTTTATTTCATTCGTAGTAACGGCATCTACGCGTTTCGGCAGCAGCCCGCTGCCTTGTTCACATATATATATAAAATGAAAATGAAATGATCACCTTACAGTACAAAATAATTTGATGTATCACTATAAATGAGAAAAAAAATATTGTTGATGTGAATTTTAATTGTATTG
The DNA here is from genome assembly GCA_963921515.1 of Calotriton arnoldi. Classification (NCBI taxonomy): domain Eukaryota; kingdom Metazoa; phylum Chordata; class Amphibia; order Caudata; family Salamandridae; genus Calotriton; species Calotriton arnoldi. The sequence continues at coordinate 1,907,133 of CAWUFW010001528.1, read as the reverse complement.
AGCCTTCCCCAAATTCTTGTTTAACTAAAGATAGTTGTCTAACACTAAAGCAAGGTTTGACCGGGTTCTTTTGCAATTTTGAGGTTGATAGTTTGTGCACAACAGAATTTCCAAACCTGCCCATCAACTCTATGCTGAGGTCTTTCTCCCATGGTTTTCTGGCCCATGTGGCTGAGTGCCCCATTTTAGTAATGTATACCGAAACAACAAACAAATAGTGGTACGCAATTCCGACAAGGGTGGAAACATAGTGCTGTGGCCCATGGAAATGTACCTGCTGGAAGCACGCAGTCAACTTAATCAGAGAGAATGCTACAGAGAGTGCAAGCAGGAAACCATGGTGAAAGCACAGGTGGATTTCACTTTGGATTTGGAACAATGGTTTGGCCTGAATTTGTTGTCACACGATGAATACAAGTTCTTAAGGAATGAAACGCCTCGAACACCAGTACTATACCTAATACCAAAAGTGCACAAAAACGCATTGTGTCCACCTGGTCGCCCGATCATCTCAACGAATGGCAGTATGTTGGAAAATTGTTACAAGTATATAGACTTTTTCCTCAAGCCATATGTGGAGAAGCTTCCATCGTATGTTAAAGACAGTGGCGATTTCCTCAACATGGTGTATGATATATCAATGGAAGAGGACTATGTCTTGTTGGCACTGGATATTGCTACCCTGTACACCAGCATTGCACACACTGAAGGTCTGAGGGCGATGGAGTTTTATCTGAACGACAGACCTGTAAGCTTGTGGAGCCACACTCAGATGTTGCTTAAAATGGCAAGGTGATGCCTGGAAGATAACTACTTCCTATTCAATGGGACACTATACCAGCAAATGAGAGGGACTGCGATGGGCACCTGCTTCGCCCCCAGTTATGCGTGCTTGCACGTAGGCTGGTGGGAGGAGCAGGTGCTCCGCAAGGAATTTGCACAGGAATGTGATACTAACATTATTGTATGGACCAGATTTATTGACGATTTATTTGTTATTTGGAAGGGCACGGTAGAATCTGCTGAACTTTTTGTAAATCGTCTTAATTGTAATGATCTGAATCTCAGGTTCACACATGTAGTCAGTACTCAAAAGGTGCCATTCCTAGATGCTGAGGTATTTGTAGAAGCAGGGAAACTAGAAACTAGGCTATTCAGAAAAACGACCGCTGGCAACACAACGCTGCACGCCTCTAGCTTCCACCCGGCACAGACAAATAATAGCATCCCATATGGTGAAATGCTGAGGGCCAATAGGAACTGCAGTACAAAAAATGAATTGTCCAAATGCCAAATGGAAATGAGTGCAAGGTTCCTCGAAAGAGGATACAATGAGGTCACTATTAAAGCAGCAAGAGAGTCAGCAAATAGGAAAAAGCGTGAGGAACTTTTATTTGCTAAAAGAAGTACTAAAAATGAGAGAGTAGAACCCCAGATGCGTTTCCTGACTACCTATACCCGTCAGAATAGGGAATTTCGAGATTTGTTAAACAAAAACTGGCATATTTTGAAAGCAGATCTAGTTATAGGGCAACATCTTCCCAAATTTCCCCCATTGACGTTCCGAAGAGCAACCTCATTGAAAGATGCGGTGGTGAAATCTAGCCCTGAAAGTGAGAGGACTCAAGGGTGGTTGAAACCATCACCTGGATTCAAAAAATGCAGCAAGTGTCGAGCTTGCAGCATTGGGAAAAACACAATCAAATACTCTACTCCTTTTAGCAATGAAGAGGTCAAGATCAGAAGCTCTTATAATTGCAAAACTGATTTCGCAATATATGTGCTGACGTGCACCTGTGGCCTTCAGTACGTGGGAAGTACTACGCTACAGGTGCACAAGAGGATTCTTCAGCACATGAGGGCGATATCCAACACGGATAGATCGTACCCGGTAGCCCGACATTGCGAAGTAATCCACAGTAAAGACCCCACCCAAATCACGTATTTCGTGATAGATGCAATTCCACCTAATAAAAGAGGAGGGGACAGGGTGAGAGCATTACGCGCCCTAGAGACACGTTATATTCTTCTATTAGACAGTAAGACACCAAATGGGCTCAATCATGACGAAGAGTTTCTTTTCCGCATATGCTAAAGGAAAACACAGTGAGAATGTGTAACCGTAATAGGAGCTTGAAAAATGTGAATTTTGAATGTAAAAGCTTTACAGTTTTGTTTTTAACACACAAAAAGCTTTACCAATTACGGAGATTTATCTGCTCTTGTAATGGATACTGTCTTACAAAATAGCAGTAGAGTAACGTTAGTCTGTTTTCCAGGCCAGTCCCACATATGGTATGAAAAGGCCACTAAGAGATTACGCCTTAACACCTTGTGAACAAGGCCGCTGTGCCGGCTGAATCGCGTCATGGCTGACATGCTTTTGAATTAAAGAAAGTAACTGATCGCAATTGTTGTTGGCTCCGTTTGTGGTTCTGGAGAATCATATCAAGCCTTCTTTGAATATTGTTGGACTTGGCCCTTTTTGCAGGGTCATCCCTGAACTTTTTGCCTTCCTCCTGTATTTTTTCTGACCTGTTGTTGGCTGTTTTATGACTCTGGGCACTTTACCACTGCTGATCAGTGCTAAAGTGCATATGCTCCCTGTTATAAATTGATGTATGGATTAGTGACTCCATGATTGGCTGGTTTGGTTTACTTGTCAGACCCTAGTACAGTGCACTGGGTGTGCCCAGGGCTTGTAAACCAAATGCTGCTGGTGGGCTTGCAGCACTGGTTGTGCCACCCACAGAAGCAGCCTGTAAAAGTGTGTCTCAGGTCTGCCATTGCAGAGCCTGTGTGCAGTCTGGTACTGCCATGTTGACTGGGCAAGTACACCCACTTGCCAGTCCCTAAACCTTCCCTTTTCTGCATATTAGTCACCCCTATGGTAGGCCCAAGGGCAGGGTGCATTGTAAGTATAAGGTAGGACATGCCCTGGTGTGTGTGGCATGTCCTAATAGTGAATTACAGCCATTTTCGTTTTTCACTATTGCAAGGCTTCCTGTTCCCCATAGGCCAGAATGGGCAGTTTGATTATTACATCTTATAATCCTAACTGACCCAGGGAACATGGTAGAAAAACGAATTTAGTATGCCTGAACTCAGAATGATAAAATACATATTTTAGTGAAGTTGGTTTTAACATTGTGTTTGAAAATACCACTTTTAGAAAGTAGGTATTTTCTTGCCTAACTATCCAAGCCTGCCTCTGCTAGGTTGTGTATTCCTTGTCTGGGTTTGTGAGTGACAGGGGCTGGGGGACTCCAGGAGACAGGGTGAGTCAGCACAGGGCTGAATAGAGATCTGCATGGAGATAGGTGGGAGGAGTTGCACCTGGGACCTGAATAGGGCTGTGCCTTCCCTCCACAGTGCTGGCTCCACTTCCCGCGGTGTGTGGCCTGCTCTGTGAAAGGAAAGAAGGAGTCTTGTCAACAAAGTGCTCCAGGACTGACCAGAACTGGTTTGGACTAGGCAAAGGCCTCTGTGCCTTCAGAGAACAAAGGGAAAATGAGTATAAAAGAGGGGACCCAATCCCCAGAACTTTAGATCAGATCACTTTTGGGAAACAAGAAGAACCTTTGCTGAGGAGAGGAACCAGAGAAACTGAGGAGGAGACTATCCCTAAGCTGAGTGCTGTTTGGGGGATTGGCCTGCAGTGGTTGCTTGACTGCCAAAGAAAGGAGAAAGGAACTTTGTGTGTACTTTCATCAACTTGTAACAGATCTCCAAGGGCTTGAGAAAAGAGCTTGCCTCCTGCTGAAGTCTCAGGGACAACAGACTTCACCAACCAGCTCCCCAAGAGTCTTTCTGTAAAGTGCCTGCTGCTGGGCTGGACTTTCTGAGGGACTAAGTGTCGCAAGGAGCTGGAAGCGCGACTCACGAAGGAGAAGCGTCGCCGCCGCAGCCGAAGCGCCTCGCATCGCCGAAGAGGATCGACGTCGCATCAGACGCCGCCGCATCAACGGAGAAGAGTGTCGCCGCCGCTGTCGCATCGTTGCCGAAGCGCCTCGCATCGCCGGAGAAGAGGATCGACATCGCATCAGACGCCGCCGCATCACCGGGAAGCGTGTCGCAGGGCATGTCGCGGCTCAGAAGAATCGTTGAGTCGCCGCACGGCTGTCGCATCAGTGCCGAAGCGCCTCGCCAGAGAAGAGGACCGACGTCGCATCAGACGCCGTCGCATCACCGGGAAGCGTGTCGCAGGGCCTGTCGCGGCTCAGACGCATCGTTGCCGAAGCGCCCCGCATCGCCGGAGAAGAGGACCGACGTCGCATCAGACGCCGCCGCATCACCGGGAAACGTGTCGCAGGGCCTGTCGCGGCTCAGAAGAATCGTTGAGTCGCCGCACGGCCGTCGAGCGTGCACGCATCGTGTCGCAACAAGAAGAAGACGCCATCTTTGTTCATTGCACCGGACCTTCATCGCATCACGGAGTTGCTGGTCGCATCGCCACGAAAGCGCAGTAAGAAACCGACGCATCACCTCCCCTCGCAGAGAAGAACCAACGCATCCCCTGCGCATCAGTAGGGACCCGACGCATCACCGTTCTTGCGTGTAAGGAACCGATGCATCACCTTCCCTGCAACACTTTCGTTGTATAGCGTTACGCATCCTAAGGTACATGGAACTCAAAGTGTCGCATTTACCATCTTAAGAGAACTGAGCTAATTCTACCATTTTAAAGTACAGTATTGTGGATTTTTGTCATTTGTGGTCTTGTGGTAAATCTATATAAAAGATACTTATTTTTAATATACATCTGGTGTGGTGTCCATCTGTAGTGTTGTCACTTGATTACTGTATGTGTTCACAAATGCTTTACACACTGCCTCTGAGATAAGCCTGTCTGCTCGTGCCAAGCTACCAAGGGGGTGAGCAGGGGTTATTTTAGGAGTGTACCCCCTTACCCTGACTAGACGCAAGGGTCCCTATTTGGTCAAAGGTACCTACCTCTGCCAACTAGAGACCCCCAAATCTAACATTGGTGGTCAGCGGTGAGGATTCTGGACTTGCATTTGTGACTCATGTACAGTGATTGGTGAACACTACTAGTGAGTGCAGACCAAAACGCGACCACATACTTTTGGTAGATTGTTTTTTCTGGGATTTTCTATTTTTGCCAAGAACTGCCAAGTTTAACTACCATGGATAAAGCAGCATCCATAGCATCTGTTGATTTTGATTGGGAAGAGGAGAGACTAGAATGCTACAATGTGAAACAGCTAAAGCACTTCTGCAGGAAATTTAAAGTTGCTATGACCGGTCTCACCAAGAAGGATGAGCTCCAAAAGGCGCTGAGGGCCTGGGTTGAAGCAAGGAATACCCCTGAGAATGAGGAAGGGGCTGAGAATGCAGATGAGCAGATGGAGGGGCCATTGGGTCCCCAGGAGATGAGAGCAACTTCCCCAGTAGGTAGCAGTGTTTCTGCCAAAAGCCTGTCCCCAGAGGAGTTGGAGGACAGGAAGGAAAACAGGATGCACGAATTGGAGTTTGCCAAGCTCAAGTTGGGTGGGCAACTGGAGTTGGAGAATAGGAAATTGGCCCTAGAGGAAAAGAGGATGCAAATGGAGCATGAGTTGAGAATGAGGGAGCTTGATTTAGAGCTCGAGAGGCTGGAGGCCCTGAGTGTCTCAGCCCAGCAACAAGAAATGTGTGTAGCTCAGAGAGTGAGCTTTGCTGAGTTGGAGGAGGAGTCCAGCTCAGATGGTGGCAGCAAAATTATGTTATCTAGTGCTGAGGGAGTAGTACACACACCCAGAGATGTGGCGCCTGACTTGAAGGAGGGGGTTAATATACACCAGGAGGTTCAAGGATATGAGGTAGCTCTAGTGGTGCGCTGTGTCCCTGAGGTGGATTGGGGAACTGGCACAGGGGTTCATAGTCCTAGTGGTGGGAGGGACACTCTACTGACTCTAGATGAGAGGTGCAGGGAGAGGGGTTCCCCCCTGGATGAAGTCCTGGTGTGTGAGTGTGAAGACCGCCCAGAAGAGTGTGGGTTGAGTGATAGAGACAGTCAGATACTGTCTTGCCAGTCTCAGGAGAGTGGTGTGGGGTACGTGTGCAAGGCACTGGATGGTGAGGTGAAGGATAGTTTGGTTAACCCTTGTAGGGGGCTGTGTGATCCAATTGTGGGAGAGCATATTGTAAGTCCCTGTTTTCCAGAGCTATGCCAACACCTGGTGGAGTGTAAGTTCTCTGACCCCAGGGAGCTCACAATGGAGGCAGACCTTTTGGTGGATTCCAGAGGGTCTGAAGAGGCATTGGGGAGTGACCCTAAGAGGAGTGGCTCAGGTGTCTCCCAACCCAGAGTGGTGGGAGAGGTTCAGTGTAGCCCAGCTAGGTCCCGTGGTAGTGGGAGGGGTGTAGGGGCTCACGTCCTGTCTCTGCGGAGAAGGAGTGAGTGTGGAGCTGCGGGTCCCAAGGTGCCCGAAACCCAGTCTCAGAGCCTGGATGGTTCTTTAAGAGAACACCAGGTGGGGAGCCTAGTCTGTCCTGATGGGCCGCCTGTTGAGGGGGATCCCCTAGTGTCTGATGAACTGGGAGTGTCTGTAAGCAGGCCTCCCTCAGTTCTGGTGTCTGGCAGTACCACTCCTAAGTGGAGGGTGCAGAAGTCCAGACTGAGGGGTGAGAGGGGGAAGGAGTCCCCAGTGGAAGAACCAGTGGGTCAGGGGCCAGCCAGAAGGGCTGCGTCACCAGTGAATGACCATGGTGACACCACTTCTGTCCTGGGGTATCTTCGCGCACTGTCAGATGGACAGGGGTCGGGAGATCTGCGCCAGGCAGACTATCACACAACACATGAGTTATGTGTTACCCTCAGGGGGGGCATGCGTGCTCCCAAGGAAGTCCTGGTGCGCCGGGCAAGTGTTCAACCACCGGGTACAGACCCTGGGTTGGAGAGCCAGGTTCAGGTGTTGTCTGACCTGGAAGGAGGGACACCTGTACTCAGTGTCCCTACCAGCTTATCTTCTAGGGGTACTGCTCCTGATGGGAGGGGGCAGTACTCTGGAAGGGGGTGCAGAGGGAGGGAGTCCTCGCCTCTGACCCCGGTTCAACTGGAGGGTTTAGACCCTAGATTGAAGGACCAGGTTCAGGGTGTCCCCCCTGACCTGGACGCCCAGTTGCAGGATAGAACCCCTGAACTGGTGCGCGAATTGTGCAGGACACCTGCCACAGGTGCCCTGGCAATTCTGGAAGGGGGTACCACTCCAGGTGGGAGGGTACAGAGCCCCAACGAGGACAAGGAGGACCGGGTGTGGGAAAGCCCACCCCAGTCTCCAGTCCAGCCGCCGGGTACAGGCCCGGGGCTGGTAGGTCAGTGTCAGGATGTCATACCTGACTTGACAGGAGGGAGAGTGGACAAAGGGTGCCAAGCACCTGGGGCTACTGCCCCCCGCTCCCTGACGCCACAGAGGTTTGAGAGCCTGAGAGGCATAAGGCCTGGGTCTCATCCCTGACCACTGTCCGTGGCCACTGTGGCTTGCTGACTGTCTGTTGGGACATACCTGTGAGCAAGTTAAGGTTAGGTGCTGCACAGGTGGTGTCCACAGGTGAGGAGAAGGGTTCCCCATGGATTAGCTTGGTGGGCCCTGAGAGTATGGACAGAGGGATTCCAATAGGTTCAGATTGGCGTAGAACTGGAGTATGCCCCTGCAGTTGCGGGCCAGGTCCAGGTTCTATCGCCCAAAGCAGGGAAGCCCATCAAGGTAGTGATTGGTCTACCCTGCGTTTTGGCTGGAAGGGGGTTGTGTTGGACTTGGCCCTTTTTGCAGGGTCATCCCTGAACTTTTTGCCTTCCTCCTGTATTTTTTCTGACCTGTTGTTGGCTGTTTTATGACTCTGGGCACTTTACCACTGCTGATCAGTGCTAAAGTGCATATGCTCCCTGTTATAAATTGATGTATGGATTAGTGACTCCATGATTGGCTGGTTTGGTTTACTTGTCAGACCCTAGTACAGTGCACTGGGTGTGCCCAGGGCTTGTAAACCAAATGCTGCTGGTGGGCTTGCAGCACTGGTTGTGCCACCCACAGAAGCATCCTGTAAAAGTGTGTCTCAGGTCTGCCATTGCAGAGCCTGTGTGCAGTCTGGTACTGCCATGTTGACTGGGCAAGTACACCCACTTGCCAGTCCCTAAACCTTCCCTTTTCTGCATATTAGTCACCCCTATGGTAGGCCCAAGGGCAGGGTGCATTGTAAGTATAAGGTAGGCCCTGGTGTGTGTGGCATGTCCTAATAGTGAATTACAGCCATTTTCGTTTTTCACTATTGCAAGGCTTCCTGTTCCCCATAGGCCAAAATGGGCAGTTTGATTATTACATCTTATAATCCTAACTGACCCAGGGAACATGGTAGAAAAACGAATTTAGTATGCCTGAACTCAGAATGATAAAATACATCTTTTAGTGAAGTTGGTTTTAACATTCTGTGTTTGAAAATACCACTTTTAGAAAGTTGGTATTTTCTTGCCTAACTATCCAAGCCTGCCTCTGCTAGGTTGTGTATTCCTTGTCTGGGTTTGTGAGTGACAGGGGCTGGGGGACTCCAGGAGACAGGGTGAGTCAGCACAGGGCTGAATAGAGAGATCTGCATGGAGATAGGTTGGAGGAGTTGCACCTGGGACCTGAATAGGGCTGTGCCTTCCCTCCACAATGCTGGCTCCACTTCCTGTGGTGTGTCTGATGTCCCTGGCCTGCTCTGTGAAAGGAAAGAAGGAGTCTTGTCAACAAAGTGCTCCAGGACTGACCAGAACTGGTTTGGACTAGGCAAAGGCCTCTGTGCCTTCAGAGAACAAAGGGAAAATGAGTATAAAAGAGGGGACCCAAACCCCAGAACTTTAGATCAGATCACTTTTGGGAAACAAGAAGAACCTTTGCTGAGGAGAGGAACCAGAGAAACTGAGGAGGAGACTATCCCTAAGCTGAGTGCTGTTTGGGGGATTGGCCTGCAGTGGTTGCCTGACTGCCAAAGAAAGGAGAAAGGAACTTTGTGTTTACTTTCATCAACTTGTAACAGATCTCCAAGGGCTTGAGAAAAGAGCTTGCCTCCTGCTGAAGTCTCAGGGACAACAGACTTCACCAACCAGCTCCCCAAGAGTCTTTCTGTAAAGTGCCTGCTGCTGAGCTGGACTTTCTGAGGGACTGCGTGTCGCAAGGAGCTAGAAGCGCGACTCACGAAGGAGAAGCGTCGCCGCCGCAGCCGAAGCGCCTCGCATCGCCGAAGAGGATCGACGTCGCATCAGACGCCCCCGCATCAACGGAGAAGAGTGTCGCCGCCGCTGTCGCATCATTGCCGAAGCGCCTCGCATCGCCGGAGAAGAGGATCGACCTCGCATCAGACGCCGCCGCATCACCGGGAAGCGTGTCGCAGGGCCTGTCGCGGCTCAGAAGAATCGTTGAGTCGCCGCACGGCTGTCGCATCAGTGCCGAAGCGTCTCGCATCGCCGGAGAAGAGGACCGACGTCGCATCAGACGCCGCCGCATCACCGGGAAGCGTGTCGCAGGGCCTGTCGCAGCTCAGACGCATCGTTGCCGAAGCGCCCCGCATCGCTGGAGAAGAGGACCGACGTCGCATCAGACGACGCCGCATCACCGGGAAGCGTGTCGCAGGGCCTGTTGCGGCTCAGCAGAATCGTTGAGTCGCCGCACGGCCGTGCACGCATCGTGTCGCAACAAGAAGAAGACGCCATCTTTGTTCATTGCACCGGATCTTCATCGCATCATGGCGTTGCTGGTCGCATCGCCACAAAAGCGCAGTAAGAAACCGACGCATCACCTCCCCTCGCAGAGAAGAACCGACACATCCCCTGCGCATCAGTAGGGACCTGATGCATCACCATTCTTGCGTGTAAGGAACCGACGCATCACCTTCCCTGCAACACTTCCGTTGTATAGCGTTACGCATCCTATGGTACATGGAACTCAAAGTGTCGCATTTACCATCTTAAGAGAACTGAGCTAATTCTACCATTTTGAAGTACAGTATTGTGGATTTTTGTCGTTTGTGGTCTTGTGTTAAATCTACATAAAAGATACTTATTTTTAATATACATCTGGTGTGGTGTCCATCTGTAGTGTTGTCACTTGATTACTGTATGTGTTCACAAATGCTTTACACACTGCCTCCGAGATAAGCCTGTCTGCTCATGCCAAGCTACCAAGGGGGTGAGCAGGGGTTATTTTAGGAGTGTACCCCCTTACCCTGACTAGACGCAAGGGTCCCTATTTGGTCAAAGGTACCTACCTCTGGCAACTAGAGACCCCCAAATCTAACAAATATATATATATATATATATATATATATATATAATGAAAAGGAAATGATCACCTTACAGTACAAAATAATTTAATGTATCACTATAAATGAGAAAAAAAATATTGTTGATGTGAATTTTAATTGTATTGAGCCTTCCCCAAATTCTTGTTTAACTTAAGATAGTTGTCTAACACTAAAGCAAGGTTTGACGGGGTTCTTTTGCAATTTTGAGGTTCATAGTTTGTGCACAACAGAATTTCCAAACCTGCCCATCAACTCTATGCAAGGTCTTTCTCCCATGGTTTTCTGGCCCATGTGGCTGAGTGCCCCATTTTAGTCATGTATATCTCATACAACTTGGATACCCAGCGTTTTTTATTTTCAGATGTCCATATCATTGTCAATTGAGTACACTCTAGTGGTTCATTAAGAAATGAGGGAAATGCTACTTTGACTGCAAACCGAAGTGAAAAAGTACGTAACTATGTTAAGTGGGCTAGCTAACACTTTAGCTTTGTATTCTCCATATGTGATAAGAACATTCTTAAAGAATAATTGGCCTATGGTCCCAACCTCCCTTTTCCACAGCAATGTCTTGACCCTATTTCCAATCATGGGGGGGGGTAGGGGATTTTCAAATCTTGAGATTGCAGGGGAATCTACTGTCTCATGTCCTGCCAGGTGTGGAAGTGCTCTCCAGGCTCAGAGAGTACAACGCAAGATGGGCATCTCCTGGGATCGACTGGGCAGCCTAGAGCATATTATGCTCTCAAGGGAACCAGTCTGTCTGATTGTTTTTAATTACAAGGTGGGGCCAGTGCTCAGTTGGTTCCTACCAGTAGAGGGCATTATAAGCTTGTGAGACCAGGTAATATAGGAAAAAGTCAGGCATCCTGAAACCCTCCTCAATCAGTGGCAGTATTGTTATACCATCATACCATGGGTTGCTTGCACGCCCATATGAGCCTGGTCAACAGAGATTGAGTATTTCTAGAAAATGAGGCCTGCAGCATGGTTGGGATATTTAAGAGGTATAGGAACTTAGGGAGTACCACCATTTTTATGATGGCAATATTGAAGTGGCGGTCTGATCCATTTTTCAATCTGAAGTGGTACTGCTCTCCACTGGGCTGTAATTATCCCATATTAGGCTACTTCGCCATGGCTAATATGAATCCCTAAATATTTAACTGAGGTGTTGTTCCACTTTAATGGGGATTCTAGGATTGGCTTTGTAAATCTTAAATGAAATGGGAAGAGTTCACGTTTATCCCAATTGATAGTGCGACCCAAATATCCTCACAACTGGGTTATTTCCCTGGTCAAAGGTGACAAGTTAACATCAGGGTTCTTAACAAATAAAAGAATGTCATCCGTATATAGTGAGATACCACCCTTCCCAATGGGAATGAAATTTCCCTCTGTGAGTGAAGTTGGCAGATTTTACAGGCTAAGGGTTCCAGTGCCAAGCTGAATGAAAAGGGGGGTACGGGACATCCTTGTCGTGATCCCCTACTTACTGGAAAGTTTGAGACTAACTTGTTATTGACACGTACCCTGCCAGTTGGTACTGTTAACAGTAAACATATTCATAATATTTCGGAGTTCTTTGTTTGTGAAATACTCAGAAATTTGTGTTCGCCTAAGTTGAATGTAACTCTCCTATTAGACTCCTCTGGAAACACTTTCTAGGTAATCACTTCTGACTGGAAAAATCTGCATTCTTTGTGCATCCTTGATACTCGGAAATCACATCTCTACAGGACAACCTGCGCTGATCTTGCCGCACTGAAGCGGGTCGGATTTTGCATATAGAATTTGGTACTTGTTAAAACTTATGTGTACAAAGTCATAGTGGAAAGACAGAAAAGGGCAGATAAGTTCCAAAATTTTGGGCAAAGATGGGTCATAAGAAAAGCCAAATTCAAGTCGTAGTAATCCATGATAAACCTGCAATTAGCAGAATAGGAAATTACAGTTTTATGCTCAGTAAGCTTAAAAGAGCCATTAGTGAGGGACATAGGGTATATCAACAGTCAACTTACTAACAAGGAATTTAATAAGAGTAAACTTTTAAATCTCAAGGGTACAGGATTATTGGGTTTCCACGGTAGTAGAAGACACAAGTCAGGGTGAATTCCAGGCCTGGTAGTAAAACAATGAGAAAGAAGTCGGCAGACATTAGTTATTTTCAGATTTGGAGAAAAGCAGCCATAATGGCTGATACATCTGATGCCTCGTGAGCACTAAAGGCACTGGTCACCTCAGTGCTTGATGAACATAAAGAAAATTCACCACTAGAGGTTTAAATTTATGCCTTACAGATGAACATTATATAATAAGACAAAGAGGGCAACAGGCACCTGCTAGCATCTTCTTTGTGAGCCAGTGTAAAAAGGAAGATTGAGCTGTTAAATTGCATCATAATACGCAGGGCGAAGCTAAAAAGAAACTTTGCATCCAGGATTACAAAAAAGTGTCTTCATTTGAATGGGTATTTGTGAGAAACAACTATTCCTAAATCTTTAAATCTCATTGAATCTGGGTTAATGTCCGTTACCGAAAGGTTGCCTTCAGTAGAACAAACAAAGAAGGTTGCTTTATCCAGACAAGTAGATCAAGGAAAATGACTTCCTAGCAGACACCCATGCAAATTGCCTTTGTGCCAGTATTGCATTCTTTGCTATACCTCTGAGTAATTAATTTTGATCCTTTCAGTCAGTAACAATTCTGTGAAAAATACTGTAGTTAAAATGTTTCATCTGCTGCAGTTATTCCAAAGACCAGTAATGCCCTTCCATAATTATTCATTATTGTTCTGCCTCCACTACTGATTTTATTTATTTTTATTTATAAAGTTTTGTATAGTGTGAACGTGACCCTAGTGGGTATCAAAGCGCTTTACATGGCGAGAATAAGAGTAACAATTGGTCTGGTAAACAGGCAAACATATGCGTGAGAGCAGAACATATCATAAAGTAAAATAGGATACCAGGGATTGGACTGGATTAAAGTCAGTACTAGGAAGTACAATCAACATAAGAGTTTGGTATCTATACCTTTCCAATGTCACCGATATATAGACTTAGGGTAAGAACTTAGTCAGTAGATAAGATTTGGCTTCTTTTTTGAACTAGGAGGTAGAGGAAATTAGGCGAAGGTCCGGTGGTAAAGAGTTCCATATCTTGGGTGCAATAGCAGAGAATGCTATGGTCCCAGTTTTCTTTTTGTGGAAAAAAATGATGCTTCTAGTAATTATTTTCTGACAGGTCCACACTTTACAGACAGATTAGTAGGCAGATACCAGGATGTTTATCAGCAGGACAAGACACTTGTTAAAGACAGTGGGTGAGATCTGTTTACAGCCAAAATGGTAGATTAGCTTGGCTTTGACCCCAAAAACGCTTCGTATCATAGAAGTGCTATATTCATATGAGTTCCAATGAAAAGAGCACAATAGATTATGCCCTCAAGATAATGTGCTGAAGATAATCTTTTCATATTTGAAAAGGTTTAAACATATGGTGGTGGTTTATGATTAAGAACAGAATTAAAAGACCAGGAATTCAAGAGCACATATAGAGTTAAACATTTTTAATGATGCCCTGGAATCTTGCGTTGATCCCTGAAGAGGTTTTTATCATGAAACAAGTGCTTGCTATCTGTATTCCTTTGGAATTGATTAGGAAAACAGATGTGTCGCTGTATAGTTTGAAGGAGCTCAACGGATGATGAATGTTCTCATGAAGTAGGATATGAAGGGTAATGGTTGATATGAAGGGTGTGGCTATAATTATTTTCCTGGTGGCCCAAAATGAGGTATTGGCCTCTCTAGAGGATTCTAGCAACGCTGGCAATTTAGTAAATGCCTTTAAGTCTCCAGCTAGGATAATATCTTATACAATCCATATGTCAAGGCATTTGGTGAAGTCTTAGCCTAGAAATGCATGGTTTGAGGCTACTTGCAAGCAGAAGAACAACAATTGATGACAGTTTTACATACCCTGAGTGCTCCAGGATACTTCAATTGCAGGAGTGGTCTGAATACAAGAAAGTACTTGGTGGAACCAAAGCAATGGTACAATTGTAAGCTGGCAAAATGTTTATAACATACAATGTCTTTTGGAATCAACAGTGCTCCATGTGTATCTGTGTACAGTTTGCCAGCCTTATGGTGGATGTCAGGAACAAATGACCTCTGTTCCGTATCATCCCAGAAACACATGCAGTGATTTTAACACTAGACTCTCTGACTGCTAGAGGTAAGTGGGCTCAACCATCTGTGGAACTATTAGAACTTCTTCACACTCTTGAACTGATGAAGTGAGACAACAACGGAACAACAGTCTGGGCTCGCACTTGTGAGATGCAAAATCATGGATGGGCTAGCAATACACAATATTTATCACACAATACCACATTCAGACTCATTCAGAATAGGTGCCTCATGAAAGCCTACATTACCGCTACAATGTTACATGCTATTCACCTGTGCTCGGGCCCAGTTTCTACTAATTGTGGTATGTCCCAGGCAGATTTCTGGCACATGTAATGGTCCTGTCCTATGATGGCTACTTTTTGAGATGATATGCTGACTCGTGCGGCAGAGGTTCTGGGCTGGAGACTGCACTTAAGTGCTAAATTGTGCCTATTAAGCTTGCTGCTGTTGAGAAATAAAGTTAACCAGCAGGTTAAATTCCTGGATTGGAGTTTGGTCAAGGGCAAATGCCGCAAAGTCATGACATAGAAGGAATCGAAACCTCTCCTGAAGGCGCTTTGGTTATCAGGTATGAAAAGGTGGATAAGGATTGAGAAAGTACTGACTCGCTGCTCACTTCCCACAGGATGCGGACACTTTGGAGGAGTATTTGGAAGCTGTGTTGAAGAGACCGACGTTAAGCCACCATGAAAGCAACAGATGCTGTTTGCTGGTGATTATTCTTTTTACACTCAGTGGATTACTGTCCCTGTTGTCTCCCCGTGCATGTGCTTAGATTAAGTAACGTATGTTCAGCAGGGGCTCATATTCATGCCTGTGTTGGTCAAGGTCTGTTGTGTTTGTCATTCTCTTAACCCTGAACTGAACTTGCTACATTACTCTCTTATGATACAGAATACTCAGGAGGTTGTATGCTATTAGCATAATGTTCATGGTCGTTGATTAAAAAAAGAATATCCTAAGTTGTGTCATTGTAGCAGGGCGCTATAGTACGATTACAAATACTAACACATTCATCAATCAATGGTTCATTTCTTCTTCTTTTGTAAATTCTATGAATTATATACTAAAAGTTTCCTGGTCCCCTTCATGAGACTATAGAATTTAAGACACTATGTTTTAGCTTATCATTTCCTCCAGCAGCTTTTAGATGACGAGACTTGTACTGTTGTAAGCCAAATTCTCCATTCTGCTTTACGATCACAAGGAACTATGCACTTTATTTAAATCGTGTTTTGGATTTTAGGTATGTTTGAACTTCTTAATGATTGTTAACTGTGGATGCATTTTATTATTTTGTATGTGTATGTATTGCATACTTTTATGGTTGTATTATCAGCCGAATAAAGTTTTTCAATCAATCAATCAAAAAAGAATATGAAAAATTGCCTTTACTTAAAAATGAGAGTTCTCCCTGCATCCTTGGAGAGAACTTGAGCAGGCAGGTTATGGTCATAGATGGTCCTCGTTTTGAAATATTCTGGTTTATCTTCTGGACTGGTTTCAGACCACTGAAAATCAATCAGCACTATGGAAACTAATGTTCTAAGTGCAGTGTGGGTCACATTTTTACAATAAGAAACTGATGCAAAGTGTATATAATATATTTTATCCTGATCATTCTTTATTGAACGTTTAATTTGGCAGAAATTCTAATAACGTTACAACATTAGAGATCCTATCAGAGATCACAGGGTCCACATTGTGCGCCTGTGGAACTCTTTAGGTTCTGCTCTGAGTTATGGTCCCCACTATTAAGAACATTGATTGCATCTGTAATGCAAGTCAAATATTCCCCTCTACTTGGTACTATAATTCTGTCTTTTAAAAGAGGTTCACGAGAGCTATATACTATACAGAGACATTTTAAGGCATGGACAAAGTGGGCAATTGCTCAGGATCCCACCTTCCAAGGTCCCCCTGGAGTAAGTGAGCGGGACAGACGAAATTCCTGCCATAATAATGTTGCTCATAAACAACAACTTTGTTTTATAATTTCACAGTTGAACATGGTTAACAGAATCTTAAGGCAACATTACTAAGGGTTTGCAACAGGTCAAAGTTATGCAAAGTAGCTCAAACTCTTGCAAGGGTATTTCCATTTCTAGCCCAAAAGTTTTATTTTTTTGCAGATCTATATAGCACGAACTCGATCCGAAGGTATTGGAGCGCTTTACACGAGCACCAGTTACATTACACAAGGACACATTCATTTTTGGTAGGCATGGGGAGATTAAGTGATTTGCCCAGAATCACAGGATGCTGAGCTGACGCCGAGGCTCGAACCTGGTTCCCCGGCTCAAAAGTCGTCAGCTCTGGCCGTAAGGCCACATCCTCTCCCCTAAAGTTATAAAAGTTATTTTGGAAAGGTGCTGTTTTCTCACTGCAAACAGTGCTTTGTGCTGCCTTGCAGTATGTCACGCCAAGGGAGCGTTACTTGTCTGTAACTTGGGAAAATTAGCACAAGCACCTCTAGTTTTTTACTCAAATGCCTCCTTGAAGCAGGAGTTAACATGACAAAATGTTTTAATTTTCTGCAAACATTCAGCACACATAGCACATTTACAATGCGTGGAATGCTTAAGAATTTCTCTAGACAAAGGTCACTACAAATCCTATGCTAGACATTGCACACACCTCTGCACCATAGTGCAAAGCTGTATGCTAGCACAGTGGTAGTGAGCAGAATAATGCAATTTTTAAGAAATATGTCTCTGCGCTGCTTTCTCCCCCTTGTGCAACTCAGAGCAGAAATTTTGGTTGCTGCCCTGTTGAGCTAAAAAATATCAATCTTCCACTAGCTGTGCATGTCTGGCTTGCACAGCCTTAACCCTCACATTCTCAGGCAGTTGGTGACAATTAAACTGAAAAATAATATTTCTGTGTCATGTCTCTCTCCTTTCTTCACAACTTTTCTTCTCCCTTAACCTCTCTATCTCCACTTCTCTATGTACTTTCATCCTTTCTATCTCAGCTCTAACTCACCTTTGTCTATCTCACTCTGTTAATATACTCAATATAACACATTTGATTTTACCTCTCTAATAACTTTGCACCTCTATCACTCTCTTTATATATCTATCACTCTTGAACCTCTCTCTACCTCAACTTTCTCTCTACCTCTTCCCTTTCTCTGTATCTCACTGCATCTTTTCCATCTGACCTACCTGTATCTCTCCTCTATCTACTTCGCTTCTTACACAACGTCATCTCTATCTTTACCGCACCTCTCTATTTCTCTCCATGTCTCTGCTATCTTATCTCTCTATTTCTCCCAGCCCTTTCTCTACCTCACCGCTCTATCTCATTTCTCTCTCCACCCTTCCTTAATACCTCACCTCTCTAAACACCACATCTCCCTCTCACTAGCTAACTTCTCAATTTACCTCACCATTAGTTCACTGCCTTACTTCTCAACATTCTCTTTCTCTCATTCTACCTCTGTTCCCTTTTCTTCACCTCTTTAAATAGCATACTCCTTTCTGGCTACCTCTATTTCTCGAACTCTTTTTCTCTATCATCAACTCAGTTGCCCCTCTCTCACTCTCTGCCTCTCTCTCTTGCTCTGACTTTCTCTCTCAGACACAATTACATATCTCTCTCTGGACCTCATTCTTTGTTTCAACTCCCTCCGCCACCTCAACTATTTCTGTAAACCTCTTTCTTTATAGATCTCTCTACCTCACCATCTCTTCCTATCTCACAACTCTATACCCATTGTATAAACCTCACCTCTCTTTGACTCTTTTATGTATGTCTCTGCTTGCTCTTTTCTGTCTACAAATTACTTTTTCTACCCTTCACCCTCTCTCTACATTTCTCTTTTCCCCAGTACTCTGTTTACCTGACCCACTTTTCTATACCGATTCTCAATTCAATTCCATTCATAAACTTTATTCGGCTAGTACAAAAACAGCAATAAAAGTACATAAAACATATCATAAAAACAGTGTAAAATGAGTCCAAGTAACAGACATGATAATTAAAACAATGTTTTAACATATCTAATCAAAATCAGGAGATATGCTAATACATAACACTTTTCCCCAGGTAACGGCTTTCAGAATTAAAAAAGCATCAATAGCAGCACACAAAGGAATCAATTAATACAAGCAATTCATTACAGAATACTAAAATCAAGGAATCAGCTAACACATAACACTTTCCCTCAAATTAATGACCTTCAGGATAAAAAGAGAGACATTAAAACACACAGAAGGCTCCTTTAATGCAAGCAAAAACTTCAGAGCGACATTATAAGATCCAATGTTCTGGGCAACAAGGATAGGTTTAAGATAAAAATACCTATAACTTAGATAAAAATTACAAGACAGCAAAAAGTGCAACGTGCTCTGTTTACTCCGACCATCACATGGGCATAAGGTCATATCTGAGGGACAGGATTTCCTGTTAAAAAAAAAACACCAAGTGATGCACTGTACCAAATCTGAGTCTTGTCAAAACAAAACTGTGCTGCATATTGGTAACACAGGATAAATAGTTTTTGCAACTTTCTTCTAGATCAAGTGACATGTAAAAAGCAACCGTCGATTTCATCATTTCAGTTCCCATTCACCGGTCTCGTCTATGCTGAAAAAAGGTTCTTTTAATAGTCTTCTTAGTAAGTGATAGTACTTGGGTGGGGTCTGACCATATGAACAATTTAAACAACTAACTAAAAGAAGATTTAATATATGCTAGCCAAGGGATGCGTGATACATTATCCAGATTTAAGCAGGCAAGGATAATAGATTTGGTAAAACTGGTTCCCTCTTTTGCCCATATAGAAAACAATAATAAGAAAGGTCTTGATAAAAGCATGTCCTCCAAGTACTGTACACCAACCCCCTGGTGAGCAATCACAATTGAGGCGGAAACAGGAAGACATAATAATCGTTTAAAAAAACTAATTTCCTCAACTGGCAGTGCTGTACTGGGAGCATAACCACAAAGCCCAGCCCCATAGGTAGCAGAAGCCACCCCTCTAGCATTATATATCTCCACCATTTCTCTAATGGGTTGGCTAACTAGCTTAGATGAGAACCTAAAAACCCCATTAGAATTTCTGCAAATTTTGTCTTTGGCATTTTAATATCTGTTGTGCCCAAGAGCCATTACCCACGAATAGAACCCCCAAGTAACAAAATGAATTTACGTTAACAATTGGGGTATTATCAATAAAAAAGGTTCTACATTTTTTTGATTTTTGCCCACTGATCATTGTAAAAGTTTTAGATTTGTTGATCACTATATTTTTAGAAGACATAACCTCCCCAAAGGCACTCATAATTTTCTGTAGACTAACCAGAGTCCTAGACAGCAAGACAGCGTCGTCAGCATATAACAACTCTGATATAGGACGCCCAGCCACACAGGGAGCATCAGCTTGCAATGACTGCAAAGACTTATCCACCCCATTGATAAAAAGAGAAAACAGTAAAGGGGCCAAAACACAGCCTTGAAGAATGTCCCATCCTACTTTGAAAGTAGGTGAGAATTCACCCTGTGAGCCAAAACGAACTTTGCTGGATAAATTCTTGTAAAGACATGCAAGGAAACCTATAATTGGCCAAGGGGCACCAAGGGAAATCAAGAATGACCAAAGGATGGTATGGTCGACTAAATCAAACGCACTACTTAGATCTGCGAAACAAAGATACAGAGTACTAGATTTAGCTTTGGTATATTTCCCTATCAATAGGTCCAGTTTGACACATTGCTTGATAGTTCCTAAGCCCTTTCTGAAGCCAAACTGGGCTAGTGATAAAAAAGAATATTCCTGTGGCGATTCCTACAACCTCCTCAGTAGGATCCTGCTCATCACTTTCTACAAGGTGTCCAGGAGTGAAATAGGATGATAGTTTTTAGGGTATGATTTATCACCCTTTTTGTAGATTGGTACAATGATAAAGGTACCCCAGGAGGGTGGGATCATGTTGACAGCAGCTACATTAAATACTTTTGTAAAAATAGCCCCCCATAATTCAACAAGAGATCTAAAAGTATCTACCAGCACCAGTTCAGTCCAGGGGCCCGCTCCCCAGCACTAGCATGCAGAGCCAAAAGGAGCTCGTCAATAGTGATATCCAATGGAAGGGGTTCCCATCTATGCTTCTCCTCACAACCGTCTACACCATTGTCCAGATTACTCTGTTTAAAAATTCCAGAAATATTTGCAACCCAGGCCTCACAAGAAACACAAGAACAGAACTCAGGAATAATATATTTTTTTTAAAAACAGTGCATTGACTGTATCCCAAAATAACGTATTGTTATTAGTTTCTGCAACTAAGCTCCGTTTTGACCATGCCTCGTCCTGGAGTGCTTTCTTCCTTTGGGAAAGGGCCTATTTGTACTGTAAGCGAAGAGTCTTAATAACCATAATATCCCGGGGTGATCTGCTTAGGGCTTGTTTCAGACACCGGGAGGCCTGGGTACAGGCATGATCAATCCATCCCCTACTACTTCCCCCAGTACCAAAATATGAACGGGTCGGAGTAACTTAATAGAACTGCTAATATGATAAAAGCTATTCATCAGCAAATTTGGAGTCAGATCGTCCTGCAGACAGTAACCAATTTTAGTGGAATTGTTTGTTACTTTTTGTTGTAGTATGAGGTTTGGATCGATACCTGCCCACTTAACTCGTACACCATTAGGCTTTTTGCGGATAATATTATAATTTGATGGAAAAAATTCACATTTCTTACCTCAGAAGAAAAAGGTAATATAATGGGTTCAATGTCACTTAAAACAGACTGCACAATACTTGGGGTGACACACAAATCGCTTACAGAGGCAGATATCAATACATGATCAATGACTGTAGAGGCGTTTCTTCCAGTAAATGATGGAATCTGATTCCCATTAACATCCCGTTCACACTCTAATAACTGTAAATCATGCTTAGAAATAATGGAGTTCAATACATCTCCATTTTAATTGTGGCAAAAAATGAACAAAGCCCATCTCTTCCTGATTAGTATATCCACATACAAGTGTTGCTGATAAAGGGCAAGCCTTAATGTTAAAATCGCCAGCCCATAATAATACAAAATCAGTATGGATGGGGTGTAAAAAGGCTTCCAGACCGTATTCTAGTGCTCTGGGTACCATGCTGTATGTAGCTTCAAAAACATTGTTAGAAAAATTCACCAACACCAGATCGCAACCCCCCTTAATGGTTAGCCACAGTAATTGAGAATGCGGGTCCACCGTAGAAGACTTTTTAACAGTTACAGGAATGTTATTGGAGCTAAAAACCTAGAGCCCTCCCTTGACCTGCCCAGCACGGAAAGAAAACCCCTCCACAGGTGTTGAATCCGTGCACCAGGTTTCTTGGATACAAATTACATCAAAACCACATATGGTATTGACCCAGTCAATATTTCCTAGCTTATTTTTTAATCCTCCCACATTCCAAGTTGTGAATTTATAACACCCCTTTATGGTGTAGTTAATACCACTCTCAATGGGCACATTAGTATGAGGCAAGTTGAACTGGGGTTGACATCAGTATTCCTAGCTAAAGGCTTATAATTACTCCGGGGGCCAATTACCATCCCAGTGGTGCCTGGGAGATCGACATCAGGCATTTTAACAACAGGGTCCATCATGATGCACCCATAATCATCTTTCTCACACCCCGGATCATTATGCCTGGGATAGTTAAGTCAGTCATTGTCTTGTAAGGAACTCAAGACCTGGTACCTGTTGGATACAGCCAAAGGAGAGTAAGAAATGCGGTCAGGCCCCTGCACTCGCTGCAAGTGTAATGCGGCATTATGCATTTGCATTTGTACAAGGTTCCATAAATGACAATGGGAAAAAGCCCAAAGGAAATAAAGCCATATTACGAACGAACAAACGAGGGCGGCACTGCTCTTGCAAGAATTTCCCCAGCATAGCTAGAGTGTTGAAAGTTTATAACTATACAGTCCCCCTTAATACTCTTCATTACAGGCCCAATCCATCCTACTCTCCTAATCAACAAAATTTGATGTGGTCTCTCAGGTGGAAATATGCACTTAGAGCTCAGCCAGTACACCACCTTATTCTTTAATGATTCAGGGGTTTCATTTACTCCTGGTTTCAAAGGGGGTACAGTAACTGGAATAGCCACATAAGGGCGGCAGGCTGGAGGCAAGTAAATCATTACAGAATCACTAGGTAGCATTTGAATATTAGAGCCAATTGGATTTGCAACAAAGGGTTGTGGCTGGATACCAGCAGAAGGCGGTTGATTCGACTGAAAAGGAACAGTGGAGGTTGTCAGTCCAGGAGCCCTTGAGACAGTCCCCTGCGAAAACCCAAACCCGGGGCCCTCGTGTGTCTGCTCCAACTCAGGACAAGCCCTTGGTAGGGCCCTAACTAATTGATGTACCGAGCTTGGGTTGGTAAGGGGATTTCCCTGTCCAAGGTTTGATAGGGGAGGCTCACGACACTGCCATTAGACGGGCTAAAATCTGACAATTTCTGGCAAAAATAAATTACTTTATCAATTTCACCCTCCAACCTATCCAACTTCACTTTAAGCGGCAGCAAGAAATCTTTAATAGTAACTGTTAGCTTACTCCATAACGGGGCCCAAAAAGATTCATCTGAAGGAGTAGGATAATTTACAAGATGGTTATCGCCCCCAAAGCAGGCAGATGTGATGGGGGGGCTTGGGCTAGCAGCTACAGCCTTCTGACACTACTTCTTGTGTTCAGCTACAAGTGAATGGACTAAGGAGAGAGAAACCATAGAAGAGGGAACTGGTCCAGTTACACATGGGGATTGCTGATTAATAGGAATGTCCAAAACTTCATTAGTACTGTTACAATGCCTCTTGCCTAACTCCTGGTCCTTGTTCGGTCTGGGCTCGATATACGCAGTGACTACCACATGGTCACTTGGCCCGCCATACCCAGGGATAGACATCGTTTCGCCAGGTCTATTTCCTTTGATATAACACCCACAGCACGTGCAGGAAACAAGTCTATGGTAGTCCGATTTGTATCAGCTACTGTCTTAGTGCTACCAATCTTGTGCTTACCCATATTGGTCATTAAATCCAGTGAGTCTGATGGCCTTTGGTCTAGAAAAAATCAAAATACAGGCCCGACACCACAAGTCTCAGCTATGCTGCGACGAAATAGAAATAGTGACTAAGACTAAGCTCCAAAACAACTTAGCCCACTTACTTCCAAGTCGAGAGGATGTCCAGCCAACGACAGGTCAATCTGCAGGCAGAGCCAGATGCTAAACACGGTAACTGCTGGTGAAGACAGGGAGCAAAAACCAAGAGGGCAGGTCCAGCCCAGTGGACAGGCGCACACGGGCCCACACTTGGGCCGGGCTTCGCCAAGGCACGCCAGTGCGCGTCCTACACTGAGGCAGTCTCCTGGCGCTTTAGTTGGCGTCGGGAGGACTGCCCCTCCTCCACGGGCGAAGAGCACGCTGGGGGGCCGAGTTCCACCCCAGCAAGACCACACAGCAGGCGAGTGAATGGTGAGGGCTTAGAAAAGCTAGGTAACTGTGTCCCGTACTGCGGGAGTCTCCTGGCACTTTAGTTGGCGTCGGGAGGACTGCCCCTTCTTCATGGTTGAAGAATACGCTGGGGGACCAAGTCCCACCCCAGCAAGACCACACAACAGGCAAGTGACCGGTGCAGGCTTAGAACAGCCCGGTAAGAGCGTCCTGATTCTAATTTTGCTCTCTCTAACTTTATTTTTCCTCAAGTCTGTCTGTATATATTCACCTATCGCTGTGTTTACTGCTTTCTAGTTCACCTCGTTTTCTACAGTCTACTTCACCTCTTGGAATACTGTACTCTTTGCCTCCCTCTACATTTCCTTCTCCCTATCTCTTTCTATTGCACTCTTTACACCTTGCTTATTTCTTTGCCTTTCTTCACCTTCTTTCTACCTCTCCTTATCTTCCTGTCTACCTGATCTTTCAATATTTACTTTACTTCTCTCCCTATCTCATATATCTTTCTTCATCGTCTATCTCTACCCCCTTCTCCATCTACTTCACCTCTCTTGCTATACTGTTCACTTTATCTCCCTGTCCATCGCTTGTATCCTGCCCTGTCCCACTTCTCTTACTCAGAAGAGTCACAGGTAATTGTCTAACAAGAAAAGTGCATACATAAAAAGAGGCAACAATGGACAAGGTAGAGGAAGATGCATTATGAAAAAGTCATTCGATTTTTACTGATGGAATGGTGAAAATCCTAAGGAAAGGGCTTTGATATTAACTGTTTTAGCAGGAATGGTATATGTTATTAAATAACTAAAGTTACAATTCCAAATGCTATGTCCATACGTCTTATTTTAATATTATACACTAGTCCACTAAACATCTAACAAGTCACCCTTTGCGTCTCTTTCCTACAATAGAATTAACAAATAGGTTAGACATTGAATTCCACATAAAATGTTTCAAACACAAAAAAGAAATGGCTTTATCAAGGCTTGTTGAAGCATTATTTTGATACTTTTGGGCTGCCGCGTACCAGGCATCCTGAGCTTTTGGCTGTTTTTTGCGTGCCCGCTGCGTGTGAAGGTTTAACATATAATCCAGTATTCTTTGGCATCTCGAGGTCTTAAATGAGCTGAAAAGCGGTAATAAATTCAAAGTTGTTCCAAACCGAGATCCTCAAAATATATCTTGCCCAGGGCCCCACAAATCCTGAAGATGTCACTGATACTATATATCACTTCTCCTTTTGGATTCAACAGTATAGCCTTGTTCTTCGCCAGATTACTGGAGTGGCCTAGAAGTAATACTCTGGTGACTGAGAATTAGTTTGGTTTCTTTGGAAATCTTGCTACTCTGTACCAGCGCCTACATTTATATTTGTTGTCATCGTAATAAGTTTTTAAAGAAGGCTTTATTCTGCTATGCCTTTATGCATTAGAACGTAGCATTTGACTTCGCAAATGTACAATAAAACTAGTCATCTTTTACAGCAATGTGGATCGAGATGTAAAATTATTTATGTATTTATTTGTGGTTTTATATAGCACAGACTAAAGGAAATGGGTGACAGACAGGCTTACAGGAGGACAATTACAGTATGCAAGCATATCCGATTTGTTAAATTACTTGAATAGAATCACCTTCAAGCTTCTCACGCACTCCTACAAAGCCCTCCACAATGCCGAACCTGCATACCTCAACCACCGCCTCTCCTTCTACACTCCCACCAGACATCTCCGCTCTGCCCAACTGGCCCTGGCCACCATCCCACGGATCTGCAAGACCACGGCTGGAGGAAGACCCTTCTCCTACCTCGCTGCGAAGACCTGGAACTCCCTGCCTCTGCACCTCAGGCAATCACCATCGCTACTGCAATTCAGGAAGGACCTCAAGACCAGGTTCTTCGACTGAACCGCAGACCCTACCCCCATCTTAGCGCCTTGAGACCCTCAAGGTTGAGTAGACGCACTTCATAAGACTGACTGATTGATTGACTTGCTGAGAGAAGCAACCTGGAAGAAGATTTCAATAAATGAAAGATGCAAGTCCTTGACCAAAAAGGACGTCGACGAGCTGTAGGATGAGGGCATCCAGGCTACGTCTACACTAGACGGGAATTGCCTGTCACCATGGAGCCACCAGCCAGCCCTGCCCGGGCTCACCTGCTGCCAGAATTGTTGAGAGCAGAAGCCTTCCAGACAGGGAAGAGCAGATTCACATTCCACATGTCCACAGCGCCTAGCCCACTCTAGCCCTATTATCAGAATCATAGAAGGTTTCAGCCTCCTGAGAGAGTCAAAAGTCTGAGGCAAATTGAAGAGGAAACAATTCCTGGGTATTACTGAGCCTTCTTGATGTGATACTATGCATGCTGCGCATTTGTAGCTGGATATTCCTTATATTAAAGATTCAACTGCTAAAGCACAGCGGCTGCTCCTCCACTAAGGCGGAGGAGCGTCGGCCCACTGCTTTTCAGAAGTGAAAAATGAAATATGTCGATTAACTGCAACTGCTTACTAGATTTCGAATGGATTGGTACCATTGGTTTCAACAAGGAGCGCCCTTATACCTAATAATGCACAATTGTCCACGGGTGAAGATAGCCTTACAATTTAAACTGATTTGCTCTTTATTTTGCTCTGTAAACACCATCAGAAGCTATGAGTCAAACATCAATTTGATACTTGTTTTCGGCATTCAGACCATACAGCATTTGTTTTGCTTTTTACTATTCAACAAATGTTTTAGTAAATATAAAGTGGAGCAATTTATAAAAAAAAGTTCTAATAATAATAACAACCTGGTATTTGTAAAGCGCAAACTAATCACCCCTAAGGGTCTCAAGGCGCTGGGGGGCGTCGGGAAGATTAAGCAAGCTATTGCCCAGGGTCACATGGTGCTGGGCTGAGCTGCCGCCGGTACCGGGGATCGAGCCGTGAGCCCCGTGCTTCTGAATCAGCCGCCCTTGCCGCTGCGCCACACCTCTCCCTCCCAATAAGACCCTATTTTAGCCGTCCTGGCTGATTTTAAATGATTGACTGATTAAATGAAAGGCAAAAAAACAACCACATGTTATGTTCCCGCATGCAATTTTTATTTAATTACACAGTTTTTAAAACTTTTTTTTATAATGATATGCCATTTTATGGGTGTTTTTAAAGGACTGAATGCATTTCAATCAAATTGAGTTTAATTACATTTGGAAAAAGAAAGCAGACTAAAGAGGTGGTTGGTTCGTGCATCCAAAGTTTAACACTATTCAAAAGGAAACTTGAAAACAAATGCATAACACACTCGTGAAAAAAAGGTGAAGACAATTTGACGGTAAGGCCTGGCAATGCAAATGTTGGAATTGAAAAATTATAAACAAGGCATTTTAGCCCCTTTCGAGAGATGGAAAATATGGGTGCCAAAAAGGTTATACAGCAAACTGAAATGTGCAGTGCCAGGCGAACGACTAGCTATTAAAACGGGAAAAGAGCCTTTAAGAATGTAAATAACGAGGAAGCATGATACTGTGTGACACTTTTGTGAGTAGAACGGCAACTTAAGAGAAATGGCGACTGCGAAAATGCACAAATTTGTCATGTTTTAATAGTTGTTTACAGACGAAAGGCCATTAAAACTGAAAGGACATTTACAGGGTTGCTTTAAAAAGTCACTGCAAGTGAGAACATAACTCTTATCCTAGAGAGCTTAGTGAAATGGACCACTTAGAGTACATTAATTTCAATTGTGACGCTGTTCTTATTGCATTGGTTTAACTTGTGCAGTGTACAGTAAGTTCGCTCATCAGGCTGAACGCATAGACAGTGTAACCACAGTACCCAGAATATACCTGGGATAAGGGAACAAGAGGCACGGGGTACTGGGAGTCAGCAGCCTCCAACATAAATGTATAACCACAACAGAGCTACTCCCAGTATACTAGTCTATGTGCAATGTATCTAAATAAGTGAGTGAAGGTGTCTCACAAAAAGTGAAGGACTGGTCTCACACACCACCTGGTGTCATGCTTCATCATAGACCAGTCCTCGCCCTCTAAAAACTTGGTTTGATAGAGGGCGGGCATACACCTGACGACAGGGATGCACTTCTAAACTAAGTGGGGGCCCTTATA
Source organism: Calotriton arnoldi (assembly GCA_963921515.1). Taxonomy (NCBI): domain Eukaryota; kingdom Metazoa; phylum Chordata; class Amphibia; order Caudata; family Salamandridae; genus Calotriton; species Calotriton arnoldi. The sequence continues at coordinate 1,879,069 of CAWUFW010001528.1, read as the reverse complement.
AAGAAAAGTGAATTTAAAACCCATTCCAGATGTCAAATTAATTTATTATCTACCGGCATCTGTATGGTATTAAAAATGTAAAGTGATCGGTAAACTGGGGATTTTATTGTCCCTTTACCGACATCAATATGGTCAACATGTTTCTGCCAAGAGGCCCAAGAGGGTCCGCGGCATTCATCAGGACCTAAATAGTGATCTGGAGGGCTCCGCTCTTACCACAATTATGGTGAGAGGACATCCACTGTGTGGGGTGACGTGATCACAACCCACTGAGAAATGGCCTTTATACTTAGCACCTGAAAAAAAGAAGAAAACAACTGTGTAGAGAGACACAAAGCACAAGACATGATTTCCACTCAGCCTCATACACAGACACTAATAGTGAGTGGCTATTCGTGAAAAACTGAGTGTCAGTCATCTGTGACTATAACAAACATGGAGGCAAATACCTCCACATTGCTTACCCTAAACTTGGGAATCAGTGCCCCATAGGAGGGTGAGGGCGGAAGACCGCATTTGGTCCAGCGCTACAGTAATTTAAAGAAAAGAAAGGAAAACGACAGAAATAACTCATTAGTGCATGGCAGTTATAAAAATGGTGCTTGATGAAGTTCCATGATTATCAGGTTAAAATACTGGAAGGAAGACAACATATAACTCATGTTCATTCACACATTCAATCACACTCTTACTGATCCACGATGCAGTCTCCGCTGTTACACCTATGTCTGTGCTCCTCCTCTCCTCGATGTGGAGGAGCTGAAGTGACCGTGGGCTATATATACGCGTGTGTTCACTTCTCAGCGCGCCTAAATTAGTACACACTGATTACTAATTGGCTATACGTGTGTTTACTTCTCAGCGCGCCTCAATTAGTATACACTAATTACTAATTGGCTATCGGATCGGCAGATCCGGTGTCTCGAAATGCGCGCTGTAAATGACCATGATCGCCGCCTGACCTGCCTCAAACAGGAACATCCGCTTAAAATGCCTGCATCGGTAAATCACCCCGCCTACTAAGCGTGCGTGTCCAGGGAGTCTCTAATTTCTGGAGCATGCGCAGAGGAGCAAGTGAGAGACGCCTATGTGCAGCAGTAAAGATAGTACGCATGCGTATAATGTGAAACGCTTGCGTAGTCATATACAGAGTGCAAAGTTATCAACACAGGATGTTAGAAGGTATGAATTTACGGCGCATATATATAGTGCGGCCACTTGTTACCTGTGACTGATATTTACAACTAGTGCAGTTCAATCGAACAGGGCATAGATCTATGGTAATTAAAGCTGTATCTGTCGCATAAAATCTCAGAAGTTGGTCTTTGGTATTGACCAATAGTGATACTCTAACCACAGATGACACATGCACATCAGGTAAAGGAGCCATGAGCAGCTAGTACGACTCAGGTTTTTAAACTAAAGGAACCCGATTCATCAAGAATGTGACTGCAGGGTAGAGGGTGTTTAAAGGGATGTAATCACTATGTATATCTTTCACCAATCAAGGAGGTTAAAGGTACCCGATTCATAAAGAATGTTACTACATGGTGGAAGATGTTGTAAAGGGGTGTAGTCACTATGTATATCTTTCACCAGTAAAGGTTGATTCTGGACTAGAGGACCCGGTTCATAAAAGATATTACTGCATGGTAGAAGATGTTAAAAGAGATGTAATCACTGTATATATCTTTCATCAGTAAAAAGGGGGAAGGGGGGAGGGGAAGGGGGGAAGGGGGAGGGGGAGGGAGGGGAAGAGAGAGAGAGAGAGAGAGGGGGCCTGAATGTCGACAAGAGACACAATTCATGTATATTATTTGGCTAAATGTAGCCAAGGAATCTCATCATTTAGACCCTCTTTCCATGTTCGAAGACGGTACACCCATCTCTGCTCCCTAATATGTAGAGATCTGGTCAGGTCCACCATTCGTTTCTTCATTACTTCCAGGATCACCCATTTAAGATCTGTGTCTTTATGGTTATGTTCAATGAAGTGTCTTGTAAGTTTCGTGTTGGTCTTTTTGCACCGTATTGTACTGCGGTGCTCGTTGATACGAATCTTGATTTTACGTGTGGTCATGCCCACATATTTCAAGTTACAGGGGCATGTCAGAAGGTATACCACATTCTCGGTATTACAGTTCGAAAAATTATTCAGCACCCAAGGACGTGTTGTACCAATGTCGACCTCCTTAGTTGTCAACGTGAATGGGCATGCAACGCAGTTACCACAGGCGTAGTGACCTATTGGACGTTGTATATTCCAGAGAGTCATTTGATTATCTGTCGCTGGTGGTGGGTCTTTAGTATGTACTAGCTCGTCCCGTAAATTCCTGTTTCTTTTAAAAGCAAACAGTGGGGGTTCCCAGCATTCTCCTGCACCATGTAAGATATGCCAATTTCTCTTTATGATTTTTTGAACAGTATTGGAGGCTGGTGTGTATGTCGTTACGCACACAATCCGGTTGTTTTTCTCTTTCATGTTGTCTTCAAGCAAGGCATCACGGTTGTTGTTATTTGCTCTCTTTTTCGCTTTCCTGATCATTTTCCTAGGATAGTGCCGTTCAAGTAATTTCACCTCCAATTTCTCAGCTTGCTCATGAAAATTAGTGGTTTCAGAGCAATTACGACGCACCCGGAGAAATTGGCCTACAGGCAAGTTGTTCCTTAGCGCTTTAGGATGAAAACTGTCATATAACAGTAAGCTGTTTTTATCCGTCGGTTTATTGTGTACCCTAGTACTAATGCCATTCGTATTCATTGTAATGTCTAGATCTAAAAAAATAGCATGATCTTTGCTAATAGAGTGCGTGAATTTCAGATGTTGGTCTTTAGTATTGACCCATTCGACAAAGTTTCTAGCTGTTTCCTCATCACCTCGCCAAACTATAAAAACATCATCAATGTATCGTTTCCATATTTTAAGATTTTCTGAAAACGGGTTACTTGCATGATAGATATAATCCTCCTCAAATTGATGCACATACAGACATGCCAAACTCGGGGCGAAGGTGCTGCCCATAGATGTACCAGAGATCTGATGGTACACTACTTCCTCGAATTCAAAAAAGTTCTCAGTTAGGGCTACCTCAGCACAATCCATAATGAAGTGCTGTGGTGTAAGGAAATTCCATTCTGTATTCAGTAGGATATGTTCAACAACTTCTAGTGTACGCACCTGGGGAATACTTGTGTACAATGCCTCTATGTCCATAGTAATGAGTAGATCTTCCTCATAATTTGTTTCCAAATCTCTCAAAAGGCAGAGTACATCCTTTGTGTCTTGTAAATAAGATCTTGATTTTTTCACAATAGGTTTTAAAAACCAATCACAAAACTGAGAAAGTGGCTCAAGGATAGATCCGATCCCGGATACAATCGGTCGACCAGGTGGAGGTATTTTCTCTTTATGAATTTTAGGAAGGATGTAAAATCTTGGTGTTCTGGGCGATTCATTCACCAGAAACTCAGCCTCATGTTTCGTTATCCAATCATTACATACCGCTTCATTCACCATACCTTTGATCTTAATAGACAACCGGCGGGTCGGATCATCTGGATATTTCTCATAACTGTTAGTATCAGAAAGGAGACGGGTGCATTCCTCCTGGTACATTGATTTATTCATCAGGACAATTGCTCCTCCTTTGTCTGCTGGTTTTATTATAAGCTCAGTTTTGTTTTTTAGTTTCCCCAGTGCTAGTCGTTCTCGGTTCGTGAGGTTTTGGAAGCCCTTTTCGTTCTTGAAGTCAATTGCTTCTATCTCTTTTAGTACCGCCTGCTCAAATGCAAGTATGTGGCAGGGAATGGTCTGGGTTGGTGGCACGAAAGTGGACTTCTTTCTGAGCCCAGTGGTGGTCTGTTCAGCCTGTTCATTATTCGATTCACCGAAATGATTGCGCAATTTTATCTTTCTAAAAAATTGTGCCAGTTCGGTGTTTAATACAAATGGGTCATTTATTGGTGTAGGAACAAAACCTAAACCCTTAGAGAGGACCGTTTCCTCATCTTCAGAGAGGGTGTAATCACTGAAGTTGACGATGTTTGTCATACTCCGCTGGTTGAGGGACCGTCCCCTCTCCCTCTGCTCCTTGTTCCCATTGAGACTGGAATCTGGTCTTCCCACTGTACTCTCGGATTCTGCTTTTTTGTCTTCCTTTTCCCCGACCTCGGCCTCGGTATAAAAAAGGTCGCGGACCTTGTGGAAAACCGAAGCCTGGTGGGTAAAAAGGCTGCTGCCAATACCCCATTTGGGGCATTGGATGATGCATCATTGGGTGGTAGTACTGTTGCTGTCGTCTCCCTTGATGACTATCCACGCTATCATCACTGCTACTCCCACTAGTACTCCGCTCATCTCCTGAGCTAAAAGTCCAATTTTGTGGTGTTGCCCTGAATCGTGGTTCTTTCCTATTGCGTTGTGGTGGAGGTGGTCTTTCATAATATTCATCGGTAGTATACGGGTATATAGTTTCCCGATTAAATTTTAGAACATCTTTTTTAAGTTTAGTCAACTTGGTTTGAGTGAGATATTCTTGATATTCAGAATGGTCTTTATTAATTTCTTCTAGTTTCTTTTTGAAAACTGTAATCTGTACCATAGTTTTAAGTCTATTCTCACTCTGTTGAATCTCAACCAAGAGTGCATCCGCCAGTTCTCTGGCTGTATTAATAATAAGAACTAGCCAGTCCTTAGTACACTTCCAAGCAATCCCTGACCAGTTAACACGGAATTCTTTGTTATTTAGAAAGAGTCTGGGCTCATTAGTTACTATAAGGCCTCTGGGAGCGCTGTTCTTCCTCAGGTACTCTGTCATGAAGGCTCCATGTAAAGCTGTCCGGATTTGCTCTTTTTCTTGGTCGAAAGAGCATCCCATTCATCGGTATTCTGAACTGTGTGTGCTACCACTGTTTCTGCCAAAAGGGATGGATTCCTAAGTATTTCTGCATAATTTTCCTCACCGTATGCTAATTCGGTGTCCATATTTACCATGTGACACCGTACACACCACACCAATGGGTATGTGTGTTTTACTGGATATATATATCTTGATTTTCAAGAGACCTCTGGCACTTAGCACAGATAGTTCCAGTTAGAGTGTCCACTCCTTGAGTGGAAATCTATACCCCAAATGTTCCCACAGCTATCAGCTGTACAAAATGTGTAACCACAGTACCCAGAATATACCTGGGATAAGGGAACAAGAGGCACGGGGTACTGGGAGTCAGCAGCCTCCAACATAAATGTATAACCACAACAGAGCTACTCCCAGTATACGCATAGACAGCCCTGCCAGGTGCCACGCATCACGCGTTAGCCTAAAAAAATTAGGAGGCAAGTCCCCGCATCACTGCATTAAAAATAATTATAACGCATTATTGCGCCTCCTCAGCTGTCAAGCGCTGGAGCACTGCAGTATAATAGCTAGCACTGCCTGAGCAAAGTTGTCAGCGCTGATCTGCGCTCCTTACGGCTTGGGTTGCGCTGCTTACGGCTTGGGTTGATGGCTCAGCTGCGCTAGCTCTGGATACATTCATCCGCAGCATTCTGATTCACGTGACGTGTATCACGAGAGTGTCTGCAATGATTTGCCCAATGGCTGCACAGCCGAGACAGGACACTTAAAGGCGGGCTGGGTTGGCAGCAGTTATGTGCAGTTTGACAGCCATGAGTCCCGCCGCCGTAGTGCTCGCACAGCTAGTGTTGTGCGCTTCGGTGCCAGTAATATATACAGCCTCCTTGATCATCCTGTGAGCGAGAGAGTACTTGCAGTTATGTCTCATGAATGCTGCGCGAGACCTTACTGGACCACGGCCGCTGTGGGAGCAGTCGTCGTGGCTCAGCTGTCCCGTACAGTGATGGCGCTCGCTCTGTCATGCACACTAGTGTCGAGGTATTTACCTCCTTTGACTTCGACACACTGGCTTCATACTGTGACAGTTGCGAAAAAGCCCTGTTCAACTAGTACACAGAGCTCCGTCGGAACACACACTGCTTGTTATTTTAGTGGTTAGGGCAGAATCCCTTTGCTTTTCATGTCACAGTTATACCAGGAGTTTTTTATCATCTAGAACCTGCTGGAGCCTGCAGACCCTCGTCTTGAAGCTTGGCATGCCTCCCACTCCTCGTCCTACTGGAGCCCTGATCTATTCCACCGCCCCCCCCCCCCCTTCTTTCTTGTCTTTCAATTATGGTGGTTATATTATAAATATATTATAGATTGTTAGAACATGCCTCCTGCATGAGCATTCCTTTGTGACAATTGGGGTACTGGTGTATCGGATGCCAGCCATTAATTAAGTGTACTCTACGTCTTGTTCTCCTGAATAACTTGAGAGTTATTGTTGTTGTGTGGTGTACATAGATCCATTACAATCTCCCTCTGTCCTGCATCTAGTCTTTTCTCTAAAACATGTCCTTATCCTGCCACAGCTGAGGACCGTGCTCACCAGCTCCGAAGCGCTTCATCCCATTATGTGCAGAGCAGTGATGGGTGGTGACATTTGAAAGTGGTGAGGCGCAAAACAATTGTACTTCACTGCGGCGAGCAAGCGTAGCGAGCGAGCCTGAACCACCTACGGGGGGTTCGGGGGGGTTCTTCCCCCAGTGAAATTTTTGAAAAAAGAATGGGCAAATGGTGCATTTTCAAGCAAATTTGAGAAAGCAGGAAGGTGTCAACCACTCTGAGGTCTGATAACAAGGCACCAGAGCCAGACAGCAGGCAAAGCACTGCAAGCTCAACAAACAGTACGTGTCCTTGACCAAACCAATTTAAACAGGCAGCTTGAACATGATGTCACCCACTCTGTGGCACAATACTGCATCACTGCTAGAGAGACTCGGCAAGAGATGCCGTGGGTAAAGTACCTACAAAGGCCGGAAATGGACAACTGACCACCCAGCTCAACAACAACAGCACAGTCCTGTGGAGCGCTCATCCTTACACACAACAAAAAACAAAGACGTTTATCTGGGACGACCTTCTCTTAATTTGACATTAACAATCATGATCCGTTAGCACTGTTGACAAATTGCCCAGTTCCGAGTGCAAATGTGTTCACTCATTGTTACAATGCATTCAATCCGGCACCAAAAGTTATACGACTTTTCTGTCACTTTGGAAGCAGCAATCCATTATATCCAATCAGCAATGCACAAACAACCATTCAATAAACAAATGCCTTATTTCATTTAACTGCAAGTAAAGACCTTGGATTTCATGGGGGCAGTGAGCAGACATCATTTGACTTTCTGTCGACGCTCAGTGAGTTGTATATAATGCAACACAATGTCTTGCTGTTCACGCTTCGGAAGGCTGTAGATGTTTTACACAAACTTACGTAGGCCAATGTGTCCGCCATGACACGCGTGCAACGCTTCGCTGGAAATTCCTCGGTTTATTTACAGAGCAAGATGTTTTGAACTGGTGTCAAGTGCGTATTAACAAATTGAAATGGATGAAAAAGACAAAGTAGGTGTGAAGCCGCCTGAATAGCAAAACATTCTTCGGTTCACCTCGAACACAAGCTAAATAAAGGTCGCCAGATTCGTGTAAAACATGGCGTAGATATTGTCTCATTGTTTTGTGTGATTTAAGGCGATGTGGTGTTGTTTCTTTGGTAGTGTGGGAGTTTTGTTTAAACAACTGCTTGTTAGCACCGCAAAAATATGGTGCCAAATTCGCGTCAAGAAATGAAGAAAAACCCATGGAATCCCTGTTTCCTCTAGTTATTCCTCATTAAAGGGTAACTTTGAAGAGGTACCGGACTCGGTATCTTAATTACCAACTCTCCATATTTCCATTGATTCAACAAAACGTGTTAAATGAGGACAAGAGTCTCTTTATGCACATTTGAGTAAATAGACGTAAGGTCCGATGGAGTAGAGCTAAAGAAGGTCGCCAATGCGTGTGAGCCGAAGGTCCTGAAGCCCAGCATGTGCCCAAAAGCGCCCGCTGAAGCTGAAATGAAGCAGGTGGCTGCCAGCCCAAGTGCCACTCAGCCAGCAGATGCTGCCAAGCAGCCAAAGCCTGCTCAGAAAACACCACCGCCGCCAGGGAAGGGGAAAAAACCTGCAAAGCCCAAGCCAACCACAGCTTCTACCGCGAAGCCGACTGAGACACCAAGCGACGCCAAGGCCATGAAGCTTGCACAGGAGTACTGCTGGGAGTCGCTGCACGGTTTCTGCTCCTAGGTCATCGGCTTCTTTATAAGATAAAGTTTCGTTTCAGGTATGGTGATTATTATTGAACATTGAGGAAGGGAGGGGTAACCATTGTTTACTGCGTCTGACCAAAATTAAAATTAAAATTAAATAAATACCAATATACAGAGCACAAATTATTCCGGATACATTTTCATAAGTCTTGATGAATCAACTGGGTTGAGTTTGCAGTCCACGCGATCAGTCGCGGCCGGCAAAACGGTTTGCGCGGGGGGGTAATCTATATATAGTAAAAAAAACGTACCTTTCTCTGCGACCGCGCCGCAGCCTCAGCTCCTGCCGCTCTGGAGTCCTGGCGCGTAGGCAGCCTCCCTCCTCCTGCTCCCCTAAGCCAATCAATGGCCGCGTTGTGATTGGCGAGGCGCAGTGGAGAGCGCCCCAGCCGGGCCATTTTCTCTATGTAGGCTGCATGCAGCAGCCTTCATAGAGAAAGAGGGGGAGTGCGTATGACTGCTTTGTTCGGCCCTGGGGCCGACCAAACAGTCAGTACCCACAACAGTGGGCAAGCCACTGCCCCCTGCCCTCGAGCAGGACCGCCCGCCCCCAACCAGGCACTTCTGCTTTCTCGCAGTGCGAGAAGCAGAAACATAAAATGGTAGTTTTACCATTTTATGTTTCTGCCTTCTCGCACTGCGAGAAAGCAGTAGGGCGGCGCCCCAATGGGGGAGCCGCCACTGGAGAGAGACCCCGCCTGGTCCTGTCAGTGGTTGCAGTCCAACCGCCTCACCTTTTCTGTTCCCGGAAACTCTTCTCATCCTTTTAAAAGTGGCACCGGTCTGCTGTGTGCAGACCGTGCTGCAAGCTCACTCACGGTACTAACTACTAGTACAGTCCAATAAGAAAATGTGAAGCCAAGGCCCAGGCAGGCACTACAAAAAAAATCTGAGTTATGTTTTTAATTTCAATTTCCTGGCTGCCCCGCCCCCAAGAGTTAATTGCCGCCCCTGCGCCGAGTTAAATAATTACAGGAGGACGCCGGCGTTCGACCTGTCACCTCCTGACCGCGACACTGGCTGCCTGCCCAGCCCGTGTCATGGGGGTCCCCGGGGGATGTGTCCGGTTGACGCGAGTCTGAGAGCAGGTGCTGAGTTTCTTTAAAAGGCACAAGCACGGCTCACAAGACAGCGGTGCAACGCCACTTAGCAGCTCCTCTCACCGTCATCACTACGTGAGAAATTATCCCGATTCCCAGCAGCTGTCTGCAGCCAAGGAGCGTGACAGACTCCTAGAGACTACAGAGCCCCATGGCCAGCAGGCTTTATATTCCCAGCTGCAGCACTGTGACTCAGAGACTTAGAAAATGTAAAAAATTAACGCTGCTGACATTATAAATGTTTCTGCTAAGGTCGGAGTTGAAGTTTTAATATCATGGTTAGATATTTGTTTTACAGAACGATTAGGTTACATGGGCACTAGGTTAGTGCCCTTCCATTTCGCATGATTTGCAGCAGTTTCAAGATCTTCTTAGAGTTTCTCATTGCTCAAATGAGTGTAATTTCTGAAATTTATATGTTTCCCTCATCTTCATTGCTTGATTTTGTTCGCGAGAAAGTGTCACTCATAGTCGTTGAATGTCACTCATAATTACACTAAAATTATGAAAATGTCACACATAGCAATCTGAAACCTTGGCAGCTAAGTACAGAAGAGAGCCAGACACCGTTCCATGCCTTGACTCCTCCCAAACCAAAATGACATATTTTTTCTTAATTAAAATATAAATTATTCGGAGGAAAATAAAAACATTAGAGTTGGTCGTGCTGGTTTTACCACCAAAAAGATCATATTCAAAAGTGTTTTTCAATCTATCACAATCATATAAAAAGGAAAATACTGCAAGGGTTTTCAAACGATCCAAGTGAAATCGGAAATATCAGAAGGTGTGAGGGCTTGGAGGTGGCTCATCTTAAAAGTTCAAGAACTAAGGCCCTGTGGTAATAGTGAATCTGCCAAAACAGCCAAAGCTCCTTCTAAAACTCCAGCTGTGGATGTAATACGCAGCTGTTTCTGCCGGGAGCACAACTGGTGAGGACTTTTACCAACCCACCAACAAAGTTTAATGCTATTTCGGCCATTGATGGTGGTGGTACAGCTGTCCAACCCATAGTGTCATGTCTGCCTTCATGTTTGATGCTGTTTGCATTTTGAAAGATCACCATGGAAAGGGCAATAGTTTTCATGAAAAAAAGAAAATACACGCCACTACCCTGCTGGGAAATCCACCTCAGCTCATTTAAGGAGGGAAATCTCTGACAACATTATATGCTCCACCATTGAGGGTACATTTCCAGTGTCTCCATTAAAAGGCAAAAATTCAACCATTATAGACCGCCACTAGTGAAAATTCGGACATAGATCTTTCCCATGGGAAAAACAGCACTTTAGTGAGAAACCCTGCAGCCACGGAGGCAAACTCAAAATTTGGAAGCCTATCCAACGCTAGAGGCATAGAATTTTGATATCACGCACTGATCGATGGAAATTCCACCAGCAAAATTCTAAAGTTGTCTTGAAGTTCTATCTTGCTTTGTCCGCCATAGTAAATCTAGTATGTGAACTAAATACACATTGCAGGCGAAGGAAGCAAAGCATCAAATGGACCTAAGGGATGGAAGATATATGACGTCCATGAAATTATCAGAATAATTTATTACTTTTATTTTCTGATATTAACATATTTAACATCAATGGCAGCTGGCCAACAGGGGCTTTCAGGGCACCACGCACCAACAAATCCATGAGACAATGGTGTTAGGGTAGCCAAACTACGACACTGTTGTAAGGACACACTAATGGTCAGATCTAACACTAAACAAATATCTATGAATTAACATAACACAAACAAAGCTGCTAGACATACTACAGCTTTTACATGGAAACAAATGATTGTTTGCAGCAAAGAAGGCTCAGCTAGCTTCACTGTGTATGGTACAAGTCTAAGGGGTGTTCTGAATAGAACTCCCCTTAAAGGGTCACAATTTATAATTGATATGCTTCAAATCCCACTGGCAGTGAAGCATATCATCTAAAAGAACTGCAGTGGGACTAATTCATCTTAAGCACCCTGGCCTATCAGAAGCCAGGACAACATTGGATGAAGGAAAAAAGGAGGATAGTCCTCCAGCCTTATCTTGGCTTCTTATTAGAAAGAAGCTTGTGGACATAGCTTTGGCAATTGGAACCAATTAATCTTGACTACTGCCATTTGTTTCTACCCCGAACACCCTTGATAAAGTGGGCCTGATTGTTTTTCTCACTCGGAACAATTCAAAGCAGGTATTTACCAACCCCCCCCCCCAACACTTTTAGGCTGCACAAGCCACCACTGAATAACATTTTAGGCCTTGCCCTGATTCTCTAAGATCCTTTTTTAAAGTGCTTTTTGCTAAGTACACTGGCAAAATTCTCATGTTTCTCACAAACGCTTATGAAGTGGCTGAGGAAGATTTAGTCTTCCTTTTTGTTACAATCTTGCACAGCACTGAACATCACTCTGTGCCTTATCATGGGGGACTTGGGCCACAGTTTGAAGGCCTTTCTGGTCCTGCATAAGAGTCAGACCAGACATCCTCAAAGTACCTTCTTTCCTGCGGGTGCAGTCAGATCTCTTTTGAAATAGTAAGAGGACTTCAGTGCACTATACTGGGAACCATCTCATTAGTGGGACACCAAATCCTGACTGTTGATCTGCTGTGTTGTACAACTCAGCCTAAGAGCATATGGCCATGGAACAATGCCACTCCATCATATAACTGCCTAAGATTGCCTTACGGGTACAGGGTCTGGTTTTTACAGTACAATGTGCTCAGCTTGCCTGTGGTCAGAAAAGTTGTGTGATCCCACACTCAGGGCATTTATTTGTGACTGATTCAGTATCACCATCTTTTCTCGAGAGACCTGGTGCTCATCTTCCTCCTCAGCCTGGAGGTAATCCTGCTTCTGTTCATCAGGAACCAGATTCCTTTTCCTCATCTGCACTTTCTCCCACACCATTTTCTTAGGGTTGAGTCGTACAGAGTACACACTGCTTACAAGTGTAAACAACCTTTAGCCTCAGGTTCACCTTTTGATAGCTTGGCTGAGCACACATTCTGCTCTTCAGAGTAAGATCCAAACTTGGTTTTAGTATATAAAAGTGAAACTCTATTTACCTCAATATCCAGAAAATACTCTAAAAGTCTTCTGCTGGAGTGAGAGACCTGGCTGGAGGGAGACCTTCATCTGAAGTGAGGAATGGTGCGGATGTAAGAAGAATTCAGCGGCAGTAGCTGCAGGTCAATAATAGCTCAGCCAGTCACTCCATTATCCCATCTCATTATAGCAGAAGACCACACCAAAGCAGCAGACCACATGAACTCTCAACCCAGCAGCAAGCATGACCTCTGAATGAGGATGAAAACTAATTTACCACTGTTCCCAATTAAACGTATTCAGGTAATGCTATTCTTAAAGAATTTCCTTTTTGAATCCTAGAGGAAGATTTTGCTGTTTTACAGAGATACTGTGCACGTAATAACTTCAGAAGGTCTCCTCTGAAACAGTGCTCAGTGAAACATAGCAGGATTTTCATTGATTCACTGCTTTAAAGCGTTCAGATTCGTGCTATAACCACACAAACAGAAGTCCACGTCCAGTGCGGTGGCCACATGGTGGTGACGCACAGCAACTGTGAGCAATATAGGAAGGTGTGGGAATTTAGACCAGCAAGGCTGGCTGCCACACTGGACAGGAACTACTTACACCAAACACACCTCAGAGTCTTCTGTCCTCTATCACTGAATTACTCCACCTCATAGACCATGATTTCTAGGCTTCAGTTACAATGTTGTCAGTTACTGTGAATTGAAATAAAATAAGGACATATGAGGTCATCAGCATACTAATGTATGGAAGAGGGTCATCTGATTTGTTACATCTTTGGTTATGTTCCCATACACAGGATGCTACAGAGAAAACATATTTCTCATCTTATTCTTTCTAAACATGATAAATGTTTGATAGATTTTTTTTCCAATTCCAAGACTCCATAAAATATGACAAAAATTATTTTTTGTTCCGTATTTCTTTTTACATTTTGCTTTTTTATTTCACGTGTGTCCTCCCTCCTTCAAGCCACCCTTAATCGGTGATGGCAAAAATGGGGACACCTCCTCTATTTGCTCCTCCTCAGCAGGTCGGGTATTTTATGTTTTCTTTGGTGGTAAATCATTACAAGCAGGAAGGTGGTTGAGTTTGCCAGGCCAGGGAAAGAGGCAGGATTGTATCCTTTTGCACAGAGAACAGGAGGTGTGAATCCATCAAGCCAACATAATGTCAGGCATTGATATCATGTGCCTTCCAAAAAGTCAGGAAAGTTGAGGCCTTAATACACTACTATCTCTCAAATGAATGAATGAAAGATTTATTGCACAATTACTTAAAAACATTTGCAATATTTCTTACATTTGTAAATCGAAAACAATGAATAAAAATCAAACCGAATGCCATAGGGTAGTGTAGCTCCTATTTCCCTAATAGGCTCTGCGCATTGGAATAATATATCCTATAGGTTTGACATAGGACTACGGTCAGTATGTCCCTATCGAGTATATTAAACTTAATTACTTGTGCCAGCTAGCTCAGAGGCCACTAGAAACTCCTTGACAACAAGAAGGGAGTAGTTTCTGGCAGCCGCAAAACATGACCACTGTGTTTCCCTTTACAATCAGAACGTGTCCCAGAGTCGTGGAAACAATAGATAACTATTTCACTCAGCTCAGTCGTGCATGCTTAGTTTTCTCCAAGTTACACAGAAAGAACAGACAGGCGTTTTCAATAAAGGATTTATTGACCAGTCTTGTTTCTGATGTAAGTAAAATGTGCTGTTACGATCACAAGACAGTATGCGAGATAAATAATGTACAGTGTGAGCAGTAAAAATAAATAATACTTCGAGAGCATTATCTTTTAGTACATATGCTGTTACATAAATAACACAGACTAAAAATGCGAGTACTCATACGATGCGTTGCTAAGCTAGTTCTACCCCAATGTGCCTAACCTAACTTAGGTGTAGGGAGAGGTATGAAGTAGGTGAAGTATTCCTTACTATGGTATACTAAGAGTATGTTAAGTCTAGTATGCCTAGTATGCCAAGAGTCCCTCTAGGTTCTAGTCTGCTCCATACCTGTAGAATGAGAGAGGTTGGAATCTCTTTGCCAGACTCGAACTCCAACACCCCGCAAGGGAAGTCAGATCACTGGAAGCTGGACTCTCTGCGTGCAGGGATGACAGCGTCTTCTCAGTGCGTCAGGCCGGGATACGGGCTCCTCTGAAGTCGAGGTCTCCTCTAGTTTACAAGGGCTAGGGAAGGTATATTTATACCTGAGAGTACCTAGGAATGTTTAGTATTGACGTGAGTCGGACAGCGAAAGACGTCATGGATGAACCCCTAAGGAATAACGGTTCATACATAATATATGAGTCCTTGAAGAAATCAATAGTCCTGGACTAGGGAAACTCCCGCAGCCTAAGAGGGTCTGTTCTTCAAGAACTCGTTGTGACGTTAGGGTGGACAGATGTCAGAGACCTTGCCTGTATTTGGAGTGCACGGTTTAATGCCTAAATAAGGGCTGGGATTTTATGCCTATATAAGGGCAGGGCGAATTGTGCCTATATAAGTACATGATACTGGGAAGCCCGTTATGGACACCCTAAGAGGAATACAACAATAGTAAAATTGTTTAAAAAGGCTTGTTCATCAAAAAAAAAAAATAGGTGTTATTTTAGCAGCGATTAAGAAATGAGTGTTCGATTCAGCGTCTTGAAGCCATTGGGCGGCGGAAGTGTAAAACAGTAGTGCTCTCTAAATCGGCCACCGTGTGTCTAGGCACCACTAGGTTTAGGGTGACTGAGTGCCTTGTGTCGTGTGAGAGTTTGATGTTAAAATTGGAAAGCAATTCTATTTCCTGTTTATTTACTTTGCTACCGTAAAAGCTCTTCAGATGACAGCCGAACCTTCTTGGTCAGAGAGCTGAACACGCAACTCAGCCATATATTTCCCAAATTTGGCCAAATCTGTTGGTGCAGTGCAGGCAAACAGAGCTGTTACTACTATCTCTCATATTGCAGCATACTGCAGTTTGTGTTCCTACAGGAGCGTTCTCCTTAAGGTTGGCTCCCCTACCACCTTCTCAGTCTGCAAGTCACAAGACTGACTCAAAGCATATGGCAATGCATGAGGGAAGGTACCCTCTAGGTCATGTAATCTGTTCCTTGCACTCCATCATTAGCAAAGTAGGCGGTAGATCAGCTCTTGAGAATGATGCTGTCTATGCCAAGTATAAATCTGCATTTTGTTTTCTGGTATTTCCTTTAAAGCTAATAAGCACTTAACTCAGATTTTTCTCGTTGTCAGTGGTTCACGCTGCCTGGCTCACCGCTATGTGTGTTCTAATATCTACAATCTTATTTTTTTAAATCATGCTAAAAAAAATTCACAGCTCTGGTGAGAATTTCGGAGTTGCCTGAGCATATACAGCATGATTTTTCTTGATGTTACAACAACCATGATAACTTTTCATGTTTTCACAAGTATTTTCTGCAAAGTCTGAACATGAGGTTAATAGAGGCATGCTGTGAGGCGAGCGCAAAGAAATTTACTTGAAGCAATTCAAATGTTAAAGAAGTTATAATGAGAAACTGGGAGCATGTAGGAGAATTTCTAAGAACTCACACTGCCCACCCCCACAATCTGCGGAGCTTTTATCTGTAGAATGCACTAAGCCTGAGGCACAGTGCTGTTAGTCAGGCATTAAAGGAAATTGATGGAAGAATTTCTGTGATACCTGACATGCCCAGATCAAAGTCAATAGTAAGATCCCTACATTAGTGGGAATTAGTAGGTCATGTATTGGCCAAGCTCCATTCAACAGTGGGCATTAGATGACACTGATTTATCAGAGGACCCCTTTAATTGAGCATGTATTGCACTGGTCGAGCGTGAGCTGAAATTACCTAAAGAAACCAGAAGTATAGCTCTCTTCTTTTTCAAATGCTTGTGTTATTTTTTTTCAGTCAGTGACGCAAATATTTATCAACTCAAACGCCAGAAAACGGAATGGTGCAGTGATGCCACCAATGGCAGACTGTGTGCTATAAAAGTGTCAGTTAACAATAACAATGAATCTGCTTATGGAATACAATACCAATGTAAAATCAAACCTCAATGTAAACAAAAAGTATAAATAAGAAGCTTTAATAAGGGCAATGGGTCTGGCATTGGTAAGTAAGTATGCGCATTGGGGAGGTGGGTGTGTGGCATGAAGGGTATGAATGTGTAATTTGGGATGAATCCTTGCATGCAAACACTAGAGTGGGGTACCTGTGAATACAGGTGTTTCCTTGAGGTTTACCCCAAAGTATTCTTAGATTATCTGGATCCCAACTCTATCCATTTGCAGGTCTAAAGTTACTAGAGCCCTAAAGGTGACAAAACAGTAGTAAATGTATTCAAGTACTGCCCTGGAGTAAGTCAAGCACCACACATGGCCACTCACAAGTACTGCAAAACACTCCCATAGAAACAAATGCAATTTAAAATAACAACCATAGGATTTAATGTTAAACAAATAAAAATATTATGACTTTTAAAATATTATATGGTGCTTTGTCTGATCCTTTTAAACAAGCATTATTGTCCTCTTCTTAAAAAACTTTAGTTAACATGCATTTCTGTACATTTTGACACTTTAAGTAACAGTGTATCAGATAAAATACATTCTATGGCAGGTTGTCTCTGGCAAAAGAATGGCGGTAATGAAATACAAAAGAACGTTGCAAACTATATGGAGCTTGATGCATCCATCGTTTATTTTTGCCTATGGCAACGCAAGGCTGTCATGATGTTACCACCACTGGGTAATATTTCAGATTTAGATTTGGCTCTAACTGGCTGCATCTATCTATTCTACCTTTTCTTCTTATCCACCTCAAACTTTTAGCTGCATTTGTCAAGGCGGATGGCTCCTCTTTCTTACCATTCTTATATCAGGACTACAAGGTCTTCTTTCTTTTGGCTTTTTTCTAACTCCAGTCACTCCTTCTCCATGTACATGTTCAGCCAAAGTATTCAAAATCTCACTCTGGCCTACTGGGTCGCAGAGACACTAAGGTAAGTGTTGTTTTTGGAATGAATGGTTTCAGTTCCCGAGATCCCCATTTGGGATCTACACTTCAAAAGAGGATCTGTTGGCGCATCCTTTTGTGTTGCCATGTGTCCCTGCCCTACTCTCAGATGCCTCATCCCTTCCAAGCAGACGAAGCAGACACTGGCATGCAGGCCCCTGTTTGTGAACCGAGCCGAAACAGGTGGAAAACAAATTGCAACACAGTAAATCATCTGGTAGGTATAGGATTAAATGTTGTCATTAATTTATGTCAAGCAAAATATGCAGGGGAAAAAAACCTCCTTGACACTGAAAGAAAACATGACAAGTTCAAATGGATGATTATCTAGAAAGTTAGAACTGGGCTAGAAGATGCAAATCTCACACATAGGAAGCAATATTTCATGTAATACTTGGTTAGAGTCAAATGTGTGAAATGTGTTAAAGAGTGAAGTCCAAATGATAGTCCTGGCACAGGTATGTTTAAGTGGTCCACTGATTGTATGTACTACTCAACAGAGTACAGATGTGCTATGCACATACATAATAGCGACATGCAGAATGTCAAGCAATGTAATATTGTCAACAGGTTTAGGAAGGTAGGCTATCATCAGGCTAGCTGTGTCAAGAAATGAACCGTTCCATCCACTCAACAGATACAAAGACTGGAAGTTAATGCGGATTAAAAAGAAGACAAATGTTCTCAATTCACAAGCATCCACAATACGTTAAAGCCCAAAACCAGCGCAGATTTCAGAGGCTAAGGACATGATTTAGAATTGGTAGTATACTTCAATTTCTGTAGCAACTGATAAGTCCAGAGGGGAATGTGCAGGTTGAATTTATTCCACTTTATTTCTTCAATGGAAGACAAAACTCCTCTATTGGATTCTCCCCCAGATGTATCACTTTCTCCAGAAATCGGAGGATTTCTTGTTAGTACCCAATCCTAAATCATGGTAGGTTCTTCAGTTGATATAAAATACCTAAACAAAGACACTGAACTTTGTAGTTTGGACTACAGAAAAAATATACCTTAATTCTCATTTTATTTGTTT
This sequence comes from Calotriton arnoldi, assembly GCA_963921515.1. Lineage (NCBI taxonomy): Eukaryota > Metazoa > Chordata > Amphibia > Caudata > Salamandridae > Calotriton > Calotriton arnoldi. The sequence goes on along the minus strand of CAWUFW010001528.1, from coordinate 1,860,641 downwards.
TTGCACTTCATTGTTAACTTATTCTGCTCCCAGTGCAGTGAAGCCACACACTAGTTCAGAAAAACAACCGATGAGAACTAAGCAAGCATATATATTATCAGAGCATGTTCAATATTTATCATATTTGGGCATGGCAGAGTAGAAAAGACAAATATCCATTCGTCTCTTGATCCCACACCTTGAAAATGGAACAAAGGATGATTCGCAGAGTGTAGTGATCCATTGACTCTGAGGCTGATGCCAAATTGTGTGGTGGCATGCACATCTACTCACGTCAAAAGACCCAACCCAGCGAAACTAAGCAAAATATAAAGACGTGTACCTGGCCTTAAATAATCTCAATCCCAAGGAACATCCTCTCCGCTGTCCTAATCATATCAGCTGTAGATACGCATAAATGCACAAGTTACTAACTTGTGTAACGATATATCTGTAAGAGACAGTAGTTAGTGACAGATTCCTTACCTTAGAATATCCCCAGGCGTCAGGCTGGATCCGGAAAGTTTTTTGCGTAGCAGTACCCTTGCGCGTCGGCAGGCGGCGTCGTGCGGCTCCGCGTCCGTCGTCGGCGTCGTGATCGCCGGGATGACGTCGCGGGCAGTACTTAGGCGCCGCCCCTGCGCGCTGACGTCAGTTCTGTACACGACTTTCCGCGCCAGGAACGCAGAGCCATGCAAGAAGCTGACACAGGTGTCTGAAAAATACTAGGGCCCTGAAAGGGATGTCCTTAACCCTAGAAATCAGTTCGCAGAACGGGGAGGATGGGTGGGGCGGTAGGAATCTGTCACTAACTACTGTCTCTTACAGATATATCGTTACACAAGTTAGTAACTTGTGCATCTGAAAGAGACACGTTAGTGACAGATTCCTTACCTTAGAATAGATACCCCAGCAATACCAACCCCGGTGGTGGGTCTGTGAACAAAGATCAGACAAGGAAGTCCTGGAGGACAGAACGGCCAAAGAAGCCGTCCCTCCGGACCTGACTGTCAAGGCAGTAATGCTTTGTAAACGTGTGCAGCGAGGCCCACGTAGCTGCCTGACAGATAACTGGCAGCGGAACACCGCGGCCTAAGGCCGTGGTAGCAGCCGTTGCCCTGGTGGAATGGGCACGCAGCCCAACAGGAGGCTCCTTCTTAGCCAAAGAATAGCAGGTCTTGATGCACAAGGTAACCCAGCGGGAGATGGTCCTCTTGTGCACCGCCCGACCTTTTTGGCGCCCACGTAGCCAACAAAGAGCTGGTCATCCACCCGGAAGTGTTTTGTGCGGTCAATATAGAAGGAGAGCGCACGTTTTGGGTCCAGACGGTGGAGCCTCTCTTCCTCTCTGGAAGGATGCGGAGGTGGAAAGAAGGTGGGCAAAGTGATGGTCTGCCCAATGTGGAAAGCAGTAACCACCTTTGGCAAGAAGGACGGACGCGTCCGAAGAACAACCTTGTCTGGATGAACAGACAGAAAGGGAGGTTTGCAAGATAGAGCCTGCAGCTCACTCACCCGCCGAGCGGAGGTGATGGCCACCAGAAAGGCTGTCTTTAGAGTCAGAAGACGAAGAGGACAGTTATGTAGAGGCTCAAAGGGAGCGCACATTAAAAAGGTAAGAACCAAGTTCAAGTCCCACTGAGGCATCACAAACGGAACAGGAGGGAAGAGGTGTGTAATGCCTTTTAAGAACCTGTTAACAACAGGGGACTTGAAAAGGGAGGGCTGATCAGGGAGCCTGAGGAAGGCCGAGATAGCACAAAGATAACCCTTGATGGTACCCAGGGCAGAACCCTGTTGGGCCAGAGAGAGAAGGAACAGAAGGACCTCAGAAAGAGGGGCAGAAAGGGGATTCACAGCCTTTGCTGTGCACCATGCCACAAATTTGTTCCACCTGCAGCCGTATACCACCTTAGTGGAGGGACGCCTGGCTGCCAGAATCACATCACAAACTTCGGGAGGCAAGTCGAAAGGAATCAACTGCCGCCGCTCAATCTCCACGCAAGCAGGTGTAGACTGGACAGGTTCGGGTGGAGGACCGTCCCCTGCTGCTGCGACAGAAGATCCTCCCGAAGAGGCATACGGATCGGGGGATCTAGGCTCATATTGAGTAGCTCGGGATACCAAACTCTTCGAGCCCAGTCCGGAGCCACAAGAATGACTTGGGCCCGGTCGTGCCGAATCTTCTTCAACACTCTGGGTAGAAGTGGTATAGGCGGAAAGGCGTACAACAGACCGCAACTCCACTCGTGACGAAAAGCGTCGCCGAGCGAGTGCCGCCTTGGAAATTCCAACGCGCAGAACTGATGACATTGCGCGTTCTCTTCGGTGGCGAATAGATCTAACCAAGGCTCTCCCCACTGTAGAAAGAGTCCTTGCGCCACTTCCGAGTGAAGACGCCATTCGTGATCCATCATGCACCTGCGGCTGAGTTCGTCCGCCCTGGCGTTCAGCGAACCTGCCAGGTGTTGAACCATCAGGAACATGCCCTGATGTTCCAGCCATGTCCAGAGGCGCAGAGCCTCCTGACAAAGGGTCCACGACCCCACCCCGCCTTGTTTGTTGCAGTACCACATGGCGGTGGTGTTGTCTGTGAACACCTGCACTACCTTCCCTTTGACAGAGGGAAGGAATGCCTTGAGTGCAAGTGGGATCGCCCGGAGCTCCAGAAGGTTGATATGGAGCCGGGACTCCGCCGGAGACCAGAGGCCTCTGATCTCCGCCTCTCCCATGTGACCGCCCCATCCCAGAAGGGACGCGTCCGTCACAACTGTGTGCTCTGGCTGGGGAAGGGAGAGGGATCTGCCCATGACCCATTGCCGGTTCGAGAGCCACCACTGCAACTGTTTTGCAGTCCCCTCCGAGATCTGGACGTGATCGGACAGGTTGCCCTGGTGCTGCGCCCACTGGAACTTCAGGTCCCACTGCAGAGCCCGCATATGCCATCTGGCATGATTGACCAGCAGGATGCAGGAGGCCATGAGGCCCAGCAGCCTCAGGGTCATCCGTACAGAAACCCAGGATAAAGGCTGAAAGATCGGAATCATAGCCTGAATATCCCGGACTCGCCATTCGGGAGGATAGGCCCGAAACTGCGTCGTGTCCAGAACTGCTCCGATGAAAAGGAGCTGTGGAGAAGGAATCAGATGCGACTTCGGCACATTGATGGAGAACCCCAGCGAATGCAGGAGTTCGGCCGTAGTCTGGAGGTGGGAGACGACTGCCTGGGACGAGCCCGCCTTCAGCAGCCAGTCGTCGAGGTAGGGGAAGACTGAAACCCCTGCCCGGCGCAGATGAGCTGCGACCACCGCCAACACTTTCGTGAACACCCGAGGGGCACTGGTAAGGCCAAAGGGGAGCACGGTGAACTGAAAATGCTCGGGCCTACCGTGAACCGAAGGTAACGCCGGTGGGCCGGCAGGACGGGGATGTGGAAATATGCGTCCTGCAAGTCCAACGCTACCAACCAGTCTCCAGGGTCGAGGGCAGTCAAGACCTGAGTTAGGGTGAGCATCTTGAACTTCTCCTTCCGGAGGAAGCGATTGACGTTCCGGAGGTCCAAGATAGGACGCATGTCCTCCTTGTCCTTTTTGGGCACCAGGAAGTAGTGGGAGTCGCAACCACGCCCTACTTCTGGGGTCGGAACATGCTCGATGGCCCTCTTGGCCAAGAGGGCCGTGACTTCCTTCTGCAGAAGCACCAAGTGATCCCCTGACATGCGGTGGAATTGAGGTGGCATGGCTGGGGGGGTGGACACGAAGGGGAGGGAGTAGCCCCTTCGGACAATGTCCAAGACCCACCTGTCCGAGGTGATGGTACGCCAGTGGGGAAGGTGATGGCGGACCCTGCCCCCTACTGGCGTGCTGTGCACCTGAAAGGAGGGACTAGGAGGGTTTGGAGGCCGCGGACGGGTTGGAGGTGGTGGCCTGCCCCGCACGCTGGTTGCCCGATCCGCCACGGCGGAATCCACGTCCTCGGCCACGCGAAGACGCCTGCTGCGCGGGCCGGTGGCTGGGCTGCTGACGTGAAGGGGCGCCCCTACCGTGGCCACGATAGGGGCGAAAAGCAGAAGTCAGCGGAGGGCGTGTAGCAGAAAGGCCCAGGGACTTTGCAGTAGCCCGTGAGTCCTTGAAGCGCTCCAACGCATGGTCTGCTTTGGACCCAAAAAGACCGACTCCATCAAAGGGCATGTCCATGAGAGTATTCTGGACATCCCCTGAAAAACCAGTGGTTCTCAGCCAGGCGTGGCGTCGTAGCGCCACCGTCGTTGCAATAGACCTGCCCAGCGAGTCGGCGGTATCAAGGCCACATCGAATTGTATATTTGGCCGCATCCCTTCCTTCCGCAATGGCGCGGGAAAGCAGTGTCTGGACCTCCTCAGAACACTGGGGCAAAACATCCGCCACCGAATCCCACAAGGAGTGGGTATATCGGCCCAAAAGGCAAGCGGTGTTGACGGACCGCAAGCCAGCACTGGAGGAAGAAAAACCCTTCTTCCCAAATTGATCCAGGCGTTTGGATTCCCTATCCGGAGGGGCGGTAGGGAAGGCGGTTTGGGAAGCGGAGGCTTGGACAACCAAGCTCTCAGGGGTGGGGTGGACAGAGAGAAACAGGGGTCGCCCGGAGCTGGGCGATGGCGTCGGGACACGTTCCTATCCACAGGAGCCCCTGTGTTGGGCTTGGACCAGGCGCCCAAAAGAACGTCAGTGAGGGCGTCGTTAAACGGCAGCACAGTCTCCGAAGAGGAGGCTGCCGGCTGAAGCACCTCTGTCAAGATATTAGTCTTGACCGCCACAGTAGGGAGTTGGAGACGTAAGGCCCCAGCCGCCCTACGCAACACCGTTGCAAAATTGGCTCCCTCCTCCGTAGCCACGGGAGGAGACAGCATGCCAGTGTCAGGGGAAGTATCTAGACCACTAGCATCCCCTAGACCCTCTGTCCAGTCCTCATCGTACTGACACTGTTGTGTCAGAGGGTCATCAGACCCCTCCCAGTCCTCCTGGTCCTCCTCAGGTTCAAAATAAGGGGGAGGAGGGACATTTGGGACCCAAGGTCCCATCGGCGCCGGAACCGGCGTCGAGCGACGTCGGTCCGGGTCCATGTCCGGAGCCGGAAGGAACTGGGGAACGACGCCGCTCGGAGCACCAGGCGGCGTCGAGAACGGCACCGGAGACATCGGCGCCGGCGGAGGTGTCGTTAGGTCGACCGGCGTCGATGGGGGTTGTGGAGCCGGGACGAGGCCGGGGCCGAAGCCGGAGCCGGGATCGAGGCTGGAGGCACGGGCGACGCCGGGGCCGGAGCCGTCGGCGACGCCGGAGCAACCCCATCAGGGCCCGCGGGGCCCGAAGGCGCACCGGAGGGGCCTGAAGGCCCGAAGAGGCGGGCCATGGCCGACAGGAATTCCTGCACTTTGGCCGGATCCGCCCCGAACCCGGGAAGGGCGGGTATGGCGGGGGCGACTCCACAGGCATGTCCGGGGCCGCGGGGACGGTGCCGGGAGGGGCCTCAGCCGAGTCGCGAGACCGGCGAGGCGAAGTCCTAGAGCGATGATGCTTTTGGACTTTTTGTGTTTTGACTTACCGGACGAAGAAGACTTCGATGCCGACGACCGGTGTGGACTCCGCGATCGACCCCTGGACCTCTCACGCGACCGGGGCTTCCGCGGAGCCGAATGCCGGGCCTCGAGGAGCTTTCGAGACCGCTCTCGCAAAGCTTTCGGGTTGAGGGCCTGGCAGTCGGTACAAGACTCCGTGTCGTGGCCTCGGCCGAGGCAGAAGAGACACTCCCAATGCGGGTCGGTGACGGACATCATCCGAGCACAGGCGCCGCAACGTTTGAAACCGGGCATCCCTACGACACCTTGATAGAAAAACAGTGAAAAAATTCACCAAAAAGTATGGTCAAAAAATGACCAGGGCACTGCTCTTCCCGGATCTGCGCTTGCTGGCGCGGAAAAAGAAGAACTGACGTCAGCGCGCAGGGGCGGCGCCTAAGTACTGCCCGCGACGTCATCCCGGCGATCACGACGCCGACGACGGACGCGGAGCCGCACGACGCCGCCTGCCGACGCGCAAGGGTACTGCTACGCAAAAAACTTTCCGGATCCAGCCTGACGCCTGGGGATATTCTAAGGTAAGGAATCTGTCACTAACGTGTCTCTTTCAGATAAATAAAATACTCTTTTATTGGTGAGGAATCATTATTGCACATGCATGAGGATAATACAAATGGGAACACAACACAAAACCCTTCCTCACTAGATAACCACCATTCAACAAACTTGATCGCCCTCCATTGCTGACAAAAATGCATGCTCATCAATGCAAAATCTAGATTAAGAAAGGACATTGAACGAACAATCTTATCAAGGACATGCAACCAGACGTGCATTCATAACCAAAACCTAGCTAGCTGATGACGCAGCACAAATCATGCATGAAGCAATACAATCAAGATACACAATCTTCACAAAAAATGGTCTGAATAAAAGGGATTGAGAAGTCACAATTATGCATAGACTGTTCCTGAAAACATTGGCACCTAAATAGCTCTTTGCTCCAGAACGTGAATTCTTCCTATTCAAACACCACCCATCCAACACAATTTCCTTATTACTAATTTCACATTCCCTGATACAAAACATCTGCAATTCTGTCGCTGCCCTTGGTTTAATCCATCCAAACCTCATTGTTCTTGAAGACTTTTAGTACAGGGCTCGAAAACATGGATCAACCTTCAATGATGGGCTATTGCCAGAAAGTAAAGCTTTTCATCTGACACAACTCTTTACCGAACCAACTCACTCTACAGGAAATCCTGCCAAAGAACGACCATCTTGTCATTCTTAACATCATAGTACCGAAACATCACAACTCTAAATGACAATTCTCTCTGAAAAGTATTGATTGTGCTTGGAAGAGGACGAAACAGGACACGCTGGAGCCTACAACTGAAAGCCTCAAAACATACTCCCAGACTTCTGCAGGGCAACTTGAATTATAAAATTCAGTGAATGACTGTCAAAAATATTGAACATGATCATCACACAGGAAAAACATTCACACCTGACTCACACGTAGTCCGCAAAATGATTCGCCAAGGTGCTTGTATTGCTCAAAGGCACCAGAAGAGCCAGTGGCAGCTGCCGCCAATCGAAACTGGTAGGGCGGCCGGCGGGGGTGTGGGAGGTGGGGTGGAGGGGGGCTTGGGAAATAAAAAAGAAAATCACTTACCTGCCGCTCTGCTCCCACTACAGCCTTGTTGCTTCTGCTACTCTCCTTCTTCAGAAGTGAATGGACCTGAAAGCACAGGCTCTCCACCCAATCAAGACGCTGCCCTCATGGTATGAGAGCAGTGCAAAGATTTGTCTTATGCTGCCTCGTTTGCTGCTCAGACAGTGCATTGGAGCCTGTGGCATTTCTCCAACCTATATGTACAACACTGCTGGGCTGGAGAAACATAAGTGCGCATGTCTGTTTGGCCGGCCTAGGACAGCCGGCCAAACAGACATGCGCACTTATAACAATTCCAATATGAATGGCATGCGCACTTATAAGTGCCCAACACTCTTGCCTGTCATGGCCCGACCCGCCCCTCCCACTCCCACGTAAGCAGCGCAGAGATAAATAAAACGATAATAATGTTTTATTATCGTTTTATTTATCACCAACTGGCACTGGGGCGACGCTCCTCTGTCATTACGGAGGAGCTGCCCCTGAGAAGAGCACTTCTCTGAGATAGAGGAAAACCTTAGATAAAAATAGTAGAAATTAATGCTCCCCTCAACTACACATCCACATAACAACCATCAGAAAAGGAAAAATAAATACAGCTCGCCCTTGTACTGTGCCCAGCGCACGAGGCTTTCAAAAGTATCCCAGAATATAAGAACCCTACCGTTTATTCAAATGGAACCTTTCCTTCCATAATACTCTCTGATGCTATAACCTCTCATTCAGGGACGCTGGAGCTAGGGGTGCAACAGGTGCTGTAGCAGGCACAGATAACCCAGAATAAGTCAAAAGGCTGAAGAACACGAAGGTTGCACTTCAAGTGTTTTTCCTGCAGTATTAGCTGTGTTCAGGCATTGCCAAACGTCAATTGTAATTAAGAAGAGACCAGAAAACAATCTCTTATAAACTATTATTTATTCTTTTATCACTTATAGATAAGTTTACAATAGTCTGGTCGGTCTGAAAGATTTAAAACAAGAAGCACTTTTTGAAGGACCTTGTTTGTATGATATACTATGATATGTTATGCTTTGTTACGGCAAACACTGCCAACCACGTGGCATTAGACTGTTCCTCACTTCGGAGTATTTTGGCATCTGCGCAGTCGGCACATGACCATGATGAACAACCACATCATTCAATGGGACTCTCCTTCTGGTTAGTTCTTCCATCCTGACTAATAGTCTGACTGCATTTAAAGCTGCACAATACAAAAACAACTATATACACACTTTAGATTGCCTGTATTAGTATATTATCAGGATCATAACATTGTAATGTACTATATTATACATGCATTTGCATAGCACTTGGTACTGCTAATGAGTGACCAAAGCACTCTGCAGACAGGTAGCACATTACTCTATATTGTGTGCTTGGGTTTGTAGTGTGTCCTGTGTGGGAGTGTTTTTGGTATTGTGCATGATGATCAAAGCTGTGCTCTTCTTAATTTATATCTCACTGTACTCCAGCATACAGTGGAAAATATAGGAGAGGGCAATAGAATGCTTAAGCTAATGGCCATCTGTGATTCACTGAAGGGTGTGGGTTAGAAATTGGGTTACTGGTTGACTCGGTAATGAGCCCTGGTCAAGCAGCAACCACAAACCTGGTAAGGGGCAGGCAAACCCCAAATTAACCTGTGCTCACCGTCTGGTAGCTTTTCACAGAGCAGCCAGCCTTAACTTGGAGGCAGTGTGTTAAGTATTTGTGCAACACTTAAAACACCAAAACGGTGAAAACAAAAAGATCGCACACCAAGTTAGAAACATAGATCTGACTTTAATAAATAAAACAAGACCAAAACGACAAAAATTCAATTAGTAGAACCAAAGATATTGATTTTTAAAGTTTATAGTGAAAAATAGCGCTAAAAAGCACTAAGCCATATTGGGGATATCTGGTCGCGCCGGATCGGGACAAAGTCACAAGTTTAGGCCAACCGTGATGGAGCGCAGGCCAGCTATAGGGACCCAGTTAGGCCCGCTCAACAGAGTACCTTAAATCCTGGTTGCGGAGCGTTGCATCAATCCACGTTGAAGATCCGTTGCACAGCCAAGGCGAGGCGTCGGTTCCGAAATACTGCGAGGCTGCAATGTGAGGTCCTAATGCATTGGCATCAAGGATCATGTCGAAGAAGCTTGTGATACCAAGTCTGGTGTTGAGGATGCAAGATGCAGCCGTGGTAATGTGTCTGCTCCAATGAGCAGTGAAGCTGCAATGCGGAGTTTCTGATGCGTCGGCATCGAGGATCCTGTTGATGGGACTTGCACTGCAAAGTACGGTGTCCAGAATGCGAAGTGCAGCCGAGGCGATGCGTCAGCTCTGAGTGATGAAGCTGCGATGCAGAGTTTCGGTGTTGTTGTCGAGGCTGCTGTCGACGAGGGATGCGAGTAGCTTGCGCGGGGGAAGTGTCGTACAGTGGCGATTCCGAAAGCAATGTGTCGGACCTGAGATGTGGGAGGTGGCGGCGATGCGAGTCTTTCAGGACGGGTTAAATAACACGCAGCAGCAACGATGCATCAGTTCTGCTTGGAGATGCGCCACTCAGCGGAGGAGATGTGTTGGTTCTGCTTGGGGGTGTGTCAGTACCACTGGCAAGCACCTTAGGCCCACTTCCAAGGGTCTAGGACTGGGTTGGCACCACTTGAGAGGGTAGACTCACAGATAGCAGAGTCAAGGTGCAGGGGTTAGAAGCCTGTTATGTCCCTGAGGCTTCAGATCAGGAGGCCAGCCACCTAGCCCTTGGAGTCACACTGGGTTAAAGAGGTGCAGGTCCAGTCCTTCTCACCTAGGCAAAAGGGCAGCAGGCAGCAGATCAGCACTGCAAAGCCGAAATCCAGCAGAGTGCAGTCCAGCAGAGTGGCAGTCCTTCAGCTGCACAGTAGTCCTTCTATCCAGGAAGAGCATTCACAGGTCCACAAGTGTACTTCCCTGGTCGTGTTTGAGGTCCAGTACTTATACCCAGTGGTGCATTTGAAGTGGGGGAGAATTCAAAGACATGCCTTTGAAGTGTACAAAGATCCTCCCTTCCTGTCCTTGCTCCGGACTCACTACAGGGGGGTATGCAGCACTTTGTGTGTGGACAAGACATAGCCTATTCAGGTGTAGGCGAGGCTGTGTCCAGCTTCTCCCTCCCAACATGCCAGTGATAGCCCATCCAGTCACAGCTAAGATCCCATTGTGTGTGGCTGTCTAGAAGGAATAAAAAAGGTCCTACTGACACCTACACCAAGTCATGTGATCAAAGACACCAAACTTGAATCAGTTATATCTTCCCATTTAAAAATTAGACTTATAAAATGTAATAGGGTAATCCCCGTGTTAGCTAATGGGCGATATTAGCCTTTCTGTAGTGAAAACTAATTTAAGAGTTTTTCACTACCAGGACATGGAAAACTTAAAGGTACAGGGCTCAAAAAATCTACTCGCCCGCTAGCATTTGTGAGCCAGATTTAATTAGGGCAAGCTATTTTTAGGTCCTACTCGCCCTTTCTGGCGAGTAGGAAGGAAGACTGACATTTGACCTCTGTCTCTGAAAGCAGAGCAAATGTGACAAGATAGCAAGATTTAAAGGCATCTTTATTGCTCACAAAGTGAATGAGCAATAAAAATGCCTTTAAATCTTGTTAACTTGTCACATTTGCTCACAGAGGTCAAGTGCATTACAGTTAGGTCGAATAGATTTTTGAAGTTACTAGACCTGCAGGTCTAGTGAGAATATTTTGATTTTTCGAGCCCTGAAGTACATACAAGCCCTGCCTTTCAAATACATTGCACTGGGCCCTCTGGGTTGTCCAGGGCCTACCTTAGGGGTGACTTATTTGTATAAAAAGGGAAGGGTTGGGCTTGGCAAAAGTTTCATTTTGCCAGGTCGACATGGCAGTGTTAACTGCACACACAGGTTTTGCAATGGCAGGCCTGAGTCATGGTTAAAGGGCAACTTAAGTGGGTGGCACAACCAATGCTGCAGGCCCACTAGTAGCATTTAATTTACAGGCCATGTGTACATGTATTACCACTTTACTAGGGACTTATAAATAAATTAAATATGCCAATTGGAGATGAACCATTATTAGCATGTTTAGGGGAGAGAGCACAAGCACTTTAGCACTGGTTAACAGTGGTATAGTGTATAGTATAGAGTCCTAATACAGGCAAAAAGGAGGTCAGGAAAGTGGAGGAGGAAGGCAAAATGTTGGGGGGAAGACCAGTCTAAGGCTGTCATGTCTAGCACCGGGGGAATGCAGTGTGATCTAGGTGGGACATGTTTGAGTTTATATGTGATTGGCAGAGGATGCGCATATAGCGGCACAGCAAACATGTTGCTGCACTTAAGCATGGAGTTCTTGCCTTTCATCCTTAAGAAGGATTAAGTTCCACTTCATGGGTAGGCATGGTAGTAAGAATTGTGGAGACCATATCTCCATGTAAAGGGGAAACAATATTGTGCTTAACAATATCAACATACTTTTAGGAAATGTAAAAATGAAGGTCAGATGGGTTTCTGAAATTTGGTTAGAAAACATCAGAGAAATTCCTTTTTAAATTACTCACTAGCAAGTGGCTTTGTCTCAAAAGATAACCCAAAGTTACCAATTTTGTTATGAATAAATTATAGATACAGAATACAGAAGAGTAGATATATAGGACTCAGCAAGATCAATTAATCAAAATACTTTCCTCAGAATAAATTTTACCTGGAATTTGCAGTGAGATAGGAGGACCTCTTAGGTTGGAAAAGGACAGGCCACATGTAGCTCTACCTCATAAGGCAGTTGGCTTTACAACGTGGTATATGTCTATTTTGGCAATAGAGGTATCATTTGTGGCAAGGGCTCTTTTTTTTTGGGCTTACTTTAGGACGATTGGCCCCAAAACAGCTTTGTTCATGTTCAAGAGTACTGAGTGACATGAGAGATCTACTGAGATATCCCCAGCCTCTCTCTGTCCGCAGGTGGTATAGCTCTCAGTGAGTATGTGTTACTAAAAACAGAACTCTGAGTGATTCTGTGTATTATCAAGATAGGTACTCTGAGTCTGGGTATTATCACAAACATAGCTCAGAGAATATCTCTATTATCATAAATAGAGCAATAACGACTGAATATTATCAGGAGAGATTGGTATACTCAGGATCAGAGCTTTGAATAAGTGTATATTATCCAACACAATTCTATGAGTTAAACTGGGTAATAAAGGCTCAAAGCTATGAGAGAATGTGTTACCCAGGGTAAGGCCCTAAGTTACTCTGGGTATTATCAACTGAAGATCGCTGAAGTGCTAAGAGTATCACTAAGAATTGAGTTTGGAATATGTCTGAAGTATCACGAGTGCAAATATGAGATTTATAAAAAGCAGACCTCTTATGTGTGTCTGGGGTTTACCTAGAGGAGAGCTCTGAGTGTGTCTCTTATTATAAAGAACAGAGCTTTGAGTGACTGGGCATTATCAATGCCAGAGCCCAGAGTGATAGGCATCTCACTGTTTCTGGCTATTATGAACAGCAGATCTTCGAGGGATTCTAGGAAAGTTTAACACAGAACGCTGAATGAGTCACTGTATTATCAAAAGTAAAGCTATGGGCGATATTAGGTATTATCAAGAATCAAGCTATTTGACAATAATGTAGAAAAAGAGACAAATAGCTCATATAATTCTCAGTGTTGAAAATTGCGGATATTGGGCATTTTATCTGAGTCTACCATAGAGCATTGAACAGTTAACATCTAAAAAGAGACCATTTATTAAAATCTCTATGACCTGGTTTTCCAAAAGTAAGAGTCAGAAGTGGCTGTGCTGTGGTTGTATTTGGTGATTTATTATCAGCACCAAGACACACTTACAATGGAGAATGTGCAGTAATTACCAAACCCCACCAAACCATATTTTTACCACACGTTAGTTATATAGTTGGGAATATGTGCTTCTAAATGGATTATTGGACAACAGGTTTGCAACAATATTTCTGAATATCACATCATTACTATCCACTTCCCCTCCCCTATAGCCACAAACGCTTGCACTTGAAGGTTTTCTTCATTGCTGACACATGCTCATTCAGTAATACTTGGATTTTTATATTGTTGTCATGTTAATGAACTGACACTACTGGCCAGCACACCCACTTTAAAAATTCTTCCAGCACCACTGCTCTCATTTACTGGAAAAAACATGGAACCGCACACGCTCCTCGTCTCAAAGATATGAATAATACACTCTCAACCAGATGCACATAACTGAATATCTGAAAGAAAGCACCTTAAAGTCCTGTAAAGAATTCATAACAGACAGCAAACTGTCAGGATCACCAGCTGGCCCATGCCATCTGCAATCTTTACAGAACATCTATTAAAACTGTTATGGTGTAGTGTAGCTCCTATTGCCCTAATAGGCTCTGCGCATTGGAATAATATATCCTATAGGTTTGACATAGGACTAAGGTCAGTATGTCCCTATCGAGTATATTAAACTTAATTACTTGTGCCAGCTAGCTCAGAGGCCACTAGAAACTCCTTGACAACAAGAAGGGAGTAGTTTCTGGCAGCCGCAAAACATGACCACTATGTTTCCCTTTTAGAATCAGAACGTGTCCCAGAGTCGTGGAAACACTAGATAACTATTTCACTCAGCTCAATCGTGCATGCTTAGTTTTCCTCAGAGTTACACAGAAATAATAGACGGGCGTTTTCAATAAAAGATTTATTGAACAGTCTTGTTTCTGGTGTAAGTATAATGTGCTGTTACGATCACAAGACAGTATGCGAGGTAAATAATGTACAGGGTGAGCAGTAGAAATAAATAATACTGCGATAGCATTATCTTTTAGTACAGATGCTGTTACATAAATAACACATACTAAAAATGCGAGTACTCATACGATGCGGTGCTAAGCTAGTTCTACCCCAATGTACCTAACCTAACCTAGGTGTAGGACGAGGTATGAAGTAGGTGAAGTATTCCTTACTGTGGTATACTAGGAGTATGTTTAAGCCTAGTATACCTAGTATGCCAAGAGTCCCTCTAGGTTCTTATCAGCTCCATACCTGAAGAATGAGAGAGGTTGGAATCTCTTTGCCAGACTCGAACTCCAACACCCCGCAAGGGAAGTCAGATCACTGGAAGCGGGACTCTCTGCGTGCAGGGATGACAGCGTCTTCTCAGTGCGTCAGGCCGGGATTCGGGCTCCTCTGAAGTCGAGGTCTCCTCTGATTTACAGGGGCTAGGGAAGGTATATTGATACCTGAGAGTACCTTAGGAATGTTAGCATTGACGTGAATTGGACAGCGAAAGACGTCATGGATGAACCCCTAAGGAATAATGGTTCATGCATAATATATGAGGCCTTGAAGAAATCAATAGTCCTGGGCTAGGGAAACTCCCGCAGCCTAAGGGTCTGTTCTTCATGAACTCGTTGCGACGTTAGGGTGGACGGATGTCAGAGACCATGCCTGTATTTGGAGTGCACGGTTTAATGCCTAAATAAGGCCTGGGATTCTATGCCTATATAAGGGCAGGGCGAATTGTGCCTATATAAGGACATGATATTGGAAAGCCCGTTATGGACACCCTAAGAGGAATACAACACCCACTCCACTTTCGTGTATACGATAATACATAAATGCTAAACATTTAAAATGCTAAACATAAAAATGGAGTACTGCATATTTCTAAAATTGTTCATAAAACCATTTAAAAAAGGCATTTAAAAAAAAACATATTAGAATGCAAAAGGTACTGTACATTCGAAGCATTGCTTATCATTTCTGGCATAAAGTTTGAAAATAAATGCAATCAGAATGAAAATAAGCAGTAATATTTAAATGTGACAAAAAAATGTTCGATAAGTTGTTCAAAAAATAAAACTCATTTCATGTCTTTGAAAATTAAATGAACTGGTTTTAGACACATATGATGACTAAATGTCTGTGAAAGGACCGCCAAGTCTGTACTATAAGGCTAGTTCTACTTTAAGCAGATTGAAGTACCATTTTCGTTCGAAAAATGGGAAAAAAGTTCAATTTTTGGTAGAGTTCCAAGTTTTTGTAGAATGAAGGCCAAATTGTTACTGTATTTCTGGAACACTGTATGCTGAATCAGAGTCAGTTTACGGGTCTGGTGTAAACATTAGATCATCTATTTCTATAGACAAAACATCATCCACTGTAGTTGGTGTGAGTTGGAACACCTCGTGAAGCAGGTTAATCGCACAGAGATGTGAAGCATTGCTTTCAATTGTCGCAATGTTCGCGTCCGTTGTTACCTGTGTGCCTGTAGTTCTTTCTCGTACCTCAGCAGCAGCCGGAAGCGTCTGAGAGATCTCAATGAATGCTGTCATCAGGATAGGAAGCCGCTGGGGACAACACATAGCATGGGCCGTTATCTGGTCCAGCAGAGTATCGACGTCCGTTGGCGCATCCGATGGAAATGTTAGACAGGTGTCCAACACGCATTCTACACCGCATAGCAGGCATCGTAGAACAGGTAAGATGCAATCTTGCCAGATTGGTCTAAATGACAGGAACCATGTGGTATTAAGGTCCCGTAGACGATTTATGCCCAAAAGCTGTACTATTTGCTCACGGCACTTTCGTTCAAGGAGAGCTTTCTCCATGTCGCTCGGAGTGATGTCGGCGAATTGGCTGGCCATAGCGCAACAGCAGGAAAAGAAATAGAATTCCGGCAACAAGTGCTAGAATTAATGGTATGCCACCAAACACGGAATGTGCAAAGTTCGGGATGATTCCGAGTATTGCCTGGAATGGTGTTAACAGACCCGAGCAGATGCCCTTAAATACATGTACAAGTCCTGTTGGATCAGACATGTTGAAAATTCGTCCTATCATTTCTACGAAATGTATAGGGCAGTTTGTACGTATTAAAGTCTGTATCTCAGCCGAAGTCCTTGCAATTTGTAGATCATAGGTTTCTTTGGCCGAGGTCAAAGGCACTGTTTGTTGTAAAAGCATGGCTTTCATTCTGCTTAAAGTATCAAATCTTATAAAAGAGACGTTCAGCGAAGGCCATAGAGGCGACTCCCTGACTGTGTCTATTGGGGCAAACAATACTTGCATACAGCAAGTGACCCTGGAGTTGACCGTTACTAGATATGGGATGCCTGGCAGCATGCCACAGCAACTCTGATCATTCAACATGAGGTAACTCCCATTAGAAAGTTGTCCGAACGTTGGATTAATCACAGCAGCTGGTGTACCCTGCTGATGGCAAGACAAATTTGCCACAGAACCATTACAAGCCCCGTGCAAGGAAATGTCCTGACATACAAGTGAACCGCTTAGTGCACGTTTACAGTTTTTACCGCTTAAAAACACTTCACGATCCCCGCTCCAACATCTATATGTATACGGCAAAGCCCAAGATGTCTTAATGTATTCCTTACCCAACCTTTCATATTTGCCTGCTTGCATTTGTCTGAGGCAATACTGAAACTGAAAAGTAGTCACAGGTAGTGTGATTTTGCCATGAATAAGACATTCTGTAGCCGGTTTTTCTGCCACTGTGAATGGTAACTTTTCCAGTTTTTCAATGCTCAGCACTGTATACCTTGCTCCTCTTTGTGCCATTTCGATCTGTTTATCAGTTAGATTGTATTCTGCAAACAGAGCCGTTGTGTTGATGAAACGCCAAGGCACATAGCCCGCTCGCAATGATTGCAGCGTCCAGCTTAATAACATAATAGAACGTAATTGAGATTGGCCTTGTTGTAACATTGCCAAATCTTGTTCTAGTATGTCGATAGCAGAGGATACAATGCCGTCCAGTGAATAAATTCTGGAGGACAAAGTTGTTAACCCATTGTCGACCACAGAGAGTGATTTCTCTAAATTAATACGATCAAGATCACGTATTCGTTCTGCGGCCTCTATCTGTGACACCTTCCATGCTTCATTGTAGGCAGCATAAATGCCGGCATAT
Source organism: Calotriton arnoldi (assembly GCA_963921515.1). NCBI lineage: Eukaryota > Metazoa > Chordata > Amphibia > Caudata > Salamandridae > Calotriton > Calotriton arnoldi. Next base: position 1,843,494 of record CAWUFW010001528.1, on the reverse strand, counting down.
ATGAAACGTTTTTGACGCGGTTTTCTTGGTCCAAGCAAGAAATCCCTACGGTCTGCGTCTTTTGCAAGTAAGGATAAGTGTTGTTTCACATCCTGTAATGTAGATGTATGCAGCCAATCGAGGCATAATTTCCCTACACTGTATGTTGTTACTACCCCCGGATGTTGTCTTTGGACGTATCTTGGGTCTGGCCTATGAATGGTAAAACCCTGAGTTTTATTCAGGAATCTTTCCTGACAGTTATTCGTTCTGTGGGCCAGATCAACCATTTTTTCCAATTAGGATTAGATCTGTTGAGTTGTAGTATATTGTCAACTGTCACCACTGCCTGTGTTTCATTATTTTTTGCAGGAGTTGGTACAGAAGGTGTGTTCATCTCTTTGATCTTGGCTAATCCAAGACAAGATGTTTGTTTGATAGTTTCATTCAAAAACATCATTTGTTCAGGGATGATGCAGGCTCTAAATAAAGCTTCTATTCCCTGTACCTGCCATTCTTTAGTACCCCACAAAGTTTTTGTGTCTATTGTGTCTTTCCAAAAGTCGAAACCCTGTCTAGACAGTTGGGCATTAAATAATGCAGAATAAATCTGTTTTGTATTCGTTAACATAATTTTCATACCTGTCTTGTTTACATTTTTATAGTAAAACATTTCTGGATCAGATGTATTGTAACCTGAAAAATATGGAAACTTACTGGCAAATGTTTTTGAACTACCTTTAGGTGGTGTAGGACAATGTTCCCATTGGTTAAACATAAACACATTTCTTGGATATGCTGATTTATGCAAATAATGATGACCATAGTGGTTATAACAATACAGTTGTTCATAGTCTGATGAACCCTCTAAATATTCATTTTTAGAAAATGCAGCAGATTTTTCTAGGTCAAACATAATGTCAGTCACAGTCTCAAAGACCCAATCATCAGAATAGGTACTGGACGAGATTAGATCACTTAGTGAAATTTTAAACAAATGTGGAATGTTCAATTCTTCCGTCGGACCGAATATATCAAAATCTGTTTTGTCCCACACTATACCATCCTGTATAGGAACAGCTGTGATGTTCACTGATGACAAGTCTCTTGCTTCACGATGGGAAGATTTATGAGGTTTCAAAAGTACGTTCACGTCTTTGTTTTCAATGTTCGCATGGATGTATCTGCCACTAATAAGCACGCTCACAGTTGTAACCAAAGCTAGCCAGAGCAGGAAAACAAAAAGTCCAGATATAATCCAGAGTTCAATCCATGGAGAAACCAAATAAGTCTTTTTCAGAGAGTGAAGAAAGTCTTGTATTTGCTGCTTGAATTTGAATGATGCTGGCGTCGTTTCAGGTTCACTTGGATCTTCTGAGAACGTATCAAAGTTAATGAAGTAGCCAGAAGCAGTTCTATCAATTGTTGGAATTGCATCAGGATTTGTAGAAATCACTAGAACCAGTTCATCACGTGCTACGTTGGTGTAGACAGGTGTATTTGGACGAACTGTTACTTGTTCTTCAAGAGGGACGATTTCCATAGCATTGTTGCTTAGTCCTTCATCTGTTTCAGCTGAATTCTCGATTGTTATCAGTCTTTCAGTATGAACCTCTTGGATAGTAGCGAGAGGAGTGCGTTTGCTACTAGGTCGAAGTCCACGAGGCCTACTATTTAGTTTTGGCCACATACTGTGGTTTGATGAGGTCGATGGACACAAATCTTTTCTCCTTTCTTCCAACAAGGGGCGGCAGTATTACTGTTCTTGTTCCTTGAACAGCTAGGACAGGTACTGGTTGTCTGTAAGAAGGTCCAAATTCCTTCTTGTCCGCAATTTTTTCTCTGACTAGATCCCCAACTTTTGGAATCCAGACAGGGCTTGCTGGGACAGCCGGTTGATCCCCAGTGGTGGTTGGCTGTAGGAACACGTTGCTTTGTTTCGTTCTTAATTTGTTTAAGTCCTGTAAACCAGCCAAACGATCTTTGATATCAAAGGGTTTATTTTCCACCACTGTGCCTACGTTTTCTAAGTCTGGTACCCACATTCTTGTCCCAAATAGGACCTCATATGGAGTGACCCCCCTAGAGAACTTCTTGGCAGGTTGTTTAATGCACGTTGAACTCCACTAAGGTGTTTGACCCACCCGTCACCCGAGCCTAATACTCTAGCTGTTATAGACTGCTTTATGTCCCGGTTTTTCCTTTCCACAACCGAATTTCCCTCAGGATGGAATGGAGAGGAGTACCGCAATGCAACGCCCAGACTGGCCATGGCTTCTTTGTAAGCCAGAGAGCTAAACGCAGGACCCTGGTCAGAATGTAACGTGCCTATTGCGTATATGCCGATAAAGACTCACAAATCTTTTATAACAGTTCGAGCGTCAGCTGAGCGCTGAGGCCATTACCATAGGAACCTAGAGCATGAATCCACTGCAACCATGATATATTTATAATTACCGTCCCTGTGCAAGGGACCGCAGTGGTCCAGGTAAACACAAGCTAATGGGTTGTCTGAAATTAACAGGGGTGTCTGCGCAGGACGTTTCACTGTTGAGACTTTCATCTGTTGGCAAATATCGCATTCTAAAACATAGTTTTTAGTTTGTTTCCGAATGCCAGGCCACCAATATCTTTGCTTGAGTAAAGATACCTTTGCTGAAACACCTGCATGTGCAGAAGCTATCCCTTCGTGTGCTGCTAGGATTAGTCCTAATCTGCGTTCCTTGTTTGGAATTACCCTATCCCCCACTCCAGGGATTCGAGCAAAAGGAACGTTGTTCGCATCAATTACATAAGAGTACTTGAGTGGAAACTTTTTTGGTAACGCTGCACTGCTGCCTTTGCTTGAAGCTTTGACAGCCAACATTATCTCACCGTCTATTTTTGTTTTGGACGGAGTGATCGCAGCTACGGAAGCCGTTTGCACAGCCCCCTTTGCGGCTTCGTCAGCCAATGAATTCCCTGCAACGTGAACGCCATCACGTTGATGACTCAGTGTGTGGATCACGTGAGCCTTTGGTAGTTCGTTTTTCAACTGAACTACTTGTTCCCAAAGCATTTTATGCTTTATTGTGCCACCTTTCGCATCTTTGAAACCGTTTTCAAGCCAGGTTTGTATATATTCATTATACGACTGCACACAGTAAAAAGAATCGCACACGATTAGTGTGGGGAATTTGCGATCTGTAGTTTCAAGTGCCAGTTTGAATGCTTGTAGTTCAGCTCGCTGAGCTGTACAATCCCCTAGAGACTGCGTTTTTGTCACCATAGGTCTGAAGATGCCATTTTGCATGCGACCTTTAACGATAGCACACGCTGCACTGTAAGCTTGCTTACTCCCTATTGCGGGTTGTGCGGATCCGTCAGTGTAAATTATAAATTCGTACTGATCGAGAGGCAGAATTTCAGTAGGCAGGGGACATTCATGTTCATACTGCAGGAATGCTTGTGTTTTTAAATCTGGATCAAAAACATATTCAACATCTGTTGCAGCAAGAGAATTAACCCATTGTATCCATCTTGGATGCAATGCTTTAGCATTTGGAATGCTTGCTTTTGTAACTGCTTCTAAAGCAGGTACTGGGGTTACGACAATAATGCGTTTCCCTTGGGCTAAGGCTCTTTCTTTTGCTACAGCGGTTTGAACTGCTGTTAGAATTTTTTCAGTTGAACTGAAGCGCATTTCCGCTTGTGTGTACAAGTGTGATTTATACGCTATTGGGATTTTCTCACCCTCATTGAAAGTTAAGTAGGTGAATCTGCATTGACCCGAAATTATTCGGATCACCAAATTGCGTTGATTTATGCGTGTTTGTAAGTGTTTAGTTGCTAACATGTTAGCTTGTAGTGAACGCAAGATTTCTGTGTGTTCTTGTGTCCAGTTTCTGATCGAAAAATCAGGTTTGATTAATGCGTAGAGAGGTTTAACCCTTTCTGCGTAATTTAAAATGTATGTTCTTCCAAAATTTAAGAAACCCAGGATGGATTGTAAGTTTTTTAGCGTTTTTGGAGGTTGGAGCAGCGCACACTTTTCTAAAAAGTTAGCTGCCAAGCTCTTGCCGTCACTTGAAAGCTCATATCCTAGAAATAGGACATTGAGATGGGCAATTCTGGACTTTTTAAAGTTGAATTTGTAACCCTCAGAGGCGAAACCCAATATAATGGTGCTCACCCTGTTCAAGTGTTTATCCAGGTCATCGTCTGTCAGATATATGTCATCGACATAGGACAATGCCTCATTGTCATAAATTTGTAGTAACTCCATTACCCTCGCTGAGAATAAACCTGGGCTATTCTTGAACCCTTGTGGGAGTCGACAAAAGTGACGCTGGGTCCCCATTATGGAGAATGCTGTTAAGTACCTGCTCTCAGGTGCTATGTTTTGACAAAAGAAACCATTTGAGATGTCTAATGTTGTTTTATATTTTTACGCACAATGTTATTCATTAATGCTGTGCTGTGTGCATTTTGCACTGCAAATGTTTTAGAACAAGTGTTTAGGTGTCTGTAATCCAAAACTAGACGATATGTATTGTCTGGTTTGGAGACAGGAAACAAAGGATTGTTCATTGAGGAGGTGCATGTTTCAATCACCCCTTGATATTCAAGTTGATCTAAGATCTCCCTGACCTGTTTTTTAGCTTCTTGCTTTATTGGGTACTGCCTTTGTGCAGTTGGTTCCTGTTTCAGATGTATTTTATGGTGAGGTGAGTCCTCATCCCATCCTACATGATTTTTATATAATGCTGGGGCATGGGCTACTGCCCATTTCCTGGCATATGTATATTTTAGGTTAATTGGAATATGGTTGGAGAAGGCAGGCATAATAATGTCCTCGCCATGTGGGCACTCCCTGACAAATTGTGGTGGCCAGTCCTTTTCTGCTAGAAGTATGTCTTAGCCCTTTGATAGTTTTTCCCAAAAAAGTGCTTTCACCTGTCTAGGTTTGTCTCCCTCCATCCGGAGTGTTATTTCAAATAACCTTTGTGGAGTACTAACCCTGGTGTCTACAGTCTCTACTTTAATGTACTCATTCAAGTCCACTATCTCCAGAAGTTCCTTCACGTTCTGGCGAACTATTGTGACTTCTGCTGCACTGTCCAGCATGGTCTGAGCCCATTCTCCGTTCTTGAGTTGTGTTCTCAGTATTCTCGGCATGTCTAATCTTTAGACCTGCTACTTTCTTTTTGGAGAATTGAGGTTTAGCCTTAGTTTTTGGAGCGTGTTTGTCGTCTTTCGATTTCACGCGTTCTTCTCTGTGTTCCGTCCGTCCTCTTCTTTCCGAAGACTGTGATGAGATCTGAAAGGGACGAGAGGAAGGTGTATCAGTATCTTGATACCCTGTCAGGTTTTCTCAAATTATCCCTATTCCTGAGGTTATACCTCCTTTCAGAGGGCTCCTTTTGAGGAGACCTACCTCGGGATTGAGAACGCTTCTCATTTGAATTTTGTTTATTAGTTTCCCACTTTTTTTTAGAAGCTGTAGGAGTTTGTTTAATTGAGTCCTTCTCAGGACTTTCAGATAGCTTCGGCTTCACTGGTCTTCCACCCAAACTATCTCTGCCTAATTCTGCATAGAATTGTTCTATTATTCTGGGTAGCTCAGTTTGATGTTCTGTAACATCGAATTCCCTCAATTTTTGGCGGATCGCAACTGCTGCTGCCTCTCCTTAAATATTAGATAATATTATTGTTGAGACCTGGTCGAAATTTTTCAGTAATTTCATACCTAAATTTAGAGCAGGCTCTGCCCCGTATTCGTTTTGAATTTGTTTGAGGACATCAGGTATTACCGCAATTGACGGAATGCCATGTGTTTTAGTATAGATGGCAGCAAAGACTGAACCCCAAGTGGTGCAGTCTTCCAGTTGTGGTGTGATCCCCATTGGTAAACTGATTGTTAGGATTCTGTGTTTCTCATATGGGCTAGTATTTGGAAATACTGCTTCGATTTGAGTAATTTTTGAGCTATCCAAAACGGAATTTGCTCACGTTTTGTGGGCATTTTACCCATGACTGAGTTGAGAGTCTGTGGTGTAATTTTTAGTGTAGTCCCCTGATGAGAGGTCTGATTTTGAATAGTGAATGGTGGTTGGACTGTAAGAGTCCGCATGACATATTGGACCAATTGTCTGTAAATTTTTATTAACTCTTTTATTTGAGTATGTAGTTCCTCATCTGTCATTATATCCAGTTCAGGATGAGGTGTGTAGCCGGCTAAAATCGGCCATGTTGCTCCTGGTCTTCCTAGTGGACCGAGCCTGGTAATGTTTTTGTGATGTTTTAGGGCGCCTTTAAACCAGAGCTGATGCTCCTGGTATGTTAATGGAATTTCAATATCCTCGAAAGGAATGTATTCCTCTGGTAGATCATCTTCTTTGTAGAAGTGAAATGTGTGTGATGTTGGATTGCATTCAGGAAGTATTACCCATGAATAGAATACCTCTGTCTGAAAGGATTCATGTGCCTCTATCACGAAAACTGCTCTACCTCCTCTTGGCGGTAGGCCATGTTTTATAAGTTTTAGAGTGATGGCTCTTCTTAAGTTTTGAGGGATGTCTATAACACCCTCCTCGGTTTCATTTAAACCTGTATTGTTAAAAGCTGTTACGACTGGGTCAGCTACACCGTTTCCGGCGTCTTCAGTCATTTTGTTTTTTGAAAAATGTAGAACAAGTTTCAAGGAAACAAAGATAAGGTGCACAATATTTTGGAACACTGTATCCTTCAACGTTGAGCAAACCAAACAGCTAATATATAGGGTACTGCCCTATGTAGCCTTGGTGGATACTTAACCCTGCCCACTCCAGACGTCTTTTGGAGTATATGGGTAGGGGTCTCTGAGAGAAAAAGCACGGCTGAGTTACTCAGTATCTAACGTTGCATTACCGCCTCACCAAACCGTTGGGCGCCATGTAGTGTAGCTCCTATTTCCCTAATAGGCTCTGCGCATTGGAATAATATATCCTATAGGTTTGACATAGGACTAAGGTCAGTATGTCCCTATCGAGTATATTAAACTTAATTACTTGTGCCAGCTAGCTCAGAGGCCACTAGAAACTCCTTGACAACAAGAAGGGAGTAGTTTCTGGCAGCCGCAAAACATGACCACTATGTTTCCCTTTAGAATCAGAACGTGTCCCAGAGTCGTGGAAACACTAGATAACTATTTCACTCAGCTCAATCGTGCATGCTTAGTTTTCCTCAGAGTTACACAGAAATAATAGACGGGCGTTTTCAATAAAATATTTATTGAACAGTCTTGTTTCTGGTGTAAGTATAATGTGCTGTTACGATCACAAGACAGTATGCGAGGTAAATAATGTACAGGGTGAGCAGTAGAAATAAATAATACTGCGATAGCATTATCTTTTAGTACAGATGCTGTTACATAAATAACACAGACTAAAAATGCGAGTACTCATACGATGCGGTGCTAAGCTAGTTCTACCCCAATGTACCTAACCTAACCTAGGTGTAGGACGAGGTATGAAGTAGGTGAAGTATTCCTTACTGTGGTATACTAGGAGTATGTTTAAGCCTAGTATGCCTAGTATGCCAAGAGTCCCTCTAGGTTCTTATCAGCTCCATACCTGAAGAATGAGAGAGGTTGGAATCTCTTTGCCAGACTCGAACTCCAACACCCCGCAAGGGAAGTCAGATCACTGGAAGCGGGACTCTCTGTGTGCAGGGATGACAGCGTCTTCTCAGTGCGTCAGGCCGGGATTCGGGCTCCTCTGAAGTCGAGGTCTCCTCTGATTTACAGGGGCTAGGGAAGGTATATTTATACCTGAGAGTACCTTAGGAATGTTAGCATTGACGTGAATTGGACAGCGAAAGACGTCATGGATGAACCCCTAAGGAATAATGGTTCATGCATAATATATGAGGCCTTGAAGAAATCAATAGTCCTGGGCTAGGGAAACTCCCGCAGCCTAAGGGTCTGTTCTTCATGAACTCGTTGTGACGTTAGGGTGGACGGATGTCAGAGACCATGCCTGTATTTGGAGTGCACGGTTTAATGCCTAAATAAGGCATGGGATTCTATGCCTATATAAGGGCAGGGCGAATTGTGCCTATATAAGGACATGATATTGGAAAGCCCGTTATGGACACCCTAAGAGGAATACAACAATGGAAGCTGCATGAAGTATAACCAATACCTTGTCTACCATGGAAATCATGCCAAATGACTCAAATGCTTGTTCATAAAACCTCTTCTAAGGAAACCAAGCCTGGATACAAACAACCCAACTACAGACCAACAGCAAAAGGACACTTCTTGGCTAACTTACTAGAAAAAGTGAAAAACACTCAGAAGCTAGAAAAAACGTTCACATGCACATGCTCCACAATGGAAGAGCTAAGAACACGGTCTGATTCAAAAGGAGCAGCTACCCTAATCCTAGAAGACCTCTAATGCATTTAGTACTATACACCAGCCAACACTACCTATCAAACTACAAAATGTGGGATTATAAAGAAAAGATTTAGACTGGCATTCTTGGCATCACCCAGGACTCAACAGCTCCCTCGCCACTTCTCGTCAGCATTTACCTCAGCCCTCTGCCAGGGTGCTACAACTAGGCAGATTATATACAGATCATCCTCAACTTCAGGAACCTCAACATCTTGGAATCCAGATTGGCACTCTCTGTCACTGTGAAAACTGCAAGACCACAACCATCTTAAGTTCAACTCAAACAAAAACAGGAATCCTTACAAGTAGAAACTAGCCACTAGAATACATGATTTCATCCCAGCCTGCAGAACTAGGATTAGCACCATTTCATTGAGAGGCTAGGTAGCATCCTAGATGCACCTCTTACTTTAGAACAACAAACTGTAATGGTAGTTGGCCACCAACCCACAGATCCACAAGACCACTGCTGGAGTAGATATTTCTCCTACCTCGCTGCGAAGATTTGGAACTCCTTGCCTCTGCACCTCAGGCAATCACCATCACTGCCGCAATTCAGGAAGGACCCCAAGACCTTGCTCTTCGACTGACCCCCTCCCCCTCAGCTGCCTTGAGACCCTTACGGGTGAGTAGTCGTGCTTTATAAATAACTGATGGATTGATTGATGGTAGTGAATCCTTAACCAATAATCTCAGAATCCTAAAACAGATATACCCCTATCAAGGTTTCCTCCACAAAGTTCTAACCCTGTACTTGCTCTCTACCCTGAATTATGTGAATGTTCTATAACGAGGAGCAACGCCTAATTTGTAAAAAAAAATAAGTGCTGGGACCCAAAAGGTTTGCTCATAAGTCTGTAGCCAGCGAAAGCTTGGGTGTCAATTACGAAGGCTGCGCAGTTTTGATTTCACCTTTAATCCATCACCAGACATTCCCAGCCTCTTTATCTTACTGTTGCAGGTTCATTTTTATCCCTGTCTTCCCCTTCGTCACTGTTTTAAAGTCTTTCTCTTCCACTTTCTTTCCCTCTTTTGTAATCTCTCTCTTGCTCTGGATCAATGTCTATTGAGGAACAATACATGCCAGAATTACAAAATGAGTGCTCGTGGGCCCCATGTAGATTCTCCGGCTCAAATTGAGCACTGACTAGGAGCACAGAAACCCCTTCTAACTGAACTACAACATGTCCAACACTCAGCCAGTCTATTACTACACCTTAAACCCTAGGATCACATTACTGCAGCCCTTGTGACCTCGCACTAGCTTCCAGTATTTTGCAGGATCTCCTTCAAAGCACTGTGCATAACACACCAAGCACCTCAATTAATAGGACCAACAATTCTTCCACTAAAATTTCAGACCCGCTGCACTAGATGAAGCCACCTCGCTTAAAGGTTGTAAAAATGTGTTGCTTCAAGTTTTTAGGCTGTAACTGGCCTTCAGTCGTCCCACAATACAGCACGTATCAACCATGGGATTACTGTATCACAGTGGAAAGAACATAATAAAACGCCCTTCGGTGAGACAATTTCTATTCGGGAGTGTGTGAATAAAGGTGGATAAAGTATGATTTATCACGTCTCACACACTCTATAAACATGAGAATGCATACCAGGCCAGCTGTGCCAAGTTTGCCAGGACAGGTTTGACAACTTGTCAGGACCTTATGCACCTCATTCATTTCTCCCCACATAGTCATTCTACAATCGCACACCTCTACTATCAAACATATAGGTCCACTTGAAATCATTCTGGACAGCTAGAGTGCCACAATGGTAAACCAGTGGCGGTTGCACGCTATACAAATGTCAGCTACCATAACATAAACCTGTGATTTCTAGAACTACTTTTATAAAAGTATGACATTTTACAGCCAGTCACTTAAAATATGTGTAGTTTAAGAACATGGTCTTAAGGCACATAAAAATGCACATACATCATTTAAATAACGAAAAGCACATATGAATAAAAGCAACATTATAGCAATACCAAATAATCAATCATGAAAACAAATACCAATATCACAGTGCATAGCAAAATAATTTACAAAAATACTATAATTGATATATGATATTTTCTCTTGTTCTAGGTACAGGATGATAGAGTACAGCTTACAGCTCGGTCCTCAGTTATGTGCACTACCAAACCCACTCACATCTTGTGTTTAGTTTACACAGTTCATTATTAGTTTAAATGAATTCGAAGAACAAAAACACACCTCTGCTCCAATAGAAAACTATACTGTTCAGGGAATTAGTAAGTCTCCTTCTGATAGCAAATACATGATTAAAACATCTAACAAGTAGAACCACCATCTAATTACGTGCTAGTAGCAACAAATGTGGTTGCACTTCCCTAGAGTCTGTCAACTTTAAGCACTTTCCAAAAGTTAGCAGACACCTTTAATGGATAGCTGTTTACCATATGCAAAGTATACCAAATGATCAGAAGTTTCAAGTGAAAAATTATCAGAAAAGGTAGAAGCCTGGTCCATTATTCTTCCACACTAATGAGACCTTCAGTTAAATTGAATCTTAATTTGGTCAAAACTATGCAATATTTGGTATCTATATTGTTGAATAAAGGCTCCATCTTTAGAAAAGGCTTAATTGACATGCACAGAATTAATGAGCTTTTCCCTGTCAGGTTCAGTCTCATTATCGATGCATTTGAAAAAAAAGACTTCGTGACCACAGGAACTGAGGCTTTGGTGAAATCCCTGGTGAGTTCAAGTATGAAAGCAAATCAACATCCTTGAACTGTTTTGGGGCATTTGAAAACCATGACATTTTATGGACGCCCCTACGGACAATTACGTGTATGAGAACTTCGATTGATAGTTTGTCAATCCAGTCGGATTGAAATACAGAACACTAACAAGGCCAACCAAAAGATGTCACAACCGGAATATTACACAACCCTAAACAAGGCAGCTCATTACAAGAAGGCATAGGTACATGAAGAAGCTGCTTCAGGGAACTGTTTTCTCTAGTGTGAGCTGGGTTATTGTTCGCTAGGCCTCAGAGCTCCACTCCACATTTTTCTGGAATCAATTGCCTTTGACATGCACCCATGCTCAGATGTACCAACCCCCACCAGCCTCTTCACCTTGATTGCAATTTACATGTAACTATCCCTGGGCAGTATGTTCTAGCAAAGTGGCTACCTTGCTAATTTTACCTCACCAGCCCAGACACGAGGTAAACCGCAGGCCCAAAAATCACAATGTGAGTCCACTTCAAGTTTCACTTTTCACTTGTTATGAAAGGGTTAGGGTTCTGGCATAGGCACCGCTTAGGCACTCAGTCGGATGCCATCAAATTTATGAGGTGGTAATTATGGGCCTTGATAAATATGTTACTGGTCCATGTGGTATTAGCTAGGGGTAAAATATACAACCCTATTCCGAGTCTTCATCGTCATAAGGAAAAAATAATAATCTGGGTAAGTGCACCTAGTTTTCCCTCTTTCTGTACGCCTTTCTCTCTGCAAATCTGACCACGTTTTACCTTGTGAAAAATGTAAAGGTAAAATTACGGGTCTGGAGAACTATCGCCAATGTGGGATTACAGGAATGAGCCAAACTGTCAGTCAGGAATCAGTTGGATTTAGAAGTTTGTTTTTAGTTTGGGCTTGATGGCTATAAGGGTGGGAACATTGAAGAAATACTGCTCTGCAGCCATTTTGTTAACCTTGAAGTCGTTGCGCAACAGAGTGAATGCCTTAAAGAGACTCTCTGCTTAACCAAGATCAGTGAACGGAGTCTGCCTTCTTCTTGCCTATTGTCATGGTCGATTGAATGATGATAGGCAAAGTTTTCAATCTCACAAATTTTGGAGTTTGGAGAGTGTGTTTATCTTTAATCGATAAAGGGATGCTATATGCATAGTCAATTTTTAATCCTAGAAGGGTGGAGATTATCACAGTTTTGCCCTGTTATGGAATTCAGGAGAGGCACTGCATAGTAGAAGCCTGAGCTGGTGGTGTGAAACGCAGACATAAGCACTTATTTCAGGTTCTAAAGAAAGGTCAGGATCTCTGTTAATCCTGCTCCTAAGTGATTTGCACTAGCTTATTTGGTAACCCTCAATATTGAAGATGGTGCTTTCAGTACAGTAGACTGAGCAGCGTTTGGGACATAGTTTGGATCACACAAGGAATGATGTCTGCAGCACTTGCATCGAGGCAAACTGATATCACACAGCTTCTACTCATTTTAGGGATAATTGAGCATGTTGTAAATTTTCTGTAGGTTCAGTAAGAATCACCCAGGAAGTATTTTCTTTCTTTGTTCACACACTTTCAACAAAAATATAATTTGCTTCATACATCAACATAACACAAATTAAAATACAGAGATAATTATATTAAAATGGAAACTGTGTCTTAGTCATTGATTTTGACATCAAGCAGAAACGCTAAGCCTGCTCTTACTCATTTATGTTCCTCTCTATCTCTCACTCCAACACATTGCCTTTATCTACTTCTGTATCGATGGGCATAGTATAATTACCGTGTTTCTATTCAATTATGTGAAAATTCTATTTTCTGTCTTTCTCACATTCCTTTTTTCACTTGATTTGGTCCTCATTATCCTCTGTTGAGGTGGCCCAAATGCTTTCTCATTTTTTAGGTCTCGCCTAGGCAGCGCGCATGCGCTGCCCTAGGAGGGCCTTTAGCCATCTGTCTTCACTTTTCAAGCACTGCACTCATGCTTGTGGCGGAATCCACCTTGCGGGAGCGAGCAGCGGCACGGCCACGTTAATTACAAACATATGGCCGCTGCTCGCTCCCGCAAGGTGGATGCCGCCACAAGCACGAGTGCTTGAAAACGTGTACTCTAACTTTCGCGGCCGCGGGGCCGCGCTTGTGCACTTGCTTTACTTGTTCACGTTTGTTTTGACACCATTAAGGTAGCTTGCCTCAGGCTGTCACGCCCCAGTGCATGTCTTGGAAAAGCCTGTTTTTGTGCTCACACTGCCCCCTAGTGGCAGCGTTTGCTCCCTGCACGTTCACTGCAGACAAGCAGTCACTGCTAGGAGGGGAAAAGCAGATCTTCAGCTTCACGGTTCGTGTGCTGTCACCACCACCGGGACGCCTTGTAAAGCTGGGCCCCGGGCCCCTGCTATGCACAGCTGTGGGTCGGCCATCGGAGCACCTGTCACAGGGTAGGGCCGCGCTGCTATGACGAGGGTTCCCAGTGCCTCACATGCACGTGGGCGCTTTCCCCAAGTGGGCTGCGAACCCTTTTGCAGATGTGCTGAGGTAGTGAATTTGTACGCGGTTTATTTTAGAAAAGAGCTCCTTTAAAATGATCTGATTGTAATAACTTTGGACTGATCTCGAACGTGCCTGTAGATTTACATCTTAAGTGTGAGATGCTAATTTTCAGAAATTGTTCATACGTTCCTTGGCACCTCGGCTGAGACTCCCAGTGACTGCGTAGTTTGAGACAATTTCAAATGGTGCTTTTTCTAAAGTTGGTGCCCTGAGTAGGCCTTCAAACCTCCGCGTGACCCCGGTTTCTACACTCTTTCCTCGTTCACCCGGTGAAGAGGAGCTGTCACTCCGGGTGAGCAGTAAAATGAGCTTTCATAGAGTGGGTTTCCAGCTCGTGTGTGAAGTGTCTGCATCGCGAGAGACCGTGGAAGGTTTGACACATCCCCAGGACTTGCTGAGCAGCTCCAGGTGGCTTTGCTCTGGGGCAGACTTGGTGCCCAGAAGGGTTGGTGGAGGCAGACCCTCGTCCGCCAACAGCCCCCCTTAAAGGCTGCATTATCGCCTTCCCCTTACCATCACCCGGTCTACATTGTTCCACCATTGGCAGGCAGTCACGTGGCCGGCAGTCACGTGGCAGCATGAACCATGAAAGACATACAGTCAATGCAGATGTAACAGGCATCTGAAATGCCACCTTTCCATAATGTGGACATTCTTCATGTACCGAGCAGGACTTTTGGTGCATTGTGAGTATGTCATCCATCGAGTTCACTGCCGCGGAGCTGCCGTGCATGTTTGACTGCCCTTAGCTACTGGCATGTTGCAATGTCCCCTAGTCCACGTAGTATAACAGTTAGATGTTTACGTTTTTGCTGTGATCGTCACTTGTAATTGTGTGCCCATGACATCTCTGCATACTGCAATGTTTATGTGTAGTGTACTGCACAGTTATGTTCGTCACAAGAGGTCTGGTGTATGTTCCTTCCTCTAACTAACTAACTCACTAACTCTCTCACTCTCTCTCTCACTAACTCACTCTCTCACTAACTTACTCTCTCACTAACTAACTATCTCACTCCCTCTCAGTAACTCTCTCACTATCTAACTCACTTTAAAAACACTAATTCTAACTATCTCTCCCACGGACTCTCTCTCTCCAAACTAACTCTCTCTCTCTCATGGACTCTCTCTCTCTCAATAACTAACTCTCTAACTAGCTCTCTCTCTCACTAAATAACTCTCTCTCTCTCACTAACTAACTCTCTAACTCTCTCTCTCACTGAATAACTTTCTCTCTCACTAAGTCACTCACTAACTTACTAACTCTCTCACTGTCTCACTAACTAACTAACTAACCAACTCTATCATTAACAAACTAACTATCTCACTAACTGTTACACAGGTACTATTTCCCAAGCTTCAGCCTCCTGTTATTTATGCCCCCCCCATAACAAAAAAAAAGCATAAGCAAGCATTGGCACACGCAGAAACAAGTTGCCAGCATTTAAAGAACAAAATTAGATCAAGACATTATTTATAGGTAATACTTTTTAATATAGTCTTTCACTTGTACGTAATGCTTTGTTGGTCATATAAGGTAACAAAAATTCTTTAAACACTTCTTTATTATAACTTTGCAGCATTCTACAAACTAATGTACAGCACAGCTTAAAAACATAGGCAAAGTCAATATCTCTGGCCAAACACTTATAAGGTCCCAAAGGTGAGACCTATTGGCTATGCCAATGCTTGTTTATTATTGATTCAGGATTCGTTTTCTGATTTTCCTTGCATCTCTTAAGTAAGATGTTGTTGCAATGACCTCTTTATCAAAATCACTTGACAGCCGATTATCAACTAATGAGGTTTCTACTAGGCCCAGGTAAAATTTCAGTTACACAGGAATAATCTTGTATAATTTTGGTAATTTTACATTATGCTTGCTACGCAAAATTCCCAAATTATGTGATTAAACCACAATGTGTAATTAAGTGCCGTTTTTACCAAGACTTTAGCGCAAGTGCAAAGGAACAACAAAAATATAAGCGCTTGCTGTGCTTTTGTTCATTGAACTATTTTTTGTGTGAAATGTGTCCTTGTGTCCATTTTGGATTCTAGGACGCATTTTATGCTAAAATATAGCACTAAATGCTGGTTTTGCATTTCACGTAATCATGCATAATTTCCCCGAATGTTTGCATAATTACACAAATGCAAATTACACAAATTTCGCACATTTCTAGTTTTTAATCCATATCTTTTAATTTGAGTCTCTCTCAGCGTGAAATTGTTACAAACTATTTTTGCTTCACATTTTCCCTGTTCAACCCGGAAACAGACTTCAATTCTTACAATTCTTCATGATCCTTATTTCCCTTTGTTTTAAACAGAGTTGATTCTACATTTTCAGGATTTTCTTTGGGAGATATTTTTGAGTCTGTGTGCTTTCTTCTTCTATATCCAGAGATTTAGCCATACCTGTGAGAACTTATTATCATTTGTGATTCTCAGCTATGCAGCCAGAGCCTTCCAAACTTCTACCTTCATTTGCAATGGTGTCATTTTAGGTGTAAAATATGTATTCACTGTACTTCTGAGAAAAAACTGAAATGCTAATTAAAAGTTGCATAATGTATACACTACTTACAGTGTTGACCGCTGATATGTCATTGCTGCCACAATGCGGGACTCAATTCCTATGTCCAAGTGAGAGGAGGTGGTACAGGCATCCTGCAGTTGTCTCTTCTGCAGTGCTCGCTGCTTAATGCAAGCCAAGAATTCCTTCAGACTTGTGCTGAATCTCTCCTTTTCTTCACTAGAGATAAATGATAAAATACATTGTTAGATGAAATATCTAAATATAGAAATTTGTGATGGCAGTGCATAACACTGAAAAAAGACTCATGTTCATTATACTGAAGGATAAGGGTTTGCAATGCTCGAACAAAATATGCATTGCTGAGATTCACCGGATATTCTGAGGAGTCAGCAGGACCATCCTAAGGATTCATGGGGCCCTGGGCACAGGAATATATAGGGATTAGAAATTATATAGACATAAAAATCATACCAGAATGTCAGTGCACATAAATAGAATAAAGACTAAAGGTTAATTTATTTAGAATTAATTTAATGTAATTAATTTTAGCAATACTTCAGGTCTATTTCAGAAATATTTTGTGTACTATACATCTTATAAACATGTATATTTTTAGACAGTAGTAACTTTGAGACGAGTCCTTTCCCACCCTCAATGTATTACGACTTGCCCAGTCAAAAAAATAAACAAAATAGGGAATACAGAATTAGTAAGGAGTTGATTGAAAGCATTTTTGATATAAAACTTGACAGCTGTGGAGATGGGTTTAAATACAGACACAGCCCACCAGAAGTGATGAAAGTTTTTTCTTTTGCGAAGAAATGCAATAATAACTATTGATACTAAACACAGACTCAGAATTACAAGTATGCCTTCTTGAGTAAATGCATTGTAACTTCGGTCCCAAGTAACCACTTTTAAAAATGTTTGGGATGTCTAGGTAAATATTTCACAAGAATGGTTTGTGTTTATTACTTATATCTCTTTTAGACTATAGGATTAATTACTAGGAGAATTGTTACTCAACATTCTGATGATATTCTTAATAGAATGCTTTTTTAAAGCCCTTGGAACCTTGTATCAAGATTTGACACATTACATGGAATTGAATTGAAGTTAGCAATTTATTTGAACATGTTCCCAACTTTGAATGTTGATTGAAAGGGGGTGGTAGACTATAACAGAGGAATACACATGGTTGATGCCAGCTTTCACTGTTGATTTATAGCACAACTATATTTTGGGATCATAGAGTCCAACATAGGGTGCCTAAACTATGCTGTTAATGCCATCTTGTACTTGGGGATATAAATATGACAGACATGTTTGGTACACAGCATCTGCCCATCTCATGGATAAGACACTAAGGGCCCGATGTTCAAAGCATTTTAATAGTCACAAACACTCTGATTCAGCCTTTGTCACAGTTAAAATCCCTGTTCCTATGTACTAAACCAATTTTAAGAGTAAGAAAAGGTTGTCAGACTCCTAAAATGGGATTCCAAATTAAAACTGATTTGGAATCTGGAATGGGCATGTTGTATGAGTCCCTGCCAAATACCAAATCAGTATCAAATGGATTTGAGACCACAATCAGCTCTTAAAACATTGATGTTTTACTGTCACCTTATAGAAGGTTGTAACACTTTTGTAAATGGGATATGGTCCCCTTTGGACCCTTCTCCTTTGTGAATGTAAAATAAAAAACTTTAAAAGGAGACAGTGGTCCATGGGAACTCAGCCGCCTCCTAAACACACAAAAAATGGAAACTTTTATTTTTAAATGCAGTTTCCTTTGAAGGTAAATGGGCCACATTAAAAAAAGTTTGCTTTATAGTGTTGAATAAAACACAAAGCAAAAATATTTTGTTTAAGTACTAAACATAGTATGTTATCATAAATTAGTAAGGTTTTATAAATATTACGAAGACAAAGAATAATCTTTTAAAGACAAAACATAACATACAGACCTATCAAAGTTCTAACGTTTTTCAATACTAAAGTCACAGCTCCAAGATAAACATGAGATGCTCAATGTACAAGGGTCACTGTACAATATCACAGACCAAACAGGTTGCAACAAATATACCAAGTAAAGTCATTTGTAGTTAGAGCCTGTAAAGGTTGATGTAAAGGCTACTCGGCTCAGAGTCTCTATTTGGGAATTCTGAAGCATTAGAAACATACGGATGTGGCACTGGTGTCAACGTAGGGTCTCTCATGGGAAAAATCCAAGAGACCATCCTCTGGATCATGTGACAGAAAGCACAAAATGGTGGACCCTTGGAAGCTAGGGATTGTTATATTTCATATAGGTACCCTATATAGGCGCAGGTAGCATTACAACCTTTCACCTATATTCTTCCCTACATTACATACATAACGGTTCTTAGGCACTGACCTTTTACCCAGATATGACACTGCATTCAGAACACAGGTTTTTCCCTGGTTCGATTCTCATACATTATGCATGAAGCTTCTTGGAAGCACAGCAGGACTAACAGTAGGATTACCATCTCCTGTATAATATCTCTGTATAAAGTTCAGGCCCAACGTCATCCTTTAGGCCGACACAGTAACACAGCAAGGTAGGACCCCTGGGGAGACCTATGGGTATATATACAGCACATCTTGCTTAGGAAGAAAGAGGAGACCGTGACTTCCCGGCTGACACACTGACCAGAGACGCTGTGGTTCCTGCATGCAGACGCTCCAGCTAGCAGTGGTCTAACATCCCTCGCGGGGTGTCCAACTCGAGACCAGGACGGGGTCCCACATTCTCTAACTCTCAGGTAATGGGGGTTGCCTAGATCCTAGAGGGATTCTTGGCATAACACCTACATAGATGCTAGGTACATTTAGGTACATCTAGTTAGGGAGACATCGTAGGAGTACACACTTTTAGGTTGCACTTTATATCATGTGTTTTATGTACATGTATGTATTCATGATTTCTGCAAGATGGTAGAACTATACCATCCCTTTACTTTTGTAGTATTGCTAATCATATATCTCTGCTACTGTCTAATGGTTGTTGCAGCTCATATATTCTACACTAGAATAACAACTGTTCAATAAATACTTATTGAAACGCCCAGTATGTTTATTCTGTGTATCTCTGAGACGAACTAAGTAAGCACGAGTGACTGAGCGAAAGGTAGTACATTGTTTCCACGATACTGGGGGATCAGGGTTGTCATGTACTGAGGTTGCCAAGAACTATTCTCTCCCCGATAAGAGGAGAATTTAGTGGCACTGTGAGCTAGCTGATACAGACAGGCTAACGTATCCGGTGGGGGTGCACAGAATCAGTCTGCCACCAAACCCACAGTTTATGTTATCCAAAACGCCAAGATCCTGTATAGGTTATATAGGAACTACACGACAGGATCATGTATAAATCGTGATATGACAGAATTATTCAAGCACGGAAGGGGGGAGCTGGTACATCACTTTAAATGTGACAGGAACTATTGTGGTAATCCCATAATGGATCAAAGTTTTAGCCACAGAATGGGAAAGTGGGAGGATGACTCACCAACAATTGATTTACTGATACTGATTAGGAACCAGACTTGGCAGCGCATTACAGAAAAGCACCAACAACAGGCTAAATCCCGACAAATAGGTCAGAGAATATGATTCTAAATCCTAATCAGTATTAATAAATCAGTTGTTGAAAAGTCATCTGCCCAGTTCATCTGCCGACTTGCTCATTCTTTGTCTAAAATTTTGATCCATCATGTAATAGTTGGAGCCATACAACTGCAACAAAAATGCAGACTTACTGAACTTATACAAGGAAGCAAGAAAGAAAAACTTTGGGTCTGTGATTCAAGTCATACAGCATAGTAGAAAAGGCAACCTGGGTGCAGTGGGTATTTGCAGTCCTTAGTTGGGGTGAACGTTTATGGGTCTGTGGCCGCCACTATACCCGACCCTGAAGGTGTCTCCCTACCAGTAGTGTAGCAAGAGTGCCATGAGCCCTAATACAAGAACAGAATATGCCCCCACTGCACCCTGGGCCAAGAATAAAAGGCAGCCATAACTGGGATACTGTGGGCCCCCCACAACCGTGGACCTGGGTATCACCTCACCAGCTGTACTAATGGCTGTTACACATCTCAAACTTTTTCATTCTGCCTGCCTTTTCCTCTCTCCTCCTATGTCCACCCCTTTCACATCACCATCTTTCTTTCACGCTCTCTCCTCCCTATCGCTTTCTCACTCTGTCTTCCACTCCTGCCTCTAGCCCATTCTTATCTTCTTTCTCCCATTCTCTTGCTCCTCTTAAACCCTCTCCTCTCTTTTTTCACCTTTTCTCTCTCTTCCTATTCTCCTGTGTCCTATTTTTGCCCTTGATATTCTTGAACACTTGTGAATTCTCCAAATATCTCAAAGATAATTTTGTTTGTTTTAAAATTAATGTAAACAATTACCACGCAGGAGATCTTATAACTTATTTAATTAATAAATGCAAGATAAACAAATGAGTTATTTGCAGAGCTATGTCTTTTCACAAAATGGGCCTGGTAATCCACAAAAAAGTAGGTTGTTTATCACTAGGCCCCGGCTCTTTATAAGGCGGTGAAGCCCACTGGTGGAAGTGGTCCGGGCAACTTGTGGAGGTGGGCGGTGGCCTCCTCAAAAACATTTTGAGAACCTATATTTTTACAAACCTAAGCACTACTAAATGACACGTTAAGTCTCTTCTTATACGACCACAAGAACTGGCATACACCATTCATTGAGCCAAACATAAGAGGTAGGAAGAGGACGGAGGCTTGCAAGTGATGTGAGCTTGGTGAGAACACATCATGGATTCACTTTTTGAAACTTACAACATTCCACCATGACCAGGATTTATTTTATATAGATAGCAGCATTCTTTTCTATTGGTGGGTCTCCGTGGTGGTACATGTGCTTTGTACTGTTATCAAAATCTTTTATCTTAAGCAAGCATTATCTGCCAAAAGATAAGCATTTTTGAGGGCAACTCACACCAAGCACATAGAAATCTACAGGTAACCTTCTTAGAAACATAAAATGTGGCCTTCCAAGTTCCACATTCTACCCATGCGTATTCTAGACACAGGCAAAGTACATCATCTCCACCTTCCTTCTCATATATTGCATTTTATTGTTCTTTATTTACGTTTATCCTCCCCACTTGTTCTTGGTTCCTTAGAAAATGTTGTATACAACCACTAATCTTTCTCTAAATAACAAGTGACCACTCATCAGGGCCGGACTGGCCGTAGGGGGCACCGGGCGTTTCCCCGGTAGGCCGCCAGGGTGGGGGCCGGTTTTGGGCCCCTGGGGGGCCGGTTTTGTTACCGGGGGTCGGCAATATCGGCCCCCTGTAACAAAATCGGCCAAAACCGGCCCTCGCAAACAGCTCGGCTGCACCCCCCCCAGCCCCCCAGGGGGGGCCGGCCGAGCAGTTTGCCAGGGCCGGTTTCGGCTTCCAGTCCGGCCCTGCCACTTATCCACCCTCATGGACCAAGAGTCAACAGAAAAAAGTCTATAAAGCCACACTCAGCTCCTCCTACTCTCACGACCAAGGAGGAAGAGGAGCTCAGCTCACCACTCCATCCATATGTGATAATTAGATCCAAACGTGGCTAGCCATGACCATCTGAAGAAAATTCTGTTTGAAGTTTACATTATATAAATCAAACACATTAAGTACATAAATAAAAACTTGTTAGTTTCACTATTTTTCTAGAATCAGCAGCACGATGAAGTATCCAGGAAACCTACATTTCCATTGGCATTTTTTTAAATCATTTTCTCCACATGGGAAACATTTTTCTCTGAGAAGAAATCTCTTCCTTTAGATCGCAAGAAAATATAGGGGCACTTGGGCTGTTCGTTTTTAGCATGAAAGCTAAGAGAGTAAACTGAGTGCGAAAAACCCTCTGGAAAGCTTTTAAATAACCACCGCATTACTGTTTGGTGGGTGTTCACTACAATGCCAATGAACATGTCATTAGCCCTCCTCTGGGAAGCATTTGTTCTCAGTACAAATACTTAACTTGTTGGTGATGCAAATTTGTTATTATTGTGAATTTTCCACATGGGACGTAGTGTTGTGGGAGCAGAACCCAAATTTCTTCGGCTATGGCGTGCAGAGGCAGATTCCTGAATGGACCCACCATTTTTAGGATCCATTTCTGTCTCCATAGGTACAAAGAATGAGGGTGTGGGCATTCACAGCAGGCAGTTGGTGGTCCAATGCCCAACCGCCCAGGTGCAGCATCCTGCACTCTTCTGAACGCTAGTAAGGTCCAGAAAGTTACAGCGAGCGGAAGTCTACATCAGTCATTCTGATTAGTCTTGTTTCACAAAATCAGAATTGGTGCCTCTGCTCAGGCTATTGTGATTTGTTGCCATCAGACTGGCTGGCGCTCGCCCCACCTTTCAGGACTGTTTTTGAGGTACAGCGTAGCGGCGATACTAAGGGGCACTGCTGACCACCTCAATGCAGGAGAACTGGACAGGAATTTCTGTAGTACATAATTAAGGTCCTGAGAACTCTGGAAATATGTATTGCTAGTGAAATCCAGAGATCGGCAGATTCAACCTATTTTATATTTCAGGAAACATTTTCTCTCAGCTCCAATTGAAAGTCCTATCTGCATGAGAAAACATCTGCAAATTTGAGTTTTTTAAACAGAGTCTGCCATTTTCACACACAGATCTCACATTGTGCACACCTGGAGTCGTATTATACAGAGTGCCCCGGGGGCACCACTGGCGTTTGCGCCCGCTTTGGGCGCCACAGGCTTTTGCGCCCACTTTGCGCGCCCCGGGCCACTCTGGTATTACAGAAGGACCGCAGACGCTTGTGCGTCCCCTTCTGTAATACCGATAGCGCTGGAGCACATAAATCCTGGGGACAGCGCATTCACCATAATGCGGCACACTTTCCTTCATTGCGCACCTTTTTAAAGGTGCGCCCAGCGCAATGAAGGAAAATCAGCTATTTGCATAATACGGGCCCTAGGGCTGCATAACAGATGCAGCGCATTTCCCTTGATTGCGCTGTGCGCACCTTTTAAAAGGTGCGTCCAGCGCAATGAAGGGAAATGCACTGTATCACCATGAATGCGTTGCCCCTAGGGCGCTTTATGGGCACCAGCGCTATTGGTATTACAGAAGGGGCAGAAAAAAGCATCTGCTGCCCGACGGGGGGGGGGGGGGTGCAAAGCGGGGGCAAATACCCGTTGCGCCCCCAGGGCACTTACTGTAATACGGCCCTTAGACAACATTAAGGTGCGCAAAACATTTTGTGATTCGGGCTCTAAAAGTTCTATTTTCACATTAACACGTAAATGAAAATCACGACTTATCATCATGGGGCAGAGAGGGAACTCCAGAATATATCACAACAATGATTGATTTTTGTTTCAGGGCCAATTATAAACAATCTCTTTCAGATTGAGAACGCAGGAAAACTGGACTTTGCTTGCACTTGATCACACACAATAAAAGATCTAATTATTGAAGGTAATTAAACTTACTCTTACGTCGGAAGTGAGGGAAAAATTTAGGAGCACCTGTTTGGGTCATAAAAATCAGCAGGGAACAGTCCTGGAAAACGCATCACTAACTACTAAAACACATCCACTGGCGGGCTCTAGAATTGCATGGGAAAGGTTCTCCAGGCAGACGCCTAGAAATTAAAGTCTTTGCCACCCCAGCCCCTAACACGGAGGAACAAGCACAATGTGGATAAAATAAGCATTGCTCTGCTCTGTCCTTTTCAAAAAGTAATTCAGAACTTCTCATCTTACTCCCTGCTGCCCGTGCTCCAATGGGAGCCCTACAACCAATATAGTTTTAGTCAATGCAGAGAGAAAGTTACGCCAAATAAAAGCTCTATCAATCAGTTCCACATGACTTTGTTGAACTTTTTTGACTTTTGTTTAAATTGATGAATGCCTAATTATTTCTTTTAGATGTCCTTTATATGCAGTGGTGGCTGGTGACATTTGAAAGTGGTGGGGGCGTAAAAGTTCAGAATGAGTGCCCTGTGGCACGCGAGCATAGCTCGCATGCCCACCGTCATAAGAGGAATTTGGGGTTGTTCTCCCACCGAGAATTTTGAAAAAGAGCAGGCAAGTGAGGCATTTTCAAACAAATTTAAGAAAGCAAGATGGTTAATAAAGCAATTGTGAAAATGTAGTTATGACATCAATATAGAGATTTCATAAGATAATGACATAGGTAGCTGTTTATTCAGTATAACCACAGACAGGAACACAAAATAAGTTCCAGGACGGGCACCAAAAGAAAAGCAGCCCCTAGATAGCTAAAAACTGGCCAACTGGGCAAATTGTAACTTGTAAAGACATGGTAATGGTGTATAGTTATCTTACGGTATGGTAGACTGCATGCATTTGTGTTTTTGTTGTAGTCAATGTTTGCAGTAATATGATCAGGGAAAACAACAGTAAACACGAACCCAGGCAGCAGCAGAACACAATGCAGGCCAACATACAGCCAAATAAAACGTCCCATGCACTGACCTGTCAGACCAGTCCATCTGGCACTGCCAGATTGCCCTATACTCTTAGCCAGTCCAACTCTGCAGAAAGAACACCCAGCAGAGACAGTCTCCCCCAGAAATCAAATTCACACACATGCTATCAGACATACGCCCCTGCACCCCAACAAAGAAACCACCACTGCCATAATTATGCAGCACATGCTGCAGAATGACAATTTGTGGTCCTGCTTATAGCATACAAAATAACATCAGATGCAAACTGCCAATAAGACTTAACACACAAGCAGAGGTGCACCCAACAACCTGCTGCTGAATTCATATCACCCACAGTATAAAAACCTTATGTGGGGATTTTTCAGAGACAGACTAATACGATCAGCACAAAGTATTCCATGTCAAATAAAAAGGTATTACACACACCCCGGCAGTAAGGAATGTAAATCTACTCTGTTATCTTGTCATTACCACCCACATATAGAAACGAATTGTTTTTGAGTTATGCTAATTCTTTGACAAACCATGTGACTTGTTAGGTCAGAATGCTCATTAGCATGCGCAGCTTATCCATGTTTTGTTTTTATAACAGCACATCTTTTATCATGTGAATTGAGCAACCATTTTACGTCTCATATACATGTTCGGCCTGCAACAACAATAGAGAACACTTCACTTTTTTGGGAGTGAACTGTGGCCTTCAAGAGTCACACTTAACAACACACCCTTCGGTGGGGGACACGTCACATTTCTCCTCACCAGCACAGCGTGTTGGGCATAGAACGTCACTCACAGCTGCCAAGTTGTCAGCTTCCTTATGTGACATTTTCATGATTGTTGTGTGCTTATGTGTGACATTTTAATTCTTTATGTATGACACTTTGAGTGACACATTTTATCTGTAAAAAGAAGCAGTCACATCAATGCAGTGAAACAATTTACACTAATTACAGTATTTTGCTACTGCAGTAGTGTAAAAACAGCCTTAAAAGTGCTGCAAGCATCCCAACAAACTTATGCTAGATCACCAACCTACTCCCAAGTTCTGCTGTGACTGGTCTGGAAATTATTTTGGCCACAGAATAAACAATGTACAAGTCTTCTAAAGGGAACATTTCTGTTTAATTTAGAGCCAGTAATACACAAGGCTTGGAAGTAATTTGATAGTGAGAACAATTTTAACTGCTGAATTTTGGCCTTGAAAAGTGGACAGGAGCATGCCATTCCTTTTAACAGTTGAGAAGTTTAGTAGGCAACTTTTGGAAGAACAATTGAACTATTTTTGTTAAAAAAAATATTTTGCCATGTAGTGTTAGGAATAAAATAATAATGGTAATGTATGTTATATAGTGTATCAATGTATCATACCGTACTAATGCTATTTTAAGTGCTGAAAATAAAAGATGTTACTATTACAAAAGGTAATTGTACCAACCTTGGAAGGATATAAGTCTGAGTTGGCCTTGCTGGGATTTGAATTTGTAAACTTTCCATCACATTATATAGCAGGAGACATATTCAGCTCACTGAGCGCCCTTATCCCCACCACTTAATTGAAGGAATGTTGCTTACATGGAGTAAGTGAAGACAACATAAAGCTGTATAGAAACAAGCAAACACTTCGTGACCATCACCTCTTAAGTTTTTTGATTTCATGAGTGTGAGTAGGTCTACAAAGACAGTTGTTCTTTGCATTCTGGCACTTGAAGTCCTGAGTATATATTGGAATAAATAGCCCGACAAGTGCTAGAATGCAAAGAAAAATCTAAATTGAATGTAGTGACACAATATTGCTTTAGAGCAGCTTGCACAAGTGCTGTATTCATCATAAGTGGCATAAAAAGCCCTATTTAACTAATCATAGAGTGCAGTGGAACTTAAGATAATGTGGCCACTTAACAGACATGGTAGGGTAAACCTTATTGTGAGTCAAATAAAAACTCGAGAGTCTTTTAGAGCCAGCCAAGAAAGCACAATTTGAAAAATACCCACATGAAACCGGTGGGTTCCTTCAGACTGATTTGTGGCCAGGATATTTTTAGTGGCAACATTAGCTTCGACCTTCGAAGCTGAGCATCAGTTGGCTTATAAACTATGCTCTATTGCGACCATGTGACGACCGTGGGGGTTGGCCCCAACCTTTCTCTCCTACCTGCTTTAGATCCCTCTTGGCCGTATACACTCCAACATAGCAGTCTGGCACTGGGAACAAGGCACACTTTCACTTCTTCGGTTTACTCTCCCCACAGTTGCCTTCCAGACAATAAGGCCGTCTGCCTGCGAGAGCTTATTCCATGGAAGCTGCGTGGTGTCGGGTGAACAGACACTACCTTCCATGCATGTCAATGTAGTCTCAATAAGGAGTAAGTGCTAACTGAACCTCTCTTCCCTCTAATAGCCAGAGAGTACGCATACAAACAAGCGTTAACAGCGACAGAACATGTTATCAGCTGAGATGCTTGTTTGATTTGGGTGATGAATGTCAGACCCTGCGTGGATGCGAAATCTTTATCGGAGAGGCGTTAGTGTAACCCGAGGGCCGATACGTTATACTTGGCACGGCTGGTCACTGCTGCTTAAGGCAGGAAAAGCGAAGTGACTTGCTGTAACTTCTATGTTAAAGCACAAGGCCTATAACAAGAGGAAAGAAAGCCGTTCACTATTTGCAACCCACATTTGTAAATATCTCTCAAATCCTTCCTTAAAAGGATAGATTAGAGCCGGATAGCGTTACATAATCTGCAACAGGAGCAATTAGAGGCACGCACACCATTACCTGATTTTGGATATGTTAGGATCCAGATATCGCTTTCCCGGGTGGTAAAATCGTCAATCTCCTCCATGATCCCCCTGTAGAAGGGGGGCAGACTCACCCGTTGTGCTGGGTCACTTCCACAAAATGTATTTTGATCCGTTCTAGCACCGTGTGTGTCTACACTCAGCGTAAGGTAATGAGAGAGCTCATGCACTGAGGGTCGCGGCTCGCGCTCCAATACTCGCCGCGGGGGAGGGGGTGTTAGGTGTTGCGCATGTCGCAGGGGAGTTTAAATTATTATTATTATGCAATTACTTACCGGATCCGCGCCGCCTCTGCAGTCCTCCTGGGCCGGGGTCCGACTCCCGCGTTGGCGCCTTGGCAAGTACTGCCTGCTCTCAGCCAATCCAGACGCTGCTCCAGCAGCAGCGCCAGGATTGGCTTGAGCAGTGTTGCGCATGTTCTGTTTAGGGCTTAACATTTTTGCGACCAGCCCGAACATGCGCACTAGGCTGCTCATTAGAAGAGCGGCATGGAACAACCCTCGCTCTTCTAATGAGCAGCCTAGTGTGCGCATGTTCAGGGCTGGTCGCAAAATGTTTAAGCCCTAAACAGAACATGCGCACTCTTGCTGTGCGCTCCGCCGGCCGACACTGACTTGCAGCTGAACTGTAGTGCTGCCCCGCCCCTTCTAAGCCGACTGCCTCCGGAGGGATTGCATTGTGTGACTCGTGAGAGAGTCAGAGTTAGTCAGAGAGTGACGGCAACGCTCAGTGGGGCAACGCCCAAGCGCCCTAATGGACGCACCGCCCCTGTTTATATGGGAGAACCTTACCTTTTATTTGTCTGGTTATTTTACAGCTCCTCTACCCGTTTTTTCCTCCCACCACTCAGTGGTGGCTGGTGACATTTGAAAGTGGTGGTGCGTAAAAGTTCAGAATGAGTGCCCTGTGGCACGCGAGCATAGCTCGCATGCCCACCGTCATAAGAGGAATTTGGGGTTGTTCTCCCACCGAGAATTTTGAAAAAAGAGCAGGCAAGTGAGGCATTTTCAAACAAATTTAAGAAAGCAAGATGGTTAATAAAGCAATTGTGAAAATGTAGTTATGACATCAATATAGAGATTTCATAAGATAATGACATAGGTAGCTGTTTATTCAGTATAACCACAGACTGGAACACAAAATAAGTTCCAGGACGGGCACCAAAAGAAAAGCAGCCCCTAGATAGCTAAAAACTGGCCAACTGGGCAAATTGTAACTTGTAAAGACATGGTAATGGTGTATAGTTATCTTACGGTATGGTAGACTGCATGCATTTGTGTTTTTGTTGTAGTCAATGTTTGCAGTAATATGATCAGGGAAAACAACAGTAAACACGAACCCAGGCAGCAGCAGAACACAATGCAGGCCAACATACAGCCAAATAAAACGTCCCATGCACTGACCTGTCAGACCAGTCCATCTGGCACTGCCAGATTGCCCTATACTCTTAGCCAGTCCAACTCTGCAGAAAGAACACCCAGCAGAGACAGTCTCCCCAGAAATCAAATTCACACACATGCTATCAGACATACGCCCCTGCACCCCAACAAAGAAACCACCACTGCCATAATTATGCAGCACATGCTGCAGAATGACAATTTGTGGTCCTGCTTATAGCATACAAAATAACATCAGATGCAAACTGCCAATAAGACTTAACATACAAGCAGAGGTGCACCCAACAACCTGCTGCTGAATTCATATCACCCACAGTATAAAAACCTTATGTGGGGATTTTTTCAGAGACAGACTAATACGATCAGCACAAAGTATTCCATGTCAAATAAAAAGGTATTACACACACCCCGGCAGTAAGGAATGTAAATCTACTCTGTTATCTTGTCATTACCACCCACATATAGAAACGAATTGTTTTTGAGTTATGCTAATTCTTTGACAAACCATGTGACTTGTTAGGTCAGAATGCTCATTAGCATGCGCAGCTTATCCATGTTTTGTTTTTATAACAGCACATCTTTTATCATGTGAATTGAGCAACCATTTTACGTCTCATATACATGTTCGGCCTGCAACAACAATAGAGAACACTTCACTTTTTGGGAGTGAACTGTGGCCTTCAAGAGTCACACTTAACAACACACCCTTCGGTGGGGGACACGTCACATTTCTCCTCACCAGCACAGCGTG
This sequence comes from Calotriton arnoldi, assembly GCA_963921515.1. Taxonomy (NCBI): domain Eukaryota; kingdom Metazoa; phylum Chordata; class Amphibia; order Caudata; family Salamandridae; genus Calotriton; species Calotriton arnoldi. Next base: position 1,813,820 of record CAWUFW010001528.1, on the reverse strand, counting down.
TTGGGCATAGAACGTCACTCACAGCTGCCAAGTTGTCAGCTTCCTTATGTGACATTTTCATGATTGTTGTGTGCTTATGTGTGACATTTTAATTCTTTATGTATGACACTTTGAGTGACACATTTTATCTGTAAAAAGAAGCAGTCACATCAATGCAGTGAAACAATTTACACTAATTACAGTATTTTGCTACTGCAGTAGTGTAAAAACAGCCTTAAAAGTGCTGCAAGCATCCCAACATACTTATGCTAGATCACCAACCTACTCCCAAGTTCTGCTGTGACTGGTCTGGAAATTATTTTGGCCACAGAATAAACAATGTACAAGTCTTCTAAAGGGAACATTTCTGTTTAATTTAGAGCCAGTAATACACAAGGCTTGGAAGTAATTTGATAGTGAGAACAATTTTAACTGCTGAATTTTGGCCTTGAAAAGTGGACAGGAGCATGCCATTCCTTTTAACAGTTGAGAAGTTTAGTAGGCAACTTTTGGAAGAACAATTGAACTATTTTTGTTAAAAAAAAATATTTTGCCATGTAGTGTTAGGAATAAAATAATAATGGTAATGTATGTTATATAGTGTATCAATGTATCATACCGTACTAATGCTATTTTAAGTGCTGAAAATAAAAGATGTTACTATTACAAAAGGTAATTGTACCAACCTTGGAAGGATATAAGTCTGAGTTGGCCTTGCTGTGATTTGAATTTGTAAACTTTCCATCACATTATATAGCAGGAGACATATTCAGCTCACTGAGCGCCCCTTATCCCCACCACTTAATTGAAGGAATGTTGCTTACATGGAGTAAGTGAAGACAACATAAAGCTGTATAGAAACAAGCAAACACTTCGTGACCATCACCTCTTAAGTTTTTTGATTTCATGAGTGTGAGTAGGTCTACAAAGACAGTTGTTCTTTGCATTCTGGCACTTGAAGTCCTGAGTATATATTGGAATAAATAGCCCGACAAGTGCTAGAATGCAAAGAAAAATCTAAATTGAATGTAGTGACACAATATTGCTTTAGAGCAGCTTGCACAAGTGCTGTATTCATCATAAGTGGCATAAAAAGCCCTATTTAACTAATCATAGAGTGCAGTGGAACTTAAGATAATGTGGCCACTTAACAGACATGGTAGGGTAAACCTTATTGTGAGTCAAATAAAAACTCGAGAGTCTTTTAGAGCCAGCCAAGAAAGCACAATTTGAAAAATACCCACATGAAACCGGTGGGTTCCTTCAGACTGATTTGTGGCCAGGATATTTTTAGTGGCAACATTAGCTTCGACCTTCGAAGCTGAGCATCAGTTGGCTTATAAACTATGCTCTATTGCGACCATGTGACGACCGTGGGGTTGGCCCCAACCTTTCTCTCCTACCTGCTTTAGATCCCTCTTGGCCGTATACACTCCAACATAGCAGTCTGGCACTGGGAACAAGGCACACTTTCACTTCTTCGGTTTACTCTCCCCACAGTTGCCTTCCAGACAATAAGGCCGTCTGCCTGCGAGAGCTTATTCCATGGAAGCTGCGTGGTGTCGGGTGAACAGACACTACCTTCCATGCATGTCAATGTAGTCTCAATAAGGAGTAAGTGCTAACTGAACCTCTCTTCCCTCTAATAGCCAGAGAGTACGCATACAAACAAGCGTTAACAGCGACAGAACATGTTATCAGCTGAGATGCTTGTTTGATTTGGGTGATGAATGTCAGACCCTGCGTGGATGCGAAATCTTTATCGGAGAGGCGTTAGTGTAACCCGAGGGCCGATACGTTATACTTGGCACGGCTGGTCACTGCTGCTTAAGGCAGGAAAAGCGAAGTGACTTGCTGTAACTTCTATGTTAAAGCACAAGGCCTATAACAAGAGGAAAGAAAGCCGTTCACTATTTGCAACCCACATTTGTAAATATCTCTCAAATCCTTCCTTAAAAGGATAGATTAGAGCCGGATAGCGTTACATAATCTGCAACAGGAGCAATTAGAGGCACGCACACCATTACCTGATTTTGGATATGTTAGGATCCAGATATCGCTTTCCCGGGTGGTAAAATCGTCAATCTCCTCCATGATCCCCCTGTAGAAGGGGGGCAGACTCACCCGTTGTGCTGGGTCACTTCCACAAAATGTATTTTGATCCGTTCTAGCACCGTGTGTGTCTACACTCAGCGTAAGGTAATGAGAGAGCTCATGCACTGAGGGTCGCGGCTCGCGCTCCAATACTCGCCGCGGGGAGGGGGGTGTTAGGTGTTGCGCATGTCGCAGGGGAGTTTAAATTATTATTATTATGCAATTACTTACCGGATCCGCGCCGCCTCTGCAGTCCTCCTGGGCCGGGGTCCGACTCCCGCGTTGGCGCCTTGGCAAGTACTGCCTGCTCTCAGCCAATCCAGACGCTGCTCCAGCAGCAGCGCCAGGATTGGCTTGAGCAGTGTTGCGCATGTTCTGTTTAGGGCTTAACATTTTTTGCGACCAGCCCGAACATGCGCACTAGGCTGCTCATTAGAAGAGCGGCATGGAACAACCCTCGCTCTTCTAATGAGCAGCCTAGTGTGCGCATGTTCAGGGCTGGTCGCAAAATGTTTAAGCCCTAAACAGAACATGCGCACTCTTGCTGTGCGCTCCGCCGGCCGACACTGACTTGCAGCTGAACTGTAGTGCTGCCCCGCCCCTTCTAAGCCGACTGCCTCCGGAGGGATTGCATTGTGTGACTCGTGAGAGAGTCAGAGTTAGTCAGAGAGTGACGGCAACGCTCAGTGGGGCAATGCCCAAGCGCCCTAATGGACGCACCGCCCCTGTTTATATGGGAGAACCTTACCTTTTATTTGTCTGGTTATTTTACAGCTCCTCTACCCGTTTTTTTCCTCCCACCACTCAGTGGTGGCTGGTGACATTTGAAAGTGGTGGGGCGTAAAAGTTCAGAATGAGTGCCCTGTGGCACGCGAGCATAGCTCGCATGCCCACCGTCATAAGAGGAATTTGGGGTTGTTCTCCCACCGAGAATTTTGAAAAAAGAGCAGGCAAGTGAGGCATTTTCAAACAAATTTAAGAAAGCAAGATGGTTAATAAAGCAATTGTGAAAATGTAGTTATGACATCAATATAGAGATTTCATAAGATAATGACATAGGTAGCTGTTTATTCAGTATAACCACAGACTGGAACACAAAATAAGTTCCAGGACGGGCACCAAAAGAAAAGCAGCCCCTAGATAGCTAAAAACTGGCCAACTGGGCAAATTGTAACTTGTAAAGACATGGTAATGGTGTATAGTTATCTTACGGTATGGTAGACTGCATGCATTTGTGTTTTTGTTGTAGTCAATGTTTGCAGTAATATGATCAGGGAAAACAACAGTAAACACGAACCCAGGCAGCAGCAGAACACAATGCAGGCCAACATACAGCCAAATAAAACGTCCCATGCACTGACCTGTCAGACCAGTCCATCTGGCACTGCCAGATTGCCCTATACTCTTAGCCAGTCCAACTCTGCAGAAAGAACACCCAGCAGAGACAGTCTCCCCCAGAAATCAAATTCACACACATGCTATCAGACATACGCCCCTGCACCCCAACAAAGAAACCACCACTGCCATAATTATGCAGCACATGCTGCAGAATGACAATTTGTGGTCCTGCTTATAGCATACAAAATAACATCAGATGCAAACTGCCAATAAGACTTAACACACAAGCAGAGGTGCACCCAACAACCTGCTGCTGAATTCATATCACCCACAGTATAAAAACCTTATGTGGGGATTTTTCAGAGACAGACTAATACGATCAGCACAAAGTATTCCATGTCAAATAAAAAGGTATTACACACACCCCGGCAGTAAGGAATGTAAATCTACTCTGTTATCTTGTCATTACCACCCACATATAGAAACGAATTGTTTTTGAGTTATGCTAATTCTTTGACAAACCATGTGACTTGTTAGGTCAGAATGCTCATTAGCATGCGCAGCTTATCCATGTTTTGTTTTTATAACAGCACATCTTTTATCATGTGAATTGAGCAACCATTTTACGTCTCATATACATGTTCGGCCTGCAACAACAATAGAGAACACTTCACTTTTTGGGAGTGAACTGTGGCCTTCAAGAGTCACACTTAACAACACACCCTTCGGTGGGGGACACGTCACATTTCTCCTCACCAGCACAGCGTGTTGGGCATAGAACGTCACTCACAGCTGCCAAGTTGTCAGCTTCCTTATGTGACATTTTCATGATTGTTGTGTGCTTATGTGTGACATTTTAATTCTTTATGTATGACACTTTGAGTGACACATTTTATCTGTAAAAAGAAGCAGTCACATCAATGCAGTGAAACAATTTACACTAATTACAGTATTTTGCTACTGCAGTAGTGTAAAAACAGCCTTAAAAGTGCTGCAAGCATCCCAACATACTTATGCTAGATCACCAACCTACTCCCAAGTTCTGCTGTGACTGGTCTGGAAATTATTTTGGCCACAGAATAAACAATGTACAAGTCTTCTAAAGGGAACATTTCTGTTTAATTTAGAGCCAGTAATACACAAGGCTTGGAAGTAATTTGATAGTGAGAACAATTTTAACTGCTGAATTTTGGCCTTGAAAAGTGGACAGGAGCATGCCATTCCTTTTAACAGTTGAGAAGTTTAGTAGGCAACTTTTGGAAGAACAATTGAACTATTTTTGTTAAAAAAAAATATTTTGCCATGTAGTGTTAGGAATAAAATAATAATGGTAATGTATGTTATATAGTGTATCAATGTATCATACCGTACTAATGCTATTTTAAGTGCTGAAAATAAAAGATGTTACTATTACAAAAGGTAATTGTACCAACCTTGGAAGGATATAAGTCTGAGTTGGCCTTGCTGTGATTTGAATTTGTAAACTTTCCATCACATTATATAGCAGGAGACATATTCAGCTCACTGAGCGCCCCTTATCCCCACCACTTAATTGAAGGAATGTTGCTTACATGGAGTAAGTGAAGACAACATAAAGCTGTATAGAAACAAGCAAACACTTCGTGACCATCACCTCTTAAGTTTTTTGATTTCATGAGTGTGAGTAGGTCTACAAAGACAGTTGTTCTTTGCATTCTGGCACTTGAAGTCCTGAGTATATATTGGAATAAATAGCCCGACAAGTGCTAGAATGCAAAGAAAAATCTAAATTGAATGTAGTGACACAATATTGCTTTAGAGCAGCTTGCACAAGTGCTGTATTCATCATAAGTGGCATAAAAAGCCCTATTTAACTAATCATAGAGTGCAGTGGAACTTAAGATAATGTGGCCACTTAACAGACATGGTAGGGTAAACCTTATTGTGAGTCAAATAAAAACTCGAGAGTCTTTTAGAGCCAGCCAAGAAAGCACAATTTGAAAAATACCCACATGAAACCGGTGGGTTCCTTCAGACTGATTTGTGGCCAGGATATTTTTAGTGGCAACATTAGCTTCGACCTTCGAAGCTGAGCATCAGTTGGCTTATAAACTATGCTCTATTGCGACCATGTGACGACCGTGGGGGTTGGCCCCAACCTTTCTCTCCTACCTGCTTTAGATCCCTCTTGGCCGTATACACTCCAACATAGCAGTCTGGCACTGGGAACAAGGCACACTTTCACTTCTTCGGTTTACTCTCCCCACAGTTGCCTTCCAGACAATAAGGCCGTCTGCCTGCGAGAGCTTATTCCATGGAAGCTGCGTGGTGTCGGGTGAACAGACACTACCTTCCATGCATGTCAATGTAGTCTCAATAAGGAGTAAGTGCTAACTGAACCTCTCTTCCCTCTAATAGCCAGAGAGTACGCATACAAACAAGCGTTAACAGCGACAGAACATGTTATCAGCTGAGATGCTTGTTTGATTTGGGTGATGAATGTCAGACCCTGCGTGGATGCGAAATCTTTATCGGAGAGGCGTTAGTGTAACCCGAGGGCCGATACGTTATACTTGGCACGGCTGGTCACTGCTGCTTAAGGCAGGAAAAGCGAAGTGACTTGCTGTAACTTCTATGTTAAAGCACAAGGCCTATAACAAGAGGAAAGAAAGCCGTTCACTATTTGCAACCCACATTTGTAAATATCTCTCAAATCCTTCCTTAAAAGGATAGATTAGAGCCGGATAGCGTTACATAATCTGCAACAGGAGCAATTAGAGGCACGCACACCATTACCTGATTTTGGATATGTTAGGATCCAGATATCGCTTTCCCGGGTGGTAAAATCGTCAATCTCCTCCATGATCCCCCTGTAGAAGGGGGGCAGACTCACCCGTTGTGCTGGGTCACTTCCACAAAATGTATTTTGATCCGTTCTAGCACCGTGTGTGTCTACACTCAGCGTAAGGTAATGAGAGAGCTCATGCACTGAGGGTCGCGGCTCGCGCTCCAATACTCGCGCGGGGAGGGGGGTGTTAGGTGTCGCGCACGTCGCAGGGGAGTTTAAATTATTATTATTATGCAATTACTTACCGGATCCGCGCCGCCTCTGCAGTCCTCCTGGGCCGGGGTCCGACTCCCGCGTTGGCGCCTTGGCAAGTACTGCCTGCTCTCAGCCAATCCAGACGCTGCTCCAGCAGCAGCGCCAGGATTGGCTTGAGCAGTGTTGCGCATGTTCTGTTTAGGGCTTAACATTTTTGCGACCAGCCCGAACATGCGCACTAGGCTGCTCATTAGAAGAGCGGCATGGAACAACCCTCGCTCTTCTAATGAGCAGCCTAGTGTGCGCATGTTCAGGGCTGGTCGCAAAATGTTTAAGCCCTAAACAGAACATGCGCACTCTTGCTGTGCGCTCCGCCGGCCGACACTGACTTGCAGCTGAACTGTAGTGCTGCCCCGCCCCTTCTAAGCCGACTGCCTCCGGAGGGATTGCATTGTGTGACTCGTGAGAGAGTCAGAGTTAGTCAGAGAGTGACGGCAACGCTCAGTGGGGCAACGCCCAAGCGCCCTAATGGACGCACCGCCCCTGTTTATATGGGAGAACCTTACCTTTTATTTGTCTGGTTATTTTACAGCTCCTCTACCCTGTTTTTTCCTCCCACCACTCAGTGGTGGCTGGTGACATTTGAAAGTGGTGGTGCGTAAAAGTTCAGAATGAGTGCCCTGTGGCACGCGAGCATAGCTCGCATGCCCACCGTCATAAGAGGAATTTGGGGTTGTTCTCCCACCGAGAATTTTGAAAAAGAGCAGGCAAGTGAGGCATTTTCAAACAAATTTAAGAAAGCAAGATGGTTAATAAAGCAATTGTGAAAATGTAGTTATGACATCAATATAGAGATTTCATAAGATAATGACATAGGTAGCTGTTTATTCAGTATAACCACAGACTGGAACACAAAATAAGTTCCAGGACGGGCACCAAAAGAAAAGCAGCCCCTAGATAGCTAAAAACTGGCCAACTGGGCAAATTGTAACTTGTAAAGACATGGTAATGGTGTATAGTTATCTTACGGTATGGTAGACTGCATGCATTTGTGTTTTTGTTGTAGTCAATGTTTGCAGTAATATGATCAGGGAAAACAACAGTAAACACGAACCCAGGCAGCAGCAGAACACAATGCAGGCCAACATACAGCCAAATAAAACGTCCCATGCACTGACCTGTCAGACCAGTCCATCTGGCACTGCCAGATTGCCCTATACTCTTAGCCAGTCCAACTCTGCAGAAAGAACACCCAGCAGAGACAGTCTCCCCCAGAAATCAAATTCACACACATGCTATCAGACATACGCCCCTGCACCCCAACAAAGAAACCACCACTGCCATAATTATGCAGCACATGCTGCAGAATGACAATTTGTGGTCCTGCTTATAGCATACAAAATAACATCAGATGCAAACTGCCAATAAGACTTAACACACAAGCAGAGGTGCACCCAACAACCTGCTGCTGAATTCATATCACCCACAGTATAAAAACCTTATGTGGGGATTTTTCAGAGACAGACTAATACGATCAGCACAAAGTATTCCATGTCAAATAAAAAGGTATTACACACACCCCGGCAGTAAGGAATGTAAATCTACTGTGTTATCTTGTCATTACCACCCACATATAGAAACGAATTGTTTTTGAGTTATGCTAATTCTTTGACAAACCATGTGACTTGTTAGGTCAGAATGCTCATTAGCATGCGCAGCTTATCCATGTTTTGTTTTTATAACAGAACATCTTTTATCATGTGAATTGAGCAACCATTTTACGTCTCATATACATGTTCGGCCTGCAACAACAATAGAGAACACTTCACTTTTTTGGGAGTGAACTGTGGCCTTCAAGAGTCACACTTAACAACACACCCTTCGGTGGGGGACACGTCACATTTCTCCTCACCAGCACAGCGTGTTGGGCATAGAACGTCACTCACAGCTGCCAAGTTGTCAGCTTCCTTATGTGACATTTTCATGATTGTTGTGTGCTTATGTGTGACATTTTAATTCTTTATGTATGACACTTTGAGTGACACATTTTATCTGTAAAAAAGAAGCAGTCACATCAATGCAGTGAAACAATTTACACTAATTACAGTATTTTGCTACTGCAGTAGTGTAAAAACAGCCTTAAAAGTGCTGCAAGCATCCCAACATACTTATGCTAGATCACCAACCTACTCCCAAGTTCTGCTGTGACTGGTCTGGAAATTATTTTGGCCACAGAATAAACAATGTACAAGTCTTCTAAAGGGAACATTTCTGTTTAATTTAGAGCCAGTAATACACAAGGCTTGGAAGTAATTTGATAGTGAGAACAATTTTAACTGCTGAATTTTGGCCTTGAAAAGTGGACAGGAGCATGCCATTCCTTTTAACAGTTGAGAAGTTTAGTAGGCAACTTTTGGAAGAACAATTGAACTATTTTTGTTAAAAAAAATATTTTGCCATGTAGTGTTAGGAATAAAATAATAATGGTAATGTATGTTATATAGTGTATCAATGTATCATACCGTACTAATGCTATTTTAAGTGCTGAAAATAAAAGATGTTACTATTACAAAAGGTAATTGTACCAACCTTGGAAGGATATAAGTCTGAGTTGGCCTTGCTGGGATTTGAATTTGTAAACTTTCCATCACATTATATAGCAGGAGACATATTCAGCTCACTGAGCGCCCCTTATCCCCACCACTTAATTGAAGGAATGTTGCTTACATGGAGTAAGTGAAGACAACATAAAGCTGTATAGAAACAAGCAAACACTTCGTGACCATCACCTCTTAAGTTTTTTGATTTCATGAGTGTGAGTAGGTCTACAAAGACAGTTGTTCTTTGCATTCTGGCACTTGAAGTCCTGAGTATATATTGGAATAAATAGCCCGACAAGTGCTAGAATGCAAAGAAAAATCTAAATTGAATGTAGTGACACAATATTGCTTTAGAGCAGCTTGCACAAGTGCTGTATTCATCATAAGTGGCATAAAAAGCCCTATTTAACTAATCATAGAGTGCAGTGGAACTTAAGATAATGTGGCCACTTAACAGACATGGTAGGGTAAACCTTATTGTGAGTCAAATAAAAACTCGAGAGTCTTTTAGAGCCAGCCAAGAAAGCACAATTTGAAAAATACCCACATGAAACCGGTGGGTTCCTTCCAGACTGATTTGTGGCCAGGATATTTTTAGTGGCAACATTAGCTTCGACCTTCGAAGCTGAGCATCAGTTGGCTTATAAACTATGCTCTATTGCGACCATGTGACGACCGTGGGGGTTGGCCCCAACCTTTCTCTCCTACCTGCTTTAGATCCCTCTTGGCCGTATACACTCCAACATAGCACTCTGGCACTGGGAACAAGGCACACTTTCACTTCTTCGGTTTACTCTCCCCACAGTTGCCTTCCAGACAATAAGGCCGTCTGCCTGCGAGAGCTTATTCCATGGAAGCTGCGTGGTCTCGGGTGAACAGACACTACCTTCCATGCATGTCAATGTAGTCTCAATAAGGAGTAAGTGCTAACTGAACCTCTCTTCCCTCTAATAGCCAGAGAGTACGCATACAAACAAGCGTTAACAGCGACAGAACATGTTATCAGCTGAGATGCTTGTTTGATTTGGGTGATGAATGTCAGACCCTGCGTGGATGCGAAATCTTTATCGGAGAGGCGTTAGTGTAACCCGAGGGCCGATACGTTATACTTGGCACGGCTGGTCACTGCTGCTTAAGGCAGGAAAAGCGAAGTGACTTGTTGTAACTTCTATGTTAAAGCACAAGGCCTATAACAAGAGGAAAGAAAGCCGTTCACTATTTGCAACCCACATTTGTAAATATCTCTCAAATCCTTCCTTAAAAGGATAGATTAGAGCCGGATAGCGTTACATAATCTGCAACAGGAGCAATTAGAGGCACGCACACCATTACCTGATTTTGGATATGTTAGGATCCAGATATCGCTTTCCCGGGTGGTAAAATCGTCAATCTCCTCCATGATCCCCCTGTAGAAGGGGGGGGGCAGACTCACCCGTTGTGCTGGGTCACTTCCACAAAATGTATTTTGATCCGTTCTAGCACCGTGTGTGTCTACACTCAGCGTAAGGTAATGAGAGAGCTCATGCACTGAGGGTCGCGGCTCGCGCTCCAATACTCGCCGCGGGGGAGGGGGGGGTGTTAGGTGTTGCGCATGTCGCAGGGGAGTTTAAATTATTATTATTATGCAATTACTTACCGGATCCGCGCCGCCTCTGCAGTCCTCCTGGGCCGGGGTCCGACTCCCGCGTTGGCGCCTTGGCAAGTACTGCCTGCTCTCAGCCAATCCAGACGCTGCTCCAGCAGCAGCGCCAGGATTGGCTTGAGCAGTGTTGCGCATGTTCTGTTTAGGGCTTAACATTTTTTGCGACCAGCCCGAACATGCGCACTAGGCTGCTCATTAGAAGAGCGGCATGGAACAACCCTCGCTCTTCTAATGAGCAGCCTAGTGTGCGCATGTTCAGGGCTGGTCGCAAAATGTTTAAGCCCTAAACAGAACATGCGCACTCTTGCTGTGCGCTCCGCCGGCCGACACTGACTTGCAGCTGAACTGTAGTGCTGCCCCGCCCCCTTCTAAGCCGACTGCCTCCGGAGGGATTGCATTGTGTGACTCGTGAGAGAGTCAGAGTTAGTCAGAGAGTGACGGCAACGCTCAGTGGGGCAATGCCCAAGCGCCCTAATGGACGCACCGCCCCTGTTTATATGGGAGAACCTTACCTTTTATTTGTCTGGTTATTTTACAGCTCCTCTACCCGTTTTTTTCCTCCCACCACTCAGTGGTGGCTGGTGACATTTGAAAGTGGTGGTGCGTAAAAGTTCAGAATGAGTGCCCTGTGGCACGCGAGCATAGCTCGCATGCCCACCGTCATAAGAGGAATTTGGGGTTGTTCTCCCACCGAGAATTTTGAAAAAAGAGCAGGCAAGTGAGGCATTTTCAAACAAATTTAAGAAAGCAAGATGGTTAATAAAGCAATTGTGAAAATGTAGTTATGACATCAATATAGAGATTTCATAAGATAATGACATAGGTAGCTGTTTATTCAGTATAACCACAGACTGGAACACAAAATAAGTTCCAGGACGGGCACCAAAAGAAAAGCAGCCCCTAGATAGCTAAAAACTGGCCAACTGGGCAAATTGTAACTTGTAAAGACATGGTAATGGTGTATAGTTATCTTACGGTATGGTAGACTGCATGCATTTGTGTTTTTGTTGTAGTCAATGTTTGCAGTAATATGATCAGGGAAAACAACAGTAAACACGAACCCAGGCAGCAGCAGAACACAATGCAGGCCAACATACAGCCAAATAAAACGTCCCATGCACTGACCTGTCAGACCAGTCCATCTGGCACTGCCAGATTGCCCTATACTCTTAGCCAGTCCAACTCTGCAGAAAGAACACCCAGCAGAGACAGTCTCCCCCAGAAATCAAATTCACACACATGCTATCAGACATACGCCCCTGCACCCCAACAAAGAAACCACCACTGCCATAATTATGCAGCACATGCTGCAGAATGACAATTTGTGGTCCTGCTTATAGCATACAAAATAACATCAGATGCAAACTGCCAATAAGACTTAACACACAAGCAGAGGTGCACCCAACAACCTGCTGCTGAATTCATATCACCCACAGTATAAAAACCTTATGTGGGGATTTTTCAGAGACAGACTAATACGATCAGCACAAAGTATTCCATGTCAAATAAAAAGGTATTACACACACCCCGGCAGTAAGGAATGTAAATCTACTCTGTTATCTTGTCATTACCACCCACATATAGAAACGAATTGTTTTTGAGTTATGCTAATTCTTTGACAAACCATGTGACTTGTTAGGTCAGAATGCTCATTAGCATGCGCAGCTTATCCATGTTTTGTTTTTATAACAGCACATCTTTTATCATGTGAATTGAGCAACCATTTTACGTCTCATATACATGTTCGGCCTGCAACAACAATAGAGAACACTTCACTTTTTGGGAGTGAACTGTGGCCTTCAAGAGTCACACTTAACAACACACCCTTCGGTGGGGGACACGTCACATTTCTCCTCACCAGCACAGCGTGTTGGGCATAGAACGTCACTCACAGCTGCCAAGTTGTCAGCTTCCTTATGTGACATTTTCATGATTGTTGTGTGCTTATGTGTGACATTTTAATTCTTTATGTATGACACTTTGAGTGACACATTTTATCTGTAAAAAGAAGCAGTCACATCAATGCAGTGAAACAATTTACACTAATTACAGTATTTTGCTACTGCAGTAGTGTAAAAACAGCCTTAAAAGTGCTGCAAGCATCCCAACATACTTATGCTAGATCACCAACCTACTCCCAAGTTCTGCTGTGACTGGTCTGGAAATTATTTTGGCCACAGAATAAACAATGTACAAGTCTTCTAAAGGGAACATTTCTGTTTAATTTAGAGCCAGTAATACACAAGGCTTGGAAGTAATTTGATAGTGAGAACAATTTTAACTGCTGAATTTTGGCCTTGAAAAGTGGACAGGAGCATGCCATTCCTTTTAACAGTTGAGAAGTTTAGTAGGCAACTTTTGGAAGAACAATTGAACTATTTTTGTTAAAAAAAAATATTTTGCCATGTAGTGTTAGGAATAAAATAATAATGGTAATGTATGTTATATAGTGTATCAATGTATCATACCGTACTAATGCTATTTTAAGTGCTGAAAATAAAAGATGTTACTATTACAAAAGGTAATTGTACCAACCTTGGAAGGATATAAGTCTGAGTTGGCCTTGCTGTGATTTGAATTTGTAAACTTTCCATCACATTATATAGCAGGAGACATATTCAGCTCACTGAGCGCCCCTTATCCCCACCACTTAATTGAAGGAATCTTGCTTACATGGAGTAAGTGAAGACAACATAAAGCTGTTTAGAAACAAGCAAACACTTCGTGACCATCACCTCTTAAGTTTTTTGATTTCATGAGTGTGAGTAGGTCTACAAAGACAGTTGTTCTTTGCATTCTGGCACTTGAAGTCCTGAGTATATATTGGAATAAATAGCCCGACAAGTGCTAGAATGCAAAGAAAAATCTAAATTGAATGTAGTGACACAATATTGCTTTAGAGCAGCTTGCACAAGTGCTGTATTCATCATAAGTGGCATAAAAGCCCTATTTAACTAATCATAGAGTGCAGTGGAACTTAAGATAATGTGGCCACTTAACAGACATGGTAGGGTAAACCTTATTGTGAGTCAAATAAAAACTCGAGAGTCTTTTAGAGCCAGCCAAGAAAGCACAATTTGAAAAATACCCACATGAAACCGGTGGGTTCCTTCAGACTGATTTGTGGCCAGGATATTTTTAGTGGCAACATTAGCTTCGACCTTCGAAGCTGAGCATCAGTTGGCTTATAAACTATGCTCTATTGCGACCATGTGACGACCGTGGGGTTGGCCCCAACCTTTCTCTCCTACCTGCTTTAGATCCCTCTTGGCCGTATACACTCCAACATAGCAGTCTGGCACTGGGAACAAGGCACACTTTCACTTCTTCGGTTTACTCTCCCCACAGTTGCCTTCCAGACAATAAGGCCGTCTGCCTGCGAGAGCTTATTCCATGGAAGCTGCGTGGTGTCGGGTGAACAGACACTACCTTCCATGCATGTCAATGTAGTCTCAATAAGGAGTAAGTGCTAACTGAACCTCTCTTCCCTCTAATAGCCAGAGAGTACGCATACAAACAAGCGTTAACAGCGACAGAACATGTTATCAGCTGAGATGCTTGTTTGATTTGGGTGATGAATGTCAGACCCTGCGTGGATGCGAAATCTTTATCGGAGAGGCGTTAGTGTAACCCGAGGGCCGATACGTTATACTTGGCACGGCTGGTCACTGCTGCTTAAGGCAGGAAAAGCGAAGTGACTTGCTGTAACTTCTATGTTAAAGCACAAGGCCTATAACAAGAGGAAAGAAAGCCGTTCACTATTTGCAACCCACATTTGTAAATATCTCTCAAATCCTTCCTTAAAAGGATAGATTAGAGCCGGATAGCGTTACATAATCTGCAACAGGAGCAATTAGAGGCACGCACACCATTACCTGATTTTGGATATGTTAGGATCCAGATATCGCTTTCCCGGGTGGTAAAATCGTCAATCTCCTCCATGATCCCCCTGTAGAAGGGGGGCAGACTCACCCGTTGTGCTGGGTCACTTCCACAAAATGTATTTTGATCCGTTCTAGCACCGTGTGTGTCTACACTCAGCGTAAGGTAATGAGAGAGCTCATGCACTGAGGGTTGCGGCTCGCGCTCCAATACTCGCGGGGGAGGGGGTGTTAGGTGTCGCGCACGTCGCAGGGGAGTTTAAATTATTATTATTATGCAATTACTTACCGGATCCGCGCCGCCTCTGCAGTCCTCCTGGGCCGGGGTCCGACTCCCGCGTTGGCGCCTTGGCAAGTACTGCCTGCTCTCAGCCAATCCAGACGCTGCTCCAGCAGCAGCGCCAGGATTGGCTTGAGCAGTGTTGCGCATGTTCTGTTTAGGGCTTAACATTTTTTGCGACCAGCCCGAACATGCGCACTAGGCTGCTCATTAGAAGAGCGGCATGGAACAACCCTCGCTCTTCTAATGAGCAGCCTAGAGTGCGCATGTTCAGGCCTGGTCGCAAAATGTTTAAGCCCTAAACAGAACATGCGCACTCTTGCTGTGCGCTCCGCCGGCCGACACTGACTTGCAGCTGAACTGTAGTGCTGCCCCGCCCCTTCTAAGCCGACTGCCTCCGGAGGGATTGCATTGTGTGACTCGTGAGAGAGTCAGAGTTAGTCAGAGAGTGACGGCAACGCTCAGTGGGGCAACGCCCAAGCGCCCTAATGGACGCACCGCCCCTGTTTATATGGGAGAACCTTACCTTTTATTTGTCTGGTTATTTTACAGCTCCTCTACCCGTTTTTTTTCCTCCCACCACTCAGTGGTGGCTGGTGACATTTGAAAGTGGTGGGGCGTAAAAGTTCAGAATGAGTGCCCTGTGGCACGCGAGCATAGCTCGCATGCCCACCGTCATAAGAGGAATTTGGGGTTGTTCTCCCACCGAGAATTTTGAAAAAGAGCAGGCAAGTGAGGCATTTTCAAACAAATTTAAGAAAGCAAGATGGTTAATAAAGCAATTGTGAAAATGTAGTTATGACATCAATATAGAGATTTCATAAGATAATGACATAGGTAGCTGTTTATTCAGTATAACCACAGACTGGAACACAAAATAAGTTCCAGGACGGGCACCAAAAGAAAAGCAGCCCCTAGATAGCTAAAAACTGGCCAACTGGGCAAATTGTAACTTGTAAAGACATGGTAATGGTGTATAGTTATCTTACGGTATGGTAGACTGCATGCATTTGTGTTTTTGTTGTAGTCAATGTTTGCAGTAATATGATCAGGGAAAACAACAGTAAACACGAACCCAGGCAGCAGCAGAACACAATGCAGGCCAACATACAGCCAAATAAAACGTCCCATGCACTGACCTGTCAGACCAGTCCATCTGGCACTGCCAGATTGCCCTATACTCTTAGCCAGTCCAACTCTGCAGAAAGAACACCCAGCAGAGACAGTCTCCCCCAGAAATCAAATTCACACACATGCTATCAGACATACGCCCCTGCACCCCAACAAAGAAACCACCACTGCCATAATTATGCAGCACATGCTGCAGAATGACAATTTGTGGTCCTGCTTATAGCATACAAAATAACATCAGATGCAAACTGCCAATAAGACTTAACACACAAGCAGAGGTGCACCCAACAACCTGCTGCTGAATTCATATCACCCACAGTATAAAAACCTTATGTGGGGATTTTTTCAGAGACAGACTAATACGATCAGCACAAAGTATTCCATGTCAAATAAAAAGGTATTACACACACCCCGGCAGTAAGGAATGTAAATCTACTGTGTTATCTTGTCATTACCACCCACATATAGAAACGAATTGTTTTTGAGTTATGCTAATTCTTTGACAAACCATGTGACTTGTTAGGTCAGAATGCTCATTAGCATGCGCAGCTTATCCATGTTTTGTTTTTATAACAGCACATCTTTTATCATGTGAATTGAGCAACCATTTTACGTCTCATATACATGTTCGGCCTGCAACAACAATAGAGAACACTTCACTTTTTTGGGAGTGAACTGTGGCCTTCAAGAGTCACACTTAACAACACACCCTTCGGTGGGGGGACACGTCACATTTCTCCTCACCAGCACAGCGTGTTGGGCATAGAACGTCACTCACAGCTGCCAAGTTGTCAGCTTCCTTATGTGACATTTTCATGATTGATGTGTGCTTATGTGTGACATTTTAATTCTTTATGTATGACACTTTGAGTGACACATTTTATCTGTAAAAAGAAGCAGTCACATCAATGCAGTGAAACAATTTACACTAATTACAGTATTTTGCTACTGCAGTAGTGTAAAAACAGCCTTAAAAGTGCTGCAAGCATCCCAACATACTTATGCTAGATCACCAACCTACTCCCAAGTTCTGCTGTGACTGGTCTGGAAATTATTTTGGCCACAGAATAAACAATGTACAAGTCTTCTAAAGGGAACATTTCTGTTTAATTTAGAGCCAGTAATACACAAGGCTTGGAAGTAATTTGATAGTGAGAACAATTTTAACTGCTGAATTTTGGCCTTGAAAAGTGGACA
Organism: Calotriton arnoldi; assembly: GCA_963921515.1. Taxonomy (NCBI): domain Eukaryota; kingdom Metazoa; phylum Chordata; class Amphibia; order Caudata; family Salamandridae; genus Calotriton; species Calotriton arnoldi. The sequence goes on along the minus strand of CAWUFW010001528.1, from coordinate 1,796,656 downwards.
GGAGCATGCCATTCCTTTTAACAGTTGAGAAGTTTAGTAGGCAACTTTTGGAAGAACAATTGAACTATTTTTGTTAAAAAAAAATATTTTGCCATGTAGTGTTAGGAATAAAATAATAATGGTAATGTATGTTATATAGTGTATCAATGTATCATACCGTACTAATGCTATTTTAAGTGCTGAAAATAAAAGATGTTACTATTACAAAAGGTAATTGTACCAACCTTGGAAGGATATAAGTCTGAGTTGGCCTTGCTGGGATTTGAATTTGTAAACTTTCCATCACATTATATAGCAGGAGACATATTCAGCTCACTGAGCGCCCCTTATCCCCACCACTTAATTGAAGGAATGTTGCTTACATGGAGTAAGTGAAGACAACATAAAGCTGTATAGAAACAAGCAAACACTTCGTGACCATCACCTCTTAAGTTTTTTGATTTCATGAGTGTGAGTAGGTCTACAAAGACAGTTGTTCTTTGCATTCTGGCACTTGAAGTCCTGAGTATATATTGGAATAAATAGCCCGACAAGTGCTAGAATGCAAAGAAAAATCTAAATTGAATGTAGTGACACAATATTGCTTTAGAGCAGCTTGCACAAGTGCTGTATTCATCATAAGTGGCATAAAAGCCCTATTTAACTAATCATAGAGTGCAGTGGAACTTAAGATAATGTGGCCACTTAACAGACATGGTAGGGTAAACCTTATTGTGAGTCAAATAAAAACTCGAGAGTCTTTTAGAGCCAGCCAAGAAAGCACAATTTGAAAAATACCCACATGAAACCGGTGGGTTCCTTCAGACTGATTTGTGGCCAGGATATTTTTAGTGGCAACATTAGCTTCGACCTTCGAAGCTGAGCATCAGTTGGCTTATAAACTATGCTCTATTGCGACCATGTGACGACCGTGGGGGTTGGCCCCAACCTTTCTCTCCTACCTGCTTTAGATCCCTCTTGGCCGTATACACTCCAACATAGCACTCTGGCACTGGGAACAAGGCACACTTTCACTTCTTCGGTTTACTCTCCCCACAGTTGCCTTCCAGACAATAAGGCCGTCTGCCTGCGAGAGCTTATTCCATGGAAGCTGCGTGGTCTCGGGTGAACAGACACTACCTTCCATGCATGTCAATGTAGTCTCAATAAGGAGTAAGTGCTAACTGAACCTCTCTTCCCTCTAATAGCCAGAGAGTACGCATACAAACAAGCGTTAACAGCGACAGAACATGTTATCAGCTGAGATGCTTGTTTGATTTGGGTGATGAATGTCAGACCCTGCGTGGATGCGAAATCTTTATCGGAGAGGCGTTAGTGTAACCCGAGGGCCGATACGTTATACTTGGCACGGCTGGTCACTGCTGCTTAAGGCAGGAAAAGCGAAGTGACTTGTTGTAACTTCTATGTTAAAGCACAAGGCCTATAACAAGAGGAAAGAAAGCCGTTCACTATTTGCAACCCACATTTGTAAATATCTCTCAAATCCTTCCTTAAAAGGATAGATTAGAGCCGGATAGCGTTACATAATCTGCAACAGGAGCAATTAGAGGCACGCACACCATTACCTCATTTTGGATATGTTAGGATCCAGATATCGCTTTCCCGGGTGGTAAAATCGTCAATCTCCTCCATGATCCCCCTGTAGAAGGGGGGGGGGGGGCAGACTCACCCGTTGTGCTGGGTCACTTCCACAAAATGTATTTTGATCCGTTCTAGCACCGTGTGTGTCTACACTCAGCGTAAGGTAATGAGAGAGCTCATGCACTGAGGGTCGCGGCTCGCGCTCCAATACTCGCCGCGGGGGAGGGGGGGGTGTTAGGTGTTGCGCATGTCGCAGGGGAGTTTAAATTATTATTATTATGCAATTACTTACCGGATCCGCGCCGCCTCTGCAGTCCTCCTGGGCCGGGGTCCGACTCCCGCGTTGGCGCCTTGGCAAGTACTGCCTGCTCTCAGCCAATCCAGACGCTGCTCCAGCAGCAGCGCCAGGATTGGCTTGAGCAGTGTTGCGCATGTTCTGTTTAGGGCTTAACATTTTTTGCGACCAGCCCGAACATGCGCACTAGGCTGCTCATTAGAAGAGCGGCATGGAACAACCCTCGCTCTTCTAATGAGCAGCCTAGTGTGCGCATGTTCAGGGCTGGTCGCAAAATGTTTAAGCCCTAAACAGAACATGCGCACTCTTGCTGTGCGCTCCGCCGGCCGACGCTGACTTGCAGCTGAACTGTAGTGCTGCCCCGCCCCCTTCTAAGCCGACTGCCTCCGGAGGGATTGCATTGTGTGACTCGTGAGAGAGTCAGAGTTAGTCAGAGAGTGACGGCAACGCTCAGTGGGGCAACGCCCAAGCGCCCTAATGGACGCACCGCCCCTGCCACCACTCCATGTGCACTCTTACATACTTGACTGCTCACAAAGCCAAACAACTCTTCTGCGGCTCAGCAGCAGAGTTTACCCTCCTATGCCACACCAGAAGCCTGTACACGACCCCAGAAGTGGAAAAGTCAGCTCCTGATCCAGACAAGGAGTACTGCCCTCCTATATCGGCCCCCCAAAGATACATGTTTGTAACATTTACGTATTATTCGGGAGAGTGGGGGGGTCTGACCTATGGCCTTTGCCCTTGCTTCTATAGCCTAGTCATGCAACATAATATAATCGTTTTATAGTTTTTCTTTATGAAATTTTGGGTGATCAGTTATGTAGTCACATAGGCACATGTTTATTAGTTCATGGAACGTACCAATATAATGTATAGACCTATAGGGAAAAGGTTTTTGCATCATCACCAATTTTGATCATCTATAGCTTTCTCATGTACGGCTCTAGGCATGTGTAAGTTTCACATCTAATTCCTTGAGATCATCTTGAGAAGCAAGTGCTATCATTTCTCCCACTTTCTACTTAGCCAACTAGGGATTCGAATGATGCAGGGCGAGGCATGGGACCATCTTACTGGGACTATCTGTGAAGGACAAAGTGAGCACTTTCAACTACTGAAAATTTGTAGGGGGCGCTCTAAGCCGGTATCATATGAGAAAGGTATTGGGCAATTTGGGCCACATTACTCACTGTGGCAGAATATAATGGAAGACTTATATAACTGTATTTCCTTAATATCAATACTATTTTTCTGGTTTAGATTTCTTTTTTCACTTTTCCGGATGCTCTAATAAGCACAACTATATATAGTATACATAAAATGCCTAACAATGATTGCATAATAGAATAACACCTTGTGTTTTATTTACTTCTCAGAACCTGTTGGAGGGGGGCATATGCAACTCCCTGCTGAGTCTCTTGCAAGTCTTCATGCTAGTCCATCCCATGTAATAGCTCACGGGTGGGGCAAATGAGAACCTATTTGTTCCCTTTAGTCAGTGATGTCACAAGAAATCTGTAGTGGTAGCGGATCAGTAGAATCCTAACAGGTTATTCAAAAATACCTTAGAATGCTACAGTGTCAGGCACTGTGCTGTAGGGAATGGAAAACAAGTAGGTACAAAATTCTCTTCATGATACTAAAATACTAGTTAGCCTCTTATATTGACTTCATTAGAAGAGGCCTGTTGTTACTGATGGGGTCATTACCCGTGTTATCAGTCCCATTGCGAACTATGAGGTCCATGGAGTTACCAAGGACCTTTCATGTTTCCTGCAGAGATTTTGACTTGGGAGAATCAGAACCAGAATTAGTAGATTCCTCTGTAATTCCTCAGTACTAAACAGATTCTCAGGGTTCACTTCGGCGATGCAGATTTGGCACTATCGCATCCGGTGACCTTTTAAGGAGGGTGAGGTGTCCTGAAAGGAATTTGTCATTATTTAATCTATATTCTGATTACTGATTATGCTACATTTATTATATTTTTCAAAATACATTTTCATGAGGAATACATACACCCCTTTTTATGATTCATAAATCAAACTTTATTGACTAGTAAAACAGAATTTTGATATAAATTGAAAAAGTGCACAATGGCTTTCCTTGGAGAAAGCTGATTTCACTAGTAACTTAGTACCCACCTGTCAGATTCAGTCTCACTGTCATCTTCTTCATCACTGCTCTCAGAATCACTAAAGACAAATGAGAACATGCCAGGTCTTTCACTTTCATCTTCCTCCGTAGTAGGTTGCTCAACAGAAGAGACGATGGGATCCGTTTGGCTTTCAGCAGACACCTTCTGACGATACTCTTCTAGTACTTCTGCCAACAAGTAAGAGATGGATTAATGAGGTACCTGTTACAGAAAGAGAGCTGCAAAGCCATTGGAATGGCCCCTACACAGGAGCAACTGAGGAGCTGGCAAGATTTGTCACATAATCAAATAGATGTGATAACAGTAAACTGAGTATTGCTTAGTGTTGGGTTCTTCTCCTACAAGTCTCAGTTTATGTACTCGTTGGAAAGGCGGGGGATGTGGGGGTGTTGGGATCTGTTTCTTTTATAGCCTGCATGGTCTGCTGCTGCACAGCCTGGAAAGTTAGTTGTTCATGGAATGCTACAGATGTCTTCCTGTGTTTGTCTGAATGTGAGGATCAGTTGGAGGAGGAAGCTACTGAGCTGCTCGTAGGGTATCTGGACAAGTATTTATCACTATGTGTACTTTACAACTACTAAAGGAGCTATCTATCTGAACAACGGATTCCAAAATTTTTGTACATCTTTACACTCAGCTAACAGGATATCTCTGTGTAGAAGTGAGAAAATACCCTTTGATTAAACTCACTCCAATCTGATCTCGCTATCTAAAAGACTATAACCATTGCATGACCATCATCAAACAGATAGCTGCCATCATCCAAACTCTGAGTACTTTATTTAAAAACAAGGGACAAGAAGAGAGAAGACTTATGTGTAATCCTATCTTAGGTTTTCAACTATTTTGGAACTTAGAAACCTTTTTCCCCACATGTAGGTCTTGGAGCTCTATGTCACGTTTGCGTTTCCGGATACAAGCCTGGTGACCCTAGCTCTAGGTCTGGCAGAATTTCTAGCACACAAAATCCAGGGTTTGTATGAAGGTGCAATTTGTACTCTCTTTTTAAAATGTTATCTATCCTTAGGGAAAATGTTGGTCTGTGCATTAAAATGTCCATAAAATGTAAAGGTAACAGTGACTCCTTTCTCACACCACATACATATTTAGAGATATTTTTGTAAGTTTAAATCTCTGTGTACAAAACTGTCTGCAAATGTATGTGGAATGGACACTACTTGATGGGTGATCACAACACATTTGCACGGGCACCCTTCTGTACCACTCCTACCTAACTTTTCTCCCCTGAGTAAGTGCAATTCATTTAGAAAATGCTAATTCAGTGAATCAGAATTTCCAGATTACAAACAGAAATGGAATTTTTACATTTTTACACAAAACCCGCCAGCGTAAAAAGTCCTGTAAATTGGCCAGTTGGTTATCATCAAAATGTGATCTTTCACCATGTGAGATTACATATGTTGTTAACACCCTTACTATTGATGAGCTATATAGGTCTAGAAAGGCCTGTGTTGGAACAAAATTATTGTTCTATTACAGTGGTTCTTAATATTTTGACTTCTATGGACCCGCACGTAATCATTATTGTAATCCGGGGACACCCACTGAGTCATTATTGGAATCTGGGAACCCCCATTGAGTCATTATTGGAATCTAGGAATGCCAGCCTAACAATTTTGATGATTTGAACAAAAAATCAATACGCAAAAATACAAAACAAGCATTTTTCTAAGAAACACAAAAATGATGAAATATTTTATTTAAGTCACAAACACTCGCACTGCATCTAAGAATCAATCTAAGGATACCAACTTAAATTTTACCCTCTATTTTCAAATACCTTTACAATTACAGAACGTTTTAACATTTTCAGTTTACATTTTGCTTCTTTATTTATCAACACTTTATTAATCTTTTAATGTTACTTAATTTTCTAAGCAGTCGTGGACTCCTTGAATAGGCATCACAGACCCCAGGGGTCCCTGGACCACCGGTTAAGAACCACTGCTCTATTACATCAAATCATAGCTACTGACTCTTCAACTTTTACAAAGTATTTGTCACATAAGTTGCAGCATCATTATTGCTCTATTACATTGTTTCATAGCTACTGAAGCATGAAGGTGTCCACCTCACAGTCCCCATTCTCTGTTTCCAATATAGCACTGGTCACTGCTGACTGAAGGAATTTTTCCATATTTTAGCCCTAATCTAGCTGTAAATTAGGCAATAGCACACATTATGAGGTAATAATTTAGATAGTGTGCAGGAATCCATTACACTTTGCCCATTACCTACATTCAAATACTTACAAACTCTTACAGTATATATTGCGTATCAATTAATGATTTCGAGAATCCACATAGGAACAAAATAGACATGTATGCCTAATATTCAAAAACTACTCTGTCTATATTGCAGGCACTAAGTAACCACATGGGCTGCACACTGATCCATGTTTCTGAGCTGTGCTGTCTGCAAACCATGCACTACTCACAGTGTTACTGAGTTAGAGCATACATTAGACACCGCACAATGTATTTAGAAATGGGAGCCTACCTTCATTTTACACCATTGTACAGGAGCAGAATGAGTTCATGATATGGCCCCAGGCACCTGGATTAAGATATTTCATGACTGCTAGCAGGTATGTAACTTGTTTGAAAGAGTCAAAATTACCTGGCACTTTATTTCTTGATCAAAATGAGATTTTAAACGTTTTTTGGATGTTCATTATTTTCTGCAGCTTGAGACCTTTAAAAAGCACATACTCTTTTTAGGTCTGGCTACAGACAGCTTTAACTGGATTCTCAAGTTGTTTGTTGTACAGAGAGGTGATTATGGTACGGAGGGGTTGGCTGGCTAGGGACCATTAATAAAATAGTCTCTGGGGATTGTATTGTAATTAACTTCAGGAATCCTAGGTGGGTGAAACAGATCTTGTTTAACTTGAGCCGTCATTCTCCACCAAAGACAGATATTGCACTTCACCCACTTGGCTTCTTTTATTCCCTGAGGGGACGCAACCAGGGTCAAGGGGAAAGATTGCATCCTTGGTTAAAGGAGGAGCCCCAACCCACTCCCGAGCTGGATGTTAATTCTAAAGTCCAGCTCACAAATAGATTTGCCCCTCTAACTGAGCTGGATGAGCAGGACTGACTTCTTCTTACTAAGACATGTAGTGAGACGACTATTAGTGGGGCCGAGGTCCCCTTGAGGCTCCCCACTCACTATCTTTGCTTAGCTGGAATGTGGTGGCTGTCAAGTCCTTGCTGGTAGAAAAAAGGGAGGTTAACATGCTTAACGCCTTTAGACTTATCTGCCTACAAGAGAGTTGGGACGTGGCAGGGACTGCATTCAGTGGCACGGCGTGAAAGAGCGGTGGAAGGTTGCTGGCTTTTTCTGCGTTGTCGTCCGTGGTGGCCGCATGAAAGAGCAGGAGGGTGGAGGCCACCGCCGCCTCCAAAACTCGTGCCGCTCCCCTCCTTGCTATGCCACTGACTGCATTCATTGATTGGTATGCTGCTTTTTATGTCCATGCTATACCTTCCCAACTTGTCGCGCTAAGGGTTGGCTGGTAACTTTTTTGAGTTTAAGTTTGGGTTGTGACATGGAGCAAATCACCTCCTTTTTGCCCAATGTCTTAGCTGTTCTTCTATCCTTTCTGCGAAATGTATGTGTTTTAATTATTAATGTTTATAATTCTCCTTCCACGGTTGAACCTTTAGAGACTGCTCTAAAAAAAGTCCTGGAAGAGTTTTATTAGGCCCGGTCCGTTTCCCCTTGGTTACTATTGGTAGGGGACTTTATCACTCATCCATGTTCACTTTGTGTTCCTGATAAGAGTAACAAAGCTGGCCATGAGGCAGCTGATCAGGTGCATTTTGTTCACTCCCGGCAGGGTGACAGTCTTAATCTAATATGGTCAGACTATAATCTTGCTAACCTCTTGTCAAAGCCTGTGTTTAATTCCCCAGAGTTGGCACCGAAATTCAAAGGGAGAGGGCTGAATTCTAGTATTGATTTTATTCATGTTTCTGCTTGCTCGTTCTCCCTTTTATTAAATGTTAAGACAGTTTGAATGCTCACGGTGGTCGCAATCCATTCATAGCAGAATACAGCTGGCCTAAGCTAGGGGAAATAATTCTAATCTGCATACGGAGCCTCTTAAAGCTAAGGAGCAGGGCTGAAGAATTAGCTGGGGCAAGATAGTCCCGGAGGATTTATTGAGCGGCCTTCTTTGAACGCGAAGACGCGATTTTGATGTTTGTTTACAGTCATATCCTCAAGTCTTTCTAAACTCCTTCTCTAACCCCACGTGGCGTCTGCAGCCCTTGCATTTAGAGGACCAAGTGTTCTGTACCACATTAGCCACGACCATTACCACATATTTCAAGGAAAATGAAGGCACAGCCACGACAAGGTCCTTAGAGTGGGAGGCTTTTAAAGTGACAATACGGGGAGTTTCCATGGGGTCCTTAGTGGGAGTTAAAAGAGAGGTGGTAAGAGATATAACAGAATTGGAAGGCACTCTGCAAGCACTAGAGGTGGCAGCTCAAGCGGATGTGACGGGAGCTGAAAGGCTGCAAGAAGCTATGATAAAATATGCTGAATTATTGGAGCGGTTACGAACGATCGACTTAAATGCTTATACATTACGCACACACGCTGAAGCGGATAGGGCCAGCACATTACTAGCGCGGCTAATCAAACCTCAAGTCTCCTCCACTCCCATTCTTGCAATCTATGATTACAGCAAACATTAGTTACTTCCCAAGCTGACATAAATAGGACTTTTCAGGAACATTATACCAAACTTTATACGGCTCCCCCCCTAGATGTGACTGAAGCGACAACGCATTTTCTCGGGGAGATTAAACTCCCCTCTATAACGAATTCAAACGCTAAAGAATTGGCAGCCCCGCTTACCTTGGTAGAGATCCGCTCCGCGATAAAGGCATTGGCCCGCAATAAAACTCCGGGCTCCGATGGCCTACATGTTGAATTTTATTCAGCTTTTGCGGCGTCATTGACTCCCAAATTATTACAACTTTACACCGCCTCTCTTGCAGAGGGCGCACTACCACCCACCACTAGAGAGGCAATAGTTACATCTTTATTGAAACCTGACATGGCCCCAACTGATCTTACTTCCTATAGACCTTTATCAATACTTAACACCGAATACAAAATACTTAGTAAAATTTTAGCGTCAAGACTACTCCCCTTACTTCCTAAATTGATACACTCGGACCAGTGTGGGTTCATACCCAAACGCAGCACCTCACTAAATATTCGCCGTTTCCATGCCCTGATGCATGCCAATGCTGCAACAGTCCCACTAGCGGGCTGCTTGTCTCTAGATGTACGTCAAGCGTTTGACACTTTGAGTTGGCCATATATGCTTGCCGTGTTGACTAAGTTTGGGCTACCCTCAGAATATTGCAATTGGGTAAAATTGCTTTATACCGACCCCACAGCCCGGGCCAAGACAGGTGCAACTATCTCTCCTGCATACCATATTTATCGGGGTACTCGTCAGGGATGCCCCTTGTCACCCCTATTGTTTGTCTTAGCACTAGAACCCCTAGCACAATATTTACGTTGCGTCATGACCCCATTTGGCATCCCAACAGGTGCGACGATCCACTCTATATCACTTTATGCCGACGATATGTTACTGTATTTTAAGGATCTGAACATGGACATGCAACCCATTGCAGCAGTGTTTTCGCAGTTCGGGACCATCTCGGGCCTTTACCTTAATGCATCAAAATCTGTGGCGTATTCCTTTTATGATAATTACAACAGTCCCTACTTACAGTTTGCCCACTTACAATTCAAAGTGGAACCCATGACTTTTAAGTACCTAGGGGTACATATTTACAGGACCAATGCGGACACTATCAATGGAAATGTGGTCAGAACTATTAATTCTCTTCGATCACAGGTGGCATTCTGGACTACCTTGCCGTTAACAATAGCAGGCCGATTGGCCGTGTCCAAGATGGTTATGCTACCCAGACTCTTATATCATTTTGTAAATCTCCCCATTGCCCTCCCGACTTGGATCTCTAAAACACTGGATACCCTGTTATCATCCTTATTATGGGGGAAAGGGAGGCATAGGTTAGCCCTGGCCAAGATGCAACTTCCGAGCACTGCGGGCGGTATGAGGGCTCCTGATTTTAAGGCATACTACATTGTTGGACAATTGCAATGGGTGGCATATTGGCTAGCTGGCCACAATTTATTTGAAATCGATTATTCTCCTGAACGCTTACAGCGCGGAACACTACAGGCATTGCTGTGCCCTGGAGCTGACAGAATGCGTAATCCCCCCTTTCTACTGCATATTGCATTGCACTATTGGAAGCAGGCGCTGAAGTATGCACACATGCCTACCCCATATGCCCCCAATATTTCTCTCTGTGGCCTACCTACCCGGTGTGGAATATTATCAAATGCTCGGTTGCGGAGCTGGACACAGGAAGGAACGGGGACAGTTGGAGACTTCTTTTTAGATTGTAACTTGATGCCCCACGACGAATTTGTACGTACTAATGCAGTACCCAACACTCTATTTCTCATACATGCGGCAATCACACAATACATCCGGAAATACTGGCTGATGGATCAGAGAGAACCCCCTACATTTCACCTAATACGAGCTATTCACATAATGGGGCATGGGCGTCACCTTGTCAGATGGCTGTACCGAGGACTGAGGAAGCATCTCAATACGCCATTATTCACCCTGCGGGCTAGTACAGTTAATACTGGTAATTATAAGCACAATCGCAATAGAAAAGGGTTAGGTCGATATCCAAAGGAGAAGAAACCATATACCACTCAATGTTTGGTAATAGCAGTAGTTATTTATATATATAACAATGAAAATCTACAAAGATACATATATATGTATAGTGCAAAGTGTCCCCAGTGAAAATGGAACCTACAGAAATAGTGACATATTGTGACATAAACAAATGGTTTCCAAATATAAGTAAAGTCGACCATCAAAAATGATAAACAATAGAAGCAGCCTCCTTATACAATAATGGGGGCAGTTGAATGGTTCGCTTTTAATTATTGTCGACTGCGTTTCGACCCCTATAACAGTAAGGGGTCTCTTCTGGACCTATTGATGTAGGAACATCTATAATTAAAAGAAGAGAGGGATAGCATAAGTGTGAGCGCTGGAACAACTGCATGGTTGTATGGAACAATATGGGGAGGCCTGTAACTGAGAAGGGGAATGTCTGTCAGCGTGACAAAGTGCACCACAAGGAGGTGATAAGGTAGGAAGGGTACTCACATGGGACCCAGCCGGGCGCTACACATGTGGAAAGGGAGAAAGGAGAAATTGTAACATCCGTTTAAATAAGTTCTGCTATACAAGGAGGATGGTGAGAGAAAACTTACCCCAGTGAGGGGAAACTGATATGGAGGGGTCAATGGCAGTACTCCGCAAATTGGATGATGAAGTGTGTGGCACTGCTGGAGGAACACAACAATGTGTGTATTTGGATGAGTATCTGAAACCAACGGAGGAACGTATTAATCAAAAAAGGAATCAGGAGATTAGGCAAGGCAAACGGTAAGGAATAAGCTAAGAGCGTCCATATCAGGGTAAAACAATTAGTGCTTATTGCGTTGATGTAAACCACTCCGACCTGCGGGGTGAATATCCGAATATGTCTGTATGGTCAAGACACGTCGATCCGTGTATACCTAAAAATGTGAGGAGATTGCCATTAGGAATTGTCTCCAGTTAGCTAGTAAGTGACAGAGGCCTAGCTGCAGGGGTTTGGAACAAGGTTCTTACCGTTTACTGAAAACAATGTTCCTGATAGCGAGATAGTCAACGCGTGCGACCGCTACGCGTGTTAAAGTAGAGCCGCACGAGTCCGTCTACCTTGTATAATGACAGGGAGCCGGAACTCGCTGTGTGCTTAAATAAGAAGTTTGCCCGCCAAAAACCGGACGTCACTGCAGGCATCACTGAGGATAGCCGCCTGACGGTGGGATCCGGTTTTCTGTATTCTGCTACAAAGTCAAAAATAGAAATGAAAAAAGGCCGTGTGGCAACCGGAACAGTTTCAAGGCAAGAATTAAATAAATTTGCCAAGCAGAATTACCTAGGTGTGTGTATGAATATAAAAAAATTGAAATTACGAAATAAACTCTATGGAACATGTAGCAACGACATAACGACATTGGATGGGTAGGGGTATTACTAAGGGGGCAATGGGGAATCTTGTAACATTGTTACATGTTGTTGGTTGAAATTACGCTCAACAAGTATATTTGAACATAACAGTAGAGGGAGCGGGAGTCACTGGGTTTAAGATGATTATATTGTCCACAAACAGTTTTCTGAGCCTGTGAAAGCATTATTGAATGGTATAATAAAATGCGCATAAGTAGTGATTCAAGTAGTGGGATTATAACAATATCCCCAAAGGTAATGTAAAACATCAGTTATGTACATTTACATCAATATGGAGGTTTACAAAATGTATCAATTTATACATAAATCTTCCTTTACATTAAAAATGAAATAGCAACAGTATATCCGAGAACAATGTAGAACAATGATAATGCACAGTTACATGAGTATAGAGCTCTACAAAATCAATGTTGGCATCGGTTTATCAGTTTAGTAATGTGGCCACGAAACCGCGCCACTCCTCCGCTGAATTCAATCCTTGCATAATGGAGTTGGTCCTTTCTATCCAGCGGCACTCTAGTCTTTGCAAGTTTGCGTGATGCCGCCGCCTCTTTCTGGGACAATTGCTCTGTCAATGACCTGCCATTTTATATCATTTGCTGTATGATTTTTTTCAGCAAAATGAGTTACCAGTGGAGCATTGGTGACAGAACACCTAATGCGACTCCGATGTTGTCCGATTCGCGCTTTGATTCGTTGTGATGTCTGTCCAATATACGGTAGATTACAAGGACACCATATACAATACACTACATTGCGTGTGTTGCAATTAGAAAAAAAGTCTAGTGCCTGTCTCACATTGGCACAATTACCACATTTAAAATGTCCTTTCAATTCAGGGAGCCCCCAGACTGATTCCAGGGTTCTAGTTTTACGTACAGTGATGTTCTCTGTGGAGGAATGTATCAAATGATCTTTTACATTTTTACCCCGTTTGAATGCAAACATAGGTGGTTCCATTGTGGAATCGATGTTTCTTAAGAGATCCCAGTTTTTTGCAATTAGATTGCGGACCTTGTTGGTGTGCACGCCAAAGGTGGTTACACAAATAAGTCTGTCAATGGGAGTCTTTTCTTTGGTGGTTAATAATTCTTCTCTCGGGCACGTTTGAGGGACTTCCTTATTAGTCTGTTGGGATAACCCCTGGCAAGTAGTTTGGATTTCAGTACCAGGGCCTCTTTCATGTAGACCTCCTTATGTGAACAATTTCTGCGTAGCCGCAGAAATTGTCCAAAGGGTAAGCCGTCTCTAAGAGCTCGAGGGTGGTGACTTTTGTAGGCCAAGAACGTGTTCCTCTCTGTGGGTTTTCTGTGAAGACTGGTATAAAGGGTGCCTTTCTCATGTTTTATGCTCAGGTCTAGGAAGGCTATGGCTGACTTGTGTATAGTGGCTGTAAAAGTCAGATGTTTCTGGATGTTGTTGAGATATATAACAAAATCATGAAATTCTGTCTCTGTGCCTGACCAGATCAAAAAAATATTGTCAATGTATCGTTTCCAACATTTAATGTTGGAGCGGTACCTATTCGTCATGTTCAGAGCAAAGGTCTGTTCCACATAGCCCATATAGATGTTGGCTAAGTTTGGAGCGAAAACGGCTCCCATGCTGGTCCCTGAGCATTGTTGGTAATAAATGCCATCCGAGACAAAGTAATTGAATTGCAGGGCAATCCTAAGTAGGGAAATAATGAAACTTGTGGGAACCTGTATTGGCCTTGTTCTGGACTCCAGCAGTTTCTCTATTATCAATATACTCTCCTCCTGTGGTATGTTAGTGTACAGTGATGAGATATCTAGAGTTTAGCCAGTCTGTTTCGATGTTATAGGGCATACCATCTACCAAATTAATCATGTACATGCTGTCCCTCACATAGGTTTCTTGTGTTGGAACAAAATCTTTGATGAAAAAGTCAATGAACCTTCCAATTGGTTCTAGGGCCGAACCACACCCAGATAGAATTGGGCGTCCAGGAGGATTAGTGGTGCTTTTGTGGATCTTAGGGAGGGTATACAGGACGGGGGTACTTGGGTTTTCAACATTAAGGAACTCATATTCTTTTTTGCTAATATACCCCTGTTCTTTACCTTCTGTGGTTACCTTTAGTATTTCTTTTCTAATGTCTGTCAATGGGTTCGTGCCTAGCTTCTTATAGTGTTTCTCTTCATTGATCTGTTTGCGGATTTCTAAATCATAGTCTTTGCGATCCTGGATCACAATACCACCTCCCTTGTCCGCAGGCTTAAGAATTATTGCCTTATCATTTTTCAGGGACAGTAATGCTTGTCTCTCCTGTAGAGTAATATTATAAGGTATGAAGCATTTGCTGGTTTTTAGGTTATCAAGACCACCTAGTACAAGTTTTTCAAAGACTAATAGCTCGGGTGGCATCATTGAATTCGAAGGGTAGAAAGTGGACAGTGGTTTTAAGCCTGTCACTGAATCTTGCTGCGTGGGTTCGCTATCTCTGAAGAATAGACGTAGTCGTATCTTGCGAAAAATTTGCAAAAAGCTCTGTTTTCAAATTGAAAAAGTTGGTACGTTCAGTGATCACATACGACAAACCCTTACTTAATAAGGACACCTCAGCTGAGGATAGTATGTGTTGAGATAGATTAAAGATTGGTATTACATTGATCTGTGTTGCCTGATCTAATATGGTTGGGGACCCCATTGGTAATGTTTCCTCCGGGTCTGGCGTTCTCCTGGGTACTGATACCACGTCTTGCCCTTGGCCTTGCCACCTCTCTCTAAAAAAGGCTAACCTGGGTGGTTATCTGAACGACTCGGACCAGGTTGCGCATCCGAGTCCTCAGAGCCTCCTGATGATTCCGAGAAGGTGATGGGTTGATTCCTTCTGAATCTGCCCTACGTGTTCTGCCTATTCTGTGTGCCTATTGTTGTATAGTAGTCCTCCCTGAGATAGGGATAGGCTTTTTGATGACCTTATCTGCCTTTTTCTTCAGCTCAAATGTATTGAACTCATCAATGGTTTTGTTCAGTTTATCTAGGAGTGCCTTAGCTTCTGCTATTCCATCCCCTCCTAAAAGTTCTTTTTCTAGTTCCTCTATTTCCTTTAATTCAGCCTTAGCGTACCCTTCCTACCTTATCACCTCCTTGTGGTGCACTTTGTCACGCTGACAGACATTCCCCTTCTCAGGTACAGGCCTCCCCATATTGTTCCATACAACCATGCAGTTGTTCCAGCGCTCACACTTATGCTATCCCTCTCTTCTTTTAATTATAGATGTCCCTACATCAATAGGTCCTGAAGAGACCCCTTACTGTTATAGGGGTCGAAACGCCGTCGACAATAATTAAAAGCAAACCATTCAACAGCCCCCATTACTGTATAAGGAGGCTGCTTCTATTGTTTATCATTTTTGATGGTCGACTTTACTTATATTTGGAAACCATTTGTTTATGTCACAATATGTCACTAATTCTGTAGGTTCCATTTTCACTGGGGACACTTTGCACTATACATATATATATTTTTTTGTAGATTTTCATTGTTATATATATAAATAACTACTGCTATTACCAAACATTGAGTGGTATATGGTTTCTTCTCCTTTAGATATCGACCTAACCCTTTTCTATCGGATTGTGCTTATAATTACCAGTATTAACTGTACTAGCCCACAGGAACCACTGTTTCTGTTTATATATTACTTACCCTGGTTCCTAGTGAGTAGGGTTTCCCTTGTCTCCTGTTCTCGATTATTCACCCTGCAGCAGCGGTGGGACGGGGCGCTAGCAAGAGACTTGGAGGATAGAGAATGGAATGTAGCCCTGGAGCATCCTAGGCGGGTGTCCCGTAACTTTAGGCTAAAGACAATACAACTTTTCATATTACATAGGGCCTACCTCACTCCTCTGACACTACAGAGGATGTACCCCACTGCTTCTGCTGATTGCCCCAGATGTTCTCATCACCCCGCAGACTTTATCCACATGTTGTGGGCTTGCCCTACATTGGGGAAATTTTGGTCAGAGGTCACACGGGGTCTATCTCACCTAACAGGGTGTTCTCCCTGGACTACTATAGAGGCTTGTCTGCTGGGTCTTTTCCCTCTCCCTAAGAAGGCAACTTTACTGCGTCGCTTTGCGGGATTGGCGCTGATGCTCGCTAAAAGACTAATTACACAGCGCTGGAAATCCCGCGCAGCGCCGCGTAGGGGTAGGTGGGGGGAGGAGGTCATTAGATGGGCCGTGGCTGAGGGAGAAGCGCTCCGGCGTGAAGAGTATAGGGGATTAAGGAAGAAGCCGATCTCCCTGGACTGGGCCCAGCTGTTGGAACAGTTTAAGGTGGAGGTGGGTGAAGGGACAGAGGGCCCCCAGAACACACAGACCACACTGAATGACCACACAGACAGTACCTAATTTTCAGTTGTATTGGGATGTGAACATGCATGTTGGGCCCCTCCTTCTCTCTCTCTTCCTCCTCCCCCCCCCTCTCTCCCTTGTCCTCCCCCTCCTCCTCCTTGTTCTTTTCTCAAGTAACCGAATGTTCGCCCCCACAGGCAACCTGCTTGGGGGACTAATTGGATAGAAGCGGCAAAGTTCTAAGGGAAGTTTTTCGGGGGTGGGATGTATTGAGGGAGGGATAAGGGGAGGGTTGGTTAGCTGGGGGGGGCGAAGTTTATCAAAAAGACATAGCGATATATATGGTGTTCTGTGAACTGATGGGTAGATACTTCTGTAACTTAGCTGAAAGTAGAAATGACATCATTAATTGCACTATTAGTAACTTTGTATGGACGCATATATGTAAATATATGCTAGTTATGTAAAATGTTCTCAAAAATGACATACAGAAAGGTATAACCTGCCTGTACTCTTGCGAATTCAATAAAATATGTGTTAAAAAAACTCCTTCTCTAACATTTGTAATCAGTGCTTAATTTGTAAAAAATAAGTGCCCAGGCCCTCATCAGGAGGCCACTGTAGCCTGCAAGCGCTACCAATGACAGTACCAAACCAGCTACTAACCATCCCACTCCTACAAGTGTGACAATTCAGACTATAACAGGCGCCCAAAGCTATAAGATTAGCATGGACGGCAGGTAATAGTCATTTTGAACGTATAGTGAATTAGTAAACAACTGTTGTTTGGCTCACTCTAAATCAAACAGCCCACCATGTGGCAGACTGTCATAAGTGCCGGTGCTGCCAATTGCGTGCCGGTGACGAGCACCAGAAACCACTGGCTCATATTAAGCACTGTTTGTAATGAAATACAGATGGCACTTACTAGAAATACGAATATGAAGGGATACGTTGGCCTAAATGGTTTGATAAAAGCTGCTCAAAGGCCCACAAAGATCTGTTGGTGGCTCTGCACTACAAACCTAGGGAAAGGGGTTTAGTTCAAGAGGCAAGAAGACGCTATAAGGAGGCCTGTAGAAATTGCAAGAATGCGTTAACAAGTGAGGTATGGGATCTGTTAGTGACCGCTTGTGAGGCCGCAGACAACAATGCTTTCTGGAAAATAGTGAATTAGCCGCTTATTAACAAGTCACTGATCCTAGATATGGTTCATACCATTCCAGATCAAGACTGGGTAAACCATTTTAAATCCATTTACAAGATGGCTATACCTTTTCATTGAGATTGACAAATACGATAACAATGTATACCCTGAAATATGCACACATAGCAGCGGCAGTACCGATAAATGTAATATCAATGTACGCTGTAATATACGCACGCACAATGGTGTCAGTACCAGTAAATGCAATACCGATGTACGCTCTAGCCTAAGCACACACAGTGATGTCAATACCATTAAATCCAATGTCAATGTTCACCATAACTTATGCACGCATAATGAAATCAATATCTGTCAATGCAATGTTGATGTACAATGTAACAAGTGTACGTATAATTAGGAGAGTATCAGTAAATATGATATCAATAACTGCCATGTTAGACGTGCTCGCACTCACAAACTCTTATGATTGCTGTCAGATTCATCTTAGATGACCTCCCCATTAACCCCGAGTCAGATATACGTTGTCAAACAGGCCCTGCGACCCAATCCCAAGCCTACCGATTGACAGGTCGCATGTGAGGTTACACTTAGCCCAAAGACAAACGCGCACCCAGGGAAAACCCGGATCGATCCCACAGATATGTAGTCACACCACAAATAGGACAGTCGAGATTGGCCCCAATAAAAAACGTTTGGCCAAAGGATCGCGTTCCCAAAATACCACAAAGTTAGATGCCACGTGTAGTTAAGAGCACGCAGTCAATCAGGACATGACATGTACACTGCACGGGTTGATCACACGATCCCCACATCAGACATCTGGACAAGCACACACTGGCCCACACTAGCTCTTCCCGAGATCGAGAGCCATCTGTGTTCCCCTTATCAGATGGGTTTTCTTGGTATTTATGACTATGATGCTTTTCAAAGAATGTCAAAGTGTTTGATTGTACCCACAAAATGTATATATGTGCAGCCAAAACTGCTGTACTCCGAGTCTGTCTTCAGGCGCACCTCTGTCGATACTCTCCCGACTGCAGCATTTAAGTAAACCAACTTGTTCGTGTTTTGCAAAATGCCTCTTGTCTTTTTATTTATTTAATGTAAATTCATATTCGAGCAACATTTTGGCGAGCCAGATAGGAGAGATTGGATTATCGAGCCCGACTGCTGTTAAAGGAAGGACCCAGGCCAGAACGGATTCACATCTGCGCAGCGAGATCAGTGAGCAGACGCCATAATTGATTAGAAGTTCTGCTGAATCCACGGGGCAGAGGTCCATCCGCCACAGGGTAAGAGACTACATCTGATCCTTAGTCCCAGTATGTGGCGTGTAGCAAACTAGGACAAGCGTGATGATCACTTTTGCTTTTTCCCTAGTCAGCATGCTAGAGAAGGCGAAGGTAGCTATTATTTTGGCTTTATTTCGCTTGAACCGTTGAGCATGACACAACAGGTACACCCCCGGCCCTTGGTGTGTTATATAGGGCCACTTATTCATTATCCTTAAACCATTGAGAAATACACAACAGGTACACCGCGGCCCTTGGTGTGTTATATAGGCTCACCACCTGAATCTTATTGTTTAGTTAAAGCGAGTTATCTTAGGGACTGCCAGTTTCTTAACACGGTCTTTGAAAGAAGCGAAGGGTGGAATTTTTCGCTTGGACCGTTGGGCGTCATGTAGTCGGTACGCACAACGCCTGGGTGTGACATAGGGCGTAATTCAGACTTTCGGGAAAAATTTGAACCCTTTTTTCTCCGCACAAATCGTTGCTATTTTTGGCCGCCGAACCGATATTGACAGACTATCGAGCTCCCTTAGCTCTATGTGCTACACGGAGAATCCCTCTCCTCGGGCTGTAAGCACTGGGAGGGGACCTAAGGTTATTTGGACAAAGTAACCATTTTTTCTGTCAAATCTCTTCTCTTCTAATCTCTTTTAGATTTTTCCATTTTATGCATTATTGATGTCATGGTGCTGTTGAAAGTTTGCAGATTGTGCTTCATGTTAAATGTTGTGTCATGTTAGTAAGTTTATGCGTTTCAGGAAGTAATAACAATTTTGTTCATAAATCAGAATTCCATATTTGCCATTTCACTGCTAAAAGTCAACTCATATTGTTCTGAGCTAATCATTACACTTTATAGCAGGGTTATTATTTCATTGTATTTGTCATTGTCAAATTGTTAAACGTCTGTCAATGCATCAGTTTTTTAGAGCAGTAGATTTTTTCTGGCACAACCCTGTGTACATAATTTTCTCCACAGTTAGAGCAGAATTTGTAATCATTTAAAAATGTTGAGACTATCAAAAGTTTGCAAATTCCTTAAAAAACGAGTTCCCTAATCCATCATGGAGATGGAGACTACACTCAACCATATGCAAGCTAGGTTCCTCACACAGGCCCGGAAATTAGGAAAACATTGCTACGAGTGGCACGCCCATACCAAAGCATACGCATTCCCCTGGCCTGAGGGCGGGAAAATTCAATACCAACATCATAGAGAACACAAAGACACACATACAGACCAGATATACAGGTCAGAAGAGGGTTAAATGAGAGGCCCTACTTGAACTATCATCCATCTTCGAGGTGGCCCTGGCCTAGAAGACTATCCCTGAGTCTGTAAGTGAGGCATCTGCACCACCCCACCATACACTGGCTGGGATGTGCCCTTGCTGATACCAGCCATCCTAGTCACTCCCGCGCTGGGTTGAACCAATCCATCAGTTTAGGAGGCTGGTGGACCTCCCCTGGGGCAGCAAGCCACCAGACCCAAGGAGGGAGATCACCGGACCCACCAGCCCAGACATAGTCAGCCCGGGCTCAGTCCAGAGCCAGGCTCCCACGGGGTTCAACCCCCAACCCATCGGTCGCAACCCATCAGTCCAAGCAGAACGAGGAGCACATCCTCCTAACCGCCCCACATGACGCCCTAAGGTCAGAGGGAAGTTGGTGGCCGTCCTGGAAGATGATTCCACCAGTGGAGGGGAAGACAGGGGCCCAGTCCTCCAAAATCCGACTCCGAAGGGGGAGCCGTGGGCTATACTCCCCCAGGGTATGCCCATGGTGCAGAGGAAGCATCATGGAGTGAGTTTGAGGCCAAAACACATTATCTAGAAGAAACTTTCGCAGCTCTGAGCAAAGGAGACAGCCCAGGTGAGAAGTAGAGGAGAGGAGTGAGTTAAGGATAAAAAGAAAGAGAGCTCTCATCTGGGAAGCCCAGCAGGGAGAGGGAACAACTCACCCTCCCTTGGAGGGAGCGGGGCAAGGCCCCGGGCCCCACATGGGGATGAGCCCAGGGAAGAGTCAGAAGGAAGGCCCCTAACAGAAGCACACACACCACCAGGCTGCCGGTGCAGAAGAGGGGCCGACCAAGAAATAAGTAGTCAGGATAGCCTGATTGCAACACAAAAGAGACACAGAAGGAGCAGTATGGCACCTTTATGTGCGCACAAGGAGACCGACGACAAGGATGTAGCCGCTCCCCCCGAACGCGTTGGTCAGGCAGACCAACCCCTAGAGAGATAGTGCCCAGAGAAGAGGGCAAAGACTTCGCGCAGCCCTTTTGTCATCTACTGGAATACTAGACCGAAAGGAAGGGCTAGTATGATCGTTCCTGGCCGGAGGAGGGATAGTTTGAACCTGAGGACATGGCCATTGCACAGGATTGCATTTGGCATGGGGGGGAGATCCGAGATGGAACTACCCCTACATGCAAGAAAGCCTGAGACGATGTGAACGCTACGTCAGGGAGAAACCGACGAAGCCGCCCTGCGCCAGAATTTGCCCGCTACTGCAGAAAGGTGCATCAGGGAGCATCTACGTGCCTTGGGCAAAGATGGACAAAGAAGGGCTCAGAAACAAACTGCCCCTCATTGATGGACAGGGCAGGTAAGAAGATCTTGTGTTCTGATAAAAACACTGCAGGGATAAACTTAGCGCTAGGTGACATCAAAAGTCTGCTCAGCAGTCTCATCGGGTAGCAGATAGACACAGTGTTTTCTGAAGCCCACATCCCTGCAGTCAGGCTGATCAACACTGAGCATGACGAGGCCGCATTTAACTCACTTAGACACCAAATATGGACGACCCTGCTGGAGATATTCCCTGACCACCCAGACATAGGAGGGTTGATGGGAAAAAGCATGAAGCCTGGGGAGAATGTTACCGATTTCCTACATAGAATGAGAGAACAATGGTCACAAGAGACAGGACAGTCCTGGACCAACACGGGTCCCCACGTTGCATTCTTTTACAACATCCTCAAAAAGGGACTACCCACAGAGATCCACCTGGACTAGATGGCGTAGTAGAGATAGACACCAAACCTTGACAGAAGATATAGGCAAACATATTGCATTATTACCGAAAGAAACAGGAGAAGGACAGGGAAAAGCAGGAGCAGGTCCACAGAGACACCGTCAAATTGGTCCATCAAAAATTGAAGAAGACCTCTATAGATGGGGCTGCATTGGCCGCAAGAGTACAGATGGCACCAGTCTAAAAGGGAGTTCCACCCCAGACCCTAGGGGATATCCCCCCAATACTAGCAGCACACACTAGGGAGGCTGGCTACAGCTAAGCCTTGCAGAATGCCACTATTGTCACTGACCAGGTCACATGGTCAATCAATGTCGCCTGAAAGCGTACCATGAACAAAAAGGCATAATCCCAGGACAGCCCACACAGAATACCCATTCACAAAATCAAGCCTAGAGCAATCCCATTGCAGCTTCCAATCAGCCCAAGGGAAATCAGGCAACCAGTGCCCCACCACAGCAGGGACCGGGTGGTTGGCTGAGCGCATGGCAACGGTCACCGCAGACAGAGAACCCAGCCCAGCAAGAGCAGGGGCCAATGCCACGGCAGGGAGGGGTAACTGTTTGGGGAGGCAACGCCTTTACACAATCACAAAATACAAACAAGCAATAACACGAGATCACCCCCAACAGTATGTATCCCCCTCACACACCATTGTGCAAGAACATTTCTTTACCTACATCCGCAAGACTTGTGTAGGCCACCAAATACTAGGTCTATCGGGAGGCCATGCCAGAATTTACCATCCAAGTGCCCATAGGGGTCTAGGCCTCCTTCCACTGTTGATCCCCCAGGGAGGGGCTAGCTGACCACGCCCCAGGGTCTGACAGTCTGACGAGGGAGCAGGGCGGCCACCCAGAAGCTGGCACCCAGGACCGCTCATCAAAGCCCAACTTTGGGCAGGCTATGTAAGTCTCGCCAACTTCAGGGTTTACCACCAAATGGAGGCCCTCCTTTAGTTTCAAAATCAGGTAAATACTCCTGTGTCGGGAGCCGGGTTCCTAACATGCGCAGGACAAAGTTGTCCTCAAACCTCCAAAGAAATGCACTCACAAGACCCCAGTCTGTAGAAGAAAATCCATTGAGTCCATTAACACCACCCACATGGGGCCGAGCACGACGAGTCTCAGCGGCACACTGGACCGTCATCAGAAAACACAGCAAACAAACCCGATCCTACTCATTTCCCTACTGGGCCCGACCGGGGTCCACTAATGACCCTCAGACTAGAAACAGCCCAAAATTCTCAAACCTTCCAGAAAGAAGGCATAACCCAACAACCCAACCGTGATTAGAGAGAACCTCACTGCACGCCACGTGCAGAGACCAGAGAAATGCTCGCGTATTAACAGACAGACCACCAAATAAATAAGACTCCTCTGCTTCTCAAAATTACACGCAGCCCATGCAAGTCCAAAGGACACCCCTGCACTGAGTAAAATACATCTTTTACAGAGCAGCCCACAGAGGAAAATACTGTTCCCACCATAGCAAGTAGAGGGGGGAGCAAAAGTACAAATAAAACTAAAACAAACTTAAAACTTACCAGTCCCTTAAAGTACTAACACCATTCTTCAACACCGTGCTAGGTAGCTTCACACTCCAGTAGAGCCATAGAACATACCTGTTCAAAGAAAACCAGAAATTGTTCTAAACACTGTCTAATGATGTGCTTTTTCCAAGCTAACAGACAACCCACAGCTCTTAACCTACAAGTCGGCGATCTAACCACATGTGCACCATCATTGCTGCAGCTGCCACCTCTTCAGCCAAAGCCTCCAAAAGAAATTTCGATCATAGCCTCCAAAAGGACTTCCACAAGACAACCGCTCAAGAGCACAGACTACAAATGACTTTACAGCTGTTATTTTATAACAAACTCTCTTTTTTGCTCTTCACCAAGACAACACACTTCTGGGCTCCCAGTTGACAGACTTCTCCCCCGAAGACCATCCTAGAGCCTACAAATGTTTTTTAAGTTATGTACCCCTGAATTTTTGTACACACTCTGCTTAGCCGGGGTGCTCGCGCGCCCTGTTAATCCTGAAATAGTGCCTAGTTCCATGAAACCCGCTTTGACATTCCTGCAATGCATGTGCAGAGACCTCTCGCATCTCACATACATATACACTGATCCCAATGCTAGCATCCCACGAGCACTACACAGCGAACTCCTACACAACACATGATATCAACACATGACCACCGTGGGCACTCAGACCACAAACAGGTCATGTTACATATGTTCACTGATACCTCACGCCATAGGTGCTGACAGACTTTTCTTACCCCAAGAGTTAGCCCCCGAGAAAGCCAGATGTTTCATCCACCCGTATCTCTGTAGGATTACCAAAGATATAACCTAGTAGAGTAGAAGCACATAAAGCAATAGTTAACATCTCCCGATATGAGGTCAATCCCACAGCACTGTACCTTTTTACTGAACCTAGCGACATTCAAACAGAGTTAGACAGTTTGCGCACACGGGGCACTGTAGGGGAGGACACTATTTGGCCCCGAGACTTCATATAAAAGTGGTTCTTAGAGGTAGCAAAACCACCGCTCCAGTGTGCAAACGAGTCCGCCCCAGCTTCTGTCTGTGGTCCCCGGATGGCCCTCAATGTATTTGGGGATGCCTTTTTTAATGACAAATGGATCCCCGGTATGGAATTCCAGTGAAGGGCAATCCACCTCGACAATGCTAGAAGAAATGAGTCCTATGGGAGTGGGTCGAACTCCAACACAGACACCCCATGTCAGGAAATCTGGGATACTGAGATAAATAGGTACACATGGTTGGAAGGGAAGGGGCAACCCCTAATTGTAAGGAAACTTACACTGTATTGTTTGTGTTTCAGAGGCGAAGGGATAATACTGTTCGGGACCAATGTCAACTATGAAGCAGTGCTGCACATATCGGACCTGCAATGGGGCACCTCCATGCAAATTGATTTTTACTGCCATTGTGGCGACCACGCCTATGCCCAACTCGTTCTCGGATGGTGGGGGCTCTGCGCCCTCATAACCATACACACCCCGACCCTGGTCATCCCTGGAGAAAATCTGTCTGAGTTGTTCCAGCAACCGCTGCAGAAGAAAACAACTCTGTTGCATCAGGTTCAAAGAAGAACTGCTGATAATTTTGGGTGCGCTCAGTACTGCTGATAATTTTGGTTGAGCTCAGTCCAAGACATTCCAGAAGAATTCAGACAGTTCACAGAAACTCAAATCAATGCAGGAGGGTCCACACCTTTCTTCACCGTTCAAATAAAAGCAAATGCCCACTGGTTACAAATTACCAGGTGGGAACTGTTGAAAATGATCAATGACACTAAGGTCAGCCATAATGCTATCAGGGAAGAACTGAGAGCCGCACGCCTCATGGTGATGCAACATCGGTTTGTGTTGGACTTGATGACCGCGATGAAGGGAGGGTTGTGTGCCAAGATTGGTGCTTGCTGTGGAACTTTTATCCGTGGAAGCGACGAGTCTCAGTGGCACGCCCAACCTTCATCAGAAAACACAGCAAACAAACCCAATCCTAACCATTTCCCTGCAGGGCCCTACTAGGGTCCACTAATGACCCTCCGACCACCTCCGTATTATTTTATTCTTTGTTAGATGCAGAAACACCCGACCACGGGTAAACGCCCATCGGAACCCACGGGAGGCAACCTAGAAACAGCCCAAAATTCTCAAACCTTCCAGAAAGAAGGCATAACCCAACAACCCAACCATGATTTGAGAGAACCTAACTGCACGTCACGTGCAGAGACCAGAGAAATTCTCACGTATTAACAGACAGACCACCAAATAAATAAGACTCCTCTGCTTCTCAAAATTGCACGCAGCCCATGCAAATCCAAAAGACACCCCTGCACTGAGTAAAATAACACATCTTATTACAGAGCAGCCCACAGAGGAAAATATTGTCCCCACCGTAGCAAGCAGAGGGGGGAGCAAAAGTACAAATAAAACTAAAACAAACTTAGAACTTACCAGTCCCTAAAAGTACTACCACCATTCTTCAACACCCTGCTAGGTAGCTTCACACTCCAGTAGAGCCATAGAACATATCTGTTCAAAGAAAACCAGGAATTGTTCTAAAAACTGTCTAACAATGTGCTTTTTCCAAGCCGTTGTATTTTCAGAGTCCAACAGGGCTGTATTTTAGTGCCCTAGCTTTTCATTTTATATATTAAGCAGCTAGACTTATTTCTGACAGCTCAGTGAGTGGATGTGCCAAGGATAGAGAACAGGTTGGTCCCAGCCATATAATATGTGGACAATACGGTTCTCATAGCAAGCACAGCTAACAGTCTGAAGTGCCAGGATAGGCTGCTTTGTTAACTTTATTGACCATCTGTGCTTGAAGAACAAGTTACTTACCTTCGGTAACGATATATCTGTAAGAAACATAGGTTAGTTATAGATTCCTTACCTTAGAATTACCCCCATGCGTCAGACTGGATCCGGAAAGTTTTTCGTTAGCAGTACCCCTGCGCGTCGGAAGGTGGCGTCGGTCGACTCCGCGTTCGTCGTTGGCGTCGTGGTTGCCGAGATGACGTCGCGGTAGCTACATAGACGCCGTCCTTGCGCGCTGACGTCAGTTCTGTACACGACTTTCCATGCCAGAAGCGCAGAGCCATGCAAGACACTGACCGCTGGTGCACAAAACTAGGGCCCTGAAAGGAAGTCCTTAACCCTAGAAGTCAGTTCGCAGAACGGGGAGGATGGGTGGGGCGGTAAGGAATCTATAACTAACCTATGTTTCTTACAGATATATCGTTACCGAAGGTAAGTAACTTGTTCATCTGAAAGAAACAGTTAGTTATAGATTCCTTACCTTAGAATAGATACCACAGCAATACCAACCCCGGAGGTGGGTGTGCGAACTAAGTTCACACCAGAAAGTCCTGCAGAACAGAACGGCCAAAGAAGCCGTCTCTCCGGACTTGGCTGTCCAGGCAGTAGTGTTTGGTGAACGTGTGCAGCAATGCCCACGTAGCTGCCTGACAGATGTCATGAAGAGGGACTCCCCGTCCCAAAGCAGTGGTAGCTGCCGTCGCCCTGGTGGAATGGGTGCACAGCCCCACTGGAGGCTCCTTCTTTGCCAAAGAATAGCAAGCTTTGATGCACAAAACGACCCACGTGGAGATGGTCTATTTGTGCATGGCCCGACCTTTCTTGGCGCCCACGTAACCAACAAAGAGCTGGTTGTCCACCCGGAATTGTTTGGTGCGATCCAAATAGAAGGAAAGCGCATGTTTTGGATCCAGACGGTGGAGCCACTCTTCCTCTTTTGAAGGATGCGGAGGCGAAAAAAAGGTGGGCAAAGTGATGGTTTGGCCAATGTGGAAAGAAGTAACCACCTTGGGAAGAAAGGGAGGTCTAGTTCTGAGGACGACATTGTCCGGATGAACAGCCAGAAAGGGAGGCTTGGAAGAAAGAACTTGTAGCTCACTCACCCTGCGCGCAGAGGTGATGGCCACCAGAAAGGCAGTTTTCAAAGTTAGAAGCCTGAGAGGACAGTTATGTAGCGGCTCAAAGGGAGCGCATATAAGATATGTAAGAACCAAGTTCAAGTCCCACTGGGGCATTATGAATGGAACAGGAGGAAAAAGATGAGTAATGCTCTTAAGGAAACTATTTACAACAGGGGACTTGAAAAGAGAAGGCTGATCAGGAAGCCTAAGGAAGGCTGAAATGGCCGAGAGGTAGCCCTTTAGAGTGCCCAGAGCAGAGCCCTGCTGGGCCAAAGAAAGGAGGAACAAGAGAACCTCAGAAAGAGGGGCGGAAAGGGGATCCACAGCCTTTCCTGTGCACCATGCCACAAATTTGTTCCATCTGCAGGCGTATACCGTCTTAGTGGAGGGACGCCTGGCTGACAAGATAACATCACAGACTTCGGGAGGCAGGTCAAACGACGTCAACTGCCACCGCTCAATCTCCACGCAAGGAGGTGGAGGCTGGACAGGTTCGGGTGGAGGACCGTCCCCTGCTGCTGCGACAGAAGATCCTCCCGAAGAGGCAGTCTGATCGGAGGATCGATGGCCATGTGTAGCAGTTCGGGATTCCAGACTTTTCGTACCCAATCCGGAGCCACAAGAATGACTTGGGCCCGGTCACGCTTGATCTTCTTCAGCACTCTGGGCAGAAGTGGTACAGGCGGAATGGCGTATAGAAGACCGCAATTCCACTTGCGACGAAAAGCGTCGCCTAGCGAGTGCCGGCTTGGAAATTCCAACGCGCAGAATTGCTGACATTGCACGTTCTCTTCGGTGGCGAATAGATCTAACAAAGGCTCTCCCCACTGTCGAAAGAGACCTTGCACCACCTCCGAGTGAAGACGCCATTCGTGATCAATCATGCACCTGCGGCTGACTTCGTCCGCCCTGGCATTCAGGGAACCTGCCAGGTGTTGAACCACCAGGGATATGCCCTGATGTTCCAGCCATGTCCAGAGGTGGAGGGCCTCCTGACATAGGGTCCACGACCCCACCCCGCCTTGTTTGTTGCAGTACCACATGGTGATGGTGTTGTCCGTGAACACCTGCACTACTCTTCCCCGGACAAAGGGAAGGAATGCTTTGAGTGCAAGACGAATCGCCCAAAGCTCCAGAAGGTTGATGTGGAGCCCGGACTCCGCCAGAGGTCTCTGATCTCCACCTCCCCCATGTGGCCACCCCATCCCAGAAGTGATGCATCGGTCACCACTGTGAACTCTGGTTGGGGAAGGGAGAGGGATCTGCCGTCGACCCAATCCTGATTCGTTAGCCACCACTGCAATTAGTGTGCAGTGCCCTCCGAGATCTGGACGCAATCGGACAGGTTCCCCTGATGTTGTGCCCACTGGAACTTCAGGTCCCACTGCAGAGCCCACATATGCCATCTGGCATGGTCCACCAGCAGGATGCAGGAGGCCATCAGGCCCAGTAGCCTGAGGGTCATCCTGACCGAAACCCGGGATAGAGGCTGAAAGATCGGAATCATAGCCCGAATATCCCGGACTCACTGCTCGGGAGGATAGACCCGAAACTGCGGATGCTAAGCTGCCACGGAGCGTTAGTCGGCTCATT
This sequence comes from Calotriton arnoldi, assembly GCA_963921515.1. Lineage (NCBI taxonomy): Eukaryota > Metazoa > Chordata > Amphibia > Caudata > Salamandridae > Calotriton > Calotriton arnoldi. The sequence goes on along the minus strand of CAWUFW010001528.1, from coordinate 1,767,524 downwards.
AGCTATTTGCTCTTCTAAATCAAAGGTGTTTTTAGAGTTTTAGTTAAACCGGGGGGCTTTTAGAATTTTAATTGATTGTGTACTGTATGCTTTATGTATGTGCTGCTATCGAGCTGTGTTATAGCTCGGGGGACACGCTGCTTTTGCATTTTGCACACTTCCGGGCCGACACTAACTTGGGGCAGCGCTCTAGTTGCTGGATCCCGGCCAGGCTATTTAGGAGCCCGATGACGCGACCGTGCAGCGGATGCTAAGCTGCCACGGAGCGTTAGTCGGCTCATTAGCTATTTGCTCTTCTAAATCGAAGGTGTTTTTAGAGTTTTAGTTAAACCGGGGGGCTTTTAGAATTTTAATTGATTGTGTACTGTATGCTTTATGTATGTGCTGCTATCGAGCTGTGTTATAGCTCGGGGGACACGCTGCTTTTGCATTTTGCACACTTCCGGGCCGACACTAACTTGGGGCAGCGCTCTAGTTGCTGGATCCCGGCCTGGCTATTTAGGAGCCCGATGACGCGACCGTGCAGCGGATGCTAAGCTGCCACGGAGCGTTAGTCGGCTCATTAGCTATTTGCTCTTCTAAATCGAAGGTGTTTTTAGAGTTTTAGTTAAACCGGGGGGCTTTTAGAATTTTAATTGATTGTGTACTGTATGCTTTATGTATGTGCTGCTATCGAGCTGTGTTATAGCTCGGGGGACACGCTGCTTTTGCATTTTGCACACTTCCGGGCCGACACTCACTTGGGGCAGCGCTCTAGTCGCTGGATCCCGGCCAGGCTATTTAGGAGCCCGATGACGCGTCCGCGCAGCGGGCGCGCCGCTGGCGCGCCGAAGGCGCGCCTAAGGCAAGCCCGTCTGCGCCCGTCCGCGGACGGCCGGGACCAGGGGCCACGACCCCTGCCTCCCTGCGTCAAGTAAGGTATAGCTATAGCGCGCAGCAACTAAAATCCTTAAACTGCGACCTTAGTGTGAACTGTAAACATCTCATGGACTTGGAGAGCACGAAACAGGGTTGTGAGGACTGTTCTTTTAAATTTGACCCACGCCCCCTCTCTTCCTTATCGGCTGGGCTCCCGGTCAAAGATCTTGCTGCCATACAATTGACTCAGATGGTATCCTCTCCTACTCACTGTAAAGGTCCTCTTCTTGATCCTGTATTTTCTAATTTGAAAGATTTGACCTGTTCGGAACCTTATCCCGTACCTTGGTCAGACCATTTTCTGATCTCCCTCCAATGGTCCCCTAGGTCCACTCCTCTGTCCATTTGTCCGTCAAAAAAATTAAGTCGCTGTTGGTCTAAATTTCCTGTGGAACAGGGGCCCTTGCACTGGACACCATGAGACCATCTCTTGATCCGGACCCTCGAGTAGCCAACGATCAGTTTAATAATTGGATCGAAAGCTCTTTAGATGTGATTCTTCCTAAGAAGATCACTTATATTAAAACTGGACCTAATAGGACGGCTTGGTATACCCCTAAACTCCGTGAGCTAAAACAAACTTGTAAAAGAGCTGAGAGATCTTGGAGGAAAGATTTCACCTCCCCAAGAAAAAGGAGTACAGAGAAACTATTAAGATGTATAAGACCGAGATTAGAAAGGCTCAAGCTCATTATTTTGAAGAGAAAATCTCCTGGGCGGCAAACTCCCCGTGAAACGTTTCGTATCGCTAAAAACTTCTAAAACCCCCGGTTCCCCTGATATTCCTGAAGCATCACTCCATCGTTGCAATGAGCTTGCAGAGTTTTTTTTCAATAAAGTCCAAACCATCAGTAGCACATTTCCTATGACCGACTGTGACATAGACCCGCTTTGTATGGATTGTATTGCTCAGTCATGAATATGTGTTAGAAGCATTTCCTCCCTTAAATGAGGAACTTTTTCGGACCATCTCTGCACTTGTTAGGAGTGGTTCTCCCACTGATCCGGCCCCCCCCAAGATTCTGAAATCAGTGGTGGATTTAGTCGGTCCTGTTATGGTCGACCTGATTAACTCCTCACTCTCTCTTGGGGTGGTGCCTCCCTCATGGAAGAATGCAATGGTAAAAGCCTTATTGAAAAAGCCGAGCTCAGATCCCAGCTGTCCCGGTAATTTTCGGCCCATTTCTCTTCTTCTATGGGTTAGTAAAGTGACAGATAAATATGTGAACTTAGTGCTATCTAGGCATCTGGAGGATGGCAACCTCCTCCACTCGTCTCAAACGGGCTTTCGCCCTCGTCAAGGAACCGAGACGGCACTATTAGCTGTCGTTGAAGAAACTAGGACAATTCTTGACGCAGGAGGATCGGTGGCCGTGATCCTCTTAGACCTTAGCGCGGCCTTCGATACGGTAAATCACCGTATCTTGGTCCAGCGACTCCACAAATTGGGTGTGTCCGGTGTTGCCTTGAAATGGTTAAGTTCCTTTTTAGAGGATAGATCTTTCCAAATTTTTGAGGGTGAAGACATCTCAGATTCCCGTCCCCTGTACTGTGGAGTGCCTCAGGGTTCGTCCCTAAGCCCCTCCCTTTTTAATGTGTACATGGCCCCTTTAGCCGACAGTGTCCTTCCCTTTGGAGTGCAACTCGTCACCTATGCTGACGATACGCAATTAGTGATCTCACTGAACCACGCAGATAGAGCCTCTTCTTGCTTGCTGCCCTGCCTTGAAGAAGTTGCCAGATGGATGACGTCATTTCATCTTAAATTGAATGGCGACAAAACGGAGCTTATGCTCCTTGGCAATAATTCCCCCAATGAAATAGACTCCATTTGGCCAGCCTGTATGGGTCCAAAGCCCACCCCAAAAAAGGAAATAAAGAGCTTAGGCTTTTGGCTTGATGATGAGCTTAGCTTTAAAATTCAAGCCAGGAAAGTGGTCTCCATTTGCTTTGGCATACTGAGACTACTTCGTAAGGTGCTACCGTTACTCCCTTTTCAAGCTAAAAAATTGATGGTTCAGGCCCTTATATTGTCTCGATTGGACTATGGAAATGCCCTATACTTGGCTGCTCCTAGCTCGGTTCTGGCGAAACTCCAAATCGTACAGAACTGTGCCGCCAGAACCTTGGTAGGGCTCTCTGGCCGTCAATCGGCCAGATCTGCCTTAAAAGCCCTCCATTGGCTTCCGATCAGGGAAAGGGTCCATTTTAAAGCCCTGTGTATTTTTCACAGGGTGCTGAAAGGGAGGGGACCAGCCATTATCTCTTCTTTGGCCCATCCTTACCGAGCCAATAGGCGGCTCCGTTCGGATGATCTCTACTTAGCTTCGGTTCCCAGAATCCGCAGGGCTAGAAGTGGTGGCCGGCTGTTTTCGTACAATGCGGCCAAACTCTGGAACGCCCTTCCTCTGCGGCTCCGTGGGGAATCCAGTCACAATACCTTTAGGAAGGACCTGAAGACCTGGCTTTTTCCCATCTAACCCGCTGTAGTTGATCGGTGTCCGTCAGCGCTGGGATGCCTCCGGGTAGCTATGCGCTCTAGAAATGTTACTTCATTCATTCATTCAACCGCTCGGATAAAGAGGAGCTTCTGAGAGGGAGTCAGGTGTGACTTCGGCACATTGATGGAGAACCCCAGCGAATGCAGGAGGTCGGCCGTAGTCTGGAGGTGGGAGACGACAGCCTGGGGCGAGCCCGCCTTCAACAGCCAGTCGTCGAGATAGGGGAAGACTGGAACCCCTGATCTGCGCAGATGAGCTGCGGCCACCGCCATCACTTTCGTGAACACCTGAGGGGCGCTGGGAAGGACAAAGGGGAGCACAGTAAACTGAAAGTGCTCGTGGCCTACCGTGAACCGCAGGTAGTGCCGGTGGGCCGGCAGGACGGGGATTTGAAAATAAGCGTCCTGCAAGTCCAACGCTACCATCCAGTCTTCAGGGTCGAGGGCAGAGAGGACCTGAGCTAGCGTCAACATTTTGAACTTCTCCTTCCGGAGGAAGCGGTTGACGTTCCTGAGATCCAAGATAGGGCGCAGGCCTTTGTCCTTCTTGGGCACCAGAAAGTAGTGGGAATAGCAACCACGACCTACTTCTGGGACAGGAACTCGCTCGATGGCCCCCTTGGCCAAGAGTGCCGAAACTTCCTGTTGGAGAAGGGCCAGATGATCCTCCGACATGCGATGGTACTGAGGTGGCATGGATGGAGGGGTAGTCTCGAAGGGGAGGGAGTAGCCCCTTTGGACTATTTGCAAAACCCACCTGTCTGACGTGATGGTGCGCCAGTGGGGGAGGTGATGGCGAATCCTGCTGCCCACTGGCGATTGGTGGCCCTGAAAGGTCGGACTAGGAGGGTCTGGAGGCTGCTGCAGAGGGGGCTGTGGTGGATTGGCCCGCCTCTGGCCCCCAGAACCACGGCGGTGGTCCCCACGTCCCCGGCCGCGCAGGGGCTGAATTCTTGCGCTGGCCTGTAGCTCTGGGCGGGACGTGGCGGGGAACCCCTTCCATAGCCACGAAATGGGCGAAAAGCAGACTGCGCAGGGCGGGTGGTGGAGAGGCCCAAGGAACTGGCCGTAGCCTGAGAGTCCTTAAAGCGCTCCAGCGCGTTGTCTGCTTTGTCACCGAATAGGCGACGGCCATCAACGGACATGTCCATAAGGGTGGATTGGACATCCCCTGAAAAACCAGTCGACCTCAACCAGGCGTAGCGTCGAAGGGCTACCGACGTGGAAATCGTCCTGCCTAGTGAGTCGGCGGTATCCAGCCCACAGCGCTGCGTCTCTCCCTTCGGCAACTGCATGAGAGAGTACAGCCCGGGCCTCCTCCGGGCACTGAGGCAACACTTGCGCAACCGTATCCCACACGGAGTGGGTGTAACGGCCCAACAGACATGCAGTGTTTACCGACCGCAGTCCCAAGCTGGAGGAAGAAAACATCTTCTTCCCAAGAGGGTCCAGCTTTTTGAATTCCCTATCAGGTGGAGCGTTAGGGAATGATCCCTTGGAGGTGGAGGCTTGGACCACCAAGCTCTCAGGGGTGGAGTGTTGGGAGAGGAAAGTGGGGTCGCCCGGGGCCGGGCGGTGACGTCGGGCAATCATCCTATCCACAGGGACCCCTGTGTTAGGCCTGGACCAGGTGCCCAAAAGGATATCTGTTAGGGCTTCATTAAACGGCAGCAGGGGCTCCGAAGAGCTCGCTGCCGGTTGAAGCACCTCTGTCAGGAGCTTAGGCCTGACTGCCACTGTAGGTAGCTCGTGGCTGAGAGCCTCGCTGCCCTACGCAACACCACTGCGTAAGACACTCCCTCGTCCGTAGCCACGGTAGGAGGAGACAACATGCCAAGGTCTGGGGAGGTATCCAGACCACTGGCTTCTCCCAGTTCCTCTCTCCACTCCGGTTCACAGCCTAACTGGTCAGTTAAAGGGTCTCCAGACCCCTCCCAGTCCTCCTCACCCTCCTCTGGTTGCCAATCCGGTCTAAAAGAGCCAGGGTAGAACAGGGGCACAAAAGTACCCGTCGGCGTCGGATCTGGCGTCGACCCTCCGTGTCCACAACGGGATGGAGGCCGGGGTCAACACCGGCTGGGGACACAACCGGCGTCGGCTGCGGATGTGGTGCCGGTGGAAGCGGCGCCGGGGGAGTTGTAACTAGGTCGGCCGGCGCTGAACCGCATCCAGGCCTAGATCCAAGGGGACCCAGCGGGGTCGAGGCCGAAGCCGCCGTCATCGAAGGCCGAGTCCGCAGGGCCCGAAGGCGCGCCGGCAGAGTCGGGCTGCCCAAAGATGGCGTGCATCGCTTTGTAAAATTGACGAAGCTGGGCAGGGATTGCTCCAGGTCCCGGAAAACCCGGAGTCGACCCTTCAGGCTCCGTACGCGGAGCCGGGGGAGGGGCAACACCCGCATCCCTCGTCGCGTCGGCCGACGGACGGGGAGAAGTCGAAGAGCGACGATGCTTCTTCGACTTACCTGACCCAGAGTGCGAAGACTTGGATGAGGAATGATGGTGGCTCCGCGACCGGTCTCTCGACCTCCTACGCGGCCGGGACCTCGAGCGGCGCGGAGCCGACTGCCGGGCCTCGAGAAGCTTTCGGGACCGCTCCAGCAAAGACTTTGGATTCATGGTCCAGCAGTCGGAGCACGACTTGGGGTCGTGGTCGCGCTCGAGGCAGAATAGGCACTCGCGGTGCGGATCCGTCACCAACATCAGTCAGTTACAGGAACCGCAAGCCTTGAAGCCAGGCATCCCTGACGTGCACCAGGAGGCGAAGACTCAAAAACGATGTCGACAAAAGTCACCAAAAAGTCAGTCAAAAAGTGACTGGAGGTACCACTCTCTCTGGATCTGCGCTGGCTGGGCGCGGAAAAAGAAAGAACTGACGTCAGCGCACGAGGGCGGCGTCTATGTAGCTACCACGACGCCAACACCGAACGCGGAGTCGACCGACGCCACCTTCCGATGTGCAGGGGTACTGCTGACGAAAAACTTTCCGGATCCAGTCTGACACCTGGGGGTAATTCTAAGGCAAGGATTCTATAGCTAACTGTTTCTTTCAGATAACTAATTTGATCAAAACCTACAAAATGGTCGTGAGGCCAAAAAACGTGAAAACTAAAACCCACTAAAACTGGGTACGCCATTGGTAAACCTGACAAGTTCTCCTATCTAGGAGTTATGATAGACCACAAACTGAATTGAGATCCTCTGATGAGAACTCGTGTGCAGTCCTTTAATAGGGTAGTGCATAGTGTTGATGCCTTTGCGAGGCGGCTTGGGGACCCTCATGTCAAATCTATAGTGAACCTCTACAAAGTCAAATGTATTCCGCCCGTGGCTCTTGGCTTGGAGATTTGGGGCTATAAGTCCAGTCACACCATCCAAGTGGCCAAAAACACTTTTTGTCGTAGAACTCTAAGTGTGCCTTCAGAGATTGCGCACAAAGAATTGAATATAGGGTTCATCTCTGATTTTATAAGCATTCGCCCTGTTATTTTATGGTTATCTGCATGGCTAAAAAACTAATTTGATTTGAACAGAGAGATCCTGAATGATTGCTTGGGGCTAGACTACTCTCGTTGAATCCCTTGGTTACAATATTTCAAAGGTGTTTTGTTTAATTTGGGTAAACTAGAACTGTTCACCAGCTCAGAATTAATTTGTAAAAAGGATGTCACATGGGCCAAGGAAGCATTTAGCATATCTGTGTAAAAAGTAAAGAGGCCCGTTCAGGCACCATGTCATGGATAAAACCCCAGGTCAAATGGAACTGTATTTAACACAGGATATGCCTACTTTGCACAGACGTTTGTTTCCCTATTTCTGTATGAACTTGTTTCCACAGCTTTTAGTCAGCTGGAATAAGTCATCAGAACTTGCTATTTGCACATGTGATATGGTTGCTGCACTTGACACTTTACATGTTGTTTTTCTATGTCCTAAATTTGCCAACTTGAGACATAAGTATATTCGTCCACTACTTTTGCCACTGAACTTTAACCAAGTGAGGCCTGCTCTGTTGTACTTCCAATTTGAAGACAATTGTACTGTTTGTTTTTATGTATCTAGGTTTTTTGCGGGGGTGTTTCATTCTACTTGTTGAAATAACTGTTGTCGCATTAGTGTGTCTTTTATGAACTTTGTATTTTTATCTGCTTTTATGATTTAATGCTACAAATTGAATAAAGTGAGTTTGATTTGATTTGAAAGTTAATTTATGTTCCCGAATCTTCAAGTCATTGTGTTGATGATTGAACATAGTTCAGGTTTTCAAGCCATGAAGTAATGAAATCTTGCATAGATAAAAATGCTAATTTGGAGTACAAAACCCCATTCTATTTAACTGATCCTTGAATTCTCGATATTAAATTGTATTTGCTATAATGTTTAGTTACCGGCCAAAGTTCATAATTTAAGTGAAGCGTTATTTGTTGGGGATCGTGATCACTCTCCTGTCTTGGTAAAATTTGATAACTTTTGCAGGGATAAATGTTGGTATAGTAAAGCTGTTTGTAATCTATTATGCTTTGTGAATTTTCTGCCAAGATTGTGAGTTTTGCTGGCTGATCAGTTTGAATTCTTCCATTCAATATGCGGAATGCCATATCGAGGAACAACTTACAGATATAGTCGCTTTTTCGAGTCTTCTATCTTAATAAGTCTGGTATCCAAGGGGGTAAATTCTTGATGTCAGGTCAGGTGAATTAGCTGATGATATGTCTTTCCTGTGTCAAAATGACATTTTTTAAAAATAACCTGTAATATTGTTTCAGGATGTACTTGAGTTCTTCAAGATCAGAATACAGCTTCAATTTGCTTTTTATTGATGGAGGAAAATAAATGTTTACTATGAGCAAATGACTCAGCTATTTAAGGCTTAGAAGAACAATCAATATAAACTTTGATTTTCAATGGATTATAGTAGCTTTGGATTTTAAGCTGTTGTTGTATTAGAGTTAGTAAGCTGTCACTTAGTCGTCCCACCAGACATTTGTTTGCAAAAATTTCATATGTATAAAAATTGGATAGGTAAAAAGAATCACATTTCCTGGTTTCGTGAAGAAAAACAATATGGTGATTATTAAGAAATGTTAATAAATGTGTTCCATTGGAATTTATATGTCGTTCAATGCCAATTCTGAGTGTAAATCAGATTTTATCCACCTCTATAGGGGTTGGCGATTTCTTACGCACAAAGTAACAGATTGAGCTATGGTTGGGAGAAGAGTATTGCCACTGCCACTTTACCCTAAAGGCTGCATTCTGGGACCTGCCCCCCCTCATCTACATTCTTTTTGTAAGAGAGCAAGGATTGGAGACAGGAGCATTGATTCCTTGCTGTCTGAGTCATGCAGGAGGACAGAACAAACTCCTCTGGCCCATCTCCTGCACATCCAAGAGACATTGAGTCTCAGAAGATGTCTCTGAGGGATCCAGAAGGCATGCCCATAGGGAAGCAAATTTTCGCTAACAATGAGCAAGCTCAGATATATTTTGTCTGTCTCCTCCATTCTTCGGGAAACATAGACGTCTGTTGGTTAGAGGGGATCTTTTTGCTTACTGGGCTTTTAATCTGTTTAAAGTAGAAACTCAAATGATCATAAGGAAAACATCTCCTGAACATGACCCCTAAAACAGTCACATTGTTAAACTACTTGTAAACATTTGATCACATTGTATTCTCACTTCTTGCATGGCTAATACACTCACATACCTTTGACTTTCATATAATTAATGTTTATAGTAAAGCTAATGCTAGTTTTGATTTGCGGACCACACATATGCTGGGAGAAGATGCATTTTCAGCAGTGTCCATGAATCCACATTCTCCTCAGTGGCCCAGAGGGGTAGCTGGTGTAGTTAAAAAAAATGGAAACTGAACATGAGCTCACTTTTGGTTTGCTTTTTGAAATTTTGGAGCACATGTAATGAAGACTGAAAAGACATGCTGGATGCTGTGAACCAAGTACTGAAACAAGTAGTTTGGAAGGAGAAGATACTGCTTGCATAGTATATCCAGTAGATAACAGGAAAGAGTATTGCCTTTGCCTCATAGGAAGTAAGGAATGATGCAGTGAAGGAGTTAAAAGTAGAAAAAATGGCCTCAACAATGGCTGCTAACTGGGGTAACATTGATAGTTCTTCTTCTGAAAAAGTTCCAGGATGTTTACTTGACTATCCTTATTTCTGATGGCCAGCTGAAATATTGAGCTTCTACTACCATTGTTTATGTGCCTTCGTTTTCAAATTGTTTTTGACCATCCACCTCTCAATTGGCAGATGACAGAAGCATCTGTGGTGAAATATAACAACATATGCGAAACCTAACAAATAAATAGGTGTAATCAGTGTATCTGTAATATTTAATGTCGATATAATGGATAATGAATATAATAAATAAGTTAAGGGAAACAAGAAAAACATAATTGAGAAATCCAAGCCCTCTGGTACACCCTAGGCCACATATGCAGAAATGCACAGAAGAGGAATGGACATGGCTTACTCCTGAACTAAAAAACATTCCGTGAACATACGGCAAAACCATAGACCCCTCACTGGTACAGCCTATTCAGCAGGATTCAACGGTTGATAATGTTGAAGACTATGTAGAAAGCTAATTGGATCTGCACACCAAAATAATCTAACATTAATATCCTGTCTTTGGTAATCTAGGATTTAAGTGATTACGGATTAATTTGCTCTTACAACGTGAAATCCTTTTTGAACTTGCTAAAGGATAGTATTAATTTAATTAAATACCTGTAACTGTTCCACCATAATAAACCCCAGTCCATTGACTGACTATGCTAAATTTGAGATAGGTATGTAGTTGGTCATCTACTCTTTGTCTGGGCAGTATTTTTTTCAAAAGGGTTGAACTGAGACAATTTGTGATCTGGGGAGGGTCAGAATCTGTGTTCAAAGTTTTTGTACTCAAAACATTTGAATACACTCCTAAAACCAAATAACAATATTGGCATAAACATAGATCCTAAATCAGCAACTAAAAGATAGCTTTTACAACTTATAATATCAGTGTATGGATTAAGCGACTGCTACTGACGGGACTTACACCCCTTCAGACGTTATGACAATTTACCATGAGTGCCTCAAGGAAGGCCTGTTTTTTTTCAGACACAGATCCTTCATTGTGTAGTCTATAGTTGAGTCATTTCAGAACAGCCTGCATGACGAGGAACTCTATCTTTTCAAACTGATATCAGCCATCTATTTTCATAAGACGGTGCTGGACTCTGCATATTTTAATTATGCGTGCATTTCTATAAGATTTCTGGGCCACATTATGCTGAAGTGGTACACCAAATTAAGGCTTTAATTGATTGAAAATAACTATAACAAAATTATTAAGAAAGAAACAGAGTTGAGTTGTACCTTGTTCATCTCGAATCAAAATGAAAGTTTTGCTCCACGTGCACAGATGTTAGCTCGTAGATCCTCTAGTCCAATTGCAGGAAGACACACATCATAAAGCGCGACGACTATGTTCAGCAATTCAAAAGAAGACACCTACGAAATTATTAATATTGCAGTCTGTTAGTACATTTTGCATTCCCTTGCCACATTATCTGTTTGTACATTTCCAATTTCACATGAGAATTACCTTATTAAGCCTTCACAACCACATTATAATACAATGACATTTTCACTTTAAAAAAAGTTTTACCTATTTTACAGCATTGAAAAGATTACACTGTTTGCCTGTGACTGTTTGTTACATTTGATTTCACAGAGAATTATAATATGCAGATTGTAATGTATTTCCCTGAATTGTGAAATTAACAATTTCATGCAAAGAATATTCGAGGGCTTAGGAAAGCACAAAAATGAGATCATCCTCATAATTGACCTGTTCATACTAAACTCACCCCTTGTCAAGGGGCCCGCAAGATAACAGAGAAACTTGTAGCTAGATTAGACGGGAAAAATGGGAACAGAACGGAGACACTTTTAAAATTAGCACCTTGGGCGCCATCAGACAAGCAACATCTGACCCATCTTTTGCAGTCATGTTTTACAAATCCATGCTCTCCTGGTTGGTTCTGAAGGATGGAAGTTTATATCTTAGGGGGACTTTAACAGAAGAATGGGTATTAAAACTCTTCTAGTTACATGTACATTTATTATTATAATATTAAGCACTCATTGCCAATGTCTGCCAGAAAGCTATGCAGAACACTGGTACTTGATGAATCTAAATTTAGGACCGAAGTATGTAATTGCTAAACCATCTCTCATAATACGACACTCCAATCTTGTGGCTGTTCCTTTTGATATCATATTATGCCTTGTATAATGTTATCCAAGCTGTTTATTGTTGAAAGGAAAAAGGAATTATTGTTACCTCTATTGCCCTTTATCTGTCCCTTTATCCACTCAGTGATTCAGTAATCCGTTATGTAAGTGAGGGGCTGTCATCCCTTGAATGACAATTAATAAACGTTTTGCATATTTTTGATCCTATTAAACTGTAAATCATAATTGTACAACATATTTTTTCAAAGAAAGCCCAGTGACTTGGAGCTTTTAATGATAGTGGGTGTACATGATTTTGATGGTGTCTAGCTGGTTTTAAACAGGGTTGAGGGCTGGTATGGGTGAAATACGTGGAATTTATTGGCATTGAGATTATGGTGATGAGAATCATTCAGGCCTTGATGCTGGTGAGGGTTGAAGCCAGCCATTAAAGAGATGTTCTGAGGAGAGGAAACCATCCTTTAAGACTGGGTGACATTGGCATATTGATGTTAAGACATGCCACACTCTTTGATGATTTTAGCCAATGGTTCGAGGTAGCATTTAAAGAGTGGAGGGTTTAGAACAGAGCTTTGGGGAACTCCTTGAGGTATGGGAACTGGCTTGAATAGAGCACTGTCAATCTTGATGATTTGTGTGCAGTTAGCTAAGAGGGATTTAAAACACTCAATACTTTGCCTTCAATATCCATACAAACTTAAAGGGAATAAATGAGAATCTCATTGTTAACAGTGTCCAAAGCTGCCAAAAGATCAACAAATTCTAAAAGGCTAGAGTCAATTTTGCCCAGAATGTGTAAGGTATCATCAGTGACTTTCAAAATGTTTAAGTGCTGCCGCCAGCTCTACAAGTAGTGAAGATCATCCAGGAGTTTGCTTTCATTAACAGACAGAGTCAGTTTAGTGAAAACTCAATTTTAATGGATTTTGGCAGGAAAGGGTAATCCAGAGGCTTGGTGAAAGTTATTGAGATCGCTTCTGTCTATAGATAGTTTCTTCAGGTGAGGTGGTGCCAGTCTGACTTTTAAGAAGTCAGGAAAAACACTTGTAATACTGAAAAGTTGGTGATGTTGGACCAGTCTGGCAATAGGCGTTTGTATCTCTTTGGTAAGGTTAGCTGGAAGAGGGTCATTGACATTGGTGGAGGATTTTGGTTCGGAGATTGTGGAGTGGAGCTCTAGCACAGAAATCCTGTTCAATGTGGAAGAGCTGTTAGGCAATTTTCTGCTTAAATCGGCTTAAATCTGGTCTCAGGGTAATAGGATGAGTGGAAAGAGAGGCTCGGTGCTGTTTGATTTATGTGTCACAAAAGCAGGCAAATTCTTCACATTTCTTTTCTGGTTCTACTATGATAAACGTCAGAGGTGGGTCTGAGGCAGCTCTTACAAACCCAAAATGTTTCCTCAACAGATTTTAGCAGAATCAATTTGGTAAAAAATGATTTTGATTCACTGTTGCGTTCTTTTGCATACCAATAGGCAGGATGTGTTTCTTTCAGATCTCCTTGAGTGGGGGGAGATCATTGAAAATCTCCATATTGGTAAGATTAAAGGCAATAATAGCAACATTAATGTTGCAGTCTTTACAGAAGACTGGAAGTGAATAGAGATGCAAGATCACTGGGGGTAATGTTCCTTGTCTACCTGATCAAGGTTTTTGCCTTTGGGTTGGCCACAAATTGTGATAGTGGAGAAGAACATAGAGAAGGATACATAGAAATAACTAGACTAGTCGACCGCCTTGTCAACTGCTACAAGATCTTTTTTAGCACTCATGAGGTCGAGTGTGGCATCTTTAATGTGCTTGGGTTTAAGGCAGTGCTGAATCAGATTCTGTAGGAAGCAAACAAACACAGAAGAAGCATTCTACCAAGAGCTGCCTCTATAAAGGTTAAAACCTCAGATGAAAACATGATTGTTGATTAACAGAATACGTTGAGATGTGGTGTGGGCCACTCACTGTTCAGCAAAGGAGTTGTCACCTGGAGGATGATAGATAATATTTATTCTGGTTGATTTAGTGGTAGTGGGTGAGAGTCCGATACAGAGACATTGAAATGTGGGAAAGAAGTTGGATTCAACCAGGCGGCAAGGGACTAAGTTTCTGTAGATCATACCTACTCCACCTCCTACTTTTAACTCCTTTATCCAGACTTATGAAGTAGTCCAGAGGAAGAATGTAGAATGGAGACGTGTCAATGAACCGAGTTTCCATCAGTACCAAGAGATCTAGGTACATGTCCACAGTTGTGTCAACAACTTCAATTTGGTGTTTGACTGCTGATCTTCAGCAATACAGCAGACAGTTCAGGAGGAAAAGGAGGAAAAGGAGGAACTATGCTTATACGGGTAGGTGTCTAAGAGGATCTCAGTGACATTTCTTGAATCCATTCTTCTATTGGGAATAATGGAATATATGCATCATTGTGATCCTAGAAGTTTCAGAACAACAATCCATTAGTAAGTTGTCGATTTTGTCAGGAAGGAAAGAAAGGAAAGGAGTGACAGTTCTATGATTAACTGCAAATTAGGTAGGAAAGATATATAAAACAGTAAAACTACGAATATACATTTAATAACATATTAGGAATGAAAATCAGCAGATACATAAACCAATTATAAGACAAAAAAAGATAATAAAAGATATGAAGTAGAAATGAAAATGTAAAAGCTATTAATTATCCATGGAATGATAGTACTCTATGAGCATAATCTAGATAGAAACCCAATTCAGCTTTGCTTTAATGCACATTTAACACCACTACAGGGATGGAGTGATAGGGATGGCAGGACAAATTAAGCAAGTGCAAAGAAGCACAGCAAGGCAAAGAATAAAACCTATTGGTATTTTTTTTAAAAGGCATTCCATATAACTGCATAGGTATTTATTTGCTCCCTTTGACACATTAACAAGCCCCTCAAGTTAGTAAGCCTGCAAAAATCCCAAATTCAGTCTCCATACTGATTTTTATTCCACAGGATCAATCTCCTGCCTACCAATAATGCTTATAATATACATTATGGATCTCCTAAAAGGCCTCAGAATAAACTTTGAAGGAAGGTAATCATAAGTAGGATTTTCAGATGTCGGTCCATTATAAGTAAGGCTCCCGGTTTTCCATTTTTACAGATTTTTACATATTAAGACATTCAGAAAACAATGTGTCCATGTCTGTATTTATTTTAAAAAAACAGAAAAAATACACAAAATTGGTCTTTTTTCCATTAATCACCATGCTGTCATTCAAGACTTTCAGACCAATACCTGTGTAGATTGACAGAATTAAGATTTTAAAAAGTGATGAGATGTTCTTAAATATACTTTATATATGCCTTTGTTTGTACTATAATGTTAATATTTTCACTTAAGATCAATGTAACAATTATCAGTTAAATAAATGTGGAAATATACTAGACACAATTTAATTTGATTGGGAACCACAAAATAAATCTGCATAAACACAAATAATATGGGCAAAAAATAAGTATGGCTAAATACAGACATAAATGTCCACACAATAAATTCCATAATGCCATGAGCCCTAATTACATATAAGGTTCCCAGTTTGATAAACCTGTGACCAGTGATTATTGATTTACCCAGGTCCAATGCAAGTCACTTTCAGTTTGTTTTCTGAATGGTGTAAATAAACAAAAGATTTCCTCAATTTGAGGAGAATTCACAATGAAGCCAATCAGGCTCTCTATTGTCAGAGTTTATTATGCTTCCTCTATATCACTTTCCAGATCTATGGAAATTCAGATGAGCCTTTGTTTCACTATTGGATACTGTAACAAAATGACTACATCACCTTTATACGTTCACCTATAGGCACATCCACTTCACCACAGAGATTACACTTACACAACACACAGCAGACCAAGGTAGGTGGTGTATGGTATTTAGCACATGTTAGGCCCAAGGAATACTGTAAGTCGCTAGCGTTGCCTCAGTCAGATGGGTAATCGATCAGGTCAGTACAATCAGAGTGGCAGCCAAAACCAGACTTGTGTTCTCCCCGGGATGCCAACGTTCATGAGAAAATGAGAGGGGGCTCAGATGTGCAAATAGTGATTCCAGAAAGACAATGGTTAGCGGCAATTTGAGCGAGTGTTCTGGGAAGCAATAGAGACTGCACTGGAGAGTGAAGGGGCAGTGGTGCCTGGTAGCACAATTTTGAAGCAACCCATAGTGATACTCTCCCCTTGCACGGTGTTGTGAGAAGCATATAATAAAATAAAGGGGGTGGCTAAAACAGGGAGTTATTAAGTGCAGGAGACATTCAATAGATTGTAAGGATTAGGGAAGGGCCAAAACCCAATCCCATATTACATGTTTTTCTTGGAATTCACTAGGAACATGGTAGTCTGGAATATCGAGTTACTAAAATATCGTAGCCAAACTACTGGGAACCGAAATATTGAGGAGGTTAGTGTATATTGGTAAATATAGATTTACCATTCTTAACTCCACATCCATGTACCTTGAAGATATAGATCATCAAGGTACAGCACAAATATCCAAGGCCATTTGTAATATATATTTATTTTGACACTTGCGGGAAGTGAGGCACAGAGAGGTTAAGGAGATATATATAGTTTGGTAGATGCAGGACATCCATCAACAATTGGCAGATGTCCTGTCTGCTTAATTTACACTGACTATGCATCGGTAGAATTAGCAGATGTCCCGTGTTTGCCAAATTATAAATTATCCCGGTAATCATTTATTGAGGAACACACAACTTGGTCATATTAAGCAGCGGGGGTTAAAAAAACCTCACCAGTCACTCTAACCAAATCACTGCTTTCATTCCCCACTATTATTGTCTGTTATCGCTTTTACAAACACTTCTCAAAGAGCAGATCAGATAACTATTGAGAAAAGCTTAATATACAGATAGAGCCTTCTGCTTCCTTCATGAAGCAAATACTCCTTCCTCAAGCATCTGGCACGATTACTATGACAAACTCCTTGCAATCAGTAGGCATAGGGTCTCATTTATTTCTTGGCGATTGGCCCATCCTCCGCCAGTGCGATGGAGTAAATTACTCCGCCACCCTGAGTAAGGTTCCAACAGCCAAATTTAGAAATTGCCGCCGGCCCAGTGATATTTCTAGCATTTGCAGGAACTGCTGTGGTGGTAGTTCCAGTCAATCCATTGTAATTTTGCATATGGCTCCGTCGCACAGCAAGCTTACAAAGTTTTTTTAATTTTTAAAAAGAAAATCCCCAAGTGGAATTTTCTTATGGAAAATAAAAAAAAC
This sequence comes from Calotriton arnoldi, assembly GCA_963921515.1. Lineage (NCBI taxonomy): Eukaryota > Metazoa > Chordata > Amphibia > Caudata > Salamandridae > Calotriton > Calotriton arnoldi. The sequence goes on along the minus strand of CAWUFW010001528.1, from coordinate 1,750,576 downwards.
AATGCCCACCTCCAAATGAGAGTTTCCTCCCAAGGCGAGGGGGGCACTGACCACCTATCTATGTCCCTTACAGCGAAGTTTTTCCTGGTGGTGACGGGCATGGAAAAACGGCTCAATTAGATAGGCAGACATATACCAAACCTCAGACTCCTTCGGACTGTGGGAGAAATTTGACCATGGCAGAGACAGAGCAGTCGCTGCTGTCATCAAACTATGGTCCACCCGCACTTAATCAGGCGGGTGTTTTAAATCAGGTACCTAGTCTCTATCTAAATGAAACACTAACTCAGAGAAAACACGACAGCAGATATGGATGTACTTGTGAACTAAAGAACCCTGAAAGCATTCCATATGCTCCCAATAGATGGCACGGTCACACTTACAGTGATCTGTATTATCCAAAAGGCTTACTGAAACAAAAGTCCAATGTACTTGCAGAAACTGACTCCTCACTACATCTCAATTAGAAACCTTTTGTTAGTAAGCAAATGTTATTTGACTTTCGTTCATCAGACCAGCATAGCAAAAAACACAAAATTAAATCAACATTTTCATACACATGCTATAAAAAACAAATAACAACTTATGTAAAACAAGTCAATATTTTCAATTACATAAAAATGCATTTGTATATAACCCTTGTCCCTCAGAATCATTACATACAGAATTACAAGACTCAGTTAATCACTGGGAGAGCCAGGTTAACTGTGCTAATTGCACATTATTCACATTAGTACATATCAGCACCTGATTAAGGACTCCCCCTTTGGGAATTTGTTTTTGAAAAAACAAAAAAATATTTTAAAGTTTTGTGGGCGGCCATCAAAACTGACAGTGGCCATCCACCAAACTCTTAGTACATTGAAAGGAACTGTCTGTGACAGCAGTACCCTTCACTGTACAGAGATGACCGTTGAGTCGGCGGTTATGTTTACATCTGGCGGGTGGTTGTCCATCAGGGTGGCAGAGGTAGCCATTTTAATAAAACAAAAGATGGTTAGATTTTTGAGTATTTTTTTCTATTGGCACTGAATCTGTTAAAGGAGGTAACATAAGTATTATTTCTCTCCAATAACTGTAAAGTTGACTGTTTTACCTTCTGCTTTACAGGTAGTTAGATCTGAATCTAAAAAGATCTGAAAGAGCAACACTTAAAACTCTTCAAAGCAAAGCAGTGCCAGCTTGGATGATCCCACAAATTATGAACTAGGTTTCTTATTGATAGATGCAACAAAGGACAGGATGTGGGTACACCACCCTCATTACGAACCATCGTATCGGATGGATAGATGGATTATGGGCCATGGGGGTTATAGAACCGCCCTATACACAAATCCAAACCATCAACATCTGACAGGCCCAACAGAGCAGACAGTCTCCCTGTGGCATCGCGTGACAAAGAAATTAGGGTGGCACAACAAAGTGACACAGGCCACTCTCCTCTGGGAGGCAGAAAGGCTGGGGAAACTCGGCGCCTGTTTGGGATTAACCAAATGGGACACTATCAGTATATGAAGGGTGGGCGATCTCTGGGTTAAGGAAAAAATACTATCAGTCGCAGAATTACAAACAGAATATGAAATGTCAAAAACTGAAGTATTTTGATACATACAAATCAAATTGCGAGTCGCAATTAAGGAATAACTACCCATTCATTTCTATGGGCCTAGAGGCCCATAGGAATGAATAGGAATTACATGCGCAATTTGCGAGTACCAAATAGGTACTCGCAAATTGTGCATGCAATTTCAAGGGTGCAAGGGTGCCAAAAGGACACCCTGTTGCACCCCTGAAATTGAGATGTTACCACATGTTGCGCACATACATGCCCCAAGGGCATGTGTGTGTGTAACATGAAACTTTGAAAAATGCACTTTAGCGCATTTTTCAAAGTTTTGCACATTACCATCAAGTTCAAATTGATGGTAATTTGCTATCCCTAATTGCGAATTCGCAATTAGGAATTGCATCATGCATTGCATTTAGGGAATCGCAATTTGCGATTCCCTAAATACGATTCATAATTAAGTAATCGCAAATTTTGCGATTACCTAAATTGCAAATTTTTTCATTTGGGTTGATGCATCCCAAATGAAAAAATACCGGTCGCAAAGGGGCTGATTCTGCGAATCTGCCCGTTTGCGATCGGTATTTTCGTTGATGCATGTGCCCCTACATGACTCGGAGAGTTGTCTCCATGACGTACCAAAAAATAATTAACAACTTACCTGACCCACTTACATGATTCCGCATGCAGTGGCAGGCAGACTTAGGGTACCTCAAAGAGGATGAGTGGCGGGAAGCAATCTCCTCCCCATGGGAAGTAGCTATAACATCGCAACTTAGACTGATACAACTCAAAGTACTACACAGAATGTATGATTCCTGCGAAACTATGGTGAAAATGGGGAAAAAGGAAAATGCATTATGTAACCGAACTTGTACACAGGTGGGCACATATTACCATATAATATAGGAATGTCGAATAATCCAATATTATTGGGAAGGGGTAGTGTCACAGCTACGACAAGTGTGTGGGAAGGAGTTGTCTCTCCAGCCTAGATTGTGCCTCCTTAACATATGGGAGGCAACTGACTTGACCCGCACGGAGCAGACGTGGGTAACCCTAGGGATGGCAATAGCAAAGAGAAATATATCCTGTAGGTGGGGAGCACAGGAAGCACCAACAGTTGAGGAATGGAAGCAAGATATGGACTGGTGCATGTTGGCTGAAAAAGCGTTCTTTGTAAACCGGGGATGCCCCTGGAAGTGGGACCGAATATGTGGAAATTGGAATGCTCAGAAGGGATATGTTTGCACCTCTCCTTCGATACAAGGAAATGGACTCGGCGGGGTGGGGGCGGATATGGTGGACGAAAATGTCAAAGAAATCTAATGGGTCAAGAGTGTTTGGTTCTGTTGGGGGAGAACATCTCGAATGCAAACTTCATGATTATCTCATGTAATGATAAATAACTCTGTTTGCTGAATGATTTCTAAACTTTAATAAAAAGATGTTTTAAAAAACAAAACAAAGGACAGGATGGTGGCACTACAAACTGCACACGGTTTGAACAACTCAGTTGACACATAAGTCATTATACTTGGCACAAACACACCATGCCTCCAGGCTGTTATTATGTGGAAAAAATGCAAAAGAATATGTTTGCCTCATTACAGAGACATTTTAAGGCATGGGCAAAGTGCACAATTAGCCAGGGCCCCACATTCCAACACTGCAAATGTAGTCGCAAACCATTGATCAGTTACCAACACATCAAAGAAAGTGGTTGTTCATTTGCAAAGGGGAAGGAGCCCCGTTGGATTTAAAGATGGATGAGGCCTTCGCAGGTGCTCTGCTCTGCTAATCCCATGGACAAAGACATATTTATGGGGTAGGTAAGCAAATTAGTGCTAGCAGAGACTATGGCGTGCTAGGTCCAAATGGACAGCCAGTGGCTATATTCAAAGAGGACTTATATTTCTAGTCAGAGTGGCTTACCCTGTTTTTTAGAAGCACCATGTAGTCAAGTACTATCCAACAAGCTCAGTTCTGCACCCATTTTATAAGAAGGGGATCCATCTTATCCTGCAAATGATGATGTAATATCCTTATTGGATGTAGAGGTAACTTTCTGTGCTCAAGCACTTCTCAAGGAGTTGCAAGACTGGACGGAGGGGATCAATTTAATGCCCAGATATCAAACTGGTCTCTGACTTCCTGTGAAACTTTATTATTATTATTATTAATTATTATTATTATTATTAAGAAGTTTGTAAAGCGCAATGGTTACTCCCAACGGAGTGTCCCCGCGCTAGGACAACTGAGAGCCCCAAACCCATGCCACACTAATCGACTACCTACATAACCTCTAAGCAAGGAAGGCAGCAGAGTTATTGACGACCGCCCCCTGAATCACGGAAGAGCCAGGTTTTCAATTTCTTACGGAACCAAGGTTCTGACTCAGATATCCTCAAGTCCACAGGAAGCTTATTCCAGGCCTTAGCTGCCAGGAAACCAAAAGATCTTCCACCCACCCTGGCCCTCCGCACCTTAGGCACAGTCATTCTCATACTGCCAAGAGATCTCAAATTCCGAGAAGGTTGGTAAACCGTCAGAAGGGGGTCAGAAAGCGCAGGCCTTTTTCCTAAGGATCCTATGGCTGATACAGAGAGCCTTAAATGTAACTCTAGCTTGTATTGGGAGCCAGTGTAGTTTTTTAAAGCTTCTCCTACCGGGGCCCTCCTGGGAATATTCAGGATAAGCCTAGCTGCGGCATTTTGGACCTTCTGCAAGATGTTCAGATTTTTAGCAGTCACCCCTAGATACAGAACATTGCAGTAGTCAAGACGAGACGTGACCAAAGCCTGTACAATAGTTCTTTTAGCATCCAGGGGGAGAAGGTCCAGAATCTTCCGCAGCATTTTCAGGATGCCAAAGCAGGTTCCGGCCACAGCAGAAATTTGCTGAGTAAAGGAAAGTGCTTCGTCGAACCACACCCCCAAATTTAGGTAACACTTTAGCTTCTTCTCTCTTAATTCTCCATTTTTACCACATAAGAAGAATCCCGATCTTTACACACTTTATTGTTTATAATAGAGAAGTATATAATGGAGAAATATATAGGTGTGGGGCATCTCTCCGCTCTCTTGTGGGACGCTAAAGAGTCCTGAGGAGACTGAAACTTTTGCAAGCAATCCACCCATCACATTTTGTTGTTTTAATGTTAAGTCCTAAGTGTGACGGGAATGCTCAGATCTTTGTCCTGTGCTCACTGTGCCATAGGATTCAAGGTGCACCTTAGTGATGAGGCCCGACAAGGCTGATTCCAGTCTAGCGTTGCTTGTGCTCCTGTTCAGAGAGGAGGCAGCCTGGCTGTTTTGGGTGTATTGTTGCTATTGGAGCAGACCCAATACTGTCTTGCATATGGCCACCCCCTGCCTGGACGGTACAGTGGGCAAAAAAACAGCCCGAGCAATTTGCAGCAACTGTGACATTTGCAAGTACTCCACTCATCACCTTTCATTGTTTCAATATAATGGAGCATTATCATATTATGCTGGAAACAAAGGAAGCTTCAGCTTTGGTCTTTAGGGAAGAAGTGGGTTGAATGCACTTTTCCTTATAGTTATCTATGGCTAAGGCTTGAGGAACATGGCCGGACTGGGAAACCAAAGCAGTCCTGGCAATTAGTCGGACCAGCCCCCGGAGGGGGGGGGGGGGGAATAGGGGGGTGTTGGGGCAAGACTGAAGCACTGCTGCTTTTGTTACTTGGGGCAATATTGCAGCACCGCTGCAAAACCGGCACCCAGTATCAAAACTGGCACCCACTGCTCCAGAACAGACCCCCCGCTCCAGAACCGGCACCCACCCTTCCAGCCTCATGGGGACACGCTCGATGCCCGCTATGACCAGTCCGGTCCTGTTGAGAAACATGGCAACCATTGCTGCAACCAGTCCTGTTGGAAAACCATGGCTGCCACTGCTCTCTGATAAGCCTAAGGCTACTCGACCACACTACCCCCTAGAAGAGCATCTTGGGATTGCTAGAGTAAGCCTCTGTCCACTAGTAAGGGGAATACCTGGACTCTTTGCACGATATACCTCTTTTTGGTATATTTTATAAAAAGCAATCTTCCTACATTGGAAAGTGCCCCTTTTTTTACATGGTCACGCCCACTTTTTAGCTGGTATTTGATGTGATTTTGACTGGAAGTGCACTGGGTTCCTTCTAACCAGGTCCCTAGTGCCAGATCTCTTTCCTAAAACTGTGCAATTGTTTCCCCAATTGGCAATACCTTTAGCGCTCCCTGTAAGTCTCTAGTAAATGGTACCCCTGGTACCTAGGGCAAGGAGGCTAAAGAGGGTCCTTAAGGGCTGCAGCACGAATTGTGCCACCCTAAAGTACCCCTCACCAAACACATACAGACTGCTGTTGCAGGCTGTGTGTCTTGGTGCAGACAAAAATGAAAACACGGCATGGCACACATCCCTGTGTGCCATGCCTGCAGACATTGCATGCAGTATAGGTAAGTCACTCCTATAGCAGGCCTCACAGCCCTAAGGCAGGTTGCACTATACTACATGTGTGGACATATCTGCATGAGCAGATATACCCCTGTGCTGGTCAGTTCCATTATTGCCTGTAAAAGTGACCAGGGAAGTCATTTGGACGTTTGGACTATGGCAACGCTCTTTATGTGGGTGCGCCCAAATATGTAATAAAGAGACTTCAGACCGTGCAAAATGTGGCAGCAAGGCTCCTTCTAAAGGTTCCTAGCAACGTTTCCGCAGAGAATCCCTCAAACAGCTGCATTGGCTCCCAATCGAGGCAAGGATTAAGTTTAAATCCCTTTGTATTGCTCACAGGGCCATAAATAACAAGGGTCCAGTAAAGCTCAGAGAGTTGGTAACTACTTATGTGCCAACTAGATTCCTGAGATCCTCGCATCTACATCTCCTCAGTACAACCAAGGTAAAAAGGATGAGATGGGGAGGAAGATCATTTGCACATGTGGTACAGAAGCTGTGGAACGACCTCCCACCCAGCCTCAGAGCACTGCAAAATGAGCTTTCCTTTAGGAAGAAACTCGAGACCTGGCTGTTTCCCCTTTAATGCACCAGGGGGCCCAACTCTCAGCACAGCACTCACCAGCGCGGGGAAGCCCTCGGGTAGCCATGCACTTTACAAAACACAAACATAAACATTTTAAGTACATGTGCTGGACACTGGTGAAAACTAATTCTCCAGCTACATGAAGGCTTCACTGAAAACAGAGATGTTTGGTATCAAACATCTCATATTAATAGCCCCCATTGATTCCAGCGTTGGATTTATTAACACATGCACGAAGAGGACACCTTAGAGGTGCCCTCTGAAAACCTACCAACTACTAGTGTACTAGCTGACTGGTCTTAGCCAGCCTGCCACCAAAGACGAGTTTCTGACCCGAAGGGTGAAAGCCTTTCCTCTCAGGAGGTCAGAGACAAAGCCTGCTCGGGCAGAGGGTGTTTTCACCCCCTCCCACAGGATGACCTGCGAATCAGCATTCCAAGGCAGGGAGTTTCAAAGAGCCTACTGCCTTTGGTATGTGAATCTGGTTTCCCTCACAGAAGAGGATGCAGACCACCTTTGGAACCTGGGCCGACTGGAAATTGGTAATCAGATAGGCCTGCCCACCCCCAGGCTAGTACCACCCCTAAGGTGGGCTAAGCTGAAGTGGATGTGAGTTTTCAGAGTCTGTCATCTTTGCGATGGCAAACTTAGGAACTCTGGGACAGGGTTATGCCCACTTCCCACAGGAAGAGGTCATATAGGGGGTGTAGTGACCCCAGGGGTAGGTAGCCCAGTGGCTATTACCCTACACTCCCCTAACACCCCTAAATTCAGTATTTAGGGGCACCCCTGGTACCAGGTAATCAGATCCTGTAGACCTGAAAGAAGAAGACGGACATGAAGAGTTGCAAGAAGCAAGAACAGAAGATCCAGCAACTGACTTGGCGCCAACCCTGCTGGCCTGTCTGCTGACTTCGACAGTTGCACCAAAAGATGACTTGTCCTGCAGCTGCTGTGTCTCCAAAGCCTGGGACAACTGTCGACACTTTGCCAAAGAACCGGGTACTCCCATGGAACAGTGGAGCTGCTCCCCTGCACCTCGCAGGTACCAAGAACAAGCATTTGCAATGCAATAGGTCTCACATTACTGATAGTTTGAGGTATTGGCGTTGCAAATAATAATGCAACGCCAATAGCTCATACTTTCAGTAATGCGAGACCTAGTGCATTGCAAATGCTTGCATAGTGAGCCAGGAACCAGCATTGTATGTCTCAGTGCAGTACCACAAGCTTCTCCTAGAAGTCCCTAGTGAGCAAGGCACCAGAGCATTGTATGTCTCGGTGCAGTACCGCAGGCTGCTCCTAGAGGTCCCTAGTGAGCAAGGAACCAGGACTGCGGACCTATTTTGGTCATATATGGTATTGCACCCTGCAGAAGATATGGTAAATCCACTCTACCCATAATGCATTGCATGCAAGACAGTACTACGAGTACATTCAAATAGCTATGTCTATATATACAATTAGTAGCATTGAAATGTGACAAAAGAATTATTACATTAATTTCGGATTAGGTTGTACTCTGTGTGGAGCTGATGAAGGGAAATTTATAGACGGTCTCATATAAATGTGAGATGTTCTAATGAGCGAAGTAACCACTGCCAGCCTAGCTTAGGACCAAGTGTGTGTCTTGCCTGAAGCCTTTTAAGAAAATAGTGCCTTGAGGCAGTAATTAAAACCAAGGGAGTAACAACACATGTAACAGGGGGTGTCCTCATGGGAGGTTACAAGAAGAGACAAGGCGGTACTAAGGAGGGACTACTAAGACTATTGACCAATGAAAAGCCACCATTTACAAAGGACAGGGACAGGAGCCAATTAAAAAGATGGGCGGAAAGTGGGCAGAGCTTTATGCCCATATCCTGAATACAGCATGTCTCTAAGAGACAGCGCAAGCGCTGCCTAGGCGAGACCTAAAAAACTGTGAGGCTCCTAGACCGTGAAAACCTGACGCCGGAAAGCACCACTGCACCCAAGCCGCCTACCCCAAGCTGAAGTGGCTCAACGGTGCCAACGTGGTCCCCAGACCATTCAGACCCAAAGCCCACCTTGGGTGTCCCCACTGTGGATTTCTCAACGCTGATGATTTTCTTGGGTTCTGAGGTAAAAGGTGGAAGGCGGATTCTCAGAGTTCTTCGGGTGAGGAAGATTGCGATCCATTTGAGGGCATCCTCTTGGATTCTGATCTGATGAAGCCTTTTAATCAGGGTATGATGGGACAAGGTGTCGAAGGCTGCTGAGAGGTTCAGGAGGATCAGGGCGGCCGTTTCTCCCCGGTCCAGAAGGGTTCTAATGTCATTGGTGGCTGCGATCAGATGAATAGCAACCAAGCCTAGATCAAGCTAGAGCTTAGGCTTCTAGGGAGAACACTTAGCCAAAGCACCTTTCAAAAAATACTGCCATTGACCACAGTCAGATAATGCAAAACACATAAAGGCAGAAATCTGGCAGAAATGTATAATTCTTAGAAAAATAAAAAAGATGAACACTTCGTCAAAGTATCTGCAACAATTACTTGTCGACCAGCATTAAATATATGTGCTTTAAGCAAATTGGAAAGAGTAAACTTTGCAAAGTTTATTACGATTTTGACGTAAGTATCTTGCTTCAATAAAACAAAGCTCTTTCATATGTCTTAGGTATATTCCACAATCCAAAGTTATAATCAGGGCAGCCTTTAGTGCTGATCGCTCCCGGTGCCAAATCTTTGTTGGTGCCCCAGTGACTTCCTTCTACACAGATTACCTCACTGCCACCCTCTAATGGTGCCCCTCATCTCTGCATAGCCTCTCTCACATGCATTTCATTTATTTTAAAGTGCTGCTCATACCAATGTAGGGAGTAAGAGCACTTTACATCACACATGTATGATACAGAGACAATGAATCATGGGTGTGTAAATCAGCGGATAGAAAATATTACATGAGCCAATGAGGACTACAAGGTGTAAGAGTCACATGTCATCCGTACTGGTAGGCATTATTTATTTCAGAGTGCTTGGTCTGGAGAAGCATAGAGTCAATATTTAAAATGTAACACAGCGGTTGGGGTGGAATTTACTAATAAAAATGTATTTTTACTCAAAGAAACCCCTTGTAGCGACCTTAGGATAATGAAAGACTGGGGAAAAAAGTTTTTAACCTTTGTCTTGCAGTATGCATGTAGCTCATTGATGCTAAATCATAGCCCACTGTCCTATAACAGGGTTGTGATTTCTGAACTGGAAGTAACAAAAGGATCTCTGTGACAAAAACATTAAACCACGGAGCTAATTAAATTTAAAAAAACTACTCTGTGATCTGCTTGGTACACGTGCTTTGCAGCAGGCACATTAATCCTCTGCGCTACATTATGGTGAGTCAAAACTGCAAATAGATAAAACTACATCTTTCTCCAGCAGGTACATTAATCAGCAGAGTTATCTTGGTGTTTTTGTTATTGCCCGAAATTTGCTGGGTGCACAAGGAACTCTGCAGCAGGTACTTTTAACTCTGACACAGTTCTGTAGTTGCAGCAGCACAGTTTACCTCAGGCATGATTCTTCCATACAGTGACAATGACTGCTGTCCATGATTCCTACCCGTAACCACTTAGCATGGATAGACCACATCCACGTTCCCCAGGGCACACAGATCGTTCCCCACAGTCTTCCTTCCTCTGGTGGGCACACACAGCACTTGGGGTCACAGTGACCAGGGGCGGCTCCTCCGCTAAGGCGTGGGAGCTTTGCCCCACTGTTTTTCAGTAGTGTAAGGAAAAATAAAACGATAATAACTGAAAGTTATTGTCATTTTATTTTTTCCTGTTTGTGGACATGGCAGCTTTGCCAGGCAGTGAGGGGAGGGGCGGGGCTGCTCTGCTGACAGCATATGGAGGGAAGGAGTGGTTTTCACTCCCTGAGTGCGCATGAATGTTTGACTGGCCTCTCCGGCCAGTCAAACATTCATGCACACTTTCCCTGTTTCCAACGCAAGCTGCATTACAGCCTGCGAGGAGAACATGCCTAGGCCCCCATTCCCTGGTTGAGTGCCGAACCTCGGCGCTGAGACCAATCACAACGCTGCATTGCAGCGTTGTGATTGGTCAGGGGAGCCTGGGCGCTTACCAATCACACCTCTGCAATGCAGCGTTGTGATTGGCTCAGGGAAGCCTCAGCCTGGGTGCTTCCTGTTGCTCTGGCTGGCGCGACGAGGAGGACCCAGCGAGGAAAACGTGGCAAGGAGATAAGTTAAAAATAATTTTTTATTTACCCCGCCTCCTCGCCCCGCCAACCCGATCCGTGCTGGTCGCCACTGGGTCACACTGCTTCTGGTGCTCTGGACTCTGAATCAGCCTGGTCACACGTTTGTTAGTCTCCTTCTCTCTTTCAGTAGGCAGGTTGATTTTAGGGTCTTCAGGAGAAAGAAAAAGCGTCTTCTGTCAAGGCAAGATTTCAAGTCATGTCCCCTTTCACATGGGTAGCTGGTGTCAGGCAGATACCTGCTGTGGTTGCACACTAGTCCTCTGAGTAGTCTGTGAAGCACGCCCTTCCTTCATCAAAGAGAACTTGGAATTGGAACAATAAGTGAGTCAATGGCACCCACTTTTCTACAGTCAAAGCAGATGAGAGATGTGGGTTCACTGTCTGCACCTTCAGAACCGATTTTGGATGGTTCTTGTTTCAAGTGTTCAGGATGCTCACCAGACACAGCCTTTTTGTAAACTGATCCTACCCAGAGCAGGGTAGTCTTCAGCCTGGAGCACCCACAACAGAGACACAGAGAGGTGTGACCTCTCTGCACCTGGCTATCAACAGCCACACACAGCAGTAATCAGCAAAGAGACAAATAGCTGGCCTCACCTGAAGGGGTCCCTTTCACCTTAACAACAGAGACTGATGTACCTCTCTTCAGCCCCAACATCAACAAATGCCAGTTTTACTAAAACACTAATCAGCAGCAACTTTCAGCAAAAGGCCTATTTGAATTTTTACAAAGGAATCTTGACTCAGCTGTCCCCACTTCAGTTTTTTTGTTCACCTCCTCCAGCCTCAGGAATATCAGAAAAATACTTCCACTGTCTGGGAAAACAAGCTCAACTCTAGTTTGTGCAGAAGAACATGCCAGGGGTTTTCAAAATGGATCCCACAGACCTCCGTTACTCTGGTACACTCACACACACAATGCATGTACAATACAGGCCACATACAGAAACATGCACAAGGTACACTTGGGATGTTATCGCTAGGATCTGCGTTAGCACAATGAAGTAGTACTTTACAGGAGAGGGCCAGTAGGCCTTCAATCCAATGACACAGATAAAAAGGTGTGGTCACAACAATGAATTCACAAAGCACAGTACTCTACTACAATCACTACACATGACAGGGACAGTCGTTCACTGCCGGTAAATGAAGGCCTCACTCTTGTCGAGGTACAAGCCTAGGCAGTGGCGGCTCCTCTGCTAAGGGGGAGAAGCGTCGCCCCACTGAGCAGGTCGAAAAAAGGAAAAAAAAATTATAACTCATTGTTATTATCATTTTATGTTTCTCCTTGCTAAGCTGGATAGGGGCGGGGCTGCTCTGCTCACAGAGCAGGGCAGGGGAGGAGTGGTTTGCCTACACCAAGTGCGCAGGACGCTTTGGCCAGCTGTTTTGGGCCAGTCAAACCGTCATGCCCACTTTGCATGTTCTTTATGCAGGCTGCATTACAGCCTGCATAGAGAACATGCCCAGACTCCCATTCTCTGGCTGAGCGCCGAACCACAGCGCTCAGACCAATCACAATGCTGCATTGCAGAGTTGTGATTGGCTATCGGGAGGCTGGGAGCTGGATGCTTCCTGCTTCCTGCCCTGGAAGCGGGCAAAGAGTAACCCTGGGCGTATGGCTCCGCTCCGTTTGCGGAGTATTGGGAACTCTGCATTCCGAGTAGAGTGCGGAGTTGCCGTTATACTTCGCGCTCCACAGCGGAGTAGAGTTTTTATTCGCAAGAGCACCATGATGACAATGGCATACCTTTGTTAATGTGCTCCTCCGGCTGCTCTGAGCCCCAGTCAGTGGCAGTGCAAGACCGCAGTGTCTGCGCGTGCGCCCAGGCCGTGCCTGTCCTCTCCTCCCCCTCCCGTCCCCCAGACACTCCACACTCCTCCCCATCACAGCTGAGATCTGAAAGAAGACCCGTCTCCCATCCCCACAGAAGGGCGGGCAGCCCACTCCGTTTCTCCGGTCCCTCGCCGTCACTCATTCGTCACTCCTTCCTCGCCAATCCAAGAAGACCAGGAAGTGGACTGACATCACCATCCGGTCACCACCAGTTCGGAGGACCCCCACATCTTTTCCTCGCTGGATGAGTGGAGAGCCGCTGTGGCTGGACTTGGGAATCCTGCAAGGCGACGAGCTGTGTGTCTTTCGACCCGCCCCCGGCTCGAAACTGCAGTTGCCACACTCAATCTGGCGGGATGATCGCTGCGCAATTCCCACCCACGATTAAAGGATGATCAAGTCGGTGAGTCGGGTGCTGCATTACCTTATATTCAAAGGGGGGGGGTAGGAGAGCGGAGTCAGAGCCCATTGAACCGGAAGACGGAGGTGGTGGCAATGGAGCGCAGATGAAGGGGGTAACGACTGACGAGAGTAATAAGACAGAGTATCACATGGTAACAGGTTCTAGATGGGCATTTGTAACCATGTCTATAAATCCTTCGTTGTGCCCAAGTGGACGTGCCCTTTGAGCCAGAGCTGCAGGGGAGCCATGTTTGTTTGGACGCCTGAGGCCATTACATGAAGAGCTTTTGTGGGGCAGAGCCAAGTGCCATTGTATGCACGTGCTGGAGGTTAGTGAATTTATTTATTCCGATATTTCTTTAAGTTAGTGTTTTATTTTTAGGTAGTACGGTTCGGAAACAAGGGAAAAGTTTAACTCTTTTGCTTTCTGACCTGTGCTGCCTTAAAATGAAGCACTAACTCAGAGCAATACCGGGTTAAATGAATTCAATGTATGCCCTGAAGGCGCACACAACAAGCAGCTCTGTGCTGTGCTAGCAAAATCCCGTCCATCATGATGATAAGGGCGGAGCGGAATTCCACAGAGTTTTTTTGCAACCCAGCGGAATTCCGCTTAGTGCCACTACGCCAACTCCGCCCACCCCTGGCGAAGAGGACTGAGAGGAGGCAGTGGCGGCAGACAGGTAAGTGTTTATTTTATTTTTTTCTTCATTCGTTCCTCTCCACCCTCCCCCGCGATCCGCCCCTCTCCAACCGCCGTTAAATACCAGCCACCACTGAGCCTACTCAATGCACACAGTAGATTAGTATGAGGATAGGGCCAAAATTAAAAAACACAATACTAGGTACTCACAGTCGGTACTCAGGGCAGGGAAACACATCTGTACACCAAAGGGGACATTCCAGTCCCAACATAGGTAAATGTCACCATAGTTGATGGCATAAAGAAAAGTCTTCTACATACAATTTGCATGTGCCCTGCCTTTCTACTTTGCTTAATTACTGATCACAGCTGCTATCTACCAACTTTGGGATCTGCTCATTCTGGAAGGCGGTTAGGTGCCGCCTAAGTGGTGTTAATGTTCAAATAGCTTTTAGGTTAGTGAAATATAAAGAGTGCAAATCAGCTGTTAGAATAAATCCTTGATTTTAAGTTGATGTAGTTTTATGTGAATGCTGTATCGTGATATGAATCCATTCGATGACCTTAATCTTTGTATTTACACTCTGTAATTGAGGACAGACATTTGAGGTATTTCAATTTTTCAAAAAAAAATCTTATTTTAAGTAATTAACAAATAAATATATAACTGTTTTATTGTTGCTCTTTCTGCCTATCAGTATGTCCGGAGTTATGGTAAATAAATACATTAATAAATAAGTACTCGAATACTGTAGATGTTAGCAGGATTGTAAAGAGTGCCAACACATTCCAGACGCAGTCACAAGCATTGTAGGCAATTTTCATAATTCAAGCAATGGAACTGCTACAGGAGAGCTCTGTTAAAACTAATTAAGACTTCAAGAATCTGTCTTGTAATAGTTCATATTGTGCTCTACAGAGAGAACACGTACAGTCACTATAATTAGGTAAAGTATTAATAGAGACAGAATTCAAGCAATAACATATTCGTGAGCAAGAGCTTGTTTTCAATTTTCCAGTCTTTATCCATTTGACTTATGTAACTTAATTATCATATAAAAGGCACATTTATTTTGAAAAAATGAAAGGTATTCAGTTGCTCTCTAAATAAACATGCAGTCAATGTCTCTTCTGGAAACACTGTAAAATAAGTGTTTGCAAAAACAATTAAGTCTGGTGGCATGGTTTTTGAAAAACGTTATTGTTGGGCCCTCATATATCTAAAAAAAAACATTGGCTAAAAGCAAAAATATTTCTTGCCTCAAAAAGCACATATTGCCATTGTAATCTATGGAACTTAATGGAGCTGCTTGGTGTGTGGATGTGCTCCTTGTCAAAGGACAGAATGCTGTCACTCACAGTGAAGTTAGCCAATGAATGAAGTGGGCCAACCCACCACCCCATGCTCTATGCTGGGCCAACCCACCGCTCCATGCTCTATATGCTGTAATGACAGGAAAAATATGAATGACACAAAACCAGACCAATAGATGTCGACAGCTCACTGAAAGCCTCTGAAAGTAAGTATATTATACATATAATTTTCGAAAAATCAAAAGGTCTTGGGTAAGGCCAGAGCTAAAAAAGGAAGGGTGTTCAGAACACCTAAATGAACTGAGAAAGATAATTGGTTAAGGGTAATAAAGAATAAACAATTATTGCCAAATATCAACTGACTAGTCAGTAGGGCAGCCACATCATATGCTTTCACTTGCTCCCTAACATATATGCAGGGCAAAGGAAAGGTGTACTGAAGGAAAAGGCAAGTGACCCGGTGCAGCCTTCTGACCTTACCATTGAGATGCAACACTCATGAAAGCTGACTAACTCACCTAACAGAGGAAAACCTTTGGCTCCACTGACTGCAGATCTCCAACAAACTAGACTCCTGTCTGAAATGGAAACTTCCAAACTATTTGGAAATTCAACCCTGAACAACCGAATGTGCTCTGATGCCATAACTATTGTGGACTGCGTGCTACATGAATGACAATCAACAACACCAAGACCAATTAGATCAATACAAAAACATGTAGGCATGTTCACCCTGTCAAAACCATTAGTAGGCATGGGCCAAATAAAGTGTCATCTTTAGTGCCAGCTAATGCTGGGCATTCTCATGAACTGATTGATCAGTGATGCCGTGACATAATGCAAAAAAAAGAAGCAGGAAAGTAGAAGAGTGAAAAAGTACCTTAGGATGTCAAAATACCTTTTGAGAGCTCTCCGCCAATTATAATTAGGATTAACTGTCCAGGCGAGGGTGAGTTGGTTCTCTCCTGCAAGTAGAAACTTTAATGCATAGATCTCCAACCTTTTCTGTAATAAGAGCTACTTATGTTCAACAAAAATCATACCAAGCTACTAATATTATTAATGTGGTAATAGTGACCATATCATACAAGATTACATTAGTGGCTACCCCATGCAAGATTACCAGCGGTGATCATCTCAGTGCATTTTAGAATATAAAGTTGTGTAACCAGCAAGCACTGTTGTCTCACTATATTGCACTGTTGCATCTTTCTCCTTGTATTCAGCATTTTAAAAATCAGTTGATTTTTTAATATATAGGATGTATTTTTATGTGAACTTTTATGATTTTTTCTTTAAAAAATCGAATAAAGGATTGAATTGAACGCATGCTTTTCATTTTTGGGATGCATATGTTAATTCAACCAAACACAAGGTTTTAATTTAGTAAACTTGGCTGTACACAAAAGAGCAACCTAAAGGTAGCTGGAGAGCTACTGGCAGCTCACGAGCTACTCATTGAAGAAGCCTGCTTTAATGTATCAAGAATAAGCTTTCAAGGGGCTTTCAATTAGTAAGGACCTAGCCGATTGGAGAGTGATTATTTGCGTTTATAACACTGTGCAGGATTAGGTGTAGGACAAAGCAATCCTTAGGTTGGCACCTACAGCACGTACAACATGGAGGGCACACGAGTACACAAATAGAATGTTACCACCATGCTGTGGGTACAACAAAATTACACTTCCTCTAGGGCAGTAACATCCAGTTCAGAGGTAAGAAACAAAAAAGGGATGCATATTAAAAATACACACTTAGGACTCAAAGTTGTTTTGGCCAATATAGCCTGGTAGGTTGCATGTCAAAATACCAACTATGGAAACATTGTGTTGCAAAAATATTGAGAAGGTAATTACATATAGTTAAGTATAGATTTACTATTCTTAACTACACATTTATGTATTTAGAATGCATATACTCACAAAAAACAAATGTTAAAGATAAGTTATAGTTAGAAAAACTTTATGTAGGTTTGGCATACAAACCCAAATTAAACTCCTGAAACGTTAAAAATTCTACAGTTATTGATTTGTCTTAATTGTATGATATATGATCCACTTACGTACTTATTTCTAGCTTATCTGTGCCAAACACATTCTAAACTACACAACCATAACAAATTCAAAACTTATACTTATTTGTTGAAATTATAATTTACGCACCGCTTTTACATTACTATGTCATACTTATAACTCCCATTTTTTCTACGCGCCATCTTTAAATTAATATTACTCGCACACTTCCGTACACAGTCTTGTCACCTCACTCGCCACATTACATACATGGTAAAGTGGATTTAGGACCTGTAAATTGTGTAGAGTATATTTGCGTACAATGTGGTGGTGTACTGTGGAGTGCTATACAGTGGAGTGTTGTACAGTGTAGGGGTCTACATTGGAATATTGTGTACTGAAATAGCATACAGTGGAGTGGCATACAGTGGAGTGCCCTACAGTTGAATGGCATAAACTGAAATAGCGTCCGTTCGAGTGGGGTATACTGGAGTGCTATAGAGTGGAGTGGGGAAAGTTGAGTGGAGTATAGTGGGCTTACGTAAAGTGGAGTGTGGTACAGTGTAATGTTGTAAAGTTAAATTGCATAAAATCGAGTGGTGTATATTGGAATGCTGTACAGTACAATGGTGCCGGATAGGTATAGTATAGAGTACACTGGGGTACAGTGTAATATGGTACAGTGCAAAAGCATATACTGGAGTAGCATAAAGTGTAATGTGATATGGTGGAGTACAGTAAAATTTAATAGTGTTTAGTTTAATAGCATTCTGTTTAGTGGCGTTAACTGTTCAGACAAACAGTGGAGCGCCATATAGTGGAGTAACGTACAGTAGAGTGGTGTACAACTCAAAAGGGTTAATTAGAGAAGCATAGACTGTAGTCACGCACAGTGAATTGAGGTTTAGTGGAGTGGGGCAAAATGTAGTCTTGTAAAGCGAAATAGCATACCGTCGATTGCGGTACAGTCCAGTGGCGTACTGTGCATATCAGTACAATGGAGTGGTGTACAGTGTAGTAGCGGACACTGGAATAGCGTACACTCCAGTAGTGTACCATAAATTGGGCCATAGTGGAATAGCGTAAATTGGATTAGGGTGCAGTGGAATACCGTGCAGTTTCGAGCAGTACAGTTTAGGGGCGTCCAGTCAAGTGGCATAAAATACAGTGGGGAACAGTATAATATCATAGAGTATAGTAGTTGCAATGGCATACAGTTCAGTTGGGTCAAGTAGAGTGGAGTAACATACAGTGGATTAGAGTAGAATGTAGTGGTGTATACTGTAGTGTCGTAAACTGCATCTTTTGTAAAGGCAGTCATTAGCCAATCAGCTGATGACTTGTCATTGCAATATACCTTGGTAGTACCACAGTAATATAAGAAAGTAAGGTGAAAGTAAAGTAAGATGCAAATTATTTAGAATAAAAGCTATATGTGCAATGAGTAACATAAAATCTAAAAAAGAAAAGACATGCATTTTAAACATCCAAACTGCACTAGGCAGATGAAGGTATTCGTATAGGCCGTAGAAATGCTTAAATGCACGTTTTCTTTCAACCAGAAGTGAACTCAACAATGCTGAAATGTGCACAATGGAATTTATAGGCT
The DNA here is from genome assembly GCA_963921515.1 of Calotriton arnoldi. Classification (NCBI taxonomy): domain Eukaryota; kingdom Metazoa; phylum Chordata; class Amphibia; order Caudata; family Salamandridae; genus Calotriton; species Calotriton arnoldi. The sequence goes on along the minus strand of CAWUFW010001528.1, from coordinate 1,731,899 downwards.
TGACCTTAATGTGACATGGTTAGAAATATTCGTCATAACTGTAGAATGTTCTGGTTTTACTAAGAAACATATTATTGTGATAACCAAACTTCCTATTTACCTCATATTTCACATAATGCTTGAATAGAATAGTTGTATTTTTAAGACAATATTTCTTGTTCATGTTAATGAAATGCATTACTAAACAGTAATTTTACAAGTCGGTGTTTCTCTTCTTTAGCATAGTTCATTGTTTACGCAATGAAACATTTAACATTAGAAGGTTAAACTGTGTTCGATGCCTATGTGAGCAGTGGTTTATGAATTGAGAAGCTACATGCATAAGATGTCTGTAACAAACTTTGTGATAAAACTTTGCAAGCTGTATGTTATTTTGTGGGAGAGGAAGAGCTGAAATCACTCTCCGACGAATGCTGTTGCCTGATTGGATCCGAAGATCCACACCCCAGCAATGCCAACTACACCGACCTTCTGGAAAGCATGAGCAACATCGGCCTGACACAACTCGTCACCGATCCTACCCACATCACAAGACAAATGCTTGACCCCCATCTTCACAACCAGCAACAGAGTTAGGTACATCCACATCACACCACTCACCTGGTCCGAACACTACAGAGTACACTTCTCCATCGCAGGACACACCCATCCCGGCACCGTGCCCCGCAAATACACACAAAGAGACTGGAAAAGGGTATCAGAACACCAGTGGAACAACACTCTCTGCTCCCAACTCCCAGACTCTACACACGACCCTGAACAAGCACCTAAGAGCTTCTCCCAGTGGATCACAGACTGTGCCAACGCCATGGCCCCCGCCAAGATAGCAAGGATCAGAGAACAGAGCAAGCTGGATCATTTAGGAACTGCACTCCACCAAATGCAACGGCCAGCAACTTGAAAGGAAGTGGGGCATCAGCAAAAAGACAGAAGACCACACCGCTTTCAGGTCCGCTCTGAACCAGTACCACCACCTCCTGATAGAAACCAAGAATAATGCCCTAGCAGACCGCATCAAAGCCAACACAAACCACAGCAAAGTACTCTTCGCCATCGTAAAGGAGTTCACCAATTCCGCAGCCACCGAAAACAACATCACTCCCTCCCAGGAACTGTGCGACAACCTCGCAGACTTTTTCAGCGACAAGATCTCGGCCACATATGAAAACTTTGAACACCAACCCTCCGTCGCAGACAGCATCAACTAGCTCACAAACCCCAAACACCTTCTCACCCACTGGAAACTCCTCACCGCGCAAGACACTATCTCCATCATGAACTCTGTGCACTCAGAAGCACCCACGGATCCATGCCACACCACATCTTCAACGTTGGAAGCAAGAAAATAGTCAACGAGCTCAGGAAGGTCCTGAACACCTCCATCACCGCAGCCTCCTTCCCTGAGTACTGGAAATACACTGAAGTGAGGCCCCTCCTGGAAAAACACATCCGTTGACCCAGCTGAAATGAAGAACTACCAGCCCATCTCTCTGCTCCCCTATCCAGCAAAAAGCCTTGAGAAAACGATCAACCAGCAACTAACCCACCACCTAGAACAACCTCCTGGACCCCTCCCAATCCGGATTTCGAGCTAACCACAGCACCATGACAGCCCTGATTACAGCCACAGATGACATCAGGGCCCTCCTGGACAGCGTGGAAACAGCAGACCTCATTCTCCTGGACCTGTCCGCTGCGTTTGACACAGTCTCCCACCACATCCTGATCAACAGACTCCATCACATCGGGATTCACAGAAACACCCTCAAATGGATCATCTCGTACCTCACTGGCTAACCCAAAGGATCCGCCTCCCACCGTTCTCCTCAGAGCCCTAGAAGATCATCTGCGGAGTCCCCCAAGGATCACCCCTCTTCAACACCTACATGACCACCCTGGCCACAACCGTCAACATCATCTCCTATGCCGATGACACACAGCTCATCCTCTCACTGTCTGAAGATCCCTCCACCACTAAAGCTAACTTCCAAAGATGCATGATGAATGTTGCGGGCTGGATGAACGACAACTGTCTCAAACTCAACACCGAAAAAACAGAAGTCCTCATCTTTGGGAACAACACCTCACAATGGACAGATGCATGGTGGACTGTGGAGCTCAGCACACCCCCCGCCACAACAGACCACATCTGCAACCTTGTCTTCATCCTGGATAGCAAGCTATCCATAGAGAAGCAAGTCAAAGGAGTCTCATTTGCCTGCTTTCTCACCCTTCAGACCTCCATCGCCCCCGAGCTTCGCCACACCGCCAACTGCTCCATCGAGACCACCACCTTCCCAGATGACTGGAAACATGCAGAGATCAATCCCCTGCTGAAGAAGCCATCCACCGAATCGACAGACCTCAGAACTTCATACCCATCTCCCTCCTCCCCTTCCCTACTAAGATCATTGAGAAGGCCATCAATGCCCAACTCTTCGAGTTCATCAAAGAGAACCACGGCCTGGACATCTCCCTAACCGGCTTCCGAAGCAACCACAGCATCGAGACCACACTCCTCACCGCCACTGATGACATACGCTCCCTCCTCGACCAAGGCGAAACCGCAGCCCTCATCCTACTGGACCACTCGACCGCCTTCGACACTGTCTCCCACCGCACCCTAATCACGAGACTCCAAGACGCCGGCATCTGCGACAAGGCCCTGGACTGGATCCATTCCTTCCTTACTGGCCGAACACAGCGAGTCAGACTACCTCTGTTCCTCTCAGAAGCTACAGAGATCAGCTGCGTAGTGCCCCAGGGCTCCTCCCTGAGCCCCACCCTCTTCAATGTCTACATGGCCCCTCTCGCGGCCATTGTCAGGAAACCATGGACTCAACATCGTCTCCTACACCGACGACACCCAGCTGATCCTCTCCCTCACCAACTAACTCACTGCCGCCAGAATCAGCTTTCACAGCAGGATGAAGGCCATTGCCACCTGGATGAAAGATAGCTGCCTCAAGCCCAACTCGGACAAGACCGAACTTCTCATCCTGGGACCCGCCCCCTCAGCCTGGGATGACTCCTGGTGGCCCGCCGCACTGGGTACCCCTCCCACCCCCACGGACCATGCACGCAACCTCGGCATTATACTGGACTCATCGCTGACAATGAACTGCCAGATCAATGCCATATCCTCATCCTGCTTCCATACGATCTGCCTGCTTCGAAAGGCATTCAGATGGATCCCCACAGAATCCAGTAAGACGGTCACCCATGCACTCATCACCAGCAAACTCTACTACAGCAACGCACTCTACGCCGGAGTCACCCAGAAACAGCTCAGGAAACTACAAAATGTTCAAAATGCCGCATACAGACTGGGCCTCAAAATCCCCTGCCACAGCCACATCACCGAACAACTTCGACAACTACACTGGCACCAAGTCAACAAGAGAATCACCTTCAAGCTCCTCAAACATGCCTACAAAGCTCTCCACGACGTAGGACCAGCATATCTGAACCACCGCCTCTCATTCCACGTACCAGCCAGACCACTTCGCTCCACCCAACTTGCCGTGGCTACCGTCCCACGGATCCACAAGACCAGAACCGGAGGAAGATCCTTCAACTACCTCGCCGCCAAGACCTGGAACAGCCTGCCCCTCCACCTCAGGCAATCCCCTTCGCGGACCCAGTTCAGGAAGGATCTCAAGACCTGGCTCTTCGACTGAATCTCCACACCCGGACAGATCAGCAGCCCCCAGCGCCTTGAGACCCTCACGGGTGAGTAGCTGCGCTATACAAAACCCTGATTGATTGATTGGTTCGGATGCTCTGCAAGATCTTCAAGTGGCTCCCGGCAGACACCAGATGGACCATCACGCAGGCCCTTATCACCAGCAGACTGGACTACGGAAACATGCTCTATGTAGGAATCACTGCACGCATCCTGAAGAGACTCCAGACAATACAGAACTCAGCGGCAAGACTCATACTCAACATCCCCGGAAGGACCCACATCACACCACATCTCAAGAAACTACTCTGGCTCCCGATTCGGAAGAGATGCCAGTTCAAGATGCTGACCCACACCTACAAGGCCCTGCACAACGAAGGACCAGCATACATCAACAAAAGCCTAACCATCCACCAACCGACCAGACACCTTCGATCAGCTTCCCTCTCAGACACCCACGGATCCGTCGAGCTAACAGCAGAGGGCGCTCCTTCTTGCACCTGGCAGCCAAGGCTTGGAACAACTACCCCCTGCATCTCAGGACCACACCATCGCTCCAGCAATTCAGAAGAGAACTAAAGACCTGGATGTTTGAATGATCAAACCTCCACGCAGCAACAAACAGCTCCAGCACCTCAAGACCCTCACGGGTGAATTGCCGTGCTCTATAAATGTTTGATTGAAGAGAGACCTGCTACACATTTTGCAACGTTATTTTTGCCTTTTATATAAGTGCATGTTCCTAGGGCATAAAAGCATTTAAAAAAATGTTTTACCATGGAAATGCGACAGAGCAGCGAATCCACTGCAAAACATTTTTTAATAAAACAATCGGGAGCTCCCACGCTTCTTTTGAATAGAGCCCCGGGGTGGGCGAGGTCCCCGGGGCATTTTTTTTTTTTTAAGTAGGGGGGCGCACAGGGCCCCCTCCTAAGGCTCATTGAGCCCAGAGGACCACCACCTCCCCGGGGCTTTGTTATAAATAACGCAGATGAGCCACGCAGAACCCTCTCTTGGGCTTATAAGAAGCCCCGGGGACCACCACCTCCCGGGGCAATGATACTAATTTGTGGGGGGCGCACGGACCCCCCGAGACCCTGGGGACCACCACCCCCCCAGGGCCTAAATAATTATTAATACTGGGAGGGGGGCCGCACGGCTGTCCTCCTGGGCCATGCACAGCCCGAGGACCACCACCTCCCCGGGGCCGGCCCGTCTCAGAGAAGGAGGGGGACCATGTGGCCCCCCTCCTGCAGCCAATTATGGCCCTGGGGACCGCCACCCCCCCTGGGCCGGCTCCTGCTATGTTCCAGGGTGCCCACCCCGGGACATAGCTGTTTGGTCTGACTTGTTGGGAGCTTTGACAGCTGTCGCCAAATCAGAGCAAAAACGAACTCTGCTCTCAGCAGCAGGAGCTGTGAAACTGCTCCCACTTGCTGATAGGTGAGTTTTCGTGTGTTTCCCTGCCCGCTGCCAAGTGGGCAGGAACACAGATGAAAGAATTGCTCTCACAGACAGGGGGCAGCATGTTTAGCAGCTACCTGTTCGGAAAGAAATGCCAGCTCCCGCAGGAGGCCAGGAGTGGGCAGGGACCACGGGGGCCTTGAGGTTCCCCCCATGGTCCCCAACTGTGGTGACTGAGTGCCCTGGGTGGGCTCCAGGGCACACACAATGAAGAAGCTGGGCCCCGGTTGATGGGGTCCCCAGGGTCGAAATCGGCCCGGGGAGGGGGGCAGCGCGGCCCCTCTTCCCCAATTTATTGAGACCGGGCCACAGGGGATGGGGTCCCTGGGGCCAAAATGGCCCCGCTGCCCCCCACCCACTTAAAGAAAGTATTTGGCCCCAGGGAGGTAGGGGTCCCTGGGGCCCCTGGGGTCCGCGCAGCCCACGCATAATTTTGAAGTTAGCCCCAGGGAGGTGGTGATCCCCGGGGCAAATGAAAGCCTCAGGAGGAGGGGTCCATGTGGCCTCACCCTCCTTTTGTTAAAAAAAAAATGCCTCGGCCAGGTGGCAGTCCTTGGGGCTCTTAGAGCTAAATGGGGGGGGGGTCCCCTTAATGGTGGACCCCGGGGCTTTTAAGTGGGAAAACAGAGTGCATAAAAACAAGCAGGAAAGACAAAAGAGAGGGCAGAAAAACGAGCAGGAAAGGCAAAACAGAGAGCAGAAAAACTAGCAGAAAAGGCAAAACATAGGGGAGAAAAATGAGCAGGAAAGGCAAAACAGAGCAGAAGAGGGAAAACAGAGGGAAGAAAAACAAGCAAAAAAGGCAAAACAGAGCAGAAGAGGGCAAAACATAGAGAACTCAGACACTCACAGACCCACTCAGAGACTCACGCACTCACTCACAGACCCAATGAGAAACTAATACACCCACTCAATCCCACTCAGAGACTCATGCACCTACTCACAGACCCACTCAGACACTCACGCACCCACTCACAGAACCCCTCAGAGACTAACGCACCCACTCACAGGCACACTCAGACTCATGCACCCACTCACAGACCCACTTAGAGACTCATGCACTCAGTCACAGACCCACTGAGAAACTCATGCACTCACTCACAGATCAACTCAGAAACTCATGTACCTACTCATAGACCCACTGAGACACTCACGTACCAACTCACAGACCCACTCAGAGACTCATGCACTCACTCACAGACCCACTGAGAAACTCATGCACTCACGCACAGACCAACTCAGAAACTCATGTACCCACTCATAGACCTACTGAGACACTCACATACCCACTCACAGATCCACTTAGACACTCACGCACCCACTCACAGACCCACTCAGGGACTTTCGCACCCACTCACAGAACCACTCAGAGACTCCTGCCCTTACTCACAGACCCACTGAGAGACTCATGCACTCACTCACATGCCCACTGAGAGACTCATGTACTCACTCACAGACCCACTCAGACTCACACACCCACTCACACACTGACTTAGAGATCATGCACCCAATTACAGACCCACTCAGACACTCATGCACTCACACAAAGACTGACATAACTTATTGAGGCAGTCGCAAACCCACTCAGACACTCTGAAACCCCCTCACAGACCCACTCAGACACTCACGGACCTACTCACTCACGCACCCACTCAGCCACTCACGCACCACTCACAAACCCACTCAGAGACTCACACACCCACTCACTGTTCTACTCTGAGACTCACACACCCACTTTCAGACCCACTCAGACTCTCATGCACTCATTCACAGACTGACTCACACACTCATGGAGGCACTCACAAACCCACTCAGACACTTTCACGCCTACTCACAGACCCACTCGGACACCCACTCAGACACTCATGTACCCACTCACAGACACACTCAGACACTCACACACCCACTGAGACACTTATGCACTCACTGACATACTCACTCTCAAAAGTTACAGGTTACACTTAAGAAAAAAATAAAAAACTTTTAAAATTCTCTTAAATACCAAAGGTTACAGGGACAATATAGTTAGGAAATAGAATTTAAAAAACCATAGAAATTTGCTGAAAAAAACAAAAGTTACAAGGACATTATAGTTAGGCTCTAATTTCACTCATACAAAACGAGTAAAATTCAGCAGTTATAGTTACCTGAGCTAACTATAACTTACACCCCTGCTGTGCACTGCTCATGACCTCATATATTACATCACTCATGACATGGTCAGTGACATCACTGATTACATCTCAAATGACATCACTAATGGCATCATTCACAGAACCACTAACATACCCACTCACACCCCATAGAACCTATCATACACCCACTCTCACTCCCACCCAACTCCTCACATACCCATTCACAGACCGATACCAGTACTCATACAACCAATCACTCATCCATAGAGCCCCTCACACATCCACTCACTCATACTGCCACTCACATACCCACTCAATCACTTATACAGAAACTCACACAGCTACTCATTCACCCATACAGGTACTCACACACCCACACACTCACCCATACAGCCACTCACACTGCCACTCACTCACCAATAACACTACTCATACATCCAGTCATACACACAGACACTTACACACCCACTCACACACCCTTATAGTCAGTCAATCACCCATACAGAAACTCACACAGCCACTCACTCACCCATACAGGTACTAACACACCCACACACTTACCCATACAGCCACTCACACTGCCACTCACTCACCAATACAGCTAGTCACACACCCATTCACTTACCCACACAGCCACTGACACAGCCTCACACTCAGCCAAACAACCACTCACACATCCACAGAACCACTTACATACCCATTCACACATACATACAACCACACAAACACACTCACTCAGTCACCCTTTCAACCACTCACACAGACATTCAGTCTCCTATGCAGCCACTCACACATACTGACTTACCCAATACATACTAAAACAGCTACTCACTCACCCATACAACCACTCACACACCCACTCCCTCACCCATACAGCCACTCCCACGGCCACTCAGTCACCCATACATCCACTCACACACCTTTGCAGCAACTCACACACCCACTCACTCACCGATACAGCCACTCAAACATCCACTCACACACTAATACATATAGCCACTCAGATTAGATATGTTAGAAACAGTATGACTAATTACTAGTACAGAAAGAATAGTATTTTAACATATGCTGTATGTAGCTTAGTATATATCTTTAAGTTTCAGAAACATTTATGAAACACATACAATTACAGGGATGATGTCATCAGTGATGTCATTTGAGATATCATCAGTGATGTCACTGACCATGTCAAGAGTGATGTAATATGTGAGGTCATAAGCAGTGCATTGTGGGGGCGTAAGTTATAGTTAGCTCAGGTAACTATAAAAGCTGAATTTCACGAGTGAAATCGGAGCCTAACTATATATATATATATATATATATATATATTGCACTTTAACTCGAGTTGCCTTAATAATCACAAGACGCAATTGTGGACCCACACCGCAAACCCACATAATAGTTGCCAGCGCGCTACACGTACAATATTTAATAGAGACTAGCCAAGTTACAGCGTACAACAGACAGTCCAGGGGACATCAAAATATCAGTATTGTATCACAGGTGTGATGTCAAGGGCCATTAGGTCAAGGAAAGTAAACATAGCTAACACACTACAGCGCACGTGTAGTGCGCTTTGATAGACAATACGATATTTAAATACATCCAGCACTGAGCTGATACATGGCGCGCGCTGTCCCGGTAAAACAGGGGATTATCTAAATCATCAACACCCAGGTAGAATGAAGAAATTGTGAAATAAAAGTAACACTAACTTTTGAAACACTCCGAAAGGGCTTGTTCACTTGGTACAATAAAGTTCATTGAAATGAAATGACAAAAAAGCATGCAATGAGAGAGAAAAAATACATGACCCATAGTGAAAATGTAATTGTACACATTAAATCACAGTGCTACCAGTGCACCAGAGCATGTATTTAAAGGTTGAAATGTAAACAACGAATAGTCAAAGTTAAATAATATTGTATTAGCAATGGACTTTTTTCAAGGTGTGTAGTGTTTTGTCTATGTCTTCTAGCATCACGTGGTGGTAAGAGAGCACTTATATGCATTTTGGGAATTTGGCTCTTTGTGTGATCAAGGCAGGGGATCCTGCCGAAACGCCTCATAGCCCTCTAAACCTGTTAATAAATTAATTTTGGAGCAACTATAGCTTGGTCGCTGTGTTGTATTCCGGTGCCTGAAAGAAGACGTGCTGGTTTTGTCAAGCCGCTGTGCTGAGTGCGGCATTCACAACACGCCCTCGATTTGGAGCCCCACGGAGACTCGGCTGTTCGAGAAACGGTGCGGTGCACAACGTGAGGGCCCCCCCCCCGGAAAGAAACCGATGTGGAAGCCTTTTCCAGACTTGAACGGGAGCGCTGCAGCGGACAGAGCGCCGGAGGACGCCTGGCAGTAGGTAAGCGACCGACGAGTTCTGGTCTGGCGACGGTTAAAAGAAAAAGCCAAAGGGGGAGAGGTGCTGGGGATGCGAGGCGCGTCCCAATCAGCAGATACAAGGACTCCGTAACAAACAACAGCAGAAACGAGGGCTTTCTACTCTGTTGCACGAACGCTGCAGAGTAGTGGGAGCAGGTCATTTAAAGCAGCAGAGTCACGCTTCTGAATAACAGTATTTGGCAATGGAGGACTGGGTGAAACTGCGAGAGCAGGCTGTTGACACTGTGTTTGATGAAGAAAGACCAGGAACCAGTGGACAAAGCAAAGAGACCGGAGCAGGTGGCAATACCAAGGCAAATGATGCTGTGACCATTATGAGACAATTAGAGAAACTACGGCGCAATGAAATATCCAAATGGTGGGAGACCAGATCACTTGACAAATACCTTGAAGTGGGGCGAGTCCCAAGGGGATTAAGAAGTCTAATCGCACCAACTTTTGAAAATTTGGATCCGGATATGCTGCAAGAGTGGGCCACGAACAGCGCGGAGTCCTCCAATAACATGATGAGGATCCTCACCAAATATGCAAAGAAAGACAGAGAGAAGATACTTGATGAGATTAAAAGGCTTCAAATTGAACTCGCAGCAATATCGACGGTTGAAGCCATTGAAAAATTTGAAAAAGAGTTGACAGTGAAATTGAGCAAATATGAAAGTACAATAAAGAGAGAAAAGCAACCAAATTTACAAGAGACCGTTTGGATTACCAACGGGGGCAGATCTATACCTTCGCCAAGAGGTTCGACACTCTACGCAGACAAGAGTTGTCTGGTAACCTTGCCTCTAACAGCAAAAACAAAGAAAAGCAACAAAATACAGACACAAGCTCGGAATGGAGCTCAGAGGCAGACACAGACTTGGAGGAAGGGGGGAATGTCAGTGGCAAACAGTTCAAACCCTCCACAGTTGTCCAAGAATTTCGTTTTTTAGGCATGGACCGCAATATAACTGCCAGACAAAAGCCGTCGAGAGGAGGAAGAGGCAGGGGCTACAACAACAAAAACGAAGGAGAAGGCGAAGAAGGTATGGCACTAAGATCGGGCTCCAGGAAGAAGGAGTACAAACGGAATTAATGAATCACAATTCCATCACAGTAATAATTCTCTCTGAGTTGGAATTATCAGAAGAAGATCTGAACATTTTATCACTAGGCTTATCCTTCTGCAGTCGCAGCAACTTTAACTATGCGCAAACACGCATAGACTTTTTCAAATTTGTGAATAAATTAAAACTGAACAAATATTTCAACAAGAAAAATCCACGTGAACAAGTAACTCATAGCAGGACGTAGCATGAATCAGATGGCAACCTGGTGGTGGATGATCTGAACCTGCTCAGAGATATGGATGAATTGGAGCGAGAAGCCAACAACTCAGATGAGGAGTTATTCAATGCCAACATTGTCGACAGATTGGGGCTTAACATCTATGGGACCAGTGCTACGGAATTCCGGAAGAAGTCAACTTTCACACCAGTCATGCCAAAAGACTCTATCGATCTATTTGCAGACCATGTTGTCAACGACCTCAAGGATTTGGCTAAAGAATCAAGTAAAAATTTCAACAAAAACATGAAAGAGGAAGATATCAAGTATGAAAAGATCATGAAAAAAATAAAATCGAGGAAAGATATAGTCGTCAGACAATTGGACAAAGGGGGCAACGTAGTCTTGTGGCCCCTGTGCCAATACGACGCTGAGGCGAGATCTCAACTAAAAGACAAAGTGTTATCAAAAAGTGCCGCAAAGCAGTGTGTTGGAGATTAAAGCAAAATTCCACAAGGAACTAGCACGATGGAGAGGTATGGGGTTGATCTCTGAGGCAGAACTCCAATATTTGAAAGTAGATAATCCTGTGACCCCCATACTCTACCTAATACCTAAAGTCTACAAGGATATATTGACACCACCTGGGAGACCGATTATCTCGGCAATTGGCAGCCTCTTTGAAACAACATCAAGATTTCTAGATTATTTCCTACAGGATTTTGTCAAAGCGCTGCCCTCCCATATCCAAGACACTGGGGATTTTCTGAGGAAACTGCATGAGATCACATGGGAAGAGGGGAATTTACTAATCACCCTTGCTGTCTCCTCGCTCTATACGAGCATTGCACACACTAAAGGACTAAGGGCGCTGAGACATTTTCTAGGAAACAGACCCATGCGACTGTATCAACATTCAGAGATGCTAGTGAGAATGGCGGAGCTGTGCTTGGAGAACAACCTATTCCAGTATGGCAGTGACACATTTAAGCAACTGAGGGGGACGGCCATGGGTATCTGCTTCGCCCCCAGCTATGTGAACCTTCACATGGGCTGGTGGGAGGAGCAGGTACTCAGAACCACATTCAGGAATGAGTGGGAGAATAACATCATGTTGTGGGTCAGATTTATTGATGACCTGTTCATCACTTGGAGAGGGTCATCAGCTGATGCTAAAATATTTATTGCTTCCCTAAATGTCAATGATCTGAATCTGAAATTCACTGACAACATAAGCCCTTCCTCTGTACACTTTGTAGATCTAGAGGTGTTTATACATGATGGATGCCTACACACACGCACTTTTAGGAAGCCCACCGCAGGAAACTCTGTTTTACATTGTAAAAGCTTTCATCCCCAAAAGCTAAAACAGAGTATTCCCTATGCGGAACAGCTCCGCATGAAAAGGAACTGTAGCGAAGCAAGCACCCTAGCACAAGCCCAAACTGATCGGACATTGAGATTCAAGGAAAGAGGTTACAGTCAGGCCGTCCTTGATCAAGCTTTGATCAAAGTGGACAGCATGTCAAGACAGGACATACTGTTTGGGGAGAGTAAGAGGACCAGAAAAGACACCAAGTCACAAGGACAAGACATTAGGATGATAACCAGGTTCAATGCCTACCATGCTAGGGTGAGAGCCTGCATGAGTAGGCATTGGCACCTGGTTAGGGGGGATCCCATCCTAAGAGGTTCAGTTCCTAGAAAACCGCTCATCTCTTACAGAAGGGCTAGATCGATGCGGGAACAGTTAGTTAACAATAGTCCAGAACTGGTTGAAACAGAAAGTTGGCTTAAGGCCAATCCGGGCTTTAATAAATGCCTGAAATGCAAAGCCTGCAAGCATGGGGTCAACAAAATGGAAGTACAGCTGCCACTAATGACTAAGCCTTGGAGGATTCCTAGGTTTTTGAACTGTAGGAGCGACCATGTGGTGTATGTGCTTCAATGCACGTGCCCCATGGTATACGTGGGCAGTACTATCCATATGGCCCACGTTAGAATTCTCCAACATTTGGGAGCAGTTAAGAATAAGGACCCAGCCTACCCAGTTGCTCGCCAGATTAATGAAGTCCACAAAGGCAGAGTCGAGGATTTATCTTATTTTGTTATAGACTCAGTACCCAAAAAGAGAAGAGGAGGTAATCGGGAAGTCGAGCTGAGAAAGTTAGAGTCTTGCTTCATTTTGATGCTCGACTGCAAAAGCCCAAATGGCCTTAACTCTGATGAGGGACTGCACATCCACCTAGCTGAGTAGAGAGTACTGAGTCGAACCCTCCCAATGTTCACCTAGTTGTGAGACAGGTGGTATTAGCGAATATATGAAGCCGTACACAATTTCAGAAATGTGAATCTGTTATATGCTTTTTATGATCTTTTATATCGAATTTTTAAGTGTGCAATTTTTTGAAAAGACACGGTGTGATTATGAGATTTAATGGAAAGCCCAGAAGTGTTTTTAAGAATAACTCTAGTATGAGGATAATATCTTCTTTATTGTTGTAACCGGGTGATGATAGATATTTGTTTGTGGGTTTTAAATGAAGAAAATATTTAATATTTTATGTGAGGAGATAATAATTGAGTTTGCACTGAGGCAATTTTGAAGTAGGGGATTAAGCATGTGCTCTTTTATACCATTTTAGCAAGAACTGGATTTTAATTGTGCACTTGCACTTTATTTTCCATGGCAGCTATTATCTTAACATGCACCTTTGCACATATTTCTTATATATTGCTAATATTTGCACATTATAATACTAATTTTTAGACCTTAGGGTCTATCAATTGCAAGTTTGCACATAATCGTATGCAAATTTGCACGTTCAAGAATAGGCAACTATTATCAACGTTATGCGTACTTTGCACAAAATTTTAAATGAACTGCGAGTTGCATGCGATTAGCATAGAAACTGCAGGGTGGCCAAATGCGAATCTGCACCAAAGCAGAGATAGTATTGGAAAATAGCACTTGCACTTTAACTCGAGTTGCCTTAATAATCACAAGACGCAATTGTGGACCCACACCGCAAATACACATAACAGTTGCAAGTGCGCTACACGTACAATATTTAATAGAGACTAGCCAAGTTACAGCGTACAACAGACAGTCCAGGGGACATCAAAATATCAGTATTGTATCACAGGTGTGATGTCAAGGGCCATTAGGTCAAGGAAAGTAAACATAGCTAACACACTACAGCGCACGTGTAGTGCGCTTCGATGGACAATACGATATTTAAATACATCCAGCACTGAGCTGATACATGGTGCGCGCTGTCCCGGTAAAACAGGGGATTATCTAAATCATCAACACCCAGGTAGAATGCAGAAATTGTGAAATAAAAGTAACACTAACTTTTGAAACACTCCAAAAGGGCTTGTTCACTTGGTACAATAAAGTTCATTGAAATGAAATGACAAAAAATAATGCAATGAGAGAGAAAAAATACATGACCCATAGTGAAAATGTAATTGTACACATTAAATCACAGTGCTACCAGTGCACCAGAGCATGTATTTATAGGTTGAAATGTAAACAACGAATAGTCAAAGTTAAATAATATTGTATTAGCAATGGACTTTTTTCGAGGTGTGTAGTATTTTGTCTATGTCTTCTAGCATCACGTGGTGGTAGGAGAGCACTTATATGCATTTTGGGAATTTGGCTCTTTGTGTGATCAAGGCAGGGGATCCTGCCGAAACACCTCATAGCCCTCTAAACCTGTTAATAAATAAAATTTGGAGCAACTGTACTTGGTCGCTGTGTGGTATTCCGGTGCCTGAAAGAAGACGCGCTGGCTTTGGTTCGGATATATATATATATGAACACTCCATCCATGATGTCATTCAACAACGCGACAGAAAACGATACAACCAGAGTTCATAAAAAACAATGATTAGCCTAAATGGACTGACAACTCTTCGTCTTTGTTCAATCCTAATTCTAAGGGAACTCTGGTTGTATCGTTTTCTGTCGCGTTGTTGAATGACATCAAGTATATATCAGAAGCCAAGTTTGTGTTTTTAATTCACAACACATGATAGTGACTGCACCATTTTTATATTTTTTTGTAGGAGACGAAAATGTCAGCACACCATGTGGAAGAAAGGCTTAAGAGTTTTTTTATACTGCTGTTATATCGACATAATTTTCTATTTAAATTATGTTTTTTGTGATTGTCTATTGTGCATGAGTTGGAAAGTTATTTTGGTGGAATATAAAAGAATTGGAATACATCCTTTGAGTAAAGGGCCCACTAGGGCAAGATGGGAGGACCGGGGTCAGTCCAATATAGGTTGTAGGAATGTTTTCCTCTAATGTGTCAGTGCCCACTGGGGCAAAATTGAAGACTGTCGAAACATTATATTCTGTTTCTTTATACTGCCATTCATTTCCTGGCATAAATATGAGTTTCACTAATACATTTTCGAAAATATTGGGTAATAATATGGATTACATTATAAATGTTCGATATTATGTGGTTTTTAAAGGAAGTAGGTACATGAAATTTACCACTTCAAAATGGATGCCGTTTCTGCTTGCCTTTCACTATGGTTTGGGACGGGTAGTCCTACATCTATTGCTGTGTATGAGCACTATATGTTTTCACAATGCACAAACTGTCTTTGACCCGTGACCAAGGTGTGGCTGCACCGAAACGCGTCGGGGGTTTGTTTGCCATTTGTTCGTAATAAACCACGCTTCATGGATTTGGGCTCAAGACTATTTTGTTCATTTTACAAAGTATTTGGAGATATATATATATATATATACACACAGAGAAAGAGTTAGTGAGCGAGTGTCAAGGAACATGGAGTTAAGTAAAGTAAACGTATAACCTATATATTCTTAACTTGTTGATATTTTAGTCCTCAATATTTTGTCCATGATATTATGGTGTAAATATTAAGGTGGAATACTGCCTGGTGTGAGCCAAATAATCTAGATTTGTAGGGGGTGTGTAAAATAAACTGGTGAACGTTTTTTCTATTGTTTGTTAAATGTTAAAGTAAGCATATCCTCCTGCATTTCTCAGAGTCTTGCGAGATTGACTGGCAACGAGTGACCGCCAAAGCACTTTGATGACATCCCCCAAGTACTTGGTGGCTGTATGTGATTTCACCGAAAAAAGAATTAATAGATTATCAGTTCTTACAAAGCATTTCACAAAACTGTTGGAAAAACATTTTCAAAATGAATGAATTGCAACAATATTCTGTCCCGTCGATATTCGGGATTCGATATTCCCAGCCTACACCATCTGTCTCTATCCCTATTTTTTTTTCAAATTTTATCCACATAAGCTTGACTATTTTTAATTCTTTTGACTATTTTTAAAACTTCAGTTAACTTGAGACCATCTTTTAGTGAAAGTTCCTTCCTAACCTTTTCCAAATTGCATCCAAGCATAAACTGATCCCTCAATCGTTCTTCTAAATTGTATCCAAATTTGCAATTCTATGTCAGGACTGGAGGCTCAGATTATGCCTTCTTCCTTCGCTTTATTTTTACAGCAGCCATTTTTTTAAACTCAAACAAACTACTACTCCCATGAACATCGGGGAGCAGCAGAAACATTTCAACAGGAGTCCTTTGTTGCTGTTCACAGTCCAGCCTCCACTTGGTCCCTCCTCTGTGTTTCCTCTTCCTCTTTCTTCGCTGCTCAGCAGCAAATTAAGTCGTTTTTCCCTTATCTCTGTTTGAGGGGAGGTTTTTTTGCATGATTTGCAGGCTGATAGCGTTCAGTTTTGTGCATGTTTCTGTGTTACAGATTCCTGGATGTCACGGGACGCGTTTGCGTGCCTTATGCGACGGTATTCCAGTGTGGACTTTGGTGAGTTCCTCTCACTGCTTGGGAGCGCTGTGCCCTCTCTCCCGGCAGCGCGTGTCTAGCACTAATGATAGATTGCTGACGAGCGCTGCCTGGTAGAGAGCCTAGTCCGGTCCCCAGCCTCCTGAGCGACGCCTGTGTGGGTCTGTACTACCCCTATTAATTTCTACGCCACTCTGGGGTCTGTATTTCACTGTTCTGGACGCCCTACGGGGTAGTATTGGCGGCTGCAGCACCGCGTGGGACACTTTCTCGGGTGGCAGGAGCCCTTAGTATCCTTCAGGGCGTCAGTGTCCCCAGGGCTCTGACCTCACAATTGTCTGCCTCAGGCCCACCCATATTAGTCTGGGCCCCCTCCCAGTATAAATGTACCCACGCTCTGCATGCACTCTTTTAACCCAGTGCGTCTGGCACTTTAGGGACTGCCTGGTGGTCAACTGGGTTATTTAGCTGTCATGCAAGACCAGTACCAGGAAGCGGACGCTCTGTCCTTCCTGCCATGGGATGATGATTTTTACCAGGCAGTAGATGATTCCATTTATAGAGCCATGAATCAGGCCATGGAACCCTTGGAACAGCGCCTCTCATCGCAGATTGCACGGGAGCGCACCAAGTGGTTAAAACCCACACCAAATCCCTCAGAGGTCCCCAAGACATTGCAGGAAGAAGGGCTCCCTCCCGCAAAGAAGCAATGCAACCCCGGGGTGGACGCTGATGCATTTGTGCGCCTAAAACAGGCCTTTCTGGCGCAGGCCCCCCCCTCAGTGCCGGCGGCCCCCCTGAATAGTCCCCAGACCCCACCCGGCACTGTCACTTCAGACCCCCAGGACACCGGGGACTCCCCGGGAGACACAGATGATGGCGCAGGTCCCTCGAGGCCATGGCTCCCCCCGCCCCCCTTCCACCCAGGAGGGCCTCTCGGACATGCTGGACCTGAACGATATTGTCCACCCTCGATCTACCGACTGGGTCCCAGGAGACAAGGTGGCTAAATATGTAGCAAGCCTTCTTCGGAAACCCATGGAAAAAGACGCTCGTAACCGCCTCCGAGCGGAGTGCCCCCGTCCCTGTCTGGAGGACAAAGTCGGCCTCTCCCCGGGCATTGACCCCAGGATGGCAACATTCCTGGCCATGTTTGTCAAGGACCCTAAAAAGGGTATTGACCAGTCCTGACGCTCTTGTCAGGCCAAGCTCCTCGATGCCGTAGGGACCGTCACCAAAATCATAGATATGGCCGAGGAAGCTAAAGCATCGGGTTCACTAATCTCGCCCGAGATCCTGTCAGGTTGGGCGCAGTGTGCCATTGTATTCCTAGGAAACGCCAACTGTGCGCTCTCCACGGAGAGGCGCCAGTCACTTTTAATAAAAGTGGACCCTAAGTTGGGAGAGCTTGCCTCTTCGGAGGCCGGCACTGTTGCCCAAGGGGGTCTGTTCGGGGACCCCTTCGTGAAGGAACTGAGCAAGTTTGTGGCCACATTCACATCATTGGATAAGGCCCAGTCTAATATTCGCAGAGTTTTTACCCCCCGGGTTTTCCAAGGGGCTGGTCGTTGCAGGGGCCGCTCAACCGGCCGACCGAAATACTCCAACCCTGACAGGGGGCAAGTCTCCAAGGTGGCCAATACCAGGATGACACATGCTTCAACACGTTCTACCCCACCAGAGGACAGAAGTTCCGGGGTCGCGGAGGCTTCAAAGGACAAGCCAATAATTCTGGCAAAGGTGAGTGTGCTGCCTTCAGCGAGCCTGCAAGTGGGGGGTCGCTTTGCACATTTCCTCCCGGCTTGGGCCTCTCTCACGAGCGACGCTTGGGTACTGCAGACGGTTCAGGCTTCCAGGTGGAGTATCATGGCCGTTCTTACCAAGTGTCCCGTCCCCGTCCCATTTCTTTCCCTCAGCACGATGCAGAGTTGATAGGCGAGGAAGTCTCTGCCCTTATTCAGAAAGGGGCGATCTGTCGTTCAACGGAACATCCCCACGGTTTCGTTAGCAATCTCTTCCTGGTCGACAAGGCGGACGGGAGTCGCAGACCGGTGATCAACTTAAAAGAGTTCAACGAGTGGGTGGTTTAACGCCACTTCAAAATGGAGGGTATTCACCTGCTCAGGGACGTGTTGAGGCCTCTCACTGGATGGTCCGACTGGATCTGAAGGACGCGTACCTCACCATCCCGGTGTTTCCCCCTCACCGCCGGTTTTCGCAGTTCAAGTGGGACGGTCAGGTTTTCAAGTTTACCACTCTGACTTTCGGGCTATCCTCAGAGCCCTGGTGCTTCACGAAGGTCCTCCGGCCGGCTGTGGAGTTCCTGAGGGCACAGGGCATTCGGATGATTGTGTACCTCGACGACATGCTGTTTATGGCCCAATGCCCCAAGGCTCTGACCAGTCATCTGCAATTAGCAGTCAACTTATTACAGGGGCTCGGCTTTGTCATCAATGAGAAGAAGTGTCTCCTTACCCCGGTACAAAACGTGACCTTTCTGGGGTTCACAATAGATTCCACCTCCTCGACTCTGAGCCTGCCGGTCCGAAAGATGGCAAAGATCAGGCACGAGCTCCACCAAACGTTGGCCAAGTCGCACACCTCTCTGCGCCAACTGGCTCGCCTAGTGGGCCTTCTCTCCTCCTCGATCCAGGCCATCTTTCCCATCCCTCTGCACTGCTGTGCGTTGCAGCGGCTCAAGGCACATCACCTCAGAAAGGGTCTGACTTATTCGCAATCCGTCCCTCTTACAGAAGAGGTTAAGGAGGAGATGGTTTGGTGGCTTACCCACATGGAGGCGTGGAATGGACGAGCGATCTTCGAGTCCGCCTCAGACATTGCAATAGAATCGGAGGCCAGCCGTACTGGCTGGGGGGCCAGATGCAGAGATTTTTCCACCGGTGGAGCCTGGTCAACACAAAAACAGTCATTTCACATCAACTGTCTGGAGTTACTGGTGGGCTCGTTCACGGTGCAGTGTTGGACGAAGGACAGAGTGCAGTCCTGTGTCCTCCTCAAAATGGACAATATCTCCGCCGTCAGGTATATCAACCATCTGGGCAGCACCAGGTCCCATGCGCTAGCGAATCTCGCCAAGGAATTTTTGAACTTTTGCCTGGACAACCAGGTGTCGGTCACGGCGGAATATCATCCTGGCCGAGTGAACAAGGTAGTGGATTGGCACTCTCGTCATCTTCTGGATGCCAGTGTTTGGAAGTTGGACCCCCAGGTATTCTCCCAGTTGATGGAGAGGTGGGGACCTTGTTCAGTCGACCTATTTGCGTCGCGTCTGGATTATCAGTTACCGAGGTTCTTCAGCTGGACACCAGGTCCTCTGGCAGAGGCGACGGATGCGTTCCTCCAGGACTGGCAGCGGGAACAGGGTTACGCCTTCCCCCCTTTCTCCATGATCACGCGAGTGTCGGCTCACGTTCACCGCCAACAGGAGGAGGTGTTTGGAGATCTCAAGTGTGGTTTCCAGTTCTTCTGGAACTTTCCTAGGATTTTCCAATCCGACTCCCCCACTTTTATCACATTCTGCTGGATCCGAAGCTCAATCCTCACCACCTGGTGGTGGAAGGGATGCTTCAGTTGATGGCCTGGCTGATCTCAGGCACCACTGGTCGCTCCAGGGCCTTTCAGGACAGGCTGAGTCCTTATTATCCAAAGCATGGGCAGATAGCACGACCAAAAGATACAGTTACGCCTGGAACAGATGGCGCTGTTGGTGTTTGCGACGGGGTGTCGATCCCGTGGGCGCAGATGTAGTCCATATCCTCAATTTTCTGGTGAGCCTCGCGGAGGAAGGGTTGGCTTACCAATCTATCAATACCTTCTGTTCGGCGATCTCAGCGGGTCATACACCCATCCAGGAATCCCCTGTGGGGGAACACCTGTTTGTATGTAGACTCCTTAGGGGCATTCGTCTATCACTACCACCGGAACCACGCTATTCTGCCTTGTGGGATGTGAATATAGTTTTGAATCTTCTCCTATTGTCGTGTAGTTCCTATAAGACCTATATAGGATCTGCGCGTTTAGACAACATACACTGCGGGACTGGTGTCCAGACTGATTCCAGACACCCCCACCGAGTATGATGGCCTGTGTACCAGCTAGCTCACGATGCCACTATCACTTCCCCTTACCAAGGAGAGAATAGTTCTTGGCAACTATCGAACATGACAACCCTGATCCCTCAGGACCGGGAAAACAGTAACTTACTTTTCGCTCAGTCACTCGTGCTCACTTGTTCTCAGAGAGATACACAGAATAAATGGTTGGGACGTTTTCAATAATTATTTATTGAACAGTCGTTATTCTAGCGTAAAATAGGTGCACCAAAATCACCAGTAGACAGTTGCATAGATAAATGAGTAGAAGCACTAAGAAAGTAAACAGATGGTAGGTTTCTACCATTTTGCTAAAATCATAAATACAGGCAAGTATATAGAATACATGGCAATAAAATGCGTACTCCTACTATGCACCCTAACTAGATGTGCCTAAGTGTACCTAGTATGTGAGTAGGTGTAAAGCCAAGAATCCCTCTAGGATAAAGCCAACCCCATTACCTGATGTGAGACTGCGGGACCCTGTTCTGGTCTCGAGCTGAACACCCCGCAAGGGATGTCAGAGCACTGCGAGCTGGAGTATCTGCATGCAGGGACCTCAGCGTCTTGCGTCAGGCTGTCGTCCGGGAAGTCCTGGTCTCCTCTCTCTATCTCAGCAAGATGTGGTGTTTATATACCCTACGGTATCCCCAGGGGTTCTACCTTGCTGTGCCAGTGTCAGACTTAGGATGACGTCGGGAATGAACTTTATACACAGTTATTATGCAGGAGATGATGGTCCTGCTGTGATTCCAAGAAACTAAGAATCCTCATGAATGATTTATGAGGCCAGTGTCCCTGGAAAAACCCTACGTTCTTGTGTGTAGTATTGTAACTGGGTAAAAGGTCAGTCCCTCAAATCCGTTATGTATGTAGCATAGGAGAGAATGTAGGTGAAGGGTTATGATGTTACCTAGACCTATATCGGGGTACCTAAATGAAATATAACACCCACTCCTCATCCGACTGGGCGACATTACTAAAATCTAGCGTACTACCAAGGCGTGTAGAGGTTTGTACGCAACTAATAATAAAACCTCGTAAGAGAAGTTTAAAAAGCATTAAAAACCCCTTTAAATAGTTTTTCTTTAAAAAAAATCATTCAAGCATTGGCTCTAAAGTGTCCGTTTATATAGTCCAAACCACTACAAGCATCTGAAGGCCATGCAGGTCAAAAGGTCTTAATTTGGAATTTCATTAAAAGGTAAAAGGCCAAATTTTCCCAGCGTGCGACGTGCCAAATGTTTATGTGTCCTTGCTGGTAGATGCAACAATGCTGCTGCCTGCATACGCAGCTGACGATCCCTGTAACACCTCACAAAGAATGTCAATTGAGCACAGATGATCTTCCGTACTGCCTGCAGCAGATGCTGGGGCAGCCTGTGCGATATCCGAGGCCTGAGTGTTGGCGGAGGAGCCGGTATCCATACCAACAGGAGCAGAGACTACCTGTGGTGGCTCTAAGAACGCTGCCAACAACATAAGAATACGCTGAGGACGCTGCAGAACATGGGCCGGTATCGGGTCCAGTTAAGCATCAACGCCCGGTGGCGCAACCGATGGAAGTGTCAGACAGAGGTCTAACACACATTCCTCTTCGCAGAACAGGCATCGGAGAACAGGTAGGACACAGTACATCCAGACTGGTCTAAATGACAGGAACCAAGAGGCGCTCAGTTCCCCTAGGCGAGGTGTGCCCAGATGTTGTACCATGCGATCACGGTCTTTGCGCTCTAGGAGTACTGTCGCCATTTCTTTGGTGGCTGGGACGTCCATTGCGTAGCAGAAAAGTAATAATCAGGATACCTGCTATTAGGAACAGGATCAGCGGAAGCCCTCCAAAAATGCTTCCAAAGACGGAGTGTATAAAGTTCGGTATAAGTCCGAGGACCGTCTGAAAGGTGCTTAACAGTCCGGAACCTATGGTCTTAAATAGGTGTACAACACCCGTCGTATCAGACATGTTAAAGATACGACTTACCATTTCTGTGAAATGGAAGGGGCAGTTTGTACGTATAAGTGCCTGTATCTCAGCCGAGGGCCTTGCGTTCTGGAGATCAAAAGTCTCCCGGGCGGAGGTTAAGGGCACGGTTCGTTGTAAAAGCATGGCTTTCATTCTGCTCAGAGTATCAAACCGTATAAAGGAAACATTTAGCGAAGGCCATAACGGCGCCTCCCTGACTGTATGTGTTGGTGGAAACAATACTTGCATACAGCAAGTAACCCTGGAGCTCACAGTGACTAGATATGAGATGCCCGGAAGCATCCCACAACAACCTTGATCATTCAGCATCAAGTAACTCCCATTCGAGAGAAGCCTGAATACCGGATTAATCACAGCTGCCGGGGTACCCCTCAAATGACAGGACAAGTTCGCCACAGACCCATTACAAGCCCCGTGTAGCATAATATCCTGGCATACGAGAAATCCACTTAAAGCGTTCTCGCAGTTAGTTCCGCTTAGAAGCACTTCCAGATCCCCACTCCTGCATCGAAATCTGTATGGTAAATCCCAGGATTCCCTGATGAATTCCCTACCCATCTTTTCATATCTGCCTGCCTGTTGCTGTTCTAGGCAATACTGAAACTGGAAAGTTGCGACCGGTAATGTTATATATATGGACGTGGATTAACCACTCTGTGGACGGTGACTCTGCCACAGTAAAGGGTAACCTATCCAGTTTTTCAATACGCAGCATTGTATATTTTGCTCCCCTCTGTGCTGTTTTCATCAGTTTTTCTGTTAGATTGTATGCAGAAAATAATGACGTAATGTCGATAAAACGCCAAGGCACATAACCGGCGTGCAATGACTGCAGCATCCAGCTTAATAAAATAATAGAACGTAACTGTGACTGTCCGTGTTGCAATATAGACAAATCCTGTTCTATTACATCGATAGCAGAACATACAATGTTGCCCAGTGAATATATCCTGGATGTTAATGTAGTCATACCATTGTCAACTACGGCTAACACCTTTTCTAGGTTAACTCTATTTCTCTTAATCTCTCTGCAGCTTCTTGTTGGGAGATTTTCCAGATTTCGTTATAGACAGCATACAAAAAACGCTTCTGACGTGGTTTTCTGGGACCTAATAAAAAATCCCGTAGGTCCACCTCCTCTGTGAGTAGGGACAAGTGTTGTTTCACTTGGGGTAGTGTTGAGGTCTTTAGCCAATCAAGGCACAACTTACCAACACTGTATGATGTCACTACCCCCGGATGTTCTCGTTGTACATAACGTGGGTCTGGCCTATGGATACTAAACCCTTCGGTGGTACCCCTGAATCTTTCCTGACATCTGTTTGTGTCTGTGGGCCAAACCAAGCATCCCTTTCAATTGGGGTCTGATCTATTGTATTGCAATATGTCATCTAACTTAGCCCCTTTATCTGATGTAAAATTCCTCTCGGTGTTTGACGGTGTTGGAGTTTGAGGCGTGTTCAAGTCCTTATTCTTGGCTATTCCAAGACAGGAAGTCTGTTGCACAGTGTCATTAAGAAAAATCCTCTGCTGTGGAATGAGGCATGCTCTAAATAGTGCTTCTGTTCCCTGGACTTGCCAGTCCCTAGAACCCCAGATTGATTTCAAGTCTACAGTGTCCATCCATAAGTCAACACCCTGTTCAGACAGCTGGGTAATAAAGGAAGCAGAGTAAATCTGTTTGGTATTTGTTAACATATTTTTCTGTGCAGATATAGGTGCAACCTTATAATAGTACGAGGTTGGGTCAGAAGTGTTAAACCCTGAAAAATATGAGAATTTCTGTGCAAATGTTTTTGAACTACCTTTCGGTGGTGTAGGGCAATGTTCCCACTGGTGGTATGTGAAAACATTTCTAGGTTTGCTAGATTTAAGCAAGAAATGATGACCATAATGTTGGAAACAATACATTTTGTCAAAATCTGATGTGTCCTCTAACATTTCAGTGCTAGAAAATGCAGCAGATTGTTCCAAATCAGACAATAAGTTATTAACAGTTTCAAAATCCCAATCATCAGAAAATGTACTGGAGGTAATGATATCGTTCAATGAAATTTTAAACCAATGTGGAATCTTTAAAAGCTCGGTCGGTCCAAATATATCATAATTCACTTTGTCCCACACTATACCATCCGGTATAGGAACTGCTGAAATGTTCACGAAGGACAAGTCTCTTTGTTCACGATGAGATGAAACATGAGGTTTTAAAATTAAGTTTACTTCTGACGTTGCAGAGCTCTGTTGAAGATAAGTTCCATTGATGAGCAAGTGGAAAGTGATTACTAATCCTAACCAGAAATGAAAAAACAATATACCGGAGATTATCCAAAGTTCTAGCCAAGGTGATACTAAATAAGTCCTTCTAAGAAAGTTAAAAAAGTATTTGATCCATTGTTTGCGAGAAATTTGGGCTGGCGTTGTTTCAGGTTCACTTGGATCCAATGAAAAGGTATCGAAGTCGATGAAATAGCCAGATTCAGTTCAATCTATTTTTGGTAGCTCAGCAGGTTTTGTTGAACTTGTAGATTGCTCTTGAAGAGGCATGTTGACGTAGACATCCTTATTAGGTTGAATTGAAATTTGTCTTTCATTTTGATTTTGAAAGTTCGTGTCAAGAGAAACTAGTTCCATTGCATTGTTATTGATTCCGTTGCTTTGTAAAGGTGACTCTTCAAATGTTATGAGTCTTTCTGTTTGAACTTCCTGTATTGTAGCGAGAGGAGGACGTCGGCTACTCAGGAGCCCACGAGGCCTACTATTTAGTATCGGCCACATAGTGTGGTTTGATCAGATCGATTGAGACGAATCTCTTTTCTTTTCCGGCAAGAGGTGGTAGAAGTACAGTTCTTGATCCTTCAACGGCCAGGACAGGTACAGGCTTTCGAAAGGATGGCCCAAATTCTTTTTTGTCCACAATCTTTTCTCTGACCAGATCCCCAACTTTAGGAATCCAGACAGGTCTTGCCGTGGCTGACTTGACGTCCCCAGTGGCGGTTTTCTTTGTCTCGACGTTACCTAAGGAGGCTCTGGATTCATTCGGATCCTGTAAAACAGCCAAACGTTTATTGATGTCAAACGGTTTTTCATCCACACTGTGCCTTCACAATCAAGATCAGGTACCCACATTCTTGTCCCAAACAGGACCTCGTAAGGTGTAGCACCTCCTAGAGAGTTTATTGGCTGGTTACTAAGGGCTCGCTGGACCCCATTTAGGTGACTGACCCAACTACCACCCGAGCCTAATACCCTAGCTGTTAAAGATTGCTTTAAGTCCCGGTTTTTCCTCTCCACAACTGAATTTCCCTCGGGATGGTACGGAGAGGAGTACCGCAATGCTACACCCAAACTTCCCATGGCTTCCTTGTAAGCCCTAGAGCTGAACGTGGGGCCACGGTCAGAATGTAATGTGCCAACTGCGTATGTCCCTATGAAGACTCGCAAATCTTTTATAACAGTTTGGGCATCAGCCGAGCGCTGGGGCCATACCCATAAGAATCTTGAACAGGAATCCACTGCCACCATGATATACTTGTAAGCCCCATCAGATTGTAAGGGGCCGCAGTGGTCCAGGTAAATGCATGCGAGCGGTCTGTTTGATATTAACAATGGTGTCTGCGCTGGGCGAGCTACGGTGGACCCTTTTATCTGTTGACAGATATCGCACTTTAAGACGAAGTCTTTGGTCTGCTTTGTTAACCCTGGCCACCAATAGCGTTGTTTCAGTAAAGAAACTGTCGCCGTAACTCCTGTATGAGCAGAACCCAGACCCTCGTGTGCAGCCAAGATTAAACCTAACCTGAGATCCATGTTTGGTATTACTCTATCCCCCACTCCAGGAATCTGAGCAAATGGAACGTTGTTTGCATCTAACTTGTAGGAGTACTTGAGTGGAAAACCCTTAGGTAGTGCTTTGCTGTTATTGCGCGAAGCAATCACAGCTACCATTGTGCTACCGTCTACCCTCGTTTTTGAACGGGTGATTGCAGCTACGGACGCAGTGCGTACTGCCCCCTTCGCGGCTTCATCAGCCAATGAATTCCCTTCAACGTGAACGCCATCACGTTGATGACTCAGCGTGTGTATCACGTGAGCTCTTGGTAGTTCGTTTTTTAACTCTGCTACCTGTTCCCATAGTTTTCTATGTTTAATTGTGCCACCTTTTGAATCTCTGAACCCATTTTGTCCCCAATAGTGGAGGTGTTCGTTGTATGACTGGACACAGTAAAAGGAATCACACACTATTAGTGTGCGGAATTCTGGATCTGTATTTATCAGTGCCAGTAGTAGTGCTTTTAATTCTGCCAACTGAGCCGTGCAGTCTCCGAGAGACTGCGTTTTTGTACAGCTTGGACGGAACTTGCCGTCCTGCATCCTACCTTTTACAATAGCGCATGCTGCACTGTATTGTTGCTTACTCCCTATGGCCAGTTGAGCAGATCCGTCAGTGTAAATAATGTATTCATACCGATCTAGAGGCATTATTTCATTTGGTAGAGGATATTCTTGTTCATATTGCCGGAATGCTTGTGTTTTTAGACTAGGGTCATATCTGTATTCTACATCTGTTGCAGTGAGAGAATTAGCCCATTGTATCCATCTTGGATGTAACGCTTTTGCATTTGGGACGCTTGCCTTTGTGGCAGCCTCTAAGGCTGGTACCGGGGTCACGACATTTATTCGTTTCCCCTGACCCAGTGTTCTTTCTCTCACTACAGCAGTCTGTACTGCTGTCAGAATTTTTTCTGTGGGTGCAAAACGCATTTCAGCGTTAGTGTACAAATGCGATTTATATGCAATTGGTACCATTTCACCTTTATTGAAGGTTAAGTAAGTGTACCCTGATTGACCTGCGACTACGCGGATCACCAGGTTGCGTACGTTTACGCGTGTCTGTAAGTGTTTTGATGATATCATATCAGCTTGTAGGGAACAAAGGATATTTGTGTGTTCCTGTGTCCATTGTCTAACTGAAAAGTCAGGTCTTATTAGGTCGTAGAAAGGTTTTACCCTCTCTGCATAATCCAAAATGTATGTTCTGCCAAAATTCAAAAATCCCAGAATGGACTGTAAAATTTTTAATGATTTTGGAAGTTGTAGCAGTGGGCACTCTTCTAAAAAGTGGGCTGCCAGGCGTTTGCCTTCACTTAAAAGCTCATATCCCAAAAATAGGACATTGCGGTGGGCTATTTTCGATTTTTTTAAATTACATTTGTAGCCCTCAGAGCCAAAATCCAAAATTATGGTGCTCACCCTGGTCAAGTGTTCCTCTAAGTCATCATCCGTTAGATAAATATTATCTACATATGATAATGCTTCTTCATCCAAATTCTGTAGTAACTCTGTTACCCTCCTTGAGAATAAACCCGGGCTGTTCTTATACCCTTGGGGGAGTCGACAAAATTGACGCTGGGACCCTAGCGATGAGAAGGCTGTCAAATATCTGCTTTCAGGTGCTATGTTTTGGCAGAAAAATCCATTTGAGATATCTAATGTTGTTTTGTATTTTTTCCGCACAGTGTTATTCATTAATGCAGCACTATGTGCATTCTGAACTGCAAATGTTTTCGTGCATGAGTTTAAGTGTCTGTAGTCTAACACTAGACAATATGAATTGTCGTGTTTCATTACGGGAAACAAAGGATTATTCATTGATGAGGTGCATGGTTCAATTACACCTTGGTATTCAAGTTGATCTAAGATCTCCCTGACCTGTTTTTAGCTTCCTGTTTTATGGGATACTGTCTTTGTGGAGTTGGGTTTGTTTTTATTGGAATTACGTGGTGGGGTGACTCTTCATCCCACCCTACGTGGTTGCGGTATAATGCTGGAGCAAGGCCTACCGCCCACTCCTGCGCATATGTATGTCTTAGGTGTGCGGGGACTAGGTCGGAGAAAGCTGGAATAATTACAGTTTCCCCCTTTGGGCATTCCATAACAATAGTAGGCGGCCAATCTCTTTCTGCTAATAGGATGTCGTAGCCAGAAGTCAGGTTCTCCCAAAAGAGACCCTTAACTTGTCTGTGCTTGTCGCCCTCCGTTTGGAGTGTTATTTCATGTAACCTGTGTGGGACACTCACCCTAGTATCAGGTGTTTCCACCGTGATATACTCACTCAACTCCGCTGTCACCAGAAATTCCATCAGGTTCCGGCTAGCTATTGTTACTTCTGCTGCGTTGTCCAGCATTGTCAGAGCCCATTCCCCGTTCAGTAGTTGAGTCCTCAGAATTCTGGGCATGTCTAACTTTGAGACCTGCTACCTTCTTCTTTTTAAATTGAGGTTTCGTTTTGGGGTTTTCTTCTTTCTTTGAAGCGTAGTCCGAAGTGCGTTGCCTGTCTCTGGGCTTTGTACGCTCTTCTTGTCTTTGTTCTGACCGTCCTTCCCTCTCCGAGTTTTTTGATGAACCCTGAAAGGAACGAGAGGAATGTGTATCAGTGTCCTGATACCTGTCAGGTTTTTAAATGTTATCTCTATTCCTTAGATTATATCTCCTTTCTGGGGGCTCCTGTTGAGGAGACCTTCCCCTGGAGTGAGATCTGTTCTTTTGCTTTTTAATATTGTCCCATTTCTTCTTTGAAGAAACCGGTGTTTGCTTTGCCTGTTCTTTATCTGTACCCCCCACTAGTTGAGATTTTACCGGTCTGGCTCCCAAACAGTCTCTACCTAATTCCGCATAAGCAGTTTCAATTATTTTAGGTAGTTCTGTCTCCTGTTGTAATGGAGTGAAATCTCTCAGACGTTGGCGTATTGCCACCGATGCTGCTTCCCCTTTAATATTTGCTAATATTATCGCAGATACCTGGGCAAAGTTATTTAGCAACTTCATCCCTAATTTTAGAGCAGGCTCTGCTCCATACTCGTTCTGTATTTGTCCTAATACATCTGGTATTACCGCTAAAGAAGGGATACCATGAGTCCTGGTATATATTGCAGCGAAAACTGTAGCCCAAGAAGTACAATCTTCTATAGAGGGAGCTATCCCCATTGGCAAGCAAATCATCAGTATTCTATGCTTTTCCTTAGGACCAGTGTGTGGAAACACTGCCTCCAGCTGTGTTATTTTTTGTGTTATCCGGAAGGGCATTTGTTCACGTTTAGTGGGCATTTTACCCATCACTGCGTGCAGTGTTTGTGGTGTAATTTTGGTTGTATTATTTTGGACTGGTCCTGGTTGTGTAGCCGGTGTTGGCTGAAGTGTGAGTGTTCTCATCACAAACTGTGTCATGTTTCTGTAAAGTCTTATTAATTCTTTATGTTGTACGAGTAAGTCTCCTCCTGGCATTGTGTCAATGTCAGGATGTGGTGTGTAGGCAGCTAGAATTGGCCAAGTTGCTCCGTCTCTTCCGAGCGGGCCGAGTCTTACTCTATTTCTTGTATGGGGGAGGGCGCCTTTAAACCAGTAAAAATGTTCGTGGTAAGTTAGTGGAATTTCAATGTCCTCATATGGACTATATTCGTTTGGTATGTCATCTTCGACATAGTAGTGAAATGTTTTTGTCAAAGCATTTGCCTGCGGGAATCTAATCCATGAATAGAATACCTCTGTTCTATATGATTCGTGTGCCTCAATCACGAAGGTCACTTGACCACCCTAATTGTAACACCATATGCTACTAGTTTTAGGGTGACGGCATTTCTAACATTTTCTGCAATGTGTATTGCATCTGCATCATCTTCCTCTGTTGTGAAGTTTAGTGCATTCCCTGCATCTACGTCTCCCTGCTCAGTCATTATTTTTAGAAAGGAGAGCGTTTCAAGGGAACTGAGATAAGGTGTTATGTTATGCACAATTAGGAACACTGTATCCTTCAACCTTGATTAAACCAACAGTCAATACATAGGAATTTTCCTATCAGCAGGACAAAATGTCATACCGGGGTAATTTCCTATCCAGCATTTCGAGAATACCCCAAATTGTGCGTGGTGCAGTGCCTCCGAGCATATGAAGAATTGACAGAGGAGGTCCACCCTCCCGGCGAAAGACAGCTGCTTATCGCACCACGGAAACCGTACAAGGCGGTTTCTCCACCAACCATAGCCAGATGGTTACGTTGGGTGATGCAGGAGGCGGGGATTGACAACAAGGGGCTATGGCCTCTAAGGCGTTTTCGCTCGGAGCGTGTTTGGAAGATCTTATGCGCGTGGCCGACTGGTCCTTGGACTCGACCTTTAAGAGGTTCTACTTCAAGCCAGTGTTGGAGGTCGCTCAACTGGTGGTGGATAAGCTTTGAACTGGCATAATCTGAGCCTCCGGTCCTGACATAGAATGAAAATTTGCTTAGCTCTAGTACAGGTAAGTTTTAATTCTATTAAGGACACGGAGGCGAGAATTATCCCACCAGCTGATCGGTGAACACGCGGACCCTCCCCGTTCTGGAGTAAGTACTTGCTTTCATGGGTCAGTTGAAATGTTGGTCAATGTAAATGTTTGGTTCATGTTTAATTATTGCCTATGGCCTTGTATTGCTCAACAGTGCCTGTTTAGTGTTTGCTCTGATGACCTGTTTATATTGGACGTGGTTCTGACCCTGCCTGTTGTTGCAGAAAATGATGGGTCCAAACAGGATGCGTGAAGTTCATAAAGGGGCTGTTCGCGCGAAGAAAGAGGAAGAGGAAACACAGAGGCGGGACCAAGTGGAGGCTGGACTGTGAACAGTGACAAAGGACTCCTGTTGAAATGTTTCTCCTGCTCCTCGATGTTCATGGGAGTAGTAGTTTGTTTGTGTTTGAAAAATGGCTGCTGAAAAAATAAAGCGAAGGAAGAAGGCATAATCCTCGCCTCCGTGCCCTTAATAGAATTGAAACTTACCTGTAGTAGAGCTAGGCAAATTTTCATTATTAGCTAACTTTGTCAAATACATTATGAATTCCCCCTCTCGTTGCACCCTTTTTCCAAAATCAAATCTCTCTAAGATTAAGCACATTTTGGCAAAAGACTGTATATACGAGTGTTTGTTAAAGTGACATCAAACTCATTGAGTCCTTCTGACTTCTCTGTAGTAAGTTCTGGGAGATATTTGTAAACCTCCTGTCAACTTGGACTTAATGCGTAAACAAACATAGCTTCCTCTCTGCACTGATATTAGTACCACAGACCTCGCATAGTGCATGAAAACTTTCCCCAATTTTTAAAGAGTTCGCCCAGAGAAATTAAAAAGAATGGTGGTGAACTGATATTTTGCATTATGAGAATACATTTTGTAGATACAGCAATTGAGTAAACACTCTTTCCCAACAAACTTGCTCTACCACTCACACAGGGCTCAGATATATTCCACAAAGTTCAAAGACTTTCTTACCCCAGGATCCGATTGGATACCTAAGCAGCCTCAGAGCTTTTTTTTTTAAATACAGAGCAAATGAAAAGTCTCTCCTCCCAGTTCTATAATAACGTTTTTAAGTAAAGGAACTTGCACTAGGAAACATGACAAGCAGCAGCAGCTCCTGTCCTACAAACGTATCATACTTGATACCCCAGAACCCAACAGTATGTAGGTAAACTGTGGTCTGGTTTTAGCATTGAGGTATGTTCCATACTGGTAAGTTCCTTCAATTATCCTTGTCACCAGTTTTTAAAAACGTATTTCAAATAGGACCACAAAAGAAAAGAAGTTGTGGTTAACAAAAAAAGTTTAATTTCATAGACTTTGCCACAGTCCAGCTCCCAACTTCAGGACATCTGAACGATGGTTCCTCAAGATTCTTTCATGACCTCTCATAAATATTTCTCCAGACTCTGCATTCCTTTTCTGTGCAGGTGGAGCTGCAGGCCCACTCACATTACCAGACATTACAAATCAACTCACATTACCACACTTAGGTCTTGGCACATCAGTAACTAATGTTCTTATTGATCACACCTGAAAGCAGAAGTACACCACCAGTCCATAACCATAGGTACGCAAGCATCTGTCACGGCGGCCAGGCTGTGTAATATCGAATAAACATGTCTCCCCGCACGGGACATTCCTCTTACTGGGAGAAAAACGTTTAGCCAGAAAAGGTAGTTTTGAAATTGAAAGGCTACTAGTATGGATAACAAAACCTAGACCAATATTTCTAAGGCATGGCCACATCAGCAGCTCTTTGAAGCACTCGGGGCCAATCGCTTCAGAAAGGGAACCGCTAATCACTTTCTAGCACAATAGTAGCAACGCTTGCACCCTTTGGATTTGAGTTCAAGGTTACACTAGATTTCTGTAGGTGCCTCAGGTGGCATTCCATTCTAGCTTTGACTAGAAGTCAAATAAATCACATTCCACAAGTGATACAGGAAGCTGGACTTCGGTCACATGGGTTGGTTAACGTCCACAGGTCACATCTGACATGCAGAAATTGGATTTTCCTATTTCATTTAGAGATATGTGGCATCAGGCATGTAATTGCATGCCTCTTACACTACCAATTCACTGCTCCTATGAACACACAGTGCTTAGACAATATATAACGCCCACATTGGAAATGCTAGTGAAAAACATTTTAAAGGGAATTATCACTAGATTGTTCTGAGTGGGTTTAAAAAATGCTTCTTTTTTAATCTTCGGAAGACAGTATCTCTTAGCAGCATGAACAAATTGTCCCATGCACCCTACCGGCAGATATATTTTTGCAAACCTAGCCAGCATCTAATTGTTCCGCATTGAGGTGACTAACAACAAAAACAAGGCTTAAGTGTCTTGTTCCTGTTGTAATTGGGAGTCCGAACACAGCAGAGGTCAGCATGACCTCAGATGACTTCTCAGACTTAATGAATCACACAATAGGATAAGGAATCAAAACTGAACAATGCAATCAGACAATAAACCTAATCCAAATATTCCAGACCTTATTACAAATAATGTAGCCCACAATACAAAGGCAAATTCTGACTGTGGTAATATTGGATGCACAGAACACCTACATGAAGGGCTGTGCAGCCACCTAAATACTAATAAGTAGTTGTGAATTTACTTTGTTGTAGTTTCTGAATGTATATTACTTTTAACTACATTGGGCCAGATTTACATA
This sequence comes from Calotriton arnoldi, assembly GCA_963921515.1. Classification (NCBI taxonomy): domain Eukaryota; kingdom Metazoa; phylum Chordata; class Amphibia; order Caudata; family Salamandridae; genus Calotriton; species Calotriton arnoldi. The sequence continues at coordinate 1,698,031 of CAWUFW010001528.1, read as the reverse complement.
TTGAAGGGCGCGTACTGTTCTTTGATGGGGACGGAGAATATTACTCCATCCCCATGACGGAAGGACCGCCGTCAAATTTATAAAAGACCGCCAAGCAGGCGTCATTTATAATGCATTGGCACGAACCGCCGTCTAGTGGTTCTTGTCAATGCATCTCACTGTTTGGTGCAGGGCTGGATCAGAACGATGCAACCCTGCACCAAACAGTTTTTTTTTTTTCTTCAGAAAGAAAACCCCAAAACGGGATTTTCTTCTTGAAAATAAAAAAAGTAATACTTTCCTTGCCATGAGAGTCATCTCCCATTGCGGGAGGAGTATTATATGTTTCTACTGTCCCTCACTGCCAAGGTTTGCCAGGCTGTGACAGACAGTAAAAAAAATGGCTACATGTCCGCCCATCCTGATTGGGCGGGTGGAAAATTAGCCATTTCTCTGACGACCCTTACTCCGTCGGAGAGGTTTGCTATGGTGGTGACAGAGTAGTCACTGCCATAGGCAAGCCTCACCACAACAAAATCGGACCCTTTGTCGTTGATAGTCAGTATATTATGTAAAATGCAGTACTTTTGTCAATCTATTTTATTATGCTTTAAATCCCCTTCAAAAAGCAAAAAAACTATTTGAAATATTATTTTTGCTTTAGACTAAGACGCTCTTTTTTGTTTGATCTCTGATAGGGATATTTATAGCTGATAAGGCTAATGCAGAATACTATCCCTTTCTAGTTTGTTCTGACCCAATGAAATTACCAAAATGTAAAAGAATTGATAGGGAACATTTATATGGCCAACAGGGCTGCAACCACATTTTAAAAATATTTTTACTGTAAATACTTCATACAAGGAGGGCTGCCTCAGTTATGTCGGTCTTCTTGTTGATTCACGTGTCAATTTGTGTGATTTAGTGGTGCCATATTTATTCAAACATTTTTATATGAAGCTTTGATATCCTATAATTACAAAAACCCAAGCATCCCAAACTTTTTTAATTGTAATATTCTCAGGAGGGTTGTTTTTCAGAATTGTCATGAACCCAGGAATGCTCCAATTGTATATATTGGCAGACTCATTAGCACAAAATATGGCTGATTTGGGCCTATAGACTCAGCATCATACGTGCACCCAACCCCCCCTCACCCACCCCCCATCACCTTCTGCCTTCCAACATCCAGAAGAAATGATCTACCTAGCTCCTGCACAACTAGAGATCTTGATGAGGCACCCTCTGGGCAGCTGGTACCTAGGTCACAGAGAGACAGACACAGCGGAGACACAGATGCGCTCCAAAGTATGAAGCTGACAGCGAGCAATAAGTATGTGAAGACTGCCTCCACTTCGACCACCTGAAGCAAGTCTTGCAGTATGCAGTGGCGTAGCTAGCCGTTCTGCCGCCCATGGCGGTCCCTGAGTTTGCCGCCCGGCGGCCTCATGTGGGGGGGGGGGGGGGGGGCTGGCGATTCCCACGACGGCTGCAGGTAAGAGCGTGGGGTGGGGGGATGCCTCCACCAAAACTCATGCCACCCGGGGCGGACCGCCCCCCACCCCCTTGTTTTGCCACTGACTTTATGGCTCTCCACTAGCCAGTAATAGTCAACATGCCACTGTGTACTGCAAGCTGCAATGTGCGCACTTAGTAGTGAGTTGATGAGATACACTGCGCATGCTTCCATTTAGCTGAAGCAATTCTAGTGCACCTGTTTACAGCACGTGCACTGGCATCTTCCTCTTCGTCCACCTCTCGCTCTAAACACACACACCTTCAGAACAATCAACTTACGAACAGCACTGAGAATGGAGCAACCTTTAACAACTGAATAAAATCAGCTCTTAACGACGGTAGGCAGAATGCTCACAGCATACATAAGTGTAAAATGCTGGAAAGAATTTGGGGACAGCACAATGAGGACAAATGTATTTATAAAAACATTTTTCTCAAAACTTATCGCTCCATAAGTAGGCATTCCTGCTTTACTATTATGTATCTGAAATAAGCTCAGCAGCTAACTCTCCCAGCGAAATATTCAATATTGCTAAAAGTCTTATTGGGTCTATTTCCCTTTCTTCCACTATGAAACCTGCTAGAGAGTTATGTAGCACTTTATCTTCTTTCTTTGAGAAGATTGCTAACATCTGTTTCATGACACTTTCTGACTCCTCTGCGAAGTGTAAGGCCTTTCCCCACACATTCTCTAATTTCACTCCCATTTGCACAGAAAACATCGAATGTTAAGATCGCTCTGTGAAATTGGGTTCAGGACCGGACTGGCCGTAGCGGGCACCGGGCGTTTACCCGGTGGGGGCCGTTTTTGTATCCCTGGGGTGCCATTTTTGTTACGGGGGCTGGTTTTGCAGCATAGCTGTAATATCGGCCCCCTGTAACAAAAGCGGCAGCAGTGAGACAGGAGTGGTGCTTCCACTAGCACCCAACCCCGGGGCCGGCCGAGCTTCTTGCCAGGGCCGGTTTCGGTTCCCAGTCCAGTCGTGTGTGGGTTCTCTTCTGGCCCTGGTCCCTGTCCTCACAGAGCTTGGTGTGGTATTCGATATGGTATCTCATCAGTCCTTGCTCTTTCGCCTTGCCCAAATTGTTTTTCGTGGGACATGTTCCTATTCATTCGTTTCGGACTGACATCAAGCTATACATCTTCCCCATTTTTGCTCACATTTAAAAGTCCGTCCTGAGGTGTTCCATAGGGCTTGGCACTCAGCCCTACCCTAACATATGTTTTACTCGTTTGGCAAGCCTCTCCATTGTCTGAAGCCAATAATGTAAGGGCCATTTTAAACAACAGCCTCCATTTTGCAAAACAAGTCACCAAGGTCACATCCACCTGCTTCTTTTACATCCGAGCTTTCCTCAAAATTCATCCTTACCTTCCTGCTGATTGTAACAAAACATTTGTCCAATACCTTTTTTTATCATGCTTACACTACTTCAACATACTGTATCTCAGCATTCTGGCTAATCTGCTATCCACCATCTACAATCAAATCAAAACGCCACTGCCCCCTAATCCTTGGCCTTCCTGCGCATGCTTCCACAGTAAGCTCTTTAAGGTCAATGCAGTGGTTTCCAATAGCCAAATGGCCCATCTTCAAAGCTTTTAGTCTTTGCCATAGAGCTTTTCATGGATTAGGTCCTATCTGTCGTCAACATCTCCTCCCTCACTACCCTCTACTAGATGACTTCGCTCCTCATCTACTAATCTCCTTCATATACCAATAATTAGGAAGGCCAGAATAAGTGGCAGACCTTTTGCCTTCTTAGGAGCCAAATTCTGGAACTTTCTTCGTCTGAAACTCAATTTTACTGTCAATCACTTGCTTTTTTGTAATTCCTTAAAAACGTGCTTTTTTCTCCCGATTCTCTTTGCATATAACTGCTGGCAGTGCATCTTTGGCGCCAGAACACCCCATACTTAGGGTAGAAATTAAGTCTAATTAATTTATTCTTTAATTCATCACTGATGACACCACGTCACATGCACTCCGGGGTCGTCTTCCTCTACAGTGTGAACACTCGCCAATTGCCTTCCAGCCTCTGGGCAGAAAAGGTTGGTGCTTAAAGTGCCATGGCTACATTCAATTAGAGAGCTGAACCTCACACTAAACAAGGTCATACAGGGTCACAGGCCACAGATGGCCAGGGCTGAAATCAGGCAAGCCCAGCAAAACAAGTGATGATAAGTAAAAGCATGCTAACTTGTGTGCATCTAGGGCGTGCCTTCCATACTTCCTTATGCTGAGTTCCTGATACCATCCGTGATACAAGAATAACACTTGTTTTAGTGCATAGAAATCCCACACGAGTTCAAAGTTAAAATAGGCAACAAGCATTCGAAAATAAGCAAGGAGCAGTGTTTTGCCTCAGATCATGTGTGTCTTCAAAGACCTGGGAATTTAGGCGAGTGGCTCTTGGTGTGACAATTTGGGTCAGGTAATGGTAAAATCCATACATTTTGGTGCTACATTTCTACACTTGTCTCCATACAAATGAATGGAAGTGGGAACACAGGATAAACAGAACCCTACAGATAGGCACTTATGAGCAGGTGCCAGGCTCTTCTTGTAGGAAGAATGTGAGAATGCCTTTGGAAGGAGATACATCTTTCACCAGCAAAAAGCTGACTCAACGACTTTCTGAAATCATCGCTTCGATATGCCAGCTTCAGAAGGAGGTTATGCCAGTGGCGTAGCTAGGGGGGCTGTCGGCCGCCACCTCCCCCACCCCCACTCTTACCTGCACCCGGGCGGCAAACTTAGGGGCCGCCCCGGGTGGCATTCGTCTGGCTATGCCACTGCGTTATGCTTACTTATAGTTTAGCTAAAATGTCCAGTGTACAAGACAGGATCATAAAATGGAAACTCAGTTAAAATATGAGTATGCATTTAATAATGCTAAGGCTTTAGTGGGCTTCAAGCTGGTACAAAAAAGAAATCACAATAGGTTAACAAAATATATCAGCACAAGTTAAGGCACATATGTGGAGTTGAATTTTAGTAGTCATCAAGTCAATCACTACACCATATATGTAAGTACATTCATGCTCTCGTGTTCTATCAGCAAATATATAATTGAATATAAAATAGAGGACTCCAAAGCCCTTATTAACAAGCTGCCACTAATAGGCACACTGTTTAGTGGAAAATAGGCAATTCTTTTTGAGATGGACTTCAGACAAAGCTGTCCACTCTCAGCACTTCTACTTGCCCTGGCAACGGAACATTTTACCAAGCGGTTAGCGGAGGACACCTTGATAGAGAGGATTTTGGAAGAAGAAGAATAGCGCATACTGGTAATTTTTCATATGGGGTTAAAGTCACTTTGATAAATACAAGAGTATCAATGCCAAAGCAATTGGATCATCTTAATATCAATTTCTGCAACTAGGAAAAACTAGACATTATTGAGGCTGGGCATATGGTTGAAGAATGGAAACTAAAGTTTAGACATCAAATTAGCTGAACAATTACTGAATTTCTTGGCAGTTGCTTTAGAGGGTTAGTGTTTACTTATTTTTGGATGGTACCTATCATGATCACTAGGTTTCATTAGTCACCACATTTCCAGAATGGATAACCATCATCAAGCCTCATATAATACTTTGAGTTGGACAGGTTTTCCAAGCACTACCAGTATCAGCGCAACAGAAAATACTGCAATCTCTCATCAAAAAGAATATGATTGGTTTGTGGGGCATGGAAGCACCATTTAAGTAGGAATAATTATATTGCAGCAAGCATTAGTTAGTGCTTTACAAAATTAACATAACAGTTCAATAATAATTTCAAGAAATGTCATTTTTTTTTCACTCCCTGTATAGTAGTAGTAATAAATCTTTATTCGATTATGCATCATAATTATAAAAGATAAAAACATAAAAACCACATTAATACATTAAAAACATTAAAATATACAGGCCATCGTATTGCGCTCAGATCACACATTATATAAACAGTAGGTACAATTTAGAGGAAAACAGGCCAACCTATCAATAAAATCATTGTAAATTAGGCACTCATAATGTTATTCCAATATAGAGCTCCTTTTAAGTAGGAAGTAACCACCAGCATCACCGCATGATCAGGTAATAGGTGTAAATGTAAAAAGGCAGGCCGAAATTGGACAAAGCCCCTGGATTTTAAAAGTGGTAATAAATAATTTTTATGCAAAAAATCATAACATTTACAGAATAAAACCAGATGTATCAAGGTTTGAGGGGAGCAACCGTCATAGGGACAAACTAAAAGTGCATGGGGATCAAACTGACCTTGAGGGAAGCCGATCATTGTACGGATAGAACCCAGATGAAAGTTTGTAAGCAATGATCTGTCCCATGGATGTCTAACTGCTGTAAGGTACAGTTCAATGCTTGTTACGGTTTTCAGGAGCAAAAAGGATCTGTTAGTATATTTCTCCAGCGCCCATGGCTTCCCTCTCACCCTTCAGTTGGTTTAAAAACCGTTCCTAAGGAGGCTCCGATCTCCATTTTTAAGAAACTGTGTCCTTTAAAAAAGGTCCATACAGTCTAGGGAGCGAGCAACAGTTTTAATATAATTTAACCATGGTATCTTGTGGCCATACATACACCAGAGACAATCCTCAATCACACACTTGTTTAAATTCAATTTCTCATCACACCATACTAAAATCCAAAGTAATAATGGGGACAATTTATTTCATTTCAAATACTGGGCTTGAGCAGACAAAGAGTGGCAATCAAACAAAAACAAACCAAAAATACCTAGCATAGATTACTCTAGATGGCATAGCTAAAGGAAATCAACCGGCTGAAATCTGAGTTCTATCATTAGTCTGTAGGAAAATCAGATGGCTAGAAAGAATGCCTCTCCACAGCAAAACCCATATTTGATAACATCAATGTAAGTCTAGTCTGTGATACGAATCCCCTTTCACGTACTGGAGTAATAGGCTTAATGAGACCAGGCAACAATTATTAGCAATTATTCTGTTTGGGAAATGAGAGGAGAAAAGCTTTAGATACTTACAGCTATTACATTAAGAGACCCAAGATGAAGTAACAGCTCCAAAGATCTCCAATGATCTCATTGAGCTGGAGAGAACTACCTGATGGTGACGGTCGACATGTGGCTTCATATCCCACATATAAAGTATGGTAGACATGCAAACAAAAATTCCATATATGATAAAATGGGTGAAAAAAGTTGAGAGATCAAGAGGCAGAAAATAGGAGGGATATATGTGATAGGCTTGATCCAGCCCCATAGGCATGTATACACAATTAAACACACATCCAGCACTTTATTAATGCGAATTGACACCATTGGCCTTAGGATAAAGAAAGATATTTCCATGCCACAAATAAATATTGGTATGGATGGTGAGAAGTAGGTAACATGAACCATACACGATGGGAATGCCACACAATTGAAAATTTGGAGGAAAAAATTAAAAAGGCAAAAACAAATCAAAATTACCCTTCAAATAAACACACTGGTGGCGTTGGCAGAAGTAAAAGATATTGGCATATCCCTGAAAATAACACACTAATTACTAATTTATCAAGCACAACTTAGCATTTAACAAAAACAACATGTCTTAAACCAGCATCCATCATCAGACTATTGGGATACATGGACCATGAGGAAAATCACACAACCACTGAAGAAAAGAACTGACTTAAAGTTTGGTGGACTAACTACTTCATCACAAACGTGGCAGATATATTGTCTGCCTTATTACAAGTGCATTATATGATAAGTTTTATATTGGGCACCATTCACAGATTAGTGACCATACCTAAACTGAATGACTGGTCAAGACCCCTTCCCCCATGTCCCTGTGATACCTACTCCGAGCAGTCTACTATCCATTTAACTCTTTTCTGTAAGCTGTATTCGGAGTTAAGAAAAGTTTGGTTGCTGCCACTTTTAAAACAGCAAGGTCTTATGCAATGCCGCCCAGCCCTTATTCGCCTACAACTATTAGAGAATGAACATGTGGCCTGGAGGGTAGCAAAGTTTTTGAAAAAGGTCCTTCAGCAAAGGAAAAGTATGACATTTGAGGTTCCGTAGGGTATTTTGAATGAGGGGAAGTGGGATATCAACTCTGTATATATTCTTTTAAACGTTGTAAAATTTTAATGTTTTGTCGACTTGCAATTTTAGTGCTGTTATCAATTTCGGAATTTTATCATGAAATTTTATTGTATATTTCTGTGCTTTTATGACTGTTATTATCACGGTCGAATAAAGCTTTTTGATTGATTGACAGGATATCAGTTACAAAATCAGTCCCTAAAACTTTCATGAAGCTATATGTGTTCGTTCTGCCTATTCCCTGCGTAGGAAGAGATAATAGCACAATGATCAGAGCTTCACATTTGATAACCCTCAACCCTACCTACACTAATCCTCACCTTTAGTTTCACTGCAGATTTAAAGTTTGCACAGTCGGTCCAATTTCATGAAAAAGTGACATTTGACAACTAGAGTGAGAAGCGAAGCAGTAAAATTATGGTCACAAATGCAAACTAGCTATTATATGTTTGTAAACTAATGCCCAATAAAACATGTAAATGTACACTTTGGTTTAGAAGATTAAACAAAACAGTGTAAATGGCATTATATATCATATTGTAACACAAGTTCTGTAGGTATTGGGGTGCTTTACTGTTAATTAATGTAAATTTATTTCGCTTTATTTCGGTTAAAAACCATAAAAGCATTTGGACAACTTAATAACATATTACAAACCAGGGTCAATGTAATACAGTAAATACATGGTCAGACCGACTTTGATCATAATGGGTGCAGGCTCAATTGTATCGTATGAACATGATCGTCATACAATCCAGATGCATATAAAGCCAATCCAAACTTTGTTTCGGTCATTCGACCATAAAAGTGCAATATAACTCTTGCTTAAAATGTTAAAATATGAGTCTGGAAAACATTCGATAACAAAGACCCCTAGTTGTAAAGTGCGGTTTAACTCATACATATGGGCTATAGAATGATAAAACTTCAAATCTATTGAAAGAAAAAAAGCATATCATAGGCAACAAATTTGTAGAAAGAAGTGTAGGATTCAACTCAATCATAAAAATTATAAGTTGTTAAAAATTTAAAACATATCATCATCATCGGACCGTATAGGGCTGGAACCAGGAGTATGATGCATATACAGAGCAGCCATCTAACCCGTGCACCCAAGGCAGTAGCAACAATAGTCTTCAAAGAGCCAAAATCTTCACATGTGGTCCATTGTGATAACAACCAGCAAATGATATGCAGCCAACGCAGATCTTACAATGTCTGTGATAAGATGCAAAACAGCTGAGACCTCTATTTATTACAAAGCAGGTAAGGTAAGCTACTCCTCTTCACCCTCATCCTCAATCTGCTTGCAACAGCTTCCGCCTAATGCCCCACATAAGGCCCAGAAACTTTGTCACTGCGCAGGCTACCACTGGTCTAGGGTCTGATCTGAGTATATGCAACACTTCAGCATGACTATGTGTTCCCATCTGCCTGCATATTGGTACAAGCCACTTAGCTCTTGGGCGTAAATAGGCTGGACAGGCAAACAGGACATGTGCTGGTGATTCTATGCTAGCAGAGCAAAGGGAGCAGAACCGAGACGGCACTGGGGTATTACTCCAAGTGCTGGTGCTGGCATTAAGGGGAAGCGTGTCAACTCTGAACTGAATGTAATTTCCTATCACTAGGCGTCTGGATTATTTCTAAATATGGTTCTAGGAAGGCAATGGTTTATGGTCTGTGAATTCCTTAGTTAGCCGACCCTCGTTAGGATTGGTGGCTTCTGTCTGGGCTACCCATCCCCAATACTGCATTTGATATGGGCTTTGGTAGGAAGTGATCCTCCAGCCTTAATCGGATAATAGGTGCTTTACATGATTTAACCACCCAATCTTATTCTGCTTATCCAGAGAAATGACTTCATTAAGGACCTTGGCATTGGCATAGGAGCCTAACCTGATCCTCCTCCAGAGTAGCAGTGGGCAGAACTTAGCCTTATCAGCGATCGCTTTATTGCCCAAGCATAGCCTTATGGGGCGGAGAGGGGTGCTCTGTGGTAGCTGGACCAAACTTCTCAGAAACCATTCTCAACTCTAGTTAAGTCGACCAAACTTTCGAAACCCCACAGCTCTGCACCATATAGGGCTGAGTTCACTGCTTTGAATTCATATATCTGCAGTGGTGCTGCCACTGGTTTGCTAAAGGAGATGCTGAGTTCCTTTCTCAGAGCACCAGCTATTTGAGCGAGCTTCAAGGTAGGTTTGGCCACTTGGGGCTTCCAGGACATACTTTTAGCTAGAGTTATGCCCAGGTAGTTGAAGGTGCTGACTCTCTCAGTGGGATGCCTCCCAGAGTTGGGCTACCCTGTAAGAGTTGTGGCGATTAATCATCAGAACTTTTGTCTTTGAAGTATTGATCTCAAGACCCCGTGACCTACAAAAATCATGAAAACAATTAAGCAGTATCTGGAGCCCCCCAGTGGTTTTTGAGACGAACAGGGTGTTTTCCGTAAAAAGGAGCGTCACGATCCTTTCACTCCCCAGCAGAGGTGCATCGGATGGCACCTCTTGAAGATACTGCACAACATTATTTATATAGAGGGAGAAAAGTGTAGGTGCCAAAACGCACCCTTGCGGACGCCCACGCTAACGTCAATTGCATCGGTGAGCTGGCCTTGGTCACCCCACCGAACCTTAGCAAAATTGGCATCATGGAGACAGATAACTAGAGATAAAATCTCTGGTGGCATCCCCACTTCTGATCAGACATGCCACAATTTCTGTCTGGGGACGAGGTCAAAGGCGGTTTTTAAATCGATAAAAGCCACATATAGACTCCCCCGGCCAATGACCACATTCTTCCAAAAGAGGAGAAGGAAGCGAAATATCTGGTCTACTGTTCCCGTCTTTTCCCTAAAACCAGCTTGGAAGGGAGTTAAAATATTGTTCTCACTAGCCCAATCCTGTATTTTGACCAGTAATGCTCGAAAGACCACTTTTTGTATTGAATCAATAAGACTGATGGGTCTGTAGTTGCTGGGCGATGTCCTATCTCCTTTTTTATAGATTGGGATCACCTCTGCTCCCTTCCATAGGGGCATCCACAGCTATTGCATTCGCTAGTATCAGGATAAGGGCCGACCAGTTTTCTCTGTCATACAGGAACAGGTCACCAGGGATGCCATCCGGACCAGGAGCCTTAGCTTGGGCAATGGAATTAATAGAACACTGGATGTCACAGCTCGTGAAGAGCTCCTTTGAGAAGGTTAGAGATAATTCTGGCTGTGATGTTACCGAATCAGCCAGGGTGGGTCCCGCATACAGGAGCTTAAAGTGGTCATACCAAGCCATTATTGCAATATTGCTAGAGGATAGAAAAGGTCTCTTGGCATCCCCCTGAGTCACTATGAGCCAGAATGATTTGAAGTCCTTGCGGGCACATGCCTCTTCGATGAGCCTCCACCTACTCTCATCCCACTCCCTTTTTGCTTTTAGTTGGGCTTTTTTGTAGGGCCTTATTAGGGTTCTTACAAGATCAGTAGTATTAGATCTGAGGGTGGAGAGTAATTGATGTTTTATTTGCCTGCATTCGCGGTTAAACCATGCAGTCTGCGAAGATGCACTAGAGCTGTACTCCGGACGGGGCGAGGAATCAACAAAGTACGTAGCCAGCTGTTGAAAAAAGCAAGAGTGGCTATGTACTATGGCTTCCAGACCTTCCGGATACTCATGTAAGGCTGTAAAGTCTGCCATGCATACTGCCAGTTCTTTTTTAAGTGACTGAAGCTTTACCTCATCCACGACCACCTTTCGCCACTTAAGGCGGCGATTATCATTCAATGGAAGGAGCTCTCTGGTTACTAAATGCGCTCTGGATGCAGTGCAAGATTCGCCCCAAGGGGACATTAGGCTCAGACATAAAGGGTAGTGATCACTGTCAACACTTGTGCCCACAATCATATCTATGAGGCAAATGCTAATTAATGTAACATTTGCACTAAAAAGAACCAGAGATGACAGAATGATTGCACCACCTGTGATGTACTTGTTTCAGCACACACCTACATAGCTAGATCCTATGTAGTTTACAGTTTGCTTTAGAGAGATAGAGGCAGCATAACACTGGTGTGGGAAAATAAGCCTGAAGTACAGGTGTAAACAAAACTAAACTCAAAGCCCTCCATGTAGTTCCAAGACCTTTCAGTTACAGTAACTTCACCCCATTCACAGTTGCAACATGTTCATCGGTATATATAAAATGTACTGCATTCAGTAGTCCTCCACCATTTTGCACGCAGTCCTGGATTGTCTGGGTATCAGGTCTGGTTGACATTTGTGTGCTTCAGAGCCATAAAGTAAATTAATTTCTCGTCATGTATAAACCCAGCAGAGAAATATCAAGGCAAAAGCAAAACCATAAAAAAATGGAAACAGGTGGCTATGCTCCTCAAATACAAATAGTAGACGCGAAACATATTTTACAACTATGAGTGATAATTAATTTGCAATAACATTTCAACTAAAAGTTCAGTCTTTTCAGAACTCCCAGTTGTAACTATCCAGTCTCTCAGGCTTCAAAGATGCACACAGCAGGAGAGCGTACCTACTTTCAGAGCTGCTTCAAAGCCACTCTGTGTTTCTCTGTGTAGGTGACAACTCGCCTGCACTTTCAAGAAGGAGTACATATCCTCTTGCAGGCAGGTGAAGTGAGTGACAGCACTTGCCTGCAGGGGGATGACTGGTGAGATCCATGGGACTTCCTTTCCTCCCTCCAGAGGGCTGCCCTCAGTGGGAGCACTATCAGTGCGCCTCCTAAGGGCATGTTTGCCTCTGTGCCCACATTTGTTAATATGTAGTGGATGCACAGGCAAAGTGATTCCTTCATTTGCAAGCAAATAGGCTATCTTTCATTTTTAAACAACTGACAGGGTCCATTTCAATCGCTGAGAAAACAGATGCACTAACTCACTCGTTCACAAAAGCATACCCACTCCCTTATTCTACTGCTTTGTTTCTCAGCCACACTGTCTCTCTCTTCTTTTTTTCTTCTGCTTTTACTCCCCGCCCCCCTTTAACCTCAGTCTACCGCAATTTTGGCTCTTTTGACTCAATCATCCTAACCAGGCCAATCAGCCACCTACGATCTGTCATATAGTCGGTTAACACTGTGCTATAAACATAACCCAAATCCAGGACAAACTGCACAACCATCTATTCTGTACACGATGCACAGGTCTCACCACATGCACCTACCACTTACCTGACATGTCATTATAATCAACTATCATCGGACACCTACCCACCAATACACAGGACCTTTCCAATTACACTTAGAATTCACTTTTGTCAATCAGCACACGCTAGACAGACCGTGCTTGCGCAAATGTAAAAATAAAAAACATACATTTGACAAAGCACTCGCAGCACAATAACACTCCCTCCTACACCTTAGAACCATTCAGGTGAAGATAGCATAAAACATACCATACTATATTGTACACAACAAAACATCACAGCTATTGACCGGGATAATTAATTCAAGAAAACAATCTGAATGGGCCTGCCATGGACATCCGACCACCCAGCTCTATGCAGAAGTCATGCAGCACCCATTTACATACATAACACACTACAGAGACCAAGATCAAAATCATTTTACTTTCACATATACAAACATGAACCATTACTGAACCAAGCGTTTAACAAATATCCACGAACCACACACCTAGACACCAAACACACCTAGACACCAAACACAACTGGTCGATGGAAATTCACAAACCATGCAAAAATGGCTACCCAGCTTAAGAAAGAAATACAACGCTGCAATGTTATAAAGAGCAATATAGATGCTTATACGTGGTAGTAACTTAAAACAAAAGTATACACCCCAGTTTAAGTCAACAGTTGTGTCACCAGTGCTCTACATACTTTTGTTAAACGCAGGCTAGAGTTGGCACTAAATGGATTTCCACCTGTGCAACTCGTTGGCAAGTATGACTGAACGATCCTTCATATTTTTTGTAAATTTCAAATATAAAATGCGTACTTCTTTACTTACTAATAATTATACAAAACACAAGCTTTATGTGGCACAGGTCTTGCAATCTAGTCCCCATTAAGAGATGTTAATGGAATGCAGTCTATCACAATAGCATAATTGCAATTTATGTCTGGGCAATTAGGTTCAGCTATGTAATTATATTACAATAACTGCATCTGCAAAGTATTTTCCAGAACATCTGAAAAGGAAGATAGGTTTATTTAACTAGGATTGATTATTTAAAGCTATTCAATGTGCACAAAAATAAGTCTAGCTTTTAGCCTACATTAGACTCCTCCAACAAACGGCATGCTAACAATACATATTTGTAATTGTATCATTTATTTGGTCGAAGGACCAAATCAACATGTAGAATTTACCTTAGCAATTAAAACAGACATTGAAAAGGGAATGCAAGAATGTGAATAACAGTACTTTCAAGTTCCTTTGGAGGAAAGATGAGGCTCAGAACAGGCTGGATCCAAGCCCGAGATTTACAGTGCACTTTAACAAACATATGTTTCAAAGCAATACTCACATAAATAGAGAACACAGTGAGCAAAGGCAAAATTGCTAAAAATAGCAAAGATGGAATTGGTATGTGGGATATAACCACACATGTTTTTTTCACCAATTCAAATTGAAAAATCCAGAAAAAGACAGCCCAGGATCTGCTGACAATACACTTAATGCCACAAACAATTGTAGAGCAAGCCCTGTGGTCGCCATCACGTTTGTATTAGCATGCCCCCTCACGAAAATGGATATTGCAATACAGCAATTATCAAGGTACCCTGCAGTGTACTTACAACTGAATCCCACAACCACACCTAGACCAAACACACGCAATCAATAAAAACTACCCAAAAGCATGTTCCACACACCAACCCCCATAACAACACCCAATGGGATTTCCAAAGAAACTGCCACAAAACGCAAAGCCGTACATTTGAAATGGTTGCTTTATTTTGAGGAAAGCTATCAGAGAAAGCTGGAAAAATGTATATCTTTATTAGCAAATAAGAAAGCAAAGTCAAACACAAACGACAACAAGGCATAATATGTGATAGTGGGGCTGGTAACAGCGATGCTCACCTGCAACAACCATAAAATCAAATGCAATATCACCAACTTCCTTTCAAGTCACAGAGCAGGCAGAAAATGCCAGCAGGAAGACCGATGCAGGTCTGGATCGGGGAGGTGAGCAAGAGTCAGCTAGTCGGTGGGTCAGGGCAAGCCAAAGCAAAGTAGGGGTAGCACTGTATGCTCTCCCCTTGGCCCTAAACCCTACAGTGATTTCCCTGCTTGTAAATCTGCACCTAGGGAAACCCCGTCTGGTGCCCGTGGGCCCAGAATTATCCATTTGGAGACACTTGGCCTCTTGGAATAGCCTGGAGCAGTATCCCCCTGGTTGTAACATGACAGAGGGAATACCACCAGTCGCAATGAGAACCTTAATGTGAAGGTGATTTTGTAATCATACTGGGACTGGTTCACATGTGGCTTCCAGTGTGTTGGTTGATGTGGGTTCTCCTTTGTCTGAAATAGGTGGCCCTCCTTTATATGGGCAGGTAGATTTTTGGCTTTGCACACAATGTTTTTTAGAGTTGGAGATCAGCAGAGGATTTGGAATTATGTTGCTTATATTTTGTAAGGAAGGGCAAACCCCTTTCTTTGTAGACCCATAAAAATTGGGCCATTACAGAAAACAATCTGGGAACAATGCACATGAAGAGAGAGAAGCCTTGGAGAGACACGGTCATATTTTATGAGCCTCCATAGAACTATTGCTGACGACAGCCTCACAGTAGCATTCAGTTGAGAGGCAGGTAGCCCAATTAACACAGTTCATCCTCAAGACACAAATTCATTTGTTATTGTGACTTTGTAACTGAATGATTAAAAGGGACAGATTAACTTCAGTTGCCTAAGCAAAAACTAACAAGCCTTAAACGCAGTGGCTTAGTTAGACCTACTGCCACCTGGGGTGGACACTAAGTTTGCCGCCAGGTGCAGGTAAGAGGGGAGGGTGCCGGCTGATGGATGACTTGTTTTGGGGGGATGGTGGTAGTCGACAGACACGACTTTCTCACCTCTGCCGCCCCAAAAACAGTGCCCCCAGCTATGCCACTGCTTAAACACAGCCATAACATCCGGAGATAGTAAAAGAATAACAAGATTCCTGGTAACAGAAGTCAGAGGAGCACACTGAACTATGGATCTTGTTTAGATAACATTTGGGTTGGTTAAAATGTTAATATTTCAGATACAGAGTATGAAAAGGCATGACTAAATTACCTGAAATGGAGGTGAAAGCAGGGTCCAACAAGTGGCCCACTTAGTGTTTGGCAACTCCACAAGGAGGTTCAGATTTAAAACACTAAGAGCCCAATTTAGAGTTTGGAGGACAGGGTACTCCCTCACAATCGTGACAGAGTAACCTGTCTGCCAAACCTTCAGTCTTCTCGCACTATTTAGATTCGGGCGAACTGTCAGTTTTCTGTTGGCGGTGTCCCATGGCTACGTCAATAGAAAACCTACTCCGACTGCCTGACATCCTTTTTTTTCTGTCCATCACTGCCAAAGAAAACCTGGAGGTGATTAACAGAAAACTAAAACTAATGATCCCCACACCCAGGGAACAAACTCCCTGGGTGTGGAGGTCATAAGTGATTTGTTTTTCAAGAACAAACTCCCATTCACCATGATGGCGGTTCCTCTGAAGGTACAGAGATTGCTGCTGAGCAAGGCGTGAACTCTACATTTAGTGGGCGGCAGTTCATCAAGGTAGTCGACCTAATGTCCTCCCCCACCATGACGGATGGTAGGCTTCCCCTCGAACCCTAAAGCAGGCCTTAAAGATTTCTTACAATGTCCTTGAGTTCACTTTGTTAAGAGATTAGATCATACAATCGAAACCTGGTGTTCAAGTTACCTACAATCTCACATCACTGTCATACTTAACTCTTGGCTTCTAATTACAACTGTTGCTGTTCTGTTGCTCCAGCCCCCGTTACTTGGGGCTACCGTCAACATCGTGCTGGACCAAAGGGGGACCGGAGTCCCAGCGGCTATATCCGCTAGCGTTTTTTGCCATCTATAGCGCCTCATCCCTGCACGACGGACTACAAGTCCCAGCGCCCTTTGCCTTCACACCAGCTGCCGCCGGTGAGGGGGAGGCGTGGCCATCATGCTTATAGCGCTGCCTCTCCCATCGCGGCGCAGGACTCACTGTTGCTGTTCTGTTGCTCCTGCCCCCGTTACTTGGGGCTACCGTCAAATATATATATATATTTTTAAAAACAATACTCAAAGTAAAATAGTGTTTACTTACTTTGAGTATTGTTTTTAAAAAACATATATATTTTTGCCTTTATTTTGGATGTGTATAAATACATGTTATTACTTATGTGTATGATTCACTATGTGACAACTTTTTAACCGAATAGGTATTTGCAAGAAATGTGATAAGCCAATTGGTGATTTAAGAGTATAGACACACAAGAACATCAAAACAGATTGTGTCTCTCATGTTTATGTATTACGTATGTTTTTAAAGCTATTGTATTATGATTTTAAACACTGTTGGTGAACAGAACAATAGATTTGTGAGGAATAACTCTCAATAAAATAAGAGATATTTTTATATTACTGGCACGGCGATTCATTCATTCTGTTATTCTTTTACTTCAGGGGCCAGTAATTGGGCACATATGATTGTATGAATGTGCAGGTATAGGGTCGTCTTAAAAATACCAAAGGGAACAATTTATTGTTATTATTGGTCTCAACCCAGCTCCCTTTGTTCTTGAAGGGTTACTCTCTATTTTTTTAAATAAAAAATTCTTTCTAGTATGGAACACCACAGGGCCTATATCATTAAATACTAACTGCTGAGGTGGCTGGCACCATCAGAGCGGGATTACACAAGGGAAACCCTTACCACTAGTGGATTTAATAAAATGTGTGTCTGTTTACAATTTAGGTAAAAGAGTACTGTCAGCATCCACAGAAAGTTCTAGGGGTCCTCATACATGCCTGGTAGATAGTGACTAGAATATAGCTTCATTACCTGTTCTGGGTTTTGTATCGCCTTTCTGCACCTAGTTTGGCGTCGCTGGGACCCGAAGAGCTGCCATTTAGCACAGTCAAAATAAGGTCAGTTATAGGAGCGGCCGTTATGCTGGAGCAGCTGGGCGGGAGAGTGGCAGGGGCACTAGGGGTCACAGGGGGGAATAAAAAAATAACAAATAAAAAAAACTTACCTGCACCCGTCGCATTGTTCTTCACCTCTTCGGCCAATCTTGACGCTGCTTTAGGATTGGCCTGTGCCCCCTCAATTTGCGCTCCAGGACAGACTGTGAGTCTGTGCCTGCTCTGTCCAACCTAGCTGCGTTGCTGGGTTGGAGAGAGCTTTCACTGCACATGATGGTTTGGCCGGCCTGAGACGGCCGGCCAAACCATCATGCACAGTGATGGGAGTGCACTACCACTCCCATCAGTGCTTGTCACTACCAGGCCCTGCCCCCAAGGCTTGGCAGGAAAGGAAAATAAAACGAGTGCCGTTTTATTTTTCCTTTCCTGCCGTTTTGGGGAGGGGGCGCAACGCTCCTCCGCCATAGCGGTGAGCCACCTCTGGTCAGTTGCAGGGAGTCTTATTTCAAAGCCTGTAATTATACAACCCCTACAGGTAGTGTAAGTTGAAGTAGATCACATCTGAGGTTCGGAGTAGAATAAATAGTATGTGTATATGGTAAAATCCTTGTAGTAAAGCATTTGAATGCAATTTTTTTTAAAATGCTTTAAACTGAATTTTAGGCCAACATCCACCATTAAGAGACATCTCTCTTTGCCAATGCCACCCTAATCCCCACTAGAGTCCTGTTTCCAATGGTGTTGCTCACCCCCTCCAGGACTCCCAAAAGAACAAGCAAAGGAGAGCTATCGATAGGCCTTCCAAGCACCCTGGACAGGACGTCAAGTATCTTACCCTAGTACCCAGCGATCACTAGATATTCCCACACCATGTGATAGAAGTAAGAAGGTGCTCCTGAACAGCGCCTGCACGCCAGCGACTCTGGTTAGTACACCCGCACGCCAAAGCCGCTCATGCGTCTTGTAGGTCATGTGTAGGTAGTTGAGCAGGATGAGCCCGGACAAAATAACCTGCACCCTAGGTGCCATTCAGGCATCCCTCAAATCAGAACAATCTAGGGGCCCCACCCATTGTTTCCATCGGGCCTTAAGGGGCATAAATAAATCCGGGGAGTAAACTACGAGGGATTTATAAATGTGTGAAATCCCCTTCTCCTCAATGGGTCCCATATGGATCTGCAACTCCAGGGGGCTGCATTCAGGAACATTTCCCAGGCAACCGCGGTGTTGCTCCATTGCATGGTGCAACAGCAGGTATCTAAAAAACTGAGACCTATGCAGGCAAAACTGTTCCTGCAACATCTGATAGGACTTAAAGTGTTTCCCCTTCCACACATTGCTCACCTTGGAGATTCCTATCATATCCCAAGTGCTAAACCCCACTAGGGAAGAGGCCTGGTGCAACCAACTACTCATCCACCCAAAGGCGGTTACAAGGGAAACCTGTCAACCCCAGCCAGTCCAACGCAGTGCCATACACCAGGTCCTAAGTACCACGCTTGTAAGCTTGGGGAGATGGGAAGGGATAGAATTGCCATTCAACAGCCCCTCACCCTTTTCTAGGCCCATCCCGGCCACCTCCAGCCGAAACACTGGATCACCCCACCCCACACTCATCCAATCATTGACCCCCATCAGCTGTGCCGTTCAGTAGAAGAGGCGATCATCCGCCATCCCTAGTACCAAGTGGACTGAGTGCATTTCCCATAAACTATTCGGGGAGGCCGATTAAGCCATAAGAAGGCCCGGATTTTAGCCTGCAGCTAGTGCCACCAAAGCTGTGTGAAAAGCAGGGGATAATTTTGTAATGTGTATAATAAGCTGGGGAGGGCAATCATCTTAAACAGTGCAGTGCAGTCCAAAAATTAAGAGGCAACTTAGCCCACTGGGTAAGGTCTGTCGTTAAGAGGGACAATAAGGGTAAGATATTCAGGCTCCAGGTTAGACCCGTTTCCAGGGCTATGTACATCTCCAAGTAGCAGAAACTCAGTCTGTGCACCGTGAGCTGTGCCAATCATTCTGTGTTAATCGTTGGCCCCCTTAGGGGGACCAAGACTGATTTAGGCCAGTTAACGGTAAGCCCCGATTCGTCCTCATAGAGGCCAAGGATCTGCAGTACCCAAGGAATTGTGAGAGACAGACGAGAGATGTACAAAAGCAAATCATCAACATAGAGTGCAATGCAATCCTCCGTCGATATCCCAGTCAAAGCCCCAGACCTGAGCTTAGCAATGAATCCATGCCGCCAATGGCTCAATCACCAGGATAAACAAAAGTGGCTATAATGGGCAACCTTGGCAGGTGTCCCAGTCAATCGTGAAGGGGCAGATAAGGTGTCATTGACCCAAATCTGGGCCTTAGGGTTAGAGTACAGCACCCAAACAGAAGCCTGGAATCTAGGCCCAAGGCCCACTCTAATGAACACCTCCTCCAAAAGGCCCAAATAACCAAATCAAAGGCCTTCTCAAAATCCAAAAGAAGAAGAGCCACTGGGTCCCCTTGCAGAGAAAGACACGCTAGTGCCATGTGTATCCTGCGGATGCAGTGTCTAGTACTCCCACTGGACATAAACCCGCACTGATCAGAGTGTACCTGCAGCAGGAGGACCACGAGCAGCTGGTTAGCCTGCATCTTCGCGTAGATTTTAACTTCGTAGTTAATGAGCCAGATCGGGAGATACAACGCACAACGATCTACGGGTTGGCTAGGTTTAGGGAAGATCACAATAGAGCTCAGGAGGAAATTTCGCCCTGTGCACCACCTCCTGATAAAAGCGAAGAAGACGAGGCATCAGGTGGGCCTGGAAGTGTTAATAATATTCCATTGGGAACCATCAAGCCCTGAGTCTTCCCTGAGTTCTTCTTAGAGGGGCAGAGCCAAGTCTGCCCTGTGACTCAGAGACACTGTGGGAATCGGAATGTCAAACACTAATGGACAGGCTGCTCCCTAAGAGCATATAAATCCTTATAATAAGCTACAAATATGGTCGCTATATTCTTAGCTGTTTCTGCAACCACCCCTGCCCTGGCTTGAATAGAGGGAACGATCTGGGAGGCTAGCTACTGTGTCGCCAACCAATACAGGAGTTTGCCAGACTTGTCCCCCCATTCACAGACCCTGCGTGTTGAGGCCATCCAGCAATGGCGAGTTTCCTCAACCGTCAAGTGCTAAAGTAACGTCCTTTTCAAAGCTAGTTGGTGTTGATCCACGCCTTCCATATTAGCATAGCCCTTGTGTTCCAACCCAAGGATATTTGACTCTAGTTCAGTAATCTGTTGCCAGTGAGCCCGTCCCTGCTCTCTCAAGTATGGCCTCAACTTTCTCCTCAGAAAAGCCTTACCGGCCAACCACAAAGTTCTCATGGAATCCACAGTGCCGCGGTTCAGATCAAAGTAACCACCCAGCTAGTGAGCAAGGAAACCAGGCATTAAGTGTCTACATTGAGCGGGCCCCATAGAGCTGCTTGCCAAAAGAGAGAGTCACGGGGACATGGTCAGAAATACCTCTGGGCAGAATGTGTGAACCAGAGATGCCAGGAAGATCAGAAGCCAGAAGGAAGATTAAGTCAATGTGGGATAAGGATTTATGAACAGCGGAGTGGTGAGTGTAAGCCAAAGTCCCAGGATTCCATACCCTCCAACCGTCACAGAGACCATGGCCCTCTGACCAGCTGTGTAACCCCCTACTCTCTCTACCCTTAGTAGCACCAAACCTCAATGAACCTTCCCTGGGGACCAAAATATTGTTAAAATCCCAACCAACGAAGGTTTGTGGGGGAGGTGAAGAATCTGCGACCGTAGATCATCCATGGTACTTTGCATCAAGGTAGGAGGGACATATACACCAGTAAAGCTGTGTATGTGCCCAAGCAGTGCACCCTCCACCACCAAATACCTCCCCAGGGAATCTGGTTGGACCTGTGAAATCACTAGCAGGAATGTTTTATGGATGTGCACCGGTGAACCTCTGGACCCCCTAGTGTGTCCTGCATGAAAGATCCTATCGAACCCATAGTGGGCCAGGAAGGGACAATGGGAGCATAGCAGGTGGGTTCCTGCAAGAGCAAGCCCACAGGGCCCAGCCGCTTAGCAAAGCGGGGCACAGCCCCTTGTTTGACATGGTTGATAAGACTGTTAGTATTCCACGTCATTAGCATGTAAGGGGCCATCACCTAGAGAGGGAACCTATGTGGGCATTGTCGCCCCTAGTGTGCATGTGGATAGATAGGGGTGGCCCATCCCTGAAAGAAAAGAAATATAAATGAGGCGTGCCTGTGGTGCCCCCTTTGTTGTCAAACAAAAATGCCAACTAAACTGAAAGAGTAACAACAAAGCAAACAATGCCCACCCATAAAATCCCTCTACCCTACAATTTCCCTAGAAGCATCGGTCGCCCACCCCACAAAACAAGAACTCAAACTTAGGTGAAAGTCCGAGACTGTGCTCTCCATTCAGTCCTGCACCTTCCCATCATGACTAAGGAGACAGAGGTGCTGACATAAGTACAATAGTAAAGGGTCAGGAAGGCCTCAGGCCCTGTCCATCGAGTCCACAGATAAGTCACGGGCCATTGTTTGGGAGGCCTGCTGCTGCAATGATGATAGCCCCTGGGAGCCACGCGTCACTGACCTCGAGCCCTGGTCCCCGACCTCCAAGCCAGAGCCCGCTACTGATCCCTGGCATCCCTTCTGTACGACTTCTGTCAGCGATGCAGGGGTTCACGGAGGCCTCCAGGGGCCCCCCGTGCAGGTGGGTCCCCCCATCCCGGCACTGGGTTCACTGTCAAAGCCTGCTGTTCTGTCACCCATTCCCAGGCCGATCCCGGGGTATCAAAAAAGACAGTTTGGAGTTATGAATAACCCGGAGGCGCGGCAGGAACATCAAAATGTACTTAAGATTTAAGAAGCGGAGTTTAGCCTTGACTTTGTTGTAGGATTTCCTGGCCAGCTGCACCTGGTGAGTTTAGTCCGGGAAAATCATGATCCGTTGACCACCATGGGCAGGATTCCTGGCCTCTTGGGCCACCTGCAGGATGCGATCCCAATCCCTATTGTTGAGGATTTTGGCAACAAGTGGGCGAGACAGAGCCCTCGGAGTGGCTTGGGTGCCAAGGATCTGTGGGCCTGTTTGATCACAGAACAGGAGGACAACTGAGCAGATGGCACCCAGGATCTGATCTAGTCTTCAACAAAGCACTCCAATGTTGATCCCTCCACACCCTCCGCAAAGCCCACAAGGCGTAGACTGCAGTACTGGGCATGGTTCCCTGCATTCTCAGCATGTTCCTCTAGGCGTTGCATTGCACCCACCAGCTTCGAGACTGTGGCCTGCAGCTCACCCAATGTGTCCTCTACCACTGAGACTTACCCCTCCACTTATGGCGCCCTTGTCAGCCACTCCCTCGCAAATCCTATTGCAAGAGGGATACCACCACCCGACCTCACCAATCTTAGATTCCAGTGCCAACCAGGAAGCCTGAATAGCCAGCACGATGGCCCCTGAGTCTTCTGCCGGGACGGGGGTCTGGGGGCGGCCGCTGGCTCCTGGGCCCCACGTGCGCCAGATGATGGGGCAGTAAATCAATCAATTTTTAGATTGCCCCTGAGCCCCAGTGGGCTTGTTGCGTCCCACGGTGAAGAAGTTTACTCTAGGCCCCCGATAAGCAACAGTACCCTAGAAGAATACTCCACAGAGCGAAGGGTTCAAGGCAAAGGACCATCCCCAGCTCTAAGGCCCGCTTGCAGCACCAGGATCCTAGGTGGGCAACACGAGCAGCCGGAGCCCGTCTGCACTGTCGTACACCTTCACCACGCCCAGGCTGGGCCAAGTCTCTCCGGGGCTCTAACCACCCTGCATCAGGGAAGGCCCCCACCATCTGATTCGCCCTCCTGTGTTCTTGGTGAAAAATGGGGGGGGGGGGGGGCCTGCTCTGAAAGGCTAACACTCCACCACAGCCTGTCAGGGTCCCCTGTTAATGCCTCCACGTCAAACAGCTTTCCCAGCCTTCTTCCAGCTCCTCAGCCTCACCTCCAGGGCACCAGGGTCGACGCAACTCTTCTCATCACGGGAGGGGAGAAAAAAAGAGAAGCACCCCCACAGGCCTGCGGGCTGCCCCCGGCCAGTTGGCGTGCCTACAGTAGGCTGGACACACTGGGGCTGACAACAGTGGCCTGGGAGCCAATGTGGGCTCCGTGCGGGTCTGCAATGGGGCCGGCTGCCCAGGTCCCAAGGTCCGCAAGGCCCACTGTCAAGCTGCTGTGGGTGGGGAGGGAAAAAGGGGGAGAGGAGCCCAACCTTCAGGCCTTGCCGTCCACACTGCCCCGCACACCCCGTCCACTGAACGCAGCGTAACTCGCGGCCTTGCACCCCCGCCATCTTGGGCACCAGCACTACTTGTGCAGTCTTCGAGGTCGCAAGCACGGTGTTGGCTCCTCCTCGGGCACCGCAGTGCACCCAAGGCAACTGCCGCCCCACAGACAGCTACCGCTGGCTGGCTTCGGCCAACCCACCGGGTCCGTCAGCACCATGATGCGGTGGATTTGGCACAGCTGGCGGGAGCTCTAGCAGAGAGCGACCACAATCTTCATGTTAATGCAAATTTATTGTTGCAAATGAATTTAAACATAAAATGATCCACAACATATTTAAATTTGTGCTGTTTACGGCATATATAAAAGATGTCTTCAAGCTGGTGGAAAATTGTTCAGAAATTGGTGTGGAGAGGACGGAAGATTCTCCACTCATGTAAAGAGTTATATTTGTTTGTGACATGTCAGACCCCGGTCGGGAGGACATGGGTTAAGCAGAAGCTACTGGGTCTCAGTTGTCGGGGCGGGGTCATTTTAATCTGACGTTCCATGGTCTGTCCTACTATGATGCTGCAAAGTGGACCAAGTACAACCCCTTCAGCAATTGCCTTTCAGTGAAAGTGAACAGTCACAGGCTTCTCAGTGAGCTAGTGTGGGAATGCGCCAGCTCGTAACTCAGCAAACACCAAGGAGTACAATAACTGAACACAACATAACATGCACACTTAAAACGAAATACTATACAGGAAATATAAACAGATTCAAACAGTTGCACTGACGGCTCACATTCTGCACCTCGATTACCACCCAACTTTCCCCTCATTCCAGTTGTCCCTTCTCCCAAGTTTTGTAGGCAGGATTCTCCCAGCTTGCAGTTTGGCTTCCAGGTGCTTCAGGGGAATAGTTCTTTAGCAAACAAGATTTCAGGTGATGTCCACTCACCTCTGGCGAAGCTGGCGGTAAGGCAGACTTCAGCTCTGGTTGCACAGCAGTGCTCAGGTTACTATGAGGAGCACTACCTTCCTTGGTCAATGACAACTTGGAACTGGGACAAGTGGGCCAGTGGCTCCCACTTATATACAGAATAAGCAGACAGGAGATATTGATTCTGTTTGCACTTTCTGAACTGGTTTGGGGTGGTTCTATTTTCCTCTCCAGGCTTTTCTGGAGACACAGCCGTTGTGCAGAGTGATTACTCTCACAGCAGGGTAGTCACCAGCCAGGAGTACCCACATCAGAGGCACAAAGAGGTGTGAGGTTTTTGCACCTGGCTGACATCAGCAACACTGACAGTGAACTGGCAAACGTTTGACCTCACCTAGAGTACCCTTCCCATCCTTAAAAACAGAAACAGTAATTCTGCTTTTTACTTCCACCATCTACCAAATGGCAGGGCTACAGAAAGGCTAATCAGCTGCCTCTTTCAGTAAAAGGACCTAATTGAATTTCTAAAGGAGCCCACTCTGCTCGTTCCCCACTTCAATGTCAGCAAAACACTTCCACTGTCTGGGAAAACAACATGCTTGGGATGTTAGCGCAAGGGCCTGGATTAGCTCATGAAAGATGAACTTCTCATGAGGCAGCCAGCAGGCCTCCACTCCAGTGACACACATAACAAATCTGGTCTCAACTATAGATTTACAAAACACAGTACGCCGCTGCCACTGTTCCACATGCTAAGCACGACAGGTACAGTAGTCCACTATCAGTCAAATGAGGGTGCACTTGGTGCGCCCCTCTAAGACCTGGAGGGGCGCACCAAGACACACTTAATTGTGTCATGGGGCAGGCCTAATCACATACACAAGATAGTGGGAGGCTGAGGCCAACATCCAAAACTAGGATATATGATTCTTACTGTCAGGCACTCAGAGCAGGGAAACATGATTGTACACCATGCATTGGAAATTCCTGTCATAAGACATTTTGAAGATGATAAAGCTATTTAAAATAACCTAAAATGCTGTGTTTATACCATCAGTTCAGTGTTTGGCACAAATAAAGAAAATACACATTTGACAAGTGAAAGACTATGTAGAATCTGTGGCGGAAACAAAGCCTCATCCATCACCCATACAGGGAGGGATATTGTTTGGGGAAGCAGTTTTGAATCTTTGAAAGACATTTAAAAAGACCACATTTGGGACAGGAAAGTCCCCTGCATGATGTACAGTTGTATCCTCTGCCCTGCATGCTGGACCTGCATATGAGTGATCCTGTGTTTTTTTTCATTATGGTCATGCTACACACTAATCCTGTGTGCGTACATTGACATGTGCTTGGTCTGATGACGTTAGGTTTTGGACCTAGTCGTGAACCAGGAGAGGTGCACCAAGCACAAACTCATAGCGACTGAGGACTACCGTCTCTGTCACCGATCTCATGCGTGGTGCGTGGCGGTGGCAGCAAAGCGTGTCAGTGAATTATAATTAACAGCTTTTTACCTGGAAGATATTAATGCATGCTTACTGGCCCTTTCATCTAAGTTCAGCTTCTCACGGTGAACCTAAAATCCTAAACGCAACATTCTGTGCATTGTGTGTGTGTGTGTGTGTGTGTGCATGTATGCTAGAAGCAGTAGTAGGCCATGCAGTGTGTTGTGCACGTACATGATTGCTATAGGGAGCACTGTGCCATACTGGAGTATTACTGGCATGCAGATTTCATTTTGTTAGTCTGCAACATGGACCATTACAAGATGGGGGAGAGGTTGCTTTTTCTCATACAGTATATGTGAATTGCTCCCATCTCCTAAATGGGAGAGGGAGCACCGGACACTATGGCGAGGAAAGAGGAGACAGGTTTTCCTTAGAAGTGCTAGCGTCCCTCCTGATACCTGGGGCTGGAAATGGCTGATTGCAGATTCCATTTGGTGGATAGCAGGGGGTACAGGGTGAGGCCGGAACTATCTGTTGGTAGGGTAAGAAAATATTTGAAGGATAACAGATTCCTCTCATTCTGATCTCTTTCAGAAGTGGTTGTAAATAGCTGGATGCAACCTGCTCTCATCTCTATGAACTTTTGCGGTGAGTACTTCACCTGGAGACTATCCTGCTGAGCAGAGCATCCTTGCATACAGATTCCAAGCCTAGAAAATGCCTGGCCAGGACACATGAAAGGTGAACCACCCCCAAACCGGTTCCGAGAAGCAGACCTGCAATCCACTTCCTTCATATGCGAAAGTGATACAAAGATGGGAGTTCAGGACCCATCATTCATTGTTGTCGTCTCTTCTGCCGAGAAAGGGGTACTCTGCAGAGTACTAAGGGACAACAAAGCAGTCAAGGGTTGCTGTTGCAGTGACAGCCAACTCCCCAGATGAAAGGGAATATCGCCTAGAGTCCATTCTGAAAGAGGAATTACTGACTGTCCTGGGTAGCAAGGGATCCTGCTTGTGAGTGAGGGAAGGAAACGCCAATCCCGCAGGAGGTGCGGCTTGTGGAAGGGAGTGTTGTAATTCAGCCTGGCATAGCTCCTTTCGAAAGACACTCATGAAGCACAGAATTGTGGTACTGCCAGATCAGGCAGGGCGATCTTCGTGGCATATCCCCGACTGAAACAACTGGCCCCTGAAGGGTGTGCTAGTGTGGCGGGCCCGACTGAAGCTGGGATAGCTTGCTCCTGGTGGCCTGTATGCCCTGTAAGTAGACTGTGCAACTGCAACACTGCCGAGCATGTCTTTGGGTCAGGGCAAGTCCTGAAGTAAGTGGAGTGTGTGGCCGCAACACTGTGAAATGTGTTACTGAGTTGAGACCAGTGCTGAAGACTATGTGACCTTTCAGGGGAAGACTCAAAGTTGTCGTCTGAGGCACTATGTGCTGGAGTTAGCGCCTTGCGCCCGCTGAGCCAGATTACCGTCATCTGCGGGGTAAAAGTCAATGCACCCAAGAAGAATCACCAAGTACTCACCGGAGACCGCAGCAAGCCAAGTTCTGCATGCTGCTGCCCAGAAGAGGGCCACTGTCAGAAGCATCTCCTTCTGCAGTGACCCTACAAGCTACGTAATGTGCAGCTGGCTGCTGCGTCGACTGAAGAGGACTACCATGTGCTTCTAGGAGGTTCCTGCCGGCCGCTGGTGAGATTACACTGCAGCGGGAGAAGTGGGAAATGCACAGGGCAGTACATATTCCCTTATATCAATGAGGAATGAGAGAACCGCTCTCTCCGGTGCAGTGGCACTCCATGATCACTGGCTCGGTTGGTCAGAAATGGATCCAAGTCCACTTTAGTAACACTATTATATGCAGGTGTTTATGCCACTTTGCCTGCCTACCACACAACACAATATGTGCTACATTTCTTTTACTCAAGGTTAAAGGTGTAATAGCAAAAAGATCACTGTGTGGTTTGTTTTTCACTGGTCAGCAGATCCTCCATTGCCAAAAGGTACTAATCACGCTACATGGGAATGATTACCTTCCGTGACATGTGAGGCCTCAGTGTTCTAGGTCAAACAGAGGCTAGGGTTAAAGAAGAAAAGATAACAAGCCAAAGGTGAGATAGCTATAAAAATTATAAGCAGAACATCAAGAGCTTGAGCACGTATACCCTGTAGAAGATGAAGACAAAAGGGTGCAATCTATGACAGGCATTCCAATTCTTAAGTGATATGCACATTTTACACAACACCTGGTGTATTAGAGGATATGGGCTTGCCTGAGTCATCCCTTTCTTTAAGAAGCAGTTATTAGCCATATTTCTTTGCTCTTGTACCTGATTAATTTGACAGTTTATCCCACTATCGCTGTTCACTAAATGTGCTCCATAAAGTTTAAAGGGGAACCCAGGTTATGTATGTTCTAAATTCTTTTTCTTCACTAATCAGCACCCTCTAGTATACGGGATTCCAGTTGAGACAGTCATTGCCGTGTGGCCTCAATTACGATCCCTTTCTGATGTGATGGATTAGGTCAGGTTGTCTCAGACATGAAATTGCAAGCCTGAGGATCATGGCCATGAGGCTCTTGGGAGAGTCATCAGGGTTTCTAAGGTCTAAAGGCACTTCAGATTACAGACGTTAAATCATGGTCCCTCAGATGTAAATGTCTTAGACAAGAGCAATTAGATGAAATATTTTAGCGCGGGTTCCCCAGATGTAGATTCCAGGGTCTTGCACAAGGTCCATTACTTGTAAGGGTTTTTTTCAGGGTACGTCATGTCACAGGAAACGTCTTTCAAAATTCTACAAGGTAAGGGCCTTATTCGCAATACCTGAGTTTTAAGGTTCTATGAGATGTGAGGGCTTTTGGCATGGAACCCTTGTACGAGTGTATTGGGCAGGACACTTCAGACACAAAGGCCTTTTTAATAAACCCTCAGATTTGGAGATTCTGGCCAGTATCCCTCAGATCACTGCTGTCATAGGCAGTGGTGTGCCCCAGGACAAACTATTTTGGTGGGGCCTAGTAACTCAGGAATTTTATTGAACTAACAATTAAGTTACAACAAAGGACGAAGACATTCCACCATCAACTGCCAGTGGTTTTATTGTCATCTACATACATCACAAAGCTATGACCATATGAATCTATGTAAGACTAAATCCAATAGCATGAGTGCAAATTAAAGACAAAGAAAAACAGGTGGGTATCTTTCCAGCATCTACTACCAAAACACAATCAGAAATGTTATCATTCACAACCTTAGAAAAAGAAAATGAGCAGGCGCCCCCCACACCTAGGGGAGGGGCGCCCTTAGTTGCGCCACGGAGCCGAGACTCCTCCAGGGGCTAGATGCCGGAAGGGGTTGGATCCCTGCTGATGCTTCAACACGTAAAGGAAACTGAAACTAAAGTATGTTATTTAAGGCGGCGTCCCGGGGTCTCGTCCTCTTTGTCTCCTTGGACCCCAGGGACGCCGCAGGAGCGTTCTAAAACGAGACGAGGCGTGGCTCGGTGGGTTTAAGGAGGCCTGGCGTAGCTTTCATAGCATCGAGCTGTTGGCTCAGTTAAGTAAGCTCATAGTGCCTGGAGCCCTAGTTCACGGGTTCTATTCTTTATGGGCAGTTTTGATATGGTTAGTTTTCATTTTAACAAATTCTGTATGACATGTTGTTAATTGTCATTTTAATTGTACGACGTGCAACAAATTCTTTTTATTTGGCATTCGGTACCGCCGTGGTGTCTAGGGCCGCAGCGGGAAGCGGAGTGGGTTTCAATCAATCAATCAATCACAGAATTTGTAAAGCGCACTACTTACCCGCGAGGGTCTCAAGGCGCTAGGGAAAAAAAAAGGGGGGGGGTGCTGCTACTGGTCGAACAACCAGGTCTTGAGTAGCCTCCTGAAGGTCAGCAGGTCTTGGGTCTGTCGTAGGCTTAGTGGAAGGGTGTTCCAGGTCTTGGCGGCGAGGTGGGAGAAGGATCTGCCGCCGGTGGTCGTTCTTCGAATGCGAGGGACGGTGGCGAGGGAGAGGTCGGCGGAGCGGAGTTGGCGGTTGGGGACGTAGAAGAGGAGTCGTCTGTTGAGGTAGGCTGGGCCAGTCTTGTGGAGTGCCTTGTGTGCGTTGATGAGGAGTTTGAAGGAGATTCTCCTGTCAACGGGGAGCCAGTGCAGGTTCCTCAGGTGGGGGGTGATGTGGCTGTGGCGTGGTACATCGAGGATCAGGCGTGCGGAGGCGTTTTGTATGCGTTGCAGTCGCTTGATGAGCTTGGCCGGGGCTCCCGCGTAGAGGGCGTTCCCATAGTCAAGTCTGCTACTGACGAGGGCCTGGGTGACTTTTCTTCTTGTGTCTGTCGGGATCCACCTGTAGATCTTGCGAAGCATGCGGAGGGTGTTGAAGCAGGAGGATGAGACTGCGTTGACTTGCTTGGCCATGGAGAGCGTTGAGTCGAGGATGACTCCCAGGTTGCGTGCGTGGTCGGTGGGTGTCGGGGCTGCTCCCAGCGTCGTTGGCCACCAGGAGTCGTCCCAGGCTAAGGGGTTGGAGCCGAGGATGAGGACCTCTGTCTTCTCCGTGTTCAGTTTTAGTCGGCTGATCTTCATCCAATCGGCGACGGCCTTCATTCCTTCATGGAGGTTGGATTTGGCGGCGAGGGGGTCCTTGGTGAGGGAGAGGATCAGTTGAGTGTCGTCGGCGTAGGAGATTATGTTGAGGTCGTGCTGTCTGGCGATGCGTGCCAGCGGGGCCATGTAGATGTTGAACAGTGTTGGGCTGAGGGACGATCCCTGGGGTACGCCGCAGATGATCTCGGAGGCTTCGGATCGGAATGGTGGGAGGCGGACTCTCTGGGTTCTGCCGGCGAGGAAGGAGGTGGCCCATTCCAGGGCCTTGTCTCGGATCCCTGCGTCGTGGAGGCGTGCGCGTAGAGTGCGGTGGCAGACAGTGTCGAAGGCGGCGGAGAGGTCCAGCAGGATGAGGGCTGCGGTCTCACCGTTGTCCAGCAGGATCCTGATGTCGTCGGTGGCGGCGATGAGGGCAGTGTCAGTGCTGTGGTTGCTGCGGAACCCCGATTGGGATGGGTCCAGGATGCTGTTTTCTTCGAGGTATCGGGTTAGCTGTTTGTTGACGATCTTCTCGATGACCTTGGCTGGGAACGGAAGCAGGAGATGGGCCGGAAGTTCTTGAGGTCTCTCGGGTCCGCCTTGGGTTTTTTGAGTAGGGCGTTGATCTCTGCGTGTTTCCAGCTCTCTGGGAAGGTCGCGGTCTCGAAGGAGAGATTGATGATGTTGCACAGGTGGGGTGCGATGGAGCTGCTGGCTTTGTTGAAGATGTGGTGCGGGAAAGGGTCTGACGGGGAGCCGGAGTGTATTGTGCTCATGGTCTTGATGGTGTCCTCGATGTTCACGCTGGCCCAGGCTGGCAGGGGGTCGTGGTCGATGGTGTGCGGCGGGTCTGGTTGCTGCGTTGTGTGAGGGCGGCCCGTATGGGGTTGGGCGTGGCTTCAGTGGTGGAGCGTCGTCGCCGCGCTGGGGCTCGCGCTTTGGAGTGCGTTAAGATGCGCCTTTTGGGGTGCGGTTTGTATCCCCCTTTTTAAATGTAAATTAAAGTCAGTGGGTGGCCGCGATATGCAGAGGGCGTCAAACGATATACAGTGAACAATAGAACCGAGCACCCGGACATATCGAATCCCAGCTTTCCTACTGTGGATCACTATCCTGTCCCGATTCTCAGAGCATAACGACAACACTCCTGCCTTCCAAAAATTTACTGCCCGGTACAAGTTAACATTTAGTACAAGAAGGAGATTTAGAGAAAGAAATAGTGGAAATTATGTCTGCCATTTAGTTGCACTGGAATGGAGGAAGCAGAAGAAGAAAGGTAAAACGACACCATTCTCCGCCTAAGATCGAGAGCGTTCACCTATATGTTTAACACCCCAGGTAATGCCCTGACCTATCCCTGCCAATCTACCATTGCTGCCGGCAGCAAGACCGAGAGTGAGGCCCAGTCCGGTCCCCAGTGCCAGGAGCCTGCGGGCCCCGGGCCTCATCGCGATCAGCATGGGGTCAGAGGTTCGTAGCGTCTAACACATGAACGTAAATGTGTCTATTCATTTGCAGGGCATTGTATACAGGCATGCAGTGTAAGTCTGGTGCACAGAGGGATGCTTACAACTCGGTGGGCGGGGAGACTCGGGCTCGGTCAAAGAGTAATGGCATGGACGCATTAATGCTGCGGGTGTACCACATAAGTATTCCATATGCTAACTCCACGTAGGGGGCGGCGGTAATGTAGGCCGCGCTGATAGGAGGACACGCCTGCATTCAGGAGAGAGGCGGCGTGAGTCGGGTAGAACACGTTAACTTTTCTCGGTGCGCATTAAATTCGGGCAGCCGGGCCCACGGTGGTAAGCGGCATGGATTTGGAGGCTGCCATGATATGGGGAGAGCGCGCCCGTATGTGGTGGGGGTGGGGCCCCAGTAACGGAGCATCGTCTTCGGCCTGAGCTGGGGGTGCGTGCTTCAAAGCGCACCAGCTGTATGCGGGTGGAAAAGACAATCAATGTCTTGGTTTGCCTTTTGATGCCAGCACTTTCTCTCTATGCAGAAAGGAAATTAAAATTACCACACAGTTTAAAATCTCCCTTCTAAAAGGGCTTATGGCAAGTCAAATGCCCCTTTTACAGTTCCATTTGACAGCGTTGCCGGCGCAGGTAAAAAGTGACAGGAAACTCTTCAAAGCGTAGTTGTCTCGGAAACAAACAATTCTGCAATGTGCGTTTTTTTATTTTTTTATTTTGATATGATGGTTCTTTTGTTTTAAAACGGGTGGAGGCAGTAAACAATGGCAATAGCACAGTGGTTAAGAGCAGCGGCTATGGAGTCTGCGGTGATGAGTTCAACTCCTGCCATAGATGAGTGGGAGGTGTAAAAAAAAAAAAATAATAATTTTTAGATGCAACCACTGTGCTCCGGAATGTGTATTTTAATACTTAAGGTATTGAATAATGACAGTAAAGCTGTTTTGGTTTCGTGTGTTTTCTCAATTGGTGTGTAAAGTGGAAGATTTATAAAACAAACAAGGTGTTTAAATGCAGTCTCTCCTTTGCACAAGTGCGATGTGGTTTTCACAACACCTTTGTAAACAAGCATTAACATCCCCTGTAGGCAGGTTTTTCTCAAACTGTTGTATAAAGTTAACAAAGAGAGCAGAGTGGGGTTTAATGGCCGTGCCTAGGCGCACAGGGAATGATTGTTGGTGTAGTTCTTAGAGGCGGCACGAGAAACAAAAAACAAAAAAATGGGGCAGAGGTTCATTTTTGTCAGTTAGGGCCGCGACAGCTTCCCGGGCTGGCGACCGTCTTATTGCAGCCGCACCCGTTTACTTCACAGGTCTTTAAAAGACCATTTTCATGTTAACTGTGAGGTTTTGTTGTTTTTCACCCCTTCATCTCCACTCTGCATATTGCTGAAAAAATTAGCCCCCCCCGAATTTTAGTAGCCCCTCCCAAAATTTGGCTCTAGTTGCGCATCTGATGTAGGGAGTTTATTGTAATTCTTGCGGATAGGAGGAATACCGCCAGGCGGTAACGAAGCAACGGTTAGGGGGCTGTGCGCTGGTCTAAGGATGCGGCAACCTCTAACTCATGCCTCTGCACATGGGCGTTCAGTGGAGAGGCATTTAAGGCTATGGGGAAGCGGTGCCCAGGACGTAGCCTTCAATAGTGCAGCAGGCGCAGTGGCACCGGGCCCAAGGTGGGAAGGGCCCACTGCACACCCATTGTAATTTGTTTACTGAGGAACCTAAAAATAAGGGGGGGGGACATGTTTCCAGTTTACATTTCTCATTATAGCAATTCCTCACAGTTGTTCAATGTCAATGCTTCTTCTCGTAATTCTAATATGTGGTATGCGCTAAAATGATGTCAAAGCCTGAAATTAGCGATACCAAAGGGGATCCCAGGATGCTTGTTTCCGGTCCAGGGAAGACATGGCTTGGCAGTTCGGGCTGGACTGTTCCCATGAGGCACAGGGTCAGACTGATTTGCATATGGCCATGTCTGAACTGGGGTGGCGGAGTGAGCTAAAGAATGATGATGGATTAAACCCAGATCAGTTGACTGGGGGTGAGTGCTTGCAATGTTCAACACTCCGTCCATCATCCCCTTTGGTTTTGCTATGTTCGCCCTAAGTTAGCAGGGTATGCCCAGACGTGGGTCCCTTGCTCACTTTGCCACTGGAATCAAGATAGCCTGGCTGATGACGGCTGTAAGCCAGAAACCGGTCCCAGGATGCTTGTTTCCGGTCCAGGAAGACCTGGCTTGGCAGTTCGGGCTGGACTGTTCCCATGAGGCACAGGGTCAAGACTGATTTGCATATGGCC
The DNA here is from genome assembly GCA_963921515.1 of Calotriton arnoldi. NCBI lineage: Eukaryota > Metazoa > Chordata > Amphibia > Caudata > Salamandridae > Calotriton > Calotriton arnoldi. Next base: position 1,663,246 of record CAWUFW010001528.1, on the reverse strand, counting down.
AGGTCTAAACTGGGGTGGCATGGTGAGCAAAAGAATGATGGATTTAACCCAGATCTCTTGACTGGGGGTGAATGTTTTGATTTGTTCTGCATTCCGTCCATCAATTGTGTGTCTTTTGCTTTTTCGCCCTAAGTGCGCAAGGTATGCCCAGACGTGGGTCCTGGGCTCACTGTGCCACTGGAATCAAGCTATCCTGGCTGAAGAGGGGTGAAACCCGAAACCGGTCCTAGGATGCTTGTTTCCGGTCCAGGGAAGACCTGGCTTGGCAGTTCGGGCTGGACTGTTCCCATGAGGCACAGGGTCAAGACTGATTTGCATATGGCCAGGTCTAAACTGGGGTGGCATGGTGAGCAAAAGAATGATGGATTTAACCCAGATCTCTTGACTGGGGGTGAATGTTTTGATTTGTTCTGCATTCCGTCCATCAATTGTGTGTCTTTTGCTTTTTCGCCCTAAGTGCGCCAGGTATGCCCAGACGTGGGTCCTGGGCTCACTGTGCCACTGGAATCAAGCTATCCTGGCTGAAGAGGGGTGAAACCCCGAAACCGGTCCTAGGATGCTTGTTTCCGGTCCAGGGAAGACCTGGCTTGGCAGTTCGGGCTGGACTGTTCCCATGAGGCACAGGGTCAAGACTGATTTGCATATGGCCAGGTCTAAACTGGGGTGGCATGGTGAGCAAAAGAATGATGGATTTAACCCAGATCTCTTGACTGGGGGTGAATGTTTTGATTTGTTCTGCATTCCGTCCATCAATTGTGTGTCTTTTGCTTTTTCGCCCTAAGTGCGCCAGGTATGCCCAGACGTGGGTCCTGGGCTCACTGTGCCACTGGAATCAAGCTATCCTGGCTGAAGAAGGGTGAAACCCCGAAACCGGTCCTAGGATGCTTGTTTCCGGTCCAGGGAAGACCTGGCTTGGCAGTTCGGGCTGGACTGTTCCCATGAGGCACAGGGTCAAGACTGATTTGCATATGGCCAGGTCTAAACTGGGGTGGCATGGTGAGCAAAAGAATGATGGATTTAACCCAGATCTCTTGACTGGGGGTGAATGTTTTGATTTGTTCTGCATTCCGTCCATCAATTGTGTGTCTTTTGCTTTTTCGCCCTAAGTGCGCCAGGTATGCCCAGACGTGGGTCCTGGGCTCACTGTGCCACTGGAATCAAGCTATCCTGGCTGAAGAGGGGTGAAACCCCGAAACCGGTCCTAGGATGCTTGTTTCCGGTCCAGGGAAGACCTGGCTTGGTAGTTCGGGCTGGACTGTTCCCATGAGGCACAGGGTCAAGACTGATTTGCATATGGCCAGGTCTAAACTGGGGTGGCATGGTGAGCAAAAGAATGATGGATTTAACCCAGATCTCTTGACTGGGGGTGAATGTTTTGATTTGTTCTGCATTCCGTCCATCAATTGTGTGTCTTTTGCTTTTTCGCCCTAAGTGCGCCAGGTATGCCCAGACGTGGGTCCTGGGCTCACTGTGCCACTGGAATCAAGCTATCCTGGCTGAAGAGGGGTGAAACCCCGAAACCGGTCCTAGGATGCTTGTTTCCGGTCCAGGGAAGACCTGGCTTGGCAGTTCGGGCTGGACTGTTCCCATGAGGCACAGGGTGAAGACTGATTTGCATATGGCCAGGTCTAAACTGGGGTGGCATGGTGAGCAAAAGAATGATGGATTTAACCCAGATCTCTTGACTGGGGGTGAATGTTTTGATTTGTTCTGCATTCCGTCCATCAATTGTGTGTCTTTTGCTTTTTCGCCCTAAGTGCGCCAGGTATGCCCAGACGTGGGTCCTGGGCTCACTGTGCCACTGGAATCAAGCTATCCTGGCTGAAGAGGGGTGAAACCCCGAAACCGGTCCTAGGATGCTTGTTTCCAGTCCAGGGAAGACCTGGCTTGGCAGTTCGGGCTGGACTGTTCCCATGAGGCACAGGGTCAAGACTGATTTGCATATGGCCAGGTCTAAACTGGGGTGGCATGGTGAGCAAAAGAATGATGGATTTAACCCAGATCTCTTGACTGGGGGTGAATGTTTTGATTTGTTCTGCATTCCGTCCATCAATTGTGTGTCTTTTGCTTTTTCGCCCTAAGTGCGCCAGGTATGCCCAGACGTGGGTCCTGGGCTCACTGTGCCACTGGAATCAAGCTATCCTGGCTGAAGAGGGTGAAACCCCGAAACCGGTCCTAGGATGCTTGTTTCCGGTCCAGGGAAGACCTGGCTTGGCAGTTCGGGCTGGACTGTTCCCATGAGGCACAGGGTCAAGACTGATTTGCATATGGCCAGGTCTAAACTGGGGTGGCATGGTGAGCAAAAGAATGATGGATTTAACCCAGATCTCTTGACTGGGGATGAATGTTTTGATTTGTTCTGCATTCCGTCCATCAATTGTGTCTCTTTTGCTTTTTCGCCCTAAGTGCGCCAGGTATGCCCAGACGTGGGTCCTGGGCTCACTGTGCCACTGGAATCAAGCTATCCTGGCTGAAGAGGGGTGAAACCCCGAAACCGGTCCTAGGATGCTTGTTTCCGGTCCAGGGAAGACCTGGCTTGGCAGTTCGGGCTGGACTGTTCCCATGAGGCACAGGGTCAAGACTGATTTGCATATGGCCAGGTCTAAACTGGGGTGGCATGGTGAGCAAAAGAATGATGGATTTAACCCAGATCTCTTGACTGGGGGTGTATGTTTTGATTTGTTCTGCATTCCGTCCATCAATTGTGTGTCTTTTGCTTTTTCGCCCTAAGTGCGCCAGGTATGCCCAGACGTGGGTCCTGGGCTCACTGTGCCACTGGAATCAAGCTATCCTGGCTGAAGAGGAGTGAAACCCCGAAACCGGTCCTAGGATGCTTGTTTCCGGTCCAGGGAAGACCTGGCTTGGCAGTTCGGGCTGGACTGTTCCCATGAGGCACAGGGTCAAGACTGATTTGCATATGGCCAGGTCTAAACTGGGGTGGCATGGTGAGCAAAAGAATGATGGATTTAACCCAGATCTCTTGACTGGGGGTGAATGTTTTGATTTGTTCTGCATTCCGTCCATCAATTGTGTGTCTTTTGCTTTTTCGCCCTAAATGCGCCAGGTATGCCCAGACGTGGGTCCTGGGCTCACTGTGCCACTGGAATCAAGCTATCCTGGCTGAAGAGGGGTGAAACCCCGAAACCGGTCCTAGGATGCTTGTTTCCGGTCCAGGGAAGACCTGGCTTGGCAGTTCGGGCTGGACTGTTCCCATGAGGCACAGGGTCAAGACTGATTTGCATATGGCCAGGTCTAAACTGGGGTGGCATGGTGAGCAAAAGAATGATGGATTTAACCCAGATCTCTTGACTGGGGGTGAATGTTTTGATTTGTTCTGCATTCCGTCCATCAATTGTGTGTCTTTTGCTTTTTCGCCCTAAGTGCGCCAGGTATGCCCAGACGTGGGTCCTGGGCTCACTGTGCCACTGGAATCAAGCTATCCTGGCTGAAGAGGGGTGAAACCCCGAAACCGGTCCTAGGATGCTTGTTTCCGGTCCAGGGAAGACCTGGCTTGGCAGTTCGGGCTGGACTGTTCCCATGAGGCACAGGGTCAAGACTGATTTGCATATGGCCAGGTCTAAACTGGGGTGGCATGGTGAGCAAAAGAATGATGGATTTAACCCAGATCTCTTGACTGGGGGTGAATGTTTTGATTTGTTCTGCATTCCGTCCATCAATTGTGTGTCTTTTGCTTTTTCGCCCTAAGTGCGCCAGGTATGCCCAGACGTGGGTCCTGGGCTCACTGTGCCACTGGAATCAAGCTATCCTGGCTGAAGAGGGGTGAAACCCCGAAACCGGTCCTAGGATGCTTGTTTCCGGTCCAGGGAAGACCTGGCTTGGCAGTTCGGGCTGGACTGTTCCCATGAGGCAAAGGGTCAAGACTGATTTGCATATGGCCAGGTCTAAACTGGGGTGGCATGGTGAGCAAAAGAATGATGGATTTAACCCAGATCTCTTGACTGGGGGTGAATGTTTTGATTTGTTCTGCATTCCGTCCATCAATTGTGTGTCTTTTGCTTTTTCGCCCTAAGTGCGCCAGGTATGCCCAGACGTGGGTCCTGGGCTCACTGTGCCACTGGAATCAAGCTATCCTGGCTGAAGAGGGGTGAACCCCGAAACCGGTCCTAGGATGCTTGTTTCCGGTCCAGGGAAGACCTGGCTTGGCAGTTCGGGCTGGACTGTTCCCATGAGGCACAGGGTCAAGACTGATTTGCATATGGACAGGTCTAAACTGGGGTGGCATGGTGAGCAAAAGAATGATGGATTTAACCCAGATCTCTTGACTGGGGGTGAATGTTTTGATTTGTTCTGCATTCCGTCCATCAATTGTGTGTCTTTTGCTTTTTCGCCCTAAGTGCGCCAGGTATGCCCAGACGTGGGTCCTGGGCTCACTGTGCCACTGGAATCAAGCTATCCTGGCTGAAGAGGGGTGAAACCCCGAAACCGGTCCTAGGATGCTTGTTTCCGGTCCAGGGAAGACCTGGCTTGGCAGTTCGGGCTGGACTGTTCCCATGAGGCACAGGGTCAAGACTGATTTGCATATGGCCAGGTCTAAACTGGGGTGGCATGGTGAGCAAAAGAATGATGGATTTAACCCAGATCTCTTGACTGGGGGTGAATGTTTTGATTTGTTCTGCATTCCGTCCATCAATTGTGTGTCTTTTGCTTTATAGCCTGAAATTAGGCAGGGCATTATATAAAAAAAAAAAATTCTAAAAACAATTCATGTAGTGAACACCTAATGCATGCAGGAGAATGCATAACAACTCGGTAGGTGTTGGAGACTTGAACTCTGTCATAAATATTTTGCAAACCAGTAATGTTTGGAGGTTACAGGGACACAATTAATATAGGTGGCGTTACAGCCAGACCTGCCAAGTTAGCTTATGGCAGTTCAGGGTTCGAGTCTCAGAGCTTTATCCAAACAACTTTCTGAGGGTTGGTGTATGTATATTGTATGGGTACAATCATATTGTCTGTGTGCAATCATAAGGGCTAGCCTACTCAATCACGGGGAAATAAATGCATCTGTTTTTGTATAATCAAGGCGGAAGCACACCAAACATTGATGGCTTGTCATTTTCTTCCCTTATATGTTCGTGGGAGGCGCACCGCGCAGACATGGTGGCAACATGTTCTCAAGACAGCAACTACACGGAATTTTGGGATGACAGTGATATCAGTTCCAGCATGCATGGAAAGGGTCTCGTGCCCCCCCGTGGAAATTGGTTTGTATGGTTTAGGCAATCGGGCTCAGGGGTAAATATAGCCTGGCCGGTGCGGAGCCGTGCAGTCCTTCTCCTTGCACCGTAATAAGGCGGAATCACAACAGGCATTCTTGCTAATTTTACTTAACTTCCAGTTCACTTGGGCGGGGACAGGACTAGGGTGTATGGTCTGCCATTCTGAATAACACGTGATCATCAATACTGGGCAGCGAAGTCTTGCTTACAGATGTTATATGACCGGCAAGGCTGAGCGCCCGGGCAGTAATAACGTCAGCTGTTTGTCACTGACGTTTTCAGTATCTGCGGTCCCAATACTCCTACCAATGGCGGCTTAGTTTCTCCAGGGAAAATTTGGGACAACCAGCCCATGACCATGTTGAACAGGCTATATTCCTGTCGTCAAGGGCGGTTAGGACAACTTCCAGTGCCTCCTTTCTAGTAATAGTAGCTGTACGCAAGCGCATTAGCGGGACCAACCAATTACTAAGGACAGGAGGAACATCGAGGTATTAGATTGTTTGGCTGCACCAGTCACTATTTTTTGCTTGGGTACATAATGTGGCTAGTCATCAGTTAAAATAAATAAATAAATATATAAATAAATAAATAAATTCTACAGCTACCGCTTGCCTTGAATAAGGGCAACACAATTTTCTTATCTGTTGGCACTCACGTTAAATAACAAGTAATAAGCAATTGGTTAAATTGAAGAGGTAAGCTTGGGGGACTGAATAAATGTCACCAGTTCAATGACACGCACTAGTCGTACCAGGCATACAAAAAGATTTAGCGAGACTTACGCTAAGCCACTTACAGGAGGGGGTGTATCAGATGGATTAAACAACAGGTCCTGCCTCTCTGGAGGCCGCGTGGTATTAGGTCGTAAAAAGATACCGCTCCCGGCAGAAGGGACAAATTGGGTGGCTCCCAAGAGGGGGCTCGCCTGCCAGTGGTTCATGACTTTCTGGTCTCACCCGAGATGCTCAATGGATGCTCTTTGGGGGTTGCGTCAGGTTCCAGGCACCCTGGTTGGGGTGATGCGTAACTGGAGGCCCTCGGTTGGGTGGTTTCCTCCACAAAGGAGGGTATCGGTTGCTGACTTTGTCTCTGGTTCGGGTTTGGTTGGCATGGATTCTTGTGGGATAAAGAGCATGGGGGTTGGCCTCCCGGATAACATACCATTTCCTGAACTTTGCGGCTAAAAACGTTATGGGAGCATTTTGGGCCTAGGTAATTTGTCACTTGACGTTAAGTTTATTCTTGAAGATGCTATTGATTCATGACCTTCTGTTATAAGGGGCATCATCTTTATTGAAATAGTCAATCCGGCATATTGGAACTTGGTTATCTTAGGGGTTGCCAGGCTGCGACTGGGGCCAAGCAGCTCTCCCCAGGGGGTTCTAAAAAACAAACAAAAAAACTATTAAAGCAGTTCCGCGCCCAGGCCATCTAGTCATTCACGCTGGCGGGATCCAGATGTTGCCGCTGGACAGGCAAGGGGTGAGCAAGGCCTTGCAACCTCAATATAATAATAATATTAATAATACAGCCATTTATAGAGCGTGAACAGCTACCTCCAATAGAGGGTTATTAAGTAATACCGCAGGCGGTATGGGTTCGAAGGGCTCTGGAAGACCAGGAACAAGCTTTAAAAAATGATAAAAAATAAAAAATAAAATAAAAAAATATATATAAAAAAGCTCAACCGTTCGAGCAAAGACTACTAGCCGGTGCCACACTCGGCACAATGCGGCACAGCTGGCTGCAGCCAGGAAAAAGGGTGTGGTTCCATCTGGTGGTGGTACACTTGGTCCGCTAACAGGCGGGAGATCTTTATCCAGTCTTCACTGGGCTATCATGGAGCACAGTCAGCGCCAGGGGGGGGAAGGCGAGTGCGCCAGGGAGCTTCTCACCCTGTGGCGGAGCGCTGACAGATAACAGCAAAGGGGCATGCACAGCGATGGAGGTTCAGCCGCTAGATGGACCCCAGGACGGGGTAGGATGGAAGTGTGCAGAGGGTAGGCGTGGAGGGGACTGACCTGCTGGTGGTCCTGGACTGACCAACTGGTGGTCCTGGACTCTACTGCCCTAACCTGCAACCTATGGACTGAGTAAAATGTTGGGGAGGCTGCCTCTGTGCAGGTACCCTGGTGGGCCGGTGCGCTATGCGGTGCCCATGATTTCAAGTAATACGACTGTTTGCTGTAGCGCGTTGGGGCCTGCTGGCACAATGTGCGCGGCTGAGTGGGACGTCGAGTCGGCCAAATTCAGGGTGTGCTATGCGGCCCTGGATTTCAAGTAATACAACTGTTTGCTGTAGCGCGTTGGGGCCTGCTGGCACAATGTGCGCAGCTGAGTGGGACGGCCGAGTCGGCCAAATTCAAGTTGAAGTGTACGGCCAAGCAGAAGTTCAAGTGTAATGTATGGCCTAATTTCCTTACTGCCTTGACATGTCGGCCGAGTCGGCCAAATTCAAGTTAAGTTGAAGTGTACGGCCAAGCTGAAGATTAAGTGTAATGTCTGGCCTAATTCTCTTTACTGCTTTTGACATGTGGATGTCGCTAGTGCGATGCTGTGAATAATGATATATATACAAGTGGAATACTTGCACTCTCGTGATGGTTTGTGGTGATTATTTGATTTATGTGAATAAAAAGTCTACGCCTTGGACAACATAACCTGCTTCTGAGAGTTCTTGGCCCCTGCGGGGGTGGTAGGGTGTCAGAGGTGGGGAAGGAGTGAGTGTTACGTTGTGCGCATACTATGAGCAGGCGCCCCCCACACCTAGGGGAGGGGTGCCCTTAGTTGCGCCACGGAGCCGAGACTCCTCCAGGGGCTAGATGCCGGAAGGGGTTGGATCCCTGCTGACGCTTCAACACGTAAAGGAAACTGAAACTAAAGTATGTTATTTAAGGCGGCGTCCCGGGGTCTCGTCCTCTTTGTCTCCTTGGACCCCAGGGAAGCCGCAGGAGCGTTCTAAACCACCCACCCACCCGGCAGAAGAGCAAGGCGGAGCGCTGACAGATAACAGCAAAGGGGCATGCACAGCGATGGAGGTTCAGCCACTAGATGGACCCCAGGAGGGGGTAGGATGGAAGTGTGCAGAGGGTAGGCGTGGAGGGGACTGACCTGCTGGTGGTCCTGGACTGACCTACTGGTGGTCCTGGACTCTATTGCCCTAACCCGCAACCTATGGACTGAGTAAAATGTTGGGGAGGCTGCCTCTGTGCAGGTACCCCGGTGCGCTATGCGGTGCCCATGATTTCAAGTAATACGACTGTTTGCTGTAGCGCGTTGGGGCCTGCTGGCACAATGTGCGCGGCTGAGTGGGAAGTAGAGTCGGCCAAATTCAGGGTGTGCTATGCGGCCCTGGATTTCAAGTAATACAACTGTTTGCTGTAGCGCGTTGGGGCCTGCTGGCACAATGTGCGCAGCTGAGTGGGACGGCCGAGTCGGCCAAATTCAAGTTGAAGTGTACGGCCAAGCAGAATTTCAAGTGTAATGTATGGCCTAATTTCCTTACTGCCTTGACATGTCGGCCGAGTCGGCCAAATTCAAGTTGAAGTGTACGGCCAAGCAGAAGTTCAAGTGTAATGTATGGCCTAATTTCCTTACTGCCTTGACATGTCGGCCGAGTCGGCCAAATTCAAGTTAAGTTGAAGTGTACGGCCAAGCTGAAGATTAAGTGTAATGTCTGGCCTAATTCTCTTTACTGCTTTTGACATGTGGATGTCGCTAGTGCGATGCTGTGAATAATGATATATATACAAGTGGAATACTTGCACTCTCGTGATGGTTTGTGGTGATTATTTGATTTATGTGAATAAAAAGTCTACGCCTTGGACAACATAACCTGCTTCTGAGAGTTCTTGGCCCTGCAGGGGTGGTAGGGTGTCAGAGGTGGGGAAGGAGTGAGTGTTACGTTGTGCGCATACTATGAGCAGGCGCCCCCCACACCTAGGGGAGGGGTGCCCTTAGTTGCGCCACGGAGCCGAGACTCCTCCAGGGGCTAGATGCCGGAAGGGGTTGGATCCCTGCTGACGCTTCAACACGTAAAGGAAACTGAAACTAAAGTATGTTATTTAAGGCGGCGTCCCGGGGTCTCGTCCTCTTTGTCTCCTTGGACCCCAGGGAAGCCGCAGGAGCGTTCTAAACCACCCACCCACCCGGCAGAAGAGCAAGGCGGAGTGCTGACAGATAACAGCAAAGGGGCATGCACAGCGATGGAGGTTCAGCCACTAGATGGACCCCAGGAGGGGGTAGGATGGAAGTGTGCAGAGGGTAGGCGTGGAGGGGACTGACCTGCTGGTGGTCCTGGACTGACCTACTGGTGGTCCTGGACTCTATTGCCCTAACCCGCAACCTATGGACTGAGTAAAATGTTGGGGAGGCTGCCTCTGTGCAGGTACCCCGGTGCGCTATGCGGTGCCCATGATTTCAAGTAATACAACTGTTTGCTGTTGCGCGTTGGGGCCTGCTGGCACAATGTGCGCGGCTGAGTGGGAAGTCGAGTCGGCCAAATTCAGGGTGTGCTATGCGGCCCTGGATTTCAAGTAATACAACTGTTTGCTGTAGCGCGTTGGGGCCTGCTGGCACAATGTGCGCAGCTGAGTGGGACGGCCGAGTCGGCCAAATTCAAGTTGAAGTGTACGGCCAAGCAGAAGTTCAAGTGTAATGTATGGCCTAATTTCCTTACTGCCTTGACATGTCGGCCGAGTCGGCCAAATTCAAGTTAAGTTGAAGTGTACGGCCAAGCTGAAGATTAAGTGTAATGTCTGGCCAAATTCTCTTTACTGCTTTTGACATGTGGATGTCGCTAGTGCGATGCTGTGAATAATGATATATATACAAGTGGAATACTTGCACTCTCGTGATGGTTTGTGGTGATTATTTGATTTATGTGAATAAAAAGTCTACGCCTTGGACAACATAACCTGCTTCTGAGAGTTCTTGGCCCCTGCGGGGGTGGTAGGGTGTCAGAGGTGGGGAAGGAGTGAGTGTTACATTGTGCGCATACTATGAAGTAGCCTCGAGGTTTGCCGTCAAACGTCCTTAAAGAAACCCTGACTGGTCTACCCAACCAATAAGCTTCACATTTTTAATTCTATTTTAAAACAAAATTAATGAATACAGTGGTTCCAAAAGGAACAACATCAAAGTGACCCGTTCCAGGTTTTGGATTCACCACAATATCAGCTTACTTATCCGAACCCAAACCATAGCCTTCTTAGCAAATTCAAAACAGTGTTATGAGGAATCAGAAATCACCAAAGATTTATTGTCCTCCCAACATACTCTCATTTTCTAGTCTTAATTTTAATGGATGTTTCACTGCATTTGCAATTATAGTGATTGGTACTACATTTATCGGAGTTTTCTCCAGTCTTCTAAGCAGAAGCCTTGAGCTTTACTCTTCACAAAATGAGCAATTTAGTGACCTTAAGTTATTGATTACACAGATGAGATGAAACTGACTCGGACACAGCGTTTGGATCTGACTGACTTGGATTTTCCCAGTCTTAAAAAACTTCAGAGGGGAAGAAAAAAATCTCAGTTGTCTTGCATTTTATTTAAAATCTAGTTTTCACTTTGACTTCTTCATTCATTTCCTAGTGAAAATTGTGTGATACTCATTTTAGCATTTCTAGACACCAGGGAAGACCGCAAATTTAGTTTAAAAGATCATACAAACGTGTTTATGTAGTAAACGCAATCTATAAAAATATATGGGCCGATGTAGAATAAAGTCAGATATTTGCCCTCCTATAGTTACTCCCACATTTGGAGCAAATGTCTGACTTTCTTGGATTCACAACAAATGCCAGGATATTGCCAAGAAGCAGTGAAAGCCTCAGTTTCATAGGAGTACTCACTTATGTACACATTTATGTGTTCCGAAATGCAACAGATGCACATGCCCAAATGAGAACATGCGGTGCATAAGTGAATTGCACTTGCTCTCTTATTTCCTTTTTTTGTGTCCCTGAGGAAAACATTATTCCTCTTTTAGAAACATCTTCCCTTTATACCACTCTCTAATTTTGGGGGTCTTCCCTCCACTTTCCTACCAAATTCCTTCACCAGGAGAGCATCTAGAGATGCTTCCTGGGTGGGGAATATCAGTAAATGTTTGTGAATACCCACAAACTTGAGCGTTTGGCAGTATTCACAAATTTTGGAGTCTGGATTTCTTGCAGTCCACCCAGTAAGGTTTGCTCTCACTTAAATAAAATGTAATTTTAAATGTGAGTAAATCCATAGTGCCACTGCACCTGTAACCAATAAAGTGTCAAAGTGGTGCACAATTAGCTTTGTGATTAAGGCCCTTAGCGTACTGGGGGAAATTAAAAATAAACAGTACAAGTTAAAACTAAGAGGGCAAAATAAGACCAGAAAGAGGCGAGTTAGGTTTTATAAGGTTTTATAAAACCTGGGATCTACAGCTGTTGTGACAACACCAGAAGAAATAGGTGGTTTGAAAGTGTAGAAATCGTGGAGAACAGTTATGTTGAGTATAAAAGAGAAGGAGCCAAGTTCTTGTGTAAGTGAAAAAACTTCGGTCCCACCTTCCCCTCCAACTGCTTGTAAACATGGAGGGCACCCATTGAGCTTCACCCATTCAGCCGCGTGACACAAGTGTCTGCAAAGTTCCCGTTTTCAAAGCATGTCCTTTCTTACTGCTAAACGTGTTTTTAAAAACAGCCAAAATGGGTTGTCTGTTTTTACTTTAATGTTAGTATTTAAAATCCTCATTTGTTTTGAGTCTGTGACTCATGTCATTCGCTTGAGAACATTTTCTTCTGTTTCCAAGTATGCTAACAAAAAGTCTAATAAGTGTTTGTTTTTGAAAGATGAATGCGGCTCCACGGACGACGGAGCTGCAACGGCGGTACCCCGCATTTCAAACGGGAAAGGCCTCTCACATTTTGAAGACGAAATTCTTGCATTAAACAAGCAATGGCAAAGCCAATAGGTCTGGCATTGGCTGCCAGCCTTTTGGTTTTATCAGTGCTTGTTTTTCAAAACGTTATTATTGGGGATATTCTCAAACCCTTTCAATCTAAACAAAATAAAAAAAACTAAACAAAATAATTGGCTAAACGCAAAAATATGTGTTTGGTCTCAAAAAGCACACATTGCCATAGTAGTCCCTGGCACAGAAGGGAATTGCTTTGTGTGTGGATGTGCTCCTTGTGAAAAGGCAGAATACCATCACTCACAGTGAAGTTAACCAATGGCTGAAATTGGCTGACTCTTTGCCCCATTCTTTATACCAATGTGAGCACATAAAAATGTAAATGACACAATAAGAGACCAATGAACGAAGCAGACTGGTTAAAAGCCACTATAAGTAAATATATGAGATAATCTTAATAAAATCATAGAATCTTGACTAATGTCAGACCCAAACAAGCCCTGGCAAAGTCGGTAGGTATATCACTGACTGACAGCATTTAGATTTGTCAATGCTTGAGTGTTTTGAGATGGCTCTTGTATAATTTTATTGTTGGGGGCATCTGCCGGCCTTCAATAATATAAAAAAAAAACATTGGCTAAAAGCAAAAATATTTATCTAGTCTCAAAAAGCACGCATTACCTTAGTGGTTCCTGGGACTGTAGTGGACTACTTTGTGTGTGATTGTGCTCCTTTTCAAACAGCAGAACGCAGTCACTCACAGTGAAGTTAGCCAGTGGTTGATGCCAGCTGACCCACTGCCCCATGCTGTAAGCTGCAGTGATGGAAAGAAAGACATGAATGACACAACAGACCAATGGATGAAGAGGGCTGGGTGAAAGCCCCTGTAAATATGCTATGTGTATAAGTTCAGTAAAAACAGAAATTCTGGGCAAACGCAAGACCTAAAAAGGGTGTCTTTTGTGGAGAGCAAAAAATGCTTGGTATGAGGGCAAGTAACAAGGAACCTCTGAGGTTACCTTGGAAACTCTCTGGGCTGGTGGATTTAATGGCAGTATAAATCAGGTATTCAAATGTTAAAAAAACGTAGGAAGGCACAGACAGAACCCCCAACTCCATATGTTGTATGGTCTAGACCAGAATGGGTAATGCTAAGGAATAATGGATGCTTGAGGTACATATGCATACATGCCTGTATCACACTTTAATAAAAGTAAAGTACTGTGGTCATGTTTTTAATTCCTGGACCATTGTATGCATGGTTTGCCGTCTCCTACATTCCTCTAATTGTAGAAAGAAATTGCTCTGCACCAAATTCAGTCTAGTCAAATCCATTCTGTAACTGTGCCATCCAGGAGAGGACGAGTGCAAATGTGACGTGGGTGTACGAGGCCTCGCCAGCAACTGGCGCACTGACAGTGGCAATTTTGACCATTCTGTACTACGAAGCAGCTTTTACAGGCTGAACACAGATGTAAGTCAGGTCTCACTTTGTCAGGTAGATGGTGGGTGCTGGAGTGGAAATCAGTCATACAATACTGTCTTGGCAGGGCTACATCTTTGGTTTGTGGGACACCGCTGACGCCCTCATCAAGGTCGATCTGCCATCTGAGATACCCAAGATATATTCGTCTCCTGGTGCATGTCTAATGGGTCATACACAGGGACCTGTTTTACACGAGCCGGGGTGCGGACCACAGTCCCCAGGCTTCTTCGTTTCTTTCCGCCTCATCTTCTGGCGCCCGGAGGCCCATAAAGTCAGCAGCAAGGCCCGCTGTGCGGGACTTGTTTTACACGAGCCGGGGTGCGGACCACAGTCCCCAGGCTCCTTCGCTTCTTTCCGCCTCATCTTCTGGCACCCAGAGGTGCATAAAGTCAGCAGAGAGGCCCCGCTGCGCGAGGCCCCGCCACTGACCAGAGGAGACCGGGCCGGGCCTCCCCTCTAACATCAGCGGTCAAACCCCATCAGAAGCTCCTTGTCTCTATTTCTCCAGTATCTTTGCCACAGCGGTGCCATTTATGCAGCTGCGAAGGAGTAACGGTGTGCTGGTACCGTGTTGATTAGGGGTGGAGACAGGAGCTGTGCATTTCCAAAAAGGGTTTGAAGAAGCAAGGTTGGGCCTTATTCACCTTTCACCTGAGTCTGAGTGAGTCATAACTCTTACTTTGTACTATTTTATTATTTCATTTGCTGGGCTGCACTGTGCGAAGGTGATTATTTTATCTATATCATGGGCAAAAGGAAAGCTGGTGACCCTATTAGGCCTGAGACTAATGCCAAGAAATCCCGGAAGCCAGGACATACAAAACCTGTAGCTGCTTTGCACTCTAATACCAGTACACTGGCTGACATTGATTCATTAATTGAAGAGGTAGAATCCCTTCTAAACCCAAACTCTAACAAAGGGAAGGGTAACCCCTCAAGGGTCCCCGATATATTCAAAAACACAAAAAATTGCTTGTACCAGTTATTGCACATTCAATAAGTCCCGTTATTTCAGACTACCATCGCAAGACCTCTGAGCCTACAAAGGATATAGTCCCCGTTTTGCCCAAGCTTAAGGAAGCGATATCCATGGAGCTATCCACCCTGATTCCATGCCGTTATTACCTGAAATTATTATAGTTTCTAATGTTCCCTGTCACAATCGATTTGTTCCCCTACAATCCCCTGATGATGTCAGAGGGACACACGTATTACAGGAGCAATCTGGGAAAAATTGTGTCGATCAAACTGACAACGGGTTACATCAAGACACAGGGGTGCCCAAGGAGATAGTGACCCTACTAACATTAAATTCTAAATTGGACTATCTTAGTAGTTTGATTGTCTCCCTGTCGGACCAGGTTTCATCATTACAACTAAAAAATTCTTCCTGCTGTTGCAACCAAGGAAGTCAGGCAGGCCTGGCTGGATCCTCTCTGAAGCCCCAAGCGGACCGGAATCCCTGTATTGCAACAGTGGACTAAAAAAGAACAGTGTGGACTCCGGGTCTCGCTGCAAATTCAAGCTCTGCCCAAACGGTCAAACAGGTACTGGTAAACACTCTATCTCTAGGGGCCACTTCTTCAATACCTTCTGTAAGATCTACAATGATCCTAAACCAATTTACATCTAATAGTACAGTTACAAGACCAACTTATGTCGAGTCCAACAAGGGTGCAGTGGACTGTATTAACAAAACCTCTTCTTTTTACCCAGCTATTCCAAATGGAACTACTTTTCATTCTCACCAGGATTACTCTTTAAAAGTTCCACATGCGTATGTCAAAGGAAGATCAAATCATGACTCTAATAACTTAATTTATATGACACGGGTACCCAAACTAAAGTCTGGAGTTTATGAGGACACTGATGCATTAATTAACAAAGTAATTTTCTGGTTGAGAATGAAACGTAAATGTCTTTCTGTGATTAGATCTGACATTCTGTGTGCTAGGCAGTGTTCTTCTGACCCTTCACTTTTTGATTATATTCAGATTACATTATGTGCTAACCAGTTGGTTGAGAATCTCATTAACCTTGAACTTCGCACTTGCCATCTCTCGGGAACAATGCACTGGGAATTAGAATGAAAATATCCCCCCCACCAATAGAATTTTTGAAGGCTCTAATGTGCACTCTTTTACTCTAACTGAGCGGGTCAGCCCCACAGCATTGTCGAATGATGCGTCAAATTTGAATGCAATTGATTGACTGAACACCCAGTCTGTATTGATTCCTTGCGCAGTATTAGAAAGAATGATAGTTGACCTAATAGGTGATGTCACTGATTTCCCTAATATTGGGAGTAGAAACCTAGGGATGGATGTTATTGGAAGTTCTGTGATTCCAGAGGTAAATGAGGACAGAGGTTGGGGAAAAATATCCCCAGATGTCTCGTCATGTTTGAGTAGGCAAGATGAAATCTCCGACAGTCATAGATCTGATGGAGGTAGAACGGACGATGGCACAACTAACATACTTGCAGGTGAAACTCCATGTCCTCTCACTACAGCTGATTCTGAGGTCATTCATTCACAATCTGGTATTAGTCTAATATCTTGGAACTTGGCAGGAATTCCATCTAAACTGGTTGACCCGGATTGGTTATTGTATATTGGCGAATATGATGTTTGTATGTTTCAAGAGACCAGGGCCACTGAAAAAGTTTTTGTTGATGGGTTCACCACCTTCAGTGTGGAAGCCAAACCCCTCGAGCACTTTGGAAGGGCAATTGGGGGTATTCCGATCCTAATTAAGAACAATGTATTTAGATCATGCACCTTTTTGCAACTAAAATGCCCAGATCTAATGGGGATCAATGTAATTCTTCTTCCCTCAGGGTTGGATTTGGTACTCTTAAATATTTATGTAAGATCAACTGCGGCCTGTACTGAAACCCCCTATCTTATATATTCGCTTAGATTCCTTACCTCCAAATACTAAAATAATATTGGCCGGAGATTTTAATACATCCTATTAACCCTCCTCTTATATCAATGAGGTCACAGAAGAGGAAGCTGACCAATGGGGTATTCGGGGACTAACTGGGAAAACCAGAGTTAATTTTACAGCCACTGGACTTAAACTAGGTTCTCTAACAGTTGGCTGAGGGCATGTAATGGACGCACTACCTCTGACCCTGATCAAGCCCCCACCTTCAGAAGAGGTAATCATACGAGTGTCATTGATTTTGTTATCCTATACGTGAGATTGTGGCCACTTTTGGCCGATTTGAAAGTGGACCGGCACCCTGACAATGATCGCGACTCCTTAACCTGTATCATTGATTGGAGCTTCACTTGCCAGGGAATCAAATACATGTTATACAATAGTGCCTGAACCTGTATTAGCCAATTGTCAACGTTGTGTCTCATGGCCTAGGGTTATGTCAAATCCGAAGTTGTTGTTCCAGATATATGGGCTTTATGCTAAGTTTTTGGCAAATTATGTAGGTGTAAATGAATAAATTCCTATTTTGAGCATACATAACCTACTTTACAAAGAGTTATAACAGGTATTTTATAAAGATGTGGTTCATAGGAAGCCAGCCTTGGGCAAAGATATTAAATAGTATGATCTCACTTGTAAGCAGGCCAAAAGCTCCTTAAGATCCGCTGTCTTAGGCTGCGATAGGGATTAATAGCCCAAGCTAAGCGCACTTATAAAGCCTCGCTAAAATTTGCAAAAAAGAATTGGGATGACAAAATTTGGGAGGACATGTTGTTTGCAATCAAAACAAATGATAATAGCCTTTTTTGGCGCACAGTGACCCAAACTAGAACAAATAACGCAAAGAGTTACCAACATCATATACCAGCTGATAAATGGGTATCCCACTTCTCTGATCTCTATGAGGCAGAGGCCTCAAATACCTTAGGGCCCTGTTGCAACCCAACGATCATCACAGGCACATTTTGTCATGACACTATAGAAGCTCAAGGCCCAGCTATCACTTTTAGCCTAGAGGATACTGCCAGAGCGATCTCCTAATTAAAATCTGCTAAGGCGCCAGGACCGACAAAATTCCTGGCGACTTATACAAATCGGAATCTCAGATTTGGACAGTTTATCTTAACTTACTTTCCAATGCTATAGCATGAGAGGGTGAGATACCAGATTCCTGGAGAGGACCCGAGATTGTTACAATATATATAAAAAGGTGATGCATGGGCGCCCTCAAACTATAGGCCAATCAGCCTAATCGATAATGCTCAAAAGATTTTTGCTAAGCAAATTCTTGACAAATTGTTGCATTGGGTAGACTCTGGCAATATTATGTCAGCCCTCCAAGCTGGGTTTCGTTCGAAGATGAGTACCTCTGATCACATTTTTAGATTTGCCACATTATGCTGGAAATATATCTCACTACGTCATCAGAAACTTTATGTGGCTTTTATCCATCTTAGAGCCGCCTTTTTCATCTCATTCCACGTACTAATCTGTGGTATGTTTTAAATAGGATGGGGGTCCCCGGGAATTTGATTCATCTTATATCTCAACTGTACAGTAACAATTTTGCCCAGGTACAGTGCAGCCACATGGGAGAATTAACCGAACGCATTCCTATCCAGCGGGGTGTATGGCAAGGGTGCGTCCTTGCACCCACGCTCTTTACCCTTTATATAAATTACGTGGTTAATATTCTGATGAATTGCAGAAATGACTCCCCTGTTCAGAACAGCAGTAAGGTGCTGATTCTCTTATTTGCTAATGACTCCATTCTCATCTCTAAGACACCGATGGGGCTCCAGCCCCTTGTTGACAAATTTACAGACTTTTGTGTGTCAAGGGACTTGGAGCTCAATGTTAATAAGACCAAATATATGGTGTTTGGGAAGGGAGTGGTCAAAAATTCCATTATACGCGTGGGTGGAGAAGCCCTAGAGAGGGTGAGGAGTTTCGACTACCTATGAGTCAAAGTAATGAAGAACTTAAAGTGGAAATATCAACTAAGCAAAAGCACGATATTAGTTGAGCCCGGAGCATATGCTATCAATAGGTTGCACAGGCAAATAGGCTCTCGTGTGTTCTCACCGGCCCTTGAATTATATCGTGGTAAGGCGCAAGGGGCCGCTCTTTATGGTGCTGAGACTTGGGATTGTATTGATGTTTCTCCACTAACCATTGCAGAAAATAAATTCGAGAGAAGGCTTGTTTCTGTTCCTAATAGTACACTGTTAACTCCCTTATTCTTTGATTTAGGATTAAAAAGAATTGCAGATCTGGCCACTCTTAGACTACTTGTTTATTGGGTTCATTTATTGGTTACACCTGAGCTAAGAGAGTTCAGAGATTGCCTTGTTGACTTGCTTACTGCACGAGGTGCTAAATCAGTACCGTGGGTTAAATTTGTTTCTGACTGGCTAAGCAAGCTGGGACTGCAAAGGCAATGGGCCAATCCGGAAAAAATGTGTAAAGCTGATCTTAACATTTTAAAATCCAGTTACTGGATTTATATCCAAGATAGCTATATTAATAACCAGTCAATTGGTCCATTGACAAATAGATTTTTAGATATTAAACCATTTCCCCGTTTCGAGGAATTGTTTGATTTTGTTTCCCCCCTTAGCGAAAAGTCTATATATTCGCTTTCGATTTGGCACTTTACCTCTGAGGTCCTTCACTAATAAATGGAATAAGGACTCAGTTTCTAATATTTGTCCGGCGTGTGGCTTGGAAAACAAAGAAGAGACACATATACTATTCTTTTGTACTGGCTATGTAGGCCCGTGCCGGAAATGGATTATCCCTTTATGCCGCAAACTAGAGGTGACAAGATATTCAGTGGCTTTTAGAATTTTAAAGAATGATACTACTCCTGTAATTGTTATTGCTATCATCAAATTTTTACAGGCGGTCTAGTTCAAACGTGGTAGATTACAGACTGTGACTGCCAGTGATTAAGATATCTTTTAATTATTACCTAATTTTAACTACATCTATATTTAAAAAAAAAAAAATCTCTGGACTTTCTATGCTGTCTGTTGCTTGCTCTGCACATAGCCCTTGTTCGACTTCTGCACTCTGTTCTGTACACAAGTAATGATTGCAGGAATTATTTCTTAAAAGCATCTGTTTTTTATTATAAACCTGATTTCTTAATAGCATCTGTTTTTTTATTATAAGCCTGAGCTATGTGACGTTTTAAAAATGTATTTTGATGTATTTATTGTATTATTTTGTGTATGCACACTTTGATGGTACTTGGATACCGAATAAAGTATTTTACTACTAATACTACATACACGGGGCAGTACCTATTCCCTTATGTCAAAGAGGAATGAGCGAACCACTCTCTGGGGTGCAGTGGCACTCCATGATCACTGGCTCAATTGGCCAGAAACGGATCCAAGTCCCCTTTAGTAACACTGTTATTATATGCAGATGTTTAAAGTCTCTTCCTGTGGCAGGTCATGGGATGCTTCCAAGAATGGACATTTGCTCAGTGGGGAAATGTACGCACAGTACAATTCCACAAAGGGAAAAGGCACCCTGTTATGCAACTGCACATTTTTTTCCCTTTTTTCTATAAGGTGAAAAAAAAAATCTACATGAAGAAACCCCTTCATTTTTAGGTGAATACATAAGCACAGGAATGTAAAATTCCTTGACTTGAGATCCATGTGTTTTATTATACTAATACAAAGCCACCAATTAATCTGATTGTTAAAGCAGGTGCAGCCGGCACAGGTAAGGGCTGTGGGGCAGTGGGGTGGGGGGGAAGTTGGCAGACAACGGGATAGGTAAAATTAAATACAAAAATTTAAAAAACCACTTACCTTGCGCTCGCCACAGCGCCGAGTCGGCGAGCTCAAGGTAAGTGGCTTTATTTTTTTTAAATGTAATTTTACCTATCCCGTCGTCTGTCGACTGCCCCCCCCGCCCGCCCCAACACCCCAATGCTTTTACCTGTGCCGGCCGCGCCTGTCTTAAATACATATATATTTCTCCTGAAAAATCGTCACTTAGAAACTGATTTAAGGTTCTGGCTCAGGCATGCAAAACCACTGAAATTCACCAGTTATGGCATGTGAAGCACACAGTACACACCCTGACACGACACCTGGTATATTTGACTCTTACTAGACCACCTTTTTTCCAGTGCCATTTGCAAATGGGTATTTTGCACACAGCATGCGTCATGAGTTATAAAGTGCATTGAGTGTGTGCGCCACCCAGGCCCGGTGCCCTACCCAGAGTAGAAAGCCACTTACTGCTGCCCATCAGTGGCGTATCGAAACTTGAGGGGGCCCCCCTGCAAAGTACATGGGGGGGCCCCACGCTCTGGACCCATTCAGGAGCTCTCAAGCCAGGGGTCTGCCGCCCATGCACAGTGCCGGAGGGGGCCGACCCGCGGGGGCTAAGTTTATGCCACTGCACAGAGACAGAGGCACGTATTTCAGATCCACCTTTAATATCATTTATTTTCATAAATGCTTTAGATCAAGGGTCCTTGTAGTGTGGTATTTTTGCCACATATTTTTTTCTCAAAATCCCTTAGGGCATACCATAAATCTTCCTTGACTTTGTCTTTCAGTCTGATCTAGATTTTACCAATGTTTGTGGTGCAAAGTGCTTCAAAACGCAGTGTTTGATTCTACTTTGCCTGTAACGTTCTTGGGAGAACTCCAAACCTTACTTTAAAACATTGATTCAATCATATTTCTTTTCACAAATTTCGCAGTTTAATTGTGCACCTAAAAAAGTATTTGCGATTGCCACAGATGTCCTTAGAATGCCACTGAGGGACAGCAGGACACAAAATCTTCTGTAACATTGTTTAAGCTCCATCCAATTTTGACCAAACACACTGGGCAATTGTGCTTACAAATGCACCATTTCCACAAAATAAGTAAAATAATAACATGACACTATCAAAAATAACAATAAAATGCTTTACACATGTATTATCTTTCTATGTTGTTAACTGTTTTAAAAAATCCAGGGTGAGAATCACCCTTCCATCTCCTACTGATCCCGATTTTATTTTGGTGTTGCTGGTGACTGTGCTCCCCAAAACCTACACTCCTGGCTAAGGACGCTTGAGGCCTCGGTATCTCATGTGTCCTAACCTGGCTTCCTGAACCCTCTGCTAAAATTCACACTGAGCTCTGTCAATGCACTTCTGTCTAAAGCTTGAAGCCCCCACCGCACTTCTCCAAGCCAGAACCTTCCCACGTGCCATCCAGAGGACCTCTCATACCCCCATGCATAACTGCAGGCTAGTCCTCGACTCTGTTCTGCACGTCGCTAGATGTGCTTCCCAATGCCACGCACGTCCCATAGTTACACTGCATAACTTTCTTAAAACAGAGAACATCCGCCTTATTTATACACACCTTATGTAAAATGGGCTCATAAATCTTGGGGCTGGACTTTATATTTGCATTTCTTATCCGAAATAAAACCATCTGCTATGGTGCAATTTAGATACTGGAAGCTCCGGCTATGCTGTAATAGGCGTCACGCATTGCAAGTGACTGCAAAGCAAATGGAGAGGCGGCGGGGGCGCTTGCGGACCACATTCGACGCACATGCATAGTCTGATGCACAAAACTGCATACACAGCAACTGACTATTCATTTCCTCAAAACAGAAATTGCCAACCTCCAATGACTGACACCCATGCCTCATGCAAAATTAACCACTGCTCTCATGCAGATTTAACCACCGGTTTAACATCAGACTGCTTAATTAGTTGTATGTATGTAAATTATTCTGAATGCTTCTTTATTTACATTACAGAGTGGGTGGAGAACGATTTCAAACTGCCCTCATAATATTATAAATCAAATACCAAAAACAATTTACACAAACAGACATAGTGTCCTCTAAAGCTGCTAACCTACATGCACCAGGACAAGGGGTTGGAAGAAGGGCTGCGTAGACCAGCCTATATGATGCTTGATATTTAGTTTTGCAAATGGGGCTGACTCAAGCATTGTTGCCCTTTGGGTGGAGGGGTTTGAACACCTCCTTCGGCAGTAAAACACCCGAAGTTCCACAGAGTAGTTGGTGTGAAACCCGAGCAGTGGTTAATGCAGTGATGTGGCTAATAAGGTGTTTTTTTACTGGGCTCCAAATCTCAGAAGTGGCCAAGATTTTGAAGTGTATGCCAGTAAATGGAAAACCTGCTGGGAGCGATCCACACCACGAGCGCGGGCATTACCAATAAGGCAATCGTGGGGCTCAAGCTCACAGTAGCAATATCGCAATGGCTCGAGTCTCGCAACCCCGGGATCCCTGAATAAAGCAGCCCCCACCGCAAGACATGTGATTGTGATATCGTGACTACTAGTTAATTTTACTCGTCTCACATCTGACCTGCAGCTTCGGTAGCAGGAGCAGGCTGCTGCCAAATTATGGTCCCACCGCACATGTGCAGTTTACATTGAGCATGACTCAATATAGCCACACCCTGGCCTGCGCTCCGCCCTGAAGACCACGCAGCGGCGCGCACTGCGCAACATGCACCGCGCCATGTGCAATGACTCATGTGACTGTCATGGCGCACATCGCCGGTATGTGTGTGCAGGAGCGTAACAGTAAAACTAACTGGTCCCAAATCCAGTCAGTGAGCGTACTGTGCTGCGGGGCCCCCCTAGAGCTCGGGCCCCCCCGCACTGCAGGGGCCTTTGTTACGCCCATGCTGCCCAGAGCCTTTGGCAGTGCCCAGCAAGAATTGGCCAGAGGGCAGGGAGTCAGGCCAGGCCCTGTTCCCAACCTGCCGCTGGTGGCCACACCTGAAGCACGCAGCTTTGTGGACAAATAGCAATCAATAAAGTTTTATGCTTGTGCTTTTTTGTTCATTTATTGCAGGCTTTTAGGCAACTTTTTTGAGAGGTAACTTCGCTTTTCTTTAGGCTTCAGTAGAAGTCTGTATGGGGCTTCATTAGGTGTTGGTTGGTCTCAGACGCCGCATGTTGTCAATATCTGCAGTAGTGGATCAGATTACTTTTGACGGCACTGTTCAATTTCCGTAGCAACATTTTCCTCTTCGTCTTGCTGCTCTTACCTTCTTCTTTTGAACTTCTGCGCTGGAGAATTAATTGGGGTGCAGTGTCCTAAGACGTTGTAGCATCCCCAGTGTGCCAAAGCAGTACCTGCCTGGATGCCATCTTTGTAGGATCTGCTCACACAGTGTGCAAGTAACCCTGCAGGCAATAATTTTTTTCACCCAGGTCGTTTGAAAAATTGTCAGGCCAGGGATTCCTTTTGGGGATGCTCTCTTTGTCTCGAAGTTGTGGACACTTTATTAAGTTTTTCAGGTTGCTGGTCAGAAGCTCCTTGGCTTTGTGTATAGCCTATTGTATCTTGGCCCTCCAGCCTCTTTTCCGAGGATATATTCATATTTTTTTTAAATATATAGAGCTTCCCTGTTTTCAATATCCTTCTTTGTGCAGCAGCGGCCTCAAAATTTTGTCCTCTAAAAGGTTGGCTCCTTTATTTCTAGATGAATTTTTAGGGAGGTAACTTTTTTTAAAATCTGGATTCTGTAACAATCAGATGTTTGATTTCTTTTTTGATGTTAGAGGATTCGTGGATCCTCCACGGTTTCACCAATAAAGTACTTCTGAACCATAAGTCTTTTTCTGGGGTTATGTTTCGTATAGAGGCCCTAATATAGACACGTTCATATATGCCGTATATGGTCATAATCGTATATGCCCTATTATGGTCATAATCGTCTATGCCCTATTATAGTCATGATCTCCTATGCCCTAATATAGGCATGATCTTTCACCTACATTAGTTCCCTACAGTACACAATGAACTCTGAGGGTTGAACGTTATCTAGTCTGTGGTTAGAACACTGCAGGGGTTTTCCTGAACACAGGCCTACAATGTACACATAAATTATGCATGAGCATTCACCAGCTACATCTCCCGCATAATATGTATGTACAAAGTTCACCCCTGACGTCTTCCTTATGTCTAACAAAGACCAATACAAACCATACTGAGGGACGAGACACTTTAGGGTATAAATACACCACATCTTGCCACGGTAAGATAGAGGGAACCAAGACTTCCATGCTGACACACTGACCAGAGACGCTGAGGCTCCTGCATGCAGTCGCTCCAGCTGACAGCGGTCTAACACAGCCCTTGTGGGGTGTCCAACTCGAGACCAGGACGGGGTCCCACACTCTCTCTATTCAGGTAAAGGGGTTTGACTAAATCCTAGAAGGATTCTTGGCTCTTAGGCTTTTAGACCTACACACATGCTAGGTACACTTAGGTACATCTAGTTAGGCATCGTAGGAGTACGCGCACTTTTATAATGCATTTTATATATTCATGTATGTAACCATTATTATTGCAATATGGTAGAACTGTACTATCCTTTGACTTTTATCGTACTGCTGATAATATATCTCTGCTACTGTCTGCTGGTTGCTGCAGCACATATATTTTACACTAGAATAACAACTGTTCAATAAATACTTATTGAAACGCCCAGACTGTTTATTCTGTGTAACTCTCTGAGATAAACCGAACAAGTAAGCACGAGTGACTGAGCGAAAAGTAGTACATTGTTTCCACGATTCTGAGGGATCAGGGTTGTCATGATCTAAGGTTGCCAGAAACTAATCTCTCCCCGATAAGAGGAGATTCTAGTGGCACTGTGAGCTAGCTAATGCAAATCCGGCTAACATACACGGTGGGGGTGCACAGAGTCAGTCTAACACCTAGCCCACAGTTTATGTTATCCAAACGCGCAGGTCCTGCATGGGTACTATAGGAACTACACGACATGGCTCCACCAACGTTAGTTGGGTACTTATTTAACAGTAGAATCTGAGTAGTTCAGTCGTGCTACTCTCAGAGAACCTACTCACAAAACCCCGTCTGGAGTGGGTGGGCACAAAATCCGCTGCATCTGAGTAGTACTAAAATACTATTTATTGGCTGTTGGTTATTCAAGCTTGAAAGGACATAGTGTTTCTAAAATTGTGCCTAAAACCTTATCATAGTTTCTTTGAAACATTAGTCTATGTTCTATACACGATGACTACCGCGGTCTTGGATCCACTACGAATGCCACTACCCCAGTCGGACGAAGAAGATCCTGAGGATGCAATACAGATTGCACCAAAATTCAGAAGGACAGTCACCATAAGACTATTAGAAAATGGTTTACAAGCTAAGGGTGGCATTGCAGTTTTCGTGATTGAGGCACACGAATCAAATAAAACAGAGGTATTCTATTCATGGGTTACACTCCCAGCAGCAAATGCAATAACAAAGACATTTCACTACTATATAGAAGGAGATGCACCACGGGAATATTGTTCATTTGAGGACATAGAGATTCCACTCACTTACCAGGAACATTATTACTGGTTTAATGGCGCCCTACCCCACGTACGAGAAAGAGTAAGGTTAGGCCCACTCGGAGGAGAAGGAGCCACATGGCCGATATTAGCGGCCTACACACCACATCCTGACATTGGCACAATGCCACCAGGAGACTTACTCGTACAACACACAGATTTAATTAAAATCTACAGAAACCTGACACAATTTGTCATGAGGACTTTAACAATCCAACCTGCACCAGGTACAGCAAATAGTACTTCAGCTCAGGGTACAGGAAATAAAATTACTCCTCAAACATTACACGCGGTAATGGGCAAAATGCCCGCAAAACGCGAACAAATACCATTCTGGATAGCTCAGAAAATAACTCAGCTTGAGGCGGTATTCCCAAATACTACCACCTGTGATAAACACAGAATACTAACAATCTGCTTGCCCATGGGGATCACACCACAAATAGAGGACTGCACCTCTTGGGGTTCAGTCTTTACTGCCATATATACCAGAACACATGGTATCCCGTCATTAGCAGTAGTACCTGACGTATTGAGACAGAGACAAAATGAGTACGGAGCAGAGCCTGCCCTTAACTTAGGGATGAAGTTACTAGGTAACTACGAACAGGTATCAGCCATAATACTAGCTAACATTAAGGGGGAAACAGCTTCAGTGGCGATGCGCCAACGCCTAAGGGAGTTCAGTCCAGTAGATCAACCACACGAACTACCCAAAAAAATTGAAACTGCATATGCAGAACTAGGCAGAGACAGTCTAGGTGGGAAAGCATTAAAACCACAACTGGTGGGCAGTCCTGAAAAGGACACTACAAAGCAGACACCTACTTCTTCTAAAAAGAAGTGGGAAAATAACAAACAACAAAAGTCTAAAGACAGCAGATCTCAATCCAGAGGTAGGTCTCCTCAACAGGAGCCCTCTGAAAGGAGGTATAACCTCAGGAATAGGGATAATATTAAAAAACCTGACAGGTATCAGGATACTGATACACGTTCCTCTTGTTCCTTTCAGGGTTCATCAAAAAACTCCGAGAGGGAAGGACGGTCAGAACACAGACAAGAGGAGCGTACAAAGTCCAGAGACACGCAACGCGCTGCGGACTACGCACCTAAAAAAGAAGATAAACAAAAACAAAAACCTCAGTTCAAAAAGAAGAAGGTAGCAGGTCTGAAGATCAGACATGCCCAGAATTCTGAGGACACAGCTTCTGAACGGGGAATGGGCTCTGACGATGCTAGACAGCGCGGCAGAAGTAACAATAGCTCACCAGAACCTGAAGGAATTTCTGGTGACAGCGGAGTTGAGTGAGTATATCACGGTGGAAACACCTGATACTCGGGTAAGTGTCCCACATAAGTTACATGAGATAACACTCCGGATGGAGGGGGACAAGCCCAGGAAAGTTAAAGGTCTATTTTGGAAAAATCTGTCATCTGGATATGACATCCTATTAGCAGAGCAAGACTGGCCGCCAGCATTTGTCATGGAGTGCCCTAAGGGAGAAAAGGTAATTTTTCCAGCATTTTCCGACCTCGTTCCCATACATTTAAAACATGCATATGCGCAGGAGTGGGTGGTTGCCCTAGCTCCAGCATTGTACAAAAATCATGCTGGTTGGGATGAGGATTCAACCCACCACATGATCCCGTTAAAAGTTTCCCCAAATGCTCAAAGGCAATACCCTATAAAGCAGGAAGCTAAAAAAAGAGTCAGGGAGATCCTAGATCAACTAGAATACCAGGGTGTGAATGAAAATTGCACCTCACCAATGAACAATCCTTTGTTCCCCGTATCAAAACCTGACAACACATATCGTTTAATTTAGATTACAGACATTTAAACACCTGCACAAAGACATTTGCAGTTCAAAATGCACACAGTGCCGCATTAATGAATAACATTGTGCGGAAAAAATACAAAACTACACTTGATATCTCAAATGGATTTTTCTGCCAAAATATAGCGCCTGAAAGCAGGTGTTTGACCGCATTCTCAGCGCTAGGGTCCCAGCGGCAATTTTGTCGACTCCCCCAAGGGTATAAGAATAGCCCGGGGTTGTTTTCAGCAAGGGTAACAGAGTTACTCCAAAATTTGGATGAAGAAGCATTGTCCTATGTGGATGATATTTATCTGACGGACGATGACTTACCGAGGCACTTGACCAGGGTGAGCACCATTATTATGGGATTCGCCTCTGAGGGCTATAAACTTAATTTCAAAAAATCAAAAATTGCCCATCTCAATGTCCTGTTTTTAGGGTATGAGCTGTCAAGTGAAGGAAAAAGCCTAGCAGCTAACTTTTTAGAAAAGTGTGCACTGCTCCAACCTCCAAAATCATTAAAGAATTTACAATCAATTCTGGGATTCCTAAATTTTGGTCGAACATACATTTTGGATTACGCAGAAAGAGTAAAACCTTTCAGCGACTTGATAAAACCTGATTTTTCAGTCAGACAATGGACACAGGAACATACAAATATCCTACGTTCACTACAGGAAGACATGATAGCTTCAAAACATTTACAGACACGCGTAAACGTACGCAACTTAGTGATCTGAGTAATAGCGGGTCAATGCGGGTACACTTATTTAACTTTCAATGAAGGCAAAACGGTACCAATCGCATACAAATCACACCTGTACACAAACGCAGAGAGGCGTTTCACTTCAACAGAAAAAATCCTGACAGCAGTGCAGACCGCTGTAGCAAGAGAAAGAGCTCTGGCTCAGGGAAAGCGCATAATAGTCGTGACCCCAGTACCAGCCTTAGAGGCTGTTACAAAGGCTAGCATTCCAAATGCGAAAGCCTTACATCCCAGATGGATACAATGGGCTAATTCTCTTACTGCAACGGATGTTGAATACAGATTTGATCTAAGTTTAAAAACACAAGCATTTCTGCAATACGAACAAGAATATCCTCTACCAAATTAGATTTTGCCTCTAGATCAGTATGAATACATTATTTACACTGACGGATCTGCTCAACCGGCCTTAGGGAGTAAGCAAGCTTATAGCGCAGCGTGTGCAATCGTTAAAGGTCGCATGCGCGATGGAAAGTTCCATCCAAGTTGCACTAAAACGCAATCTCTAGGAGACTGCACGGCTCAGTTGGCAGAATTAAAAGCACTAATACTGGCACTCGTAAATACGGAACACAAATTCCCCACACTAATTGTGTGTGATTCCTTTTACTGTGTACAGTCGTACAATGAATATTTACAGCATTGGGAACAAAACGGGTTTAAAGACGCAAAAGGTGGCACAATTAAGCATAAAATGCTATGGGAACAGGTAGTGGAGTTGAGAAACGAACTACCAAGGGCTCACGTGATACATACACTGAGTCATCAGCGTGATGGCGTTCACGTTGAAGGGAATTCATTGGCTGATGAAGCTGCAAAGGGGGCTGTACGCACAGCGTCCGTAGCTGCAATCACTCGTTCAAAAACGAGAATAGACGGCGAGATTTTGGTAGCTGTCAATGCTTCACGCAAAGGCAGCACAGCAGTACCTAAAAAATTTCAACTCAAGTACTCCTACAAGTTAGATGCACAAAACATTCCATATGCTCAGATTCCTGGAGTGGGGGATAGAGTAATACCAAATATGGATCGTAGGCAAGGCTTAATTCTAGCAGCACACGAGGGTTTGGGTTCTGCGCATACAGGCGTTACAGCGACTATTTCTTTACTGAAACAGCGCTACTGGTGGCCAGGGTTAACAAAGCAGACCAAAGACTATGTCTTAAAGTGCGACATCTGCCAGCAGATGAAAGGCTCCACCGTAACACGCCCAGCACAGACACCATTACTAAAATCAGACAAACCACTCGCATGTGTGTATTTGGACCACTGCAGACCCCTACAATCGGATGGGGCCAAGAAATATATCATGGTTGCGGTGGATTCCTGCTCTAGATTCCTATGGGTCTGGCCTCAGCGCTCGGCTGACCCTCGAACTGTTATAAAAGATTTGCGAGTCTTTATCGGCACATACGCAATTGGCACGTTACATTCTGACCGTGGCCCGGCGTTTAGCTCTCAGGCTTACAAAGAGGCCATGGAAGGAATGGGCGTAGCATTGCGGTACTCCTCTCCGTACCATCCTGAGGGAAATTCAGTTGTGGAGAGGAAAAACCGTGACTTAAAGCAATCTCTAACAGCTAGGGTATTAGGCAAGGGCGGTAGTTGGGTCAGTCACCGTTATGGGGTCCAAAGAGCAATTAACAAGCAGCCAAGAAGCTCTCTAGGGGGTGTCACTCCTTACGAGGTCCTATTTGGGACTAGAATGTGGGTACCTGATCTTGATTGTGAAGGCGCACTGGCGGATGAAAAACAATTTGATATCCATGATCGTTTGGCTGTTTTACAGGATCTAAATGAATCCAGGACACAACAAAGCAACGTCCACTTAAAACAGACCGCCACTGAGGAAGTCAAGGCAGTAACGGCAAGACCTGTCTGGATCCCAAAAGTTGGGATCTGGTCAGAGAGAAGATTGCAGACAAGAAAGAATTTGGACCATCCTACAGAACAGCTGTACCGGTCCTAGCAATCCAAGGCACAAGAACTGTACTTCTTCCGCCTCTTGCCGGGAAAAAGGAGAAAAGATTTGTCTCAATCGACTTAATCAAACTACACTATGTGGCCGATACCAAACAGTAGGCCTCGTGGACTTCACAGTAGCAGACGCCCTCCTCTTGCTACAATCCAAGAAGTTCAAACAGAAAGACTCATCACGTTTGAAGAGCCACCTGTATGTAATGAAGGACTAAGCAACAATGCTATGGAACTCGTTCCACTTCAACAAGAAGTTCAACTTCAAGAAGAAAATCAACTTAACACCGAAGTTGCAATAAGACCGACTACAGACGTCTACGTCAACATTCCTCGTCAAGAGCAGAATCCGATTTCAACAAATCCCGATGCAATTCCAACAATTGATCGAACTGCTTCTGGCTACTTCATGAACTTTGATACGTTTTCACTGGATCCAAGCGAGCCGGAAACGACGCCAGCCCAAAAATCACACAAACAGAAACTCATTGACTTTTTGAACTTTTTTAGAAAGACTTACCTGGTGTCACCTTGGATAGAACTATGGTATATCACTGGGATTCTTTTTTTTCTTTTCTGGCTAGGTTTAACAATAACTTTTAGTATCCTTATTAATGGACGATATCTCCAGCAGAGCTCTACAGCCCAAAGAGTCAATTTGATTTTAAAGCCACACCAGTCTTCACATCGTGAACCAAGAGACTTGTCTTCAGTGAACATCACAGCAGTTCCTATACCGGGCGGTATAGTATGGGACAAGATTGATTTCGATATATTCGGTCCGACTGAACTTTTAAAGCTTAAACATGTATTTAAAATTTCTTTAAGTGATATCATTACCTCCAGTACATTTTCTGATGATTGGGACACTGAAACTGTAAATAATATGATGTCTGATTTAGAAAAAACTGCAGCATTTCCGAACAATGAAATGTTAGAAGGTACTTCAGACTATGATACATTGTACTGTTACCAACATTATGGTCATCATTTCTTGCACAAATCCATAACACCTAGAAATGTATTTGAATACCACCAGTGGGAACACTGCCCAACACCTCCAAAAGGTAGTTCGCAAACTTTTGCACAGAAATTCACATACTTTTCAGGGTTTAATACATCTGACCCGAAGTCATTTTTTACAAAGTGGCAACAACATCAGCACAGAAAATTATGTTGACTAACACCAAACAGATTTACTCTGCTTCCTTTATGGCCCAGTTGTCTACACAGGGTTTCGACCTATGGAAGGACACTATGGATTTAAAATCAATCTGGGGTTCTAGGGACTGGCAGGTCCAGGGAACAGAAGCGCTTTTTAGAGCATGCCTCATTCCACAGCAGATGACATTTCTAAATGACACTGTGCAACAGACATCCTGTCTTGGACTAGCCAAGAACAAGGACATGAACACACCTGGGTTTCCAGCACCATCACAGATGGGTGGGGGGCAGAATTCAACTACACATGGGGTAGGATTAGATGACATTCTCCAGTACAACAGGTCAGATCCCAATTGGACAGAATGGCTGATTTGGCCCATTGACACAAACACATGTCAACAGAGATTCCTAGGTGTAACCGAGGGGTTGAGTATCAGTAGGCCAGATACACGCTATGTACAAAGACAACACCCAGGTGTAGTGACATCCTATAGTGTTGGGAAGTTGTGCCTTGATTGGCTAGAGACCTAAACACTCACAGAAGTAAAACATCACTTGACCTTACTCACACCTGATGTGGACCTTAGGTATTTCTTGTCAGGCCCAAGGAAAACACGTCAGAAACGTTTCATATATGCTGGCATTTATGCCTATTATAATGAAAACTGGAAAATATCCCAACAGGAGGCCGCAGAAAGAATACGGGAAATAGACCGTATTAACCTAGAGAAGGCATTAGCTGTAGTGGATAATGGGTTAACGACTTTAACCTCCAGGATTTACTCCTTAGGCAACATTGTGTCTTCGGCAATCGACGTATTAGAACAAGATCTGGCCTTGTTACAATACGGGCAATCCCAATTACGTTCTATTATGATGTTAAGCTGGACGCTGCAATCTTTGCGTGCAGGCTATGTGCCCAGGCGTTTTATAAACACCACGTCTCTGTTTTCAGAATACAATTTAACTGCCTTTTTTATTTTAATTGTTATTATTTATTTTAAAGAGTTCAATATGACATGAGCATATAGGCAGTGAAATAGCCATCAATGATAAGACAATCATGTACTAACATACATATGTACTGCAGAAAGGGCCGTCATAGTGTCACAGTGGTTCAGCATTATATAAAAAAAACAAAGGAGCAAGAAGTCAGATGCCATCTGTACAAAGAAACGTAAGTGCCTGAGAAACATACATTGTAATCAGTGCCTCTCTCGTAGGGGAGCACTAGTGTGGCCCAGCTAATATGAGGTAGCTAGCACAGAGAAAATGCCACTCCAATGAGGCATACACGTTCTCGGCATCCAATAGAGCTATCACGGTGGGGACCCTTGGTGAAATTCTGTGGGAGTACAGAGAATATTCAACGATGTGGAGCGTTGGTGGACAATTCCCGATTGTGCAGGGGAAATGATTTGTTCCATTAGCAATGAAAGATGGTTAGAGAGGGCTTTTGGCAATATTTTATTATCCAAATTGAGAAGCGACAAGGGCATATAAGAACGATAAGACTTAAATGGGTCAGTGAAATTTGCCTGAGGCTCAAAGTTCCTGGGTATGAGATTTGGCCATGATTTGTGGTACCTTTTTTGGGATCCATGTATCTCTTACACTTCCTAGGTTAGCCGGGGTCTGTGGTAACCGTCTTGGTAGCGCAGGCCCTGGTCACCAGTTTAGGGATCCATGAATCCCAAAAAGGAAATGCGGATCCCGCAAAACATTTGCATTACTTTTTCAAATTGACACCATCAGAGGGCTCTTTCAGTCCTCTCCCACTGCCCCATATAGTTTGCGGGTCAAGACGTGCCCATCCTGCCCCCATATGTCGCCTTTTAACTTTCTGTTCAAAACACCAGGACCATCTAAAGCATGGAAAGATCTGGTCCCGGTGGGCTACCTATCGTGGCATTGACCTTCCTCCTCTTCCCTCTCAATCCCCTTAGGAATGGTCTCCTGAGTAATTTGTGGGTCCACAGGTACGATGTGCTGTTTCCCTATTTTGGTCCTATGTGTATTTTGAATCTTGTTTGCCTTTGCAGGGGGTGTGGGGATGTCTGCGCGCAGTTCTTTGTTTATTTTTTCATGTTTTGTTTACGAACAGTACCCATTGATATTTCCAATGTCGTTGTCTCTTGGATACTCTGTTATCAAGTGGATCTTGCCGGACCTGTGCCGGGTTGGTACTGTAAAATTTCAATGTTTTAAAAAAACAAAAAACACCAGGACCATGCCCCACATCCTGAAATGGCTGCCACAAAGGAAGTTTGTTCACTCGGATTTGTGGTACCAACTTTGGAACAGTGGATTCGAACGGGATAACGGAAGAAAAAACTCTCTAGTTTAATCAAATTTGTTTATTTTGGTGAATTTCTGGTTTTGTGAAGGGTTTGCAAATCCCAAATAGCACAAATATACCAAAATGTTAATCCTTTAAAGCCCACTCTGCAAGTTTTGTAAACACTTCTAACTCAAAAACTACTGAACATATTTTACCAAACAAAAAGCACGTTTTCACAGAGAAATTCTACTTTAATGCCATGTTTTTTGTAAATAGGTTCACCGGATTGGGATGTACAGGTGATTATAGGAGATAAAATTAGAAAACTTATTTTTTCACCTGCCCCCCTTTCCTTTTCTCCTGCACAGTCCTGCATGAAAATTGGCCAAGCTGGACCTTAGTTTACTTCGCTAAGCAAATGCCAACTTTGGTGCAAATCTGTACACAGCATCAAAAGTTATAGGCAAATTAAAAAATGCCTTTTCAATGGAAAGTGCGATTGAACCATAACTACAGCGTGGAGGGAGAGAGAGAAAGCGAGAGAGAGCATGTGTGTGTGTGTGTGTGTGTGTGTGTGTATATATATATACACACACAGACGAAATGGAGAGTCTGTCAATAGATGTAAAGCCACCACATACACAAGGCATGCAACAAGGAAAATAGAATTAAAGTAATATAGTCATTTTCTTCTCACTTTGCTCTAGGAGAATGAAAAAATGAAATTAGCAGCCACAGCTTCAGAGACAAAAAAATCCCATTTGAATGGCTGCTCTCAAATTAATTACTGAATAGTCCTTTCTTTTTCTCTCATGAGTCTTTGTGCTGATTCTGAATACATTTAGTTAGGACGACCATCTAAATGTTTCAAAATCAGACTACCATTGTCAGCCTTTAGCTTTCTTTACTACATTTTATATTTCATAAATCAAGCTTTGCTTCAGGTAACACTGACCTTCATATAATACATCGTTTGCAAACCAAAACTAGGTGTTTAAAAAACAAATAGAACATGCAATTTTAGCCTCCCTGACATAAGTTGTGTAGACCTTTGATTTAATCATCCTTGACATAGGTCCTTGTTTTTTTTAAAGATATTCTGTACAGGTTGTGTTGCTGATTGTGAGTGGTTATGTGCCTGGGATACCACCAGGGTGCTACCATTCATTCCTTCCTTCATTTATGTCATTATAATATCTTAAACGCATTTGAGGCCCTCAAAATGCTAAATTCACACTATAATGGGAAAATGAGAGCATGCAAACAATTAAGTGTACTGTTTATCCCTCTACCTCCTAAAAGGTACATTTACACTAAAAAGGACTAAGTAGTCCCAAAAGATCAGTCATGGCTGCACAAATGACACTATTCCCCATTATGTAATCCAATTGGCACCTTATAATAGGTGCTTCAAGCTCCCATCAACCTAGTGGGGAATGCTTCATCACTGAGTAGGGCCTCCACTCTCCAAAATACTTCTTTCTGTTTTTTGTCTTAATCAGTGTGGGAGGTCCCATTGCACCCATTCTGTGTTAGTTTAAATATTATCGGGTATTCTCCTAATGCATCTGTATTTTTCTCCTCCCTGTGCTCTTCTGTGTTGCCCCTTTTATCCCCGGGAACCTTTATCTCTTCACATCCTGCTCTTGACATCTTGTGTGTTCCCACAGTGGGAAGCAGGCTGGGAAAAAGCAGGAGGTTAGAGTACGGCACTACAGAGCAGTGGCAGCTCCTCCGCTAAGGCGGAGGAGCATCGCCTCATTTCTTTTTTGCAGTGAAACAAAGGGAAAATAAAATGATAATAACTTGTGTTATTATCATTTAATTTTCTCCTACTTATGTAGCTTTGCGTGAGGGGGCAGGGGAAGAGTGGTAGGCAGCACCCTCCTAAGTGCGCAATGACTGCTTGGCCGGCCCTCTCGGACCGCCCAAAAAAGTCTTGCGCACTTCGCATGTTCTCCATGCAGGCTGTATCAGACTCAGCATCGAAACACGACGCTCAGACCAATCACAACGCTAAGGCAGCTTGTGATTGGCTGACTGCTTCCTGTTGAGGCCGAGCGAAGGAGGACTACAGAGGAGAGACGCAGCGAGGAAGCGGCGAGAAGGGTCGTTTTTATTTTATTTTTTTATGCCCGCTTCCCCGGTGTCCTCCCCCCTCCTGCCCCGCCCCCTACCTCTGATCCGTACTGGCCGCCGCTGCTACAGAGTCCATATACCAGTAACCATTATGTGATCAGCCAAAGTATACAACAGCGGAATCCACCGAGGTGTACCAGCAACCACTGGCATGGTCATTAATCAACCAAACTGAGGTACGTGATCTGAAAAGTTCACCCAGGGCAAAATGTAGTAACCCATTGGAATAGTTACTCTACAACCTGTCACAGTGTATGTTCTATGGAGTTCATCCAGGAGTGCCAAAGGAGTAGCCATTATGCAGCTAGCCATAGTAAAAGCTGTGAGAAGTCCAAAGAGGAGCAGTACGTGGAACTTGCTATTCTAATCAACCAAAGCTACATGAACTAAGGGGGTTTACAGAGAAGATGAATCGGAGCTACCTATAGGAGTGGGAAAACTGGTGTAGTGAAAAATAATAGGGCAACCCTGCCGAATGCGATACTGGGACCCCAAGAATCCAATATCTTGCAAATATTCATAGGTTTTTTGGCTGAATGGGCCTCCTGAAGGGTCGGCCTCTGAGAAGTTGGGGACCCCCCCAGCGCAGAAGGGGCCTGTGTTACACCCCTGAGTGGGCACTATACACCAAGCAATGGTATATGTTCTGAGGAGTGAACGACACCCCTCTGTATGGATGATGTAAAGAAACTAAAAGTGAGGGCATCAGTCAGTGATTATGAGGAACAGGAGCTGGAGGGGTTAGGGTATTGGTCAAGAATTATTTAAGGAATAGGTGGACAGGGATATAACTCTGTCTCATGACCCTATCTGAAGGAAGGAACAAATGCAGCCAGACTACAAGGGAGAACGTACTCTCTGCAGTTGGCAGAGGAGAGAAGAGGATAAAATGGAAGGCTGCTCCCAAGCAGGGTCATAAGCACACAATAAATTAAAACATAAAATTGCAAGGCCGCAGGTATGGAACATCTAGTCACAAGCAATCTGAAAGGAAAAGCAAGAGAAAAAAACACAAACAATTCAGCACCGTTCATACAGGTGGCCATATTGCAATAAAATGTTTTTATCTGTATATTTTTAAACCTTCCAACAATAGTTGGAATGCACTTCTGAACACTGCGTTCAACAAGCTGGCCGAGACACTGCAATCAGGACACTCTCAAGGGGTGCACACGGCTACCTGCAGGGGTCATGCTGCCTTGCAGAGATGTCTGGTCAACGGACACAAGCAAGTAGCCTAAGCCAAAAGGGAACCACATAGTGTGAGCGGGAGAAGAAAAAGCAGCCAGACTACAAGCGAGAAAGGACTATCTGTACTAAAAGAGGAGAGGAAGGAGGGGAAGGGAGGGAGAGGAGAGGAGGGGAAGTGAGGGGAGAGCAGATGAGGGCAGAGAAGGGGTTGGGAGGGGAGAATGGGGGGATAGAAAGGGAGAGAGCTGGCCCCATGCAGGGTCTCAAGCACACAATAAAACAAGCGCTCCACTGTCTATTACAGGAACTGGCTGCCACGCAGGCGCCTACTGAAGTACAGAGCCACGCACAGAGAGTATGCGCATGCAGAGTGTGCCAGGTGTTAGCCCTGCCCCTCCCTTGAACAATCCTCTCAGGCACTCTGATTCTACTAATGGATAGAGCTTTATCAGGATGAAAATGGGCGAAGAATTTTTACATCACAAGCCAACATTTTAAAAATAAAACTCTATGCTTAAAAGAAAGTAAAAACCTAAATTACAACACATAATGTAAAAAAAAAAAGCCAAATGTGTTGATAAACAGGAACGGAGCTTGAAGCGACATTTGTCACAGCAAATATGATGATAAACAGGAACAGAGCGACTCCAAACTCGAGAGCTTGTGTCAAATGTGGTAAATGTGACGATAAAGAGGAACGGAGCTTGGAGCAACATCTGTCCCACCAAATGTGACTATGAACAGGAACGGAGTGACTGAAAATGAGTGCGCTCATGTTACGGGCAGAAACTAACAAAGAAAGTAGTGCTCTGAAAAAACCAGAAATGGCTGAAAGTGAAAGACTACTAGTAATATGGCTGTGCTCCGTGGGGGGAGCAAGATTCCAAAAGGAGGGACAAAGAACACATATTAACCCCAATGGAAGCAAACCTTTTAGAAGGGCACTTCAAGTAACAAATAGAAAGCGATGGGCGGGCTGTAAGTCCACAGAGTAGATACAGCATGTCTTGAAAAGACCTAAAAATACAATAGTTAGGCTTCAGGGACAGAGTCCAAAGCTAGAAGCAGCCGAAGGGAAAGTGAAAAAAAGAAAACAAAAGCCATGTAGTACAGATCAAAGAAGCAAACCTGCTACAATAACAGTGTTTTCTCAATAGTTAGAATGCACAAACTAACAGAGAAAATGCTGAAATATCAGCCCGACCAAGCCATCAGAGTGCTTTGAGGGGTATATACTCTGAGGACCAAGCTACTTGCAGGCACCTCGTCCCAATCCGAAGATTGCTGGATGGCGGAACCTTAGCAGTAAAATAAACAAAAATACAAAGGAGAGAGGACTCTGTATAGTTCAGATTGGAGGGAAGGGGATAGAAACACCAGCATCAGCTGCAAGCAGGGCCAGAGGCACATAATAAGTTGAAAAAAACAACTGAAAGGCCCCATGGACAGAGCTCTGGTTGGCGGATCCGAGCAGCTAATCTAGGATGAAAGTGAACCACCTGGTGTAAGCAAGAGGTGCAAAAGCAGCTGGACTACAAGGGGGACAGGACTCTGTGTATTTCAGAGGGGAGGGGATGGAAGAAGAAAGAAAGAGATTAAGATGGCCCCAAGCAGGGGCACAGGCACACAATTTTCAGCTGAATTTGATAACGCGCAGAAGGTAACTATCTTTGACAAGCAAAGACTAGTACAATATTTATTCCTCCACTAAACATATGTTACCCCTAATAAGGCAAACATCAAAATCTGATTTCCAAAAATACCCTCCTTGTCCTGATATGCTAAGATCTTCCCTTCATACAACCTTATAATAACTACAAATCTTTGAGTTATGATCAAAAATGGACACCCTTTGTGAGAGTTCTCTAAACCCAAATTAACAATATCTCAATTCAAATTCCTGTTGGGTTATAGCAGAACAGCAAGAATTTGAAAAATGTAGGCTTGGACTGGGACAGAAAATAGACCCGGGCACCAAAGTGGTCCCAATTAGTGAATTAGAAAGTAAAAAACGTGGCCCATGTTTGTAAATTGGGGCAGTTTTGAAACTGTAAAGACGCACTGTATAAGACTTTGGAAGGTATAGAAGACTGCAAGGATTTGAACTTGCTGCAGGCAATATTTATTTTAATATCAGGGCAATAAATGGTAAAAACTGGCACCCTAGGCCATAAAACAGGTCCACAAACAGCGAGGAGTCAAGCCTGTCTCTGTCACTGCCTGATTGCCCTATAGGGCAGTCTGACCCTGGAAGAGCGTTATCAGGTTGCTTTTAACTTTTATGATTGTGAAACATCAGCTTATTGCAAAATCAATGTAAATGGTTGTTGCTCCACTTTATTATAAGGTTCCTTTTCTGCCAAGAAGAGTGTCACCTAATGTGTGGTGGGACCTTCTGGAATTCCTAAACACAGTAAATATGTCAATGTTTGAGAATGTGGCTAGGCCAGCAAAAATAATTTGTTAATCTGGTCAGTTATCGTGGGCCTTGTTTGAGGTCTGTTGTTGGCTTTTGGATTGAGGAAAGATTCCACTTTACTGGACTAATGTTGGATCAAGACTGTCACAATGCTACTAATAATAGAAAGTATCATTGGGTATCACCAGTACGAAGGGTGTAGCAATTTGTCATGTCAGGGAGCATTTAATAAACCTTTCCTGCTTTCTACCATGTCAAAACTGGAGCCATAAACAAGGTTAACAATGGTCATCCACTGATAATATTGGCTTGCGCTAATAATAATGTAAAGATTTCCTCTCACTGCAAATGTAGTCAGTTCAATTTCTACCTCTTGTACATTTCCCTTAGCAGCCTCTACCTTCTCACCTCAGCAAAAGATGTTTCCCAAACTATCTCTTCGGTATGATGCACAGTATTTAAAATTGCCTCCATTGTCCTCTTTCGCGCCCTTTGCCATCTGAAACAGCCCTCCCATACATCTGCAGAGCCTTGCCAACACAGTTGTTCCCCTACTTCCATAATTGAAATGAGAACATTTTGCAAATACAAAAAACCTAAAAAAAGGTTCCACCACCCGCTTTGTGAAAACTGACTCATTAACAGAGAACGCCTTAAAGAATTTCTTATCTAAATCACTTTTTAAAGTATTTGTAATCATTATTGGTCGTCAAAACATTTCAAGTAAGGACTGAAGAACAACTTTACGTTGAGGAATGCAATTCGAAAATTCTAATGCTTCACTATTGATAGAGATCCATCACCCGCTCAATTTACATGCTTATTTCTCTTACATACTGTTTCTTTCTTGAAGGCACACATTGCTGTTGCATTCAGGTTCTTTTATGCATGCAAGCAATGTTTGGAAAGGATTGTTCTGCTGATTACTCTCTTGTTGAGTGCCAGAGCAAGAATTTAACTGCATTACACCTACCATTGAGTCCAATAAAAGTACAATATGAAAAAGGGATTAAACAAGCAAGTCAAAAGCTGAGCGGGTTTCAGACCACTGAAATCCAAGCGTATTTCTGCCATCTAAATTAATTAAAATAGATAGTGTCAGAATGTACCATTTAGTGCAAGGCACAGAAAACGATCCATTAAGTGTACAACTTAAAATTGAATAAAACATCTTTTGACTGCTTCCTTAATCCTCGATGTCAACTGCCATTATGTTTCACTAACAGTTCCTCAATCCAGATTCAGGATCATATTAATAAATCAGCTCCTCTTAACAGCAGGCCTTATCCCCTTGGCTCATTATTTGCCAGCCCTCCGACCTGATTGCGGTGGAGGATCCTGGAAGCGGCTCCCTGATCACACTTCATTAAGGGCCTTCGCTGTATTTCGAGTCATGGCTCTGTCTGTAATCAGGCTGGCAGTAATCACTTCTGACAGGTCTATCCATATTCATTGCGAGGTTGGCGCAGCTGAACGCAATGTACCTGCCGCACATTTCACCTGTCACAGAGCGGGTTTTGTCTCGGATACAGAAGAAATTCAAATCATCTGCTTTTTTTTCAGAAGGTTGAGAGGCAAGTGTCTTCTCTCCTTCTTGCAGGGTGTCCTTTGAGTTACCAGTGCAGCCCACCTCCTCTTACTGCCTCCTCTACCTGGAGAGGAGTATTGCGCTTGGCGCCAAGACAATGATACCTTACTCAAATTACCAATCAATGCAGTTTTTGGCCACCACATGGAAGGATTCATATTTTTATCATTAATTGTTTCAGCTTTAACCAGGACTTACAGCCATCGTGACGTTGACGCTCAAAATGTTTATAAAATATATAATTTCGATCGCACATCAATAGGCATTTATTAAGCTGCATCACACAATATTAGGCCCGATTCACAGATTTTTCTTAAAATGTAGCCACAGATTTATGGAATGATTTGTGCAGCTTTCAAGTTTACACCTATTCCTAAAGCTTCCCTGGAGTATGCATGCGTACTCTTACTCCTCCAAGCATACTCCTGCAGACACTCTGCCTAGCTGACACTAAGCAAATCGGGTATAAGCAGTAGGTTTCATGAGCGGGCGCTACTGTCCACTAATCTCGCGCTATTTACAGCAGTAGACTAGTGAAAAACTGGCATTTGAATGCACCAACTGGAGCAAAAAGATGCAATTTTTGCAGTTGTCGGTTGGTGCAAAACACCTGTCTGTCAGTGCACCTGCCATTGTTGTACTGATTGTTCAATGCAAATGTTTGTGCAACTTTGCATTGCACTGGAGTACATTTTATTCAATGTGCCCATTGGAATAAGAATTTTTCCAACAGCAGTAAGGGAGCCACAATTTACAACGCAGTATTTTGAACGCAGTGAAGTAAGCCTCCTTCTTTCCTTTAAGCTGAACAATTTGTCTGCTATTTCAGGCATAAATTACTAACAGATCTCATATATTATTCAGAATATTCATTAAGGAAGCCAAGTTTAAAATCCCAGGCATGGCTGAATGGTTTGGCCTCTCAATGTTAAAACAGGGTCCCTAACCCTTACCATTTGCCTACTTTAAATGAATGGGCCGAGTGCTGTTCTTGTTTACATGATCCCCACAATGATCACCTTTCCCACACTTGAGAGCACCTACCACATTGTTGCAATGGCAACCACCACACCGCTATTTTTACTGTACTTCAAAATTAAATTGCCATTTTGTTATAACTCTGGTTTTGTATTTATGGCATTAGGGACCACTGTTTTTTTGAGATACTAAAATAGCCAATGGCACAAATGCATGCTGATACTTCCTGTTTGATCATAGGCTTATTAAGTTCTGCATTCTCCATGACCCGGAAGTCAAATGTAGTCCTGTCCATATTTTAGGGTAAGCTCAGAACAATGCCGTACTCACTTGAAACAGTGTGATCACATTTTTCTATGTTGTCGAATGATTGAAACGTGCATGCTGCTGCAAAGTTGCTTTTAAAATTGTGAACGCACTTTCACGCCTATCAACCTTTATAAATTGGAATCCTTTCTTCAACATTTATGGGCTTTGTAAATGATCAGCAAAACACTCTACAAATTTAGGATTCGACACATTATCATATAAGATAATAGCTATTCTTTAATTACTGGATTTGTAAGATTGAAAACCCATCTAATTTCCTTTTCGATGTGTCCCACATCTGGAAATAAAAGTATGCCCCATAAAGTTCATCTCTCATTCAAAAATATGCATTTGTCACTTTTTAGGCTTAAACCTCGTGGGGCCTGCAGGGGAAGGAGTCAAATGGAATATAGCACGGGAGCACTGTGGGGCACAGGATCAGTGGAGGAGGATTCTGGAGTGGGAGGCAAGGGATGGTGTGCATGGTCCCTGCTTGTAAAGGTTGACTCACCGGGGAGTGAGGTATGTGGCCTGCTGCGTCTTGCAGGCCCACATACCAATTCCTCTGCAACATCTCCATGCATGTGAAAGAGCAGGACATGGCTCGTGTCATGTATGAGCAAGACGTAACTGGCAGCTCATCAGATCATCTTTGCTTCTGGCACCAATGGAACACCCTGGTGCCTCAAAGAAGAGTCAGCCCGAGCATCTAGTCCTCGTGTGGAACACATTGCAGACTATATTTACAGAATCAATATTCAATCTATTCGCCTGAGAAAAACCGTAGCCAATTGTTAATGCATGGAAAGAGAATAAGGGGGGGGAGAACCGGAGAAAACATTTTGGGAGTGTATCAGGGAGGGTTACTGAGCAGGCAGAAGTCAACAAGCATTGGTAAAGTCAATAGGTTTCGGCTCAGAAAGCTAATGCCATAACCAATGCTTTTTTTATACTTATGTTAAGCCACAAAAATGGTAAGAAAAAGAAGGCAGAGCTTATAGGTGATCTGACTTCCTTCAATATTCTGAAGAGGTTCAAAGTTGGAACTATCAGCTGTCAGTAGCGGATGCCATATACAGAGGGGGAGGAGGACGCAAAAAGAAACACTCCACCACTGGTCGTCTCCCTTCCAGGCAGGCTCCAACGCGGGACCAGGAAACTGCACTGACCAATCCTGGCGCTGCTCTCACAGCATGAGAGCAGTGCCAGGATTGGTTGGTAGAGCGGTGCCAGGATTGGTTGGAGCAGCCTCACTCAGCGCTCCTAAGAGCATTGGAGGCCTGCGCTTTCTGTAACCTCGCTGTCTAAGAGAGCTAGGTTAGAGAACTTTAAAATGCGAATGTGTGGCTGGCTGTCGCAAGATGGCCAGACAAAGAGACATGCACATTTTGAATCACTGTTTCCTGCTGCCACT
This sequence comes from Calotriton arnoldi, assembly GCA_963921515.1. NCBI lineage: Eukaryota > Metazoa > Chordata > Amphibia > Caudata > Salamandridae > Calotriton > Calotriton arnoldi. The sequence continues at coordinate 1,619,235 of CAWUFW010001528.1, read as the reverse complement.
TGGCAGAACTGACCCCGCCCTGTCCTGTCACTCAGTTCAGGACAGGTCGTTACTGAAAAATAAAATGGTAATAAATAAACTTTATCACCATTTTTTTTTCAGCTATGGCCTGTGGGGCGACGCTACTCCGTTTAAACGGAGGAGTCGCCCCTGTCAGTTCCTCTCACAACAGGAGAGGAGCTAGAAGTACAGGCTTGCCTTTGACCGGACAACTGAACAGAAGTGATTGAAACTGCTTAAGTCATTGCAATGCCTTTACTCCAATCAATGATTTTAGATCAGACCAGAAGCCACAGTCCACCAGTAAATTCATCAGCTTCAAAGCTGCAGGCAGGAAAGGCTTTTGCTTTATTCCCATTGGCCACTTTGAGGCTATTGGCCAGACAGCAACAGGAACCATGGAATAGGGATGAAATATTGAGAGCACCTCTCCCAACACCTGAATTGTCAAATGTACTGTTCTGGTGGGGATGGTTGCCAGGGGTGTAGCTTCAGGGGTGGTGTTTGGGGTGTTATACCCCCCTATTAAATGTATTTTCTTGTAAATAGTTGGATCCAGGTACTTTCAGTCGGGTCTGGTGAGATGTCTGTCGGATTTCAAAAGGAATATTTACATACACACAGACAAAAAAGCACAGACACTCTCTCCCTCTCTGTTTTGAAAGTCCTCAAAAATATGTTATTTTCCAAATATTGTGGTCTCTCTTAGTACTCCTACCAATCCACATTTGTCTTCCTATCCACTGCCCCTCTCATGCACCGTTTGTCGTAAAATGTATTTAAACATTATATGCAAGCCTTATTGTTGAAAAATCTTAAGCTCACTCCACACCCCCCCTCCCCATTTTACCGACCAAGCTACGCCCTGGTGGTTGCACCACTGCAGGCGGGAGAAATAATAGCGAGTTCTCCGAAACCTTTAGTATGGCATACATTCTGTTTAGTGAGTATGTCTCCGTTTTTAAATGGCTACCATGCTTGCACACAGCCAAGATCTACTGAACATAGCTAAAACAAAGAACTGGAGAGCTAAGGTATCTCACAGAATGTGGCAGGGACAGGCCCATGCTGATGAACAAAATTGTCTCAAAAACATCCAATTTATTACCCAGCTATGGAACCCATAAGCTTTTTCTCTATTTAAAAAATATGTTGTTTTTCAGATTTGCATTGGTGTGGTTGTGACACAGTAGCAAAGATGTGGTTCTAAAAAACATACTGCTTATAAAGGAACATTCAGATATTCTAGTCAGAACGTTTTAAATTTCTGAAAGCGATATCAAGGATAATGAAAATCAACACTTCGTGGAACGTGGCTTACATTGTCATTAAATGAGGAAGCAGACAAAACAAGCACACACTGGATTATTCACTACTTATATACAAGGAACCGTACATGTACTAAGGACTGTTTAGAAAAGTACACCCATCCTCAGCCAGCATGGAAGCAACTAAACTGCACAGCAGCGTAGCCACTGGTCATCATGAGCCCCAATGCAAGGAAGGAAATGGGCCCCGGCTGCTGTTTGAATTATATAATACAGCAATAATCAAGGCTCAGTGGGCTGCTATTGCCTCTCTCGATACAGCTGCCACTGCAACTGCTGCACCTCTGGAAGCTACGCCCCTGAAACTGCATAAAACATTGCAAGCAGTTCTGTGTCCCATCCATCATTTGTGCATTACCCCCAGCAATAAATACGATTTTGCAGGTTGTGTATTTCTTGTAGGTAGGCACAAAAGCAAAGACTACCAAGAGGGAACAGGAGACGAATGAATACATCCAAATTATAGCATTTTTAGAGGTTCTGTCTTGCCCACCAGGGTGCAAACCTGATCATTTTATGCATGTCTATCTCAAGATAGCATCCTGATCCTCTATAAAAACCCACCCAAGTGCACTGTATTGGAAGGCTGGAAAATCCCCAGCTCTGTGACCAAAATGGCTACTTTCATGTTCAAATCTAGGAGGTAGGAAGCAACCTAAGAGGAAAGTGAATCCGAGGATGTAGTTGGCGTAAGGTCATTTGGGAATATGTAGGGAATCTCCAATCCATTACTTATGGCCATTTTAAATAGTTTAAAATGGCTACAAATAACTATGATCACTCTTCACAAATATATTTAACAACCCTTCCCATGACTATATCCTTAGTCTTCATGTTACTTTTCTGCTTGATGCCTTATAAATGTAAATATATGACCAATGTGGAAAAAAGGGTGTTGAGACAGAATATCGAGTTGGAAATGTCAACTTACACAAATATCGAGTCGGAAATATCGTGATTCAGAAATATCGACAGCAAGAATATTGTGGTCAAGAATATCGAATTTAAGGTAAGAAATATCGTTTTTAAAAATATAGACGTCATTAATATTGTTTGCAAAAATATAGTTGTTTAAAATATCGATTTTTAAATTAGTGTTATGGATTTTAGTTTATATTTTAAATGTATGTGATCTATGTTTTTTTGTATAAGTATTGTTTATGTTGTTTAATATATGTGTTAAATTTTTAGTAGTTATCAATTTTATTTTAATTAAATTTTGCGTTTTTTAGTTCCGTAGCGGGATGTGGGTTTATAGGGGAATAGGGTGGGGAGTAATTTAATTATAATAAATTAATGATTATTTGTTTATTTATTTAATTTAGATTTTATAGTGTTAATTGTGGGAAGTAATTTATTTTTAATTAATTAACAATTAGTTCTTACTTAATATTAATTAATTGATTGAAAATTAACCATGGAAATTGTGTAATTAATTTTAGGTGCGTGTTGTGGGGTTTATAGGGGTAAAAAGCGGAAGTAATTTATGCTTATTTAATTATTAATTAGTTGTTAATTTATATTAACTAATTAATTGATAATTAATTATGGTAATTGTGTGATTTTTTAGGTGTGGGTTGTGGGGTTTATGGGGTAAAGGGTGGGAAGTAATTTATTTTTAATTAATTAACAATTAGTTCTTCCCTAATATTAATTGATTGAAAATTATCTATGGAAATTGTGTAATTAATTTTAGGTGTGGGTTGTGGGGTTAATAGGGGTAAAAGGTGGGAAGTAATTTATGTTTAATTAATAATTAGTCGTTAATTTATATCAACTAATTAATTGGTAATTAATTATGGTAATTGTGTGATTTTTTTTAGGTGCGGGTTGTGGGGTTTATGGGGTAAAGGGTGGAAAGTATTTTATTTTTAATCAATTAATAATTAGTTCCTAATTTATATTGATTGATTAACTGAAAATTAAATATGGAATTTGCGTAACTAATTTTAGGTGTGGGTTATGGGGTTTATAGGGGTAAAGTGTGGGAAGTAATTTATGATATTTAATTAGGGTAGTTGTTAATATTTTTTTGTGTGTGTGTTTTACTTTTGTAGGGGTAAAGGGTGGGGAGTAAATAAATTTTACTTACTTTATAATTAGTTTTTATATATTAGTTTTTTAATTGAAAATAAGATTTAATTGTGTCATTAATTTTGTTACAGTTTAATTTAACCAGTGATTTGTGGGGATTATATGGGTAAAGTGTGGGAAGTATTAATTTTTATGAGTTTTAATTTGTTTTTAATTAATAATATTTCTTTAATTGTTAATTAATTATGTTAATTATGTAAGTACATTTTTTTAATAAAATTTAGATGTGGGTTGTGAATTGTGTGGTGTTATAGGGTAGGAAATAAAAAAGTAAATTTATGTAATAATTCATGTTTTTGATTCTAAATAATTTCAAATTAAAAATATTTGTTGAAAATTATTTTTTCTTTTATTTAATATAATATTTGTAGGTATTTGTCATATGCATTTAACATTATAATATGTTTTTTTTTTAAATTGGTAATATTAAATATATTTGTGTTTTAATTTGTAATATATTTATATATGTTTTTATTTATTTTGTTTTTTAAATATTTTTGTTGTTAATATTTTGTTTATTTTTGCTTTTGACCTGACTGGAGTGAGAATATTAAGTATTACCCCTTTGCAATCCAACATTTTCCCTACCGTTGCACCGATGAGAGTGGGAATAGTAAATTTTATCTTGCCCCTATCCAACACTTTCCCTACTGTTGCACTGACTGGAGTGGGAATAGTAAGTTTTACCCCTCCGCTATCCAACACTTTCCTTACTGTTGCACTCATTGGAGTGGGAATAGTAATTTTTACCCCTACGCAATCCAACACTTTCCCTACTGTTGCACTAACTGGAGTGGGAATAGTAAGTTTTACCCCTCCGCTATCCAACACTTTCCTTACTGTTGCACTCATTGGAGTGGGAATAGTAATTTTTACCCCTACGCAATCCAACACTTTCCCTACTGTTGCACTGACTGGAGTGGGAATAGTGAGTTTTACCCCTCCGCTATCCAACACTTTCCCTACTATTGCACTCACTGGAGTGGGAAAAGTAATTTTTACCCCTCTGCTATCCAACACTTTCCCTGCTGTTGCACTCACTGGAGTGGGAATAGTAAGTTTTACTCCTCCGCTATCCAACACTTTCCCTACTGTTGCACTGATTGGAGTGGGAATAGTAAATTGTATCCTGCCACTATCCAACACTTTCCCTACTGTTGCACTCATTTGAGTGGGAATAGAAATTTTTACCCCTACGCGATCCAACACTTTCCCTACTGTTGCACTGACTGGAGTGGGAATAGTAAGTTTTACCCCTCCGGTATCCAACACTTTCCCTACTATTGCACTCACTGGAGTTGAAAAAGTAATTTTTACCCCTCTGCTATCCAACACTTTCCCTGCTGTTGCACGCATTGGAGTGGGAATAGTACTTTTTACCCCTACGCAATCCAACATGTTCTCTACTGTTGCACTCACTGGAGTGGGAATAGTAAGTTTTACCCCTCCGCTATCCAACACTTTCCCTACTGATGCACTCATTGGAGTAGGAATAGTAATTTTTACCCGAACGCAATCCAACACTTTCCCTACTATTGCACTGACTGGAGTGGTTAATTTAAGTTTAAAGATTTTTAAATAGTTTAATGTTTTAATTTATAATAGAATGTTTAAAAAAAAAAAAAAATTATGTTATTGGTATATATATATATTTCATGCCTCCGCATGAAACGTAACTGTAGCACCGAAGAGAATCTAGGGGGAGCCACTGAAGACCTCTTTAAGAGGCTTAAGTCAAGTGGGTACAGTCAGGAAGTACTTACTGCTGGTCAAGTCAAGACCACATCAATCAAGAGAGAAGTTATGCTTTTTAGCCAAAGTAGGAACAAGAGGAAAACCTTAAACCCAGGTACTCCGCGTCTTATCACTGGCTACTCAGCATACCATGCCAATCTTCGCAACATTCTCTACAAAAATTGGCATATTGTCAAAAGTGATCCTGTTATTGGCGGTAACATCACCAGAGTTCCTCCCATATCATTTAGGAGAGCCAAATCAATGCGAAATGAGTTAGTAAGCAATTCACCACAGGTTAAGAAAGGTACAGACTGGTTGAGAGTACACAGGGGTTTCCAAAAGTGCTTTAAATGTAAAGCTTGTCAACACGGCTCCAACACGAAGCAAATACAAACACCCTTCAGACAGACACCTTTTGAAATAAGAGGGAGTTATAACTGCAAAAGTGATTTTGCAGTTTATGTTTTGGAATGCACTTGCAATAAAAGGTACGTGGGGAGCACCATACACCCAGTACACGTCAGGATCCTGCAACATCTTAGGGCCATTGCCAACGACGACCCAAGTTACCCTGTTGCCAGACACATCAACCAATACCACGGTGGCAATGCAAAGGATTTATACTATTTTGTTATCGATACTGTTCCTAAGAACCCTAGGGGTGGGAATAGCCAGTTGGCATTGAGGAGGCTCGAATCTAGATATATTCTTCTTCTGAACTCTAAAATTCCATTTGGGATGAACTCAGATGAAGCGTTATCTGTTCATTTATAGCTCTATCCCACTCTCTAAACACCCCCGGGCATTCGGGTATCACTGAATTTAGAATTTCTTACATTTTCTGATTTGTAATTATTAAGGTTCATTTTTCACATGTTTAATATTTTGTGGGCTTAGCTGTTTCCATTTTTGTTATTCACACACACAGGCGTTATCCTGATTTGACTAATTTTTTCAGAGCATTATTTTGCGGTTTCTTTTAATCTGCACAATACCTGCAGGCCCACTAGGGCAGCACGCTGTACACCATTTACGCACTAACAAATAATAGACATGAGTGGGTACCGTCTCTCATTCAGCGCTGCGCATATATACAAGCCCACTAAGGCAGGACCCACGCACCGACCACGCGCACATAGTTGACATTCAACAAGTGGCACCGTTCCTTTAATTTGCCCTCAGCGCTGCCATCATATCTAACCTTAATTTTAATTTCAAAAACTTAATTGCAGATTCACATTATTATAGCAACTGCTCCCAATCAGCACTGATCTATATATGTGCAAATGAGTTCGTAATTTGGCATAATGTGTTCAGTCCTACACAGACTATCTCGTTATTTTTACTTTGATAGTCTGTCTCCTGTGTTGTCTGTTATACACAACACTATATGGTCAACAGCACTACTTAGCCCACACTAGGTTTTAATTCACTTTTTGCGAATGCAGACTACTAGACTGAATCAAAGTCTTTTTTTAATTTCAAGTCACGTATTTGTTCACGATATTCTGTTGTTATTTGCATGTATTCGTTTTATTATTATTTGAACAATGCACCTTTCTGCTTTCCAAACATCTATGTCTATTGTGACTTCACGGTTGCTGTGACAACCATGCAGAGTGGAAATGTATTTAAAGATTCACCTTAATGGCGCCCGATGTTGTGAGCAAGGCGGTTTACCGTCGAAACGCACCAGGGCCTTCTTGTGGAATAAATTCCAGTGTCATATCTCCACGGTGTCAGCGCCTGTTCTTTGATCTGCAGAAACAGGATTGGATATATATATATATATATATCTTTTTTTTTTTATATAATTTTAAAATTATAAAATAAATTAAAATGAATAGTTTATTCATTGTTTTAAAGTAAATATGTATATATATATATATTGATTATTATGTATGTGTGTTTAATTTTTTTAAAATTAAGTTTATTTGTTATATTTGTTAAAATGTATATTAAATCTACTTTATTTTTTATATTAATGTTATTTAATATATTTAATATTTATTATTTTATATATATATATAAAAATCGATAATTTGTACAACTATATTTTTAACATCGATATTTTTTTCGATATTTTTGTACTTACCTGTTTAAGTATAGGGAGTCAATATTTTTGCATTCTATATTTTTTCATCGATATTTTTTACTTCTATATTTTTTCGATATTTTTTACTTCTATATTTTTTACATCGATATTTTTTACTTCTATATTTTTTACATCGATATCCTGTCAGTGAACCGGGAAAAAGAAGTCCCTTTTCAGTCTCACACTGCAATGCAATTGTGTGGATACGTACAGTGGAAGCATTGTATTTGTAGGTGGGCATTTAAAATTACCACTTTTTTGCCCAAATTAATAGACACATTCACCAAAGGTGATGTTAGTAGCTATTTTCCATTTTGAATTTCAGCTTCTTTTTTGGATTCCTTATTTTGCACCTCCATGGATAAAAGTGTAGTGGCTGAAAAATCCTGTTTTACGGTCAGTAAACATAAAAGAATTGATAGGATTTGGAACAGCGGGAAAGCACTGCCTCTGAGTCTGAGTTAATTTATTGTTTGATTAATTAAAATCATTACAATCGTTTGGAACATAATAAATAGACGATATATAAAAAAAGACCATAAGCTAAAGTACAGTACAGTGTCTTTGCAATATCTCATTTGCAGACTGAGGGAGGATACACTACAATGTGCGGTATTAAGTACATGCACAGCTAATAAATACGAGAACTGATTATCTCTCTATATGGTTGACTGAGCTGTTTATATAGAACGGGTATTTCTAATCTGAAAAGAATGCAAAAGCATCTTTATAGTCCATTACTCATCATTTTACTTAAGACCATCATATTCAGAGTTGGTAAAGTGTTCAGAAAAGTAGATGGAAGTATTAATTAACAAACCAGACAGTAAGGGCCTCATTAGGATGGCGGGCGGACTTTCGTCCGCCCGCCACCCTAGCGGTGCTGGGACCGGCCACCAGACGTGTGGTGGTCCCGCACCACTGATTAGGATGCGACCGCCACCCTAGCGGTCGCATTCTGCATCTTTGACATTGCGGCGGGTGCTGCTTACAGCAGCACCCGCCGCAATGCCAAAATGGCATGTTGTGCATTGCCATGCACAACGTGGCAGGCACCGCTCGGTGCCTGCCACCTTGTGCATGGCAATGTAGGGGGTACCATGGGTACCCCCCAAGTGCAGCCCCCCACCCCCCCCGGGGGCCCGCAACGGGCCCCTAAAGCGATTCCCGCCAGACTTTCCATGGCGGCATCGCGCCGCCATGGAAAGGCTCTGAATGCCACACATCCTAATATGGATGGCGGTGCCTGCTAGGCACCGCCACCATATTAGGCCCCCAGTCCGCCCGGCCGGCAATAGTAATGATTGCCGGCCGGCGGAAAAGCGGCGGACGCACTTTGCGTCCGCCGCGATACCCCAGCCATAATAATATGGCGGGGGTAATTCTGGTTACGATGGCCACCGCCGGGCCGGCGATCCGCCCGCCATCGTAATCAGCCCCTAAGTAATCAGTCTCCAAATTCACAGGCTCTTGCTATAACAGCTTATTGTAAGACAACATTACCAGTGCAAAACAAAATAATGTGATAATGGATTCAACAGTTTCTGAAGCAATAACTTTTTACATACTGCAAAATATTTAAGTATTTTTGCTAACTTCTAGAAGCACGCAGAACACTTCTCAGGTCTTCTCCTAACTCTACAACAGGGCGGCCAGGGGTAATTTTCACCAACAGGTTCAGCTGGTTGCATGGGAGAGTGATGGGTTCCAAGGCTCATTTGTAATGCAGCACTGCATCCAGCGCTAGCACCTTCTGCGAGCAGAGCTAGCACTCTAGTTCTGTATTAAAACTCAGTGGTTTATATAGTCTTGTTGACTGTGTAGACCTTCAATAGTACCTCCGTGCAATCTGGAAATGGAAGACTCACCAGTAAACCCCAAGTGCAAGTGTAAAGAATGGAATACATCATTTGTCTATGTAGCAGGATCCAGGATAGCTGGGCCCAGGCCACGTTTTCAGGATATTGAGTATATAAATGAATTCCATTTACATTCCCTGTATGTAAATTTATCTTTGGTGGCTACCCTGAACATATGGCATGGATCTTGGTTCCCAAAACCTACGCTGGACATCCCTGATGAAGAAGCGATGCACGGTTCATACAGGCTGTGCAATTGTACTGTAGGAGCCCAAGACGCTCCTTTCCAATGTGTGAAGTGCGCATTCCATACATAAAACATGAAGGAATGTGATATATACTCTCATTCTGTATATTCCTGTATATGTAAACATTTACCAGCGGTTACAGATCGCTAATAAAGCATACGTAGCCATTTCTGCACCATTCATAAAGGGCAGGTTTACCCCGCGGGCATTATGTGTCACTGAGGGGAGGAGGCCTGGATTGATCATTATTTTCAGTGACCAGCATTATTTGCTGCCTTAAAGAATTCAACTACGTACAAAATAGGAAAATCCATGACCAAAGCACACTTAATAATGACTCCTTGCAGAGCTGTCTCATTAGCTATTCCAGTGACCATTGAGTTAATTTATTTTATTTTTATTTATAAAGTTTTATATAGCGCGAACATGACACTTGCGCGTATCAGAACGCTTTCCAGTGTTTAAGGAGATAGGTAGTATAAAGAACAGCATCATCTTCAAGGATGGAACACAATATGAAAGAAGCCCTAGGAGAGACCATCATAGGGTCCAAGACATAACAAACAAAAATGACGATCTGTCGATCATAAGGCATCATCTTCTTGTTGACCATCATAGTGACCAGAAATTCAACAAGTTTATAATGCGGTAAGAAGAGGTGACCGTTCTTTCGCTGTCAAGTGGCACATTAAGGGAGGTAGGCGAGCACTTTCTATCTAGAACTGTATGAAATACCCTTAGCTGCACTCAAACAGGACCTCCACTGGAAAGTGTTAGAATTAAGAGTGTGGTGATAAGTAATCAACAACCTTAAAGTTAAATTACACTCAGTGCGCTAACTACTCATAGGACCAATGGCACCTCAGTTCCTCCAGATTATTATATTTAAGCTCCATCTGAGGTGCTGAAGATTGTCTACAGGCAACATGGGAAAGGAAGGATTCATGCACTGAGCAAGGGGACAAATGATGCAGAGCATATAGCATGCAGCGCTGTCACAGCAGCCGCAATTCAAAGCACATGGAGGTCACAGCGCTATGACGCAAACCAGGTTTAAAAACAGCTTCACTCTGCCTGGTCGGACGATGGCGCAGAATCAGAAGAAATACAGAGTTTGGTATTTTAAAGTAGTGCGTTCGGTTCATACAGCTTTGCCACACACATGTGCTTACCGTCACCGGTCGGTTCCAGCCTCTCCTCTGACATCTGAGTTCGGGTTAAACTCTGCATATCGCAAAATAATGCTGCCTGACTGGTGCTGTCTCAATGTTATGGAAACTAGCTAAGAACAAATTCTGGTCGAAAATCAGCTAGACCATTAACAATTCGTAGATTGTTTCCTCGCTACGTGCTTGCCTGACTGTTGAGCAATAACTCAAATCTGGGGGATTGTGATGTGATCCACGGGCCACACGTCAAGTGGTCGAAGCTTAAAAAGATAAGCATTTCGATGGAGTGCAGGACGCCCATCAGTAGTGCGACGGGCACAAAAAGTACAAAAATAAAAAAAATACATGTGAGGAGCAGGGGAGAGGGTGACAAGGGTGGAGGTGTGGGGGTGAAATAGATGAGCAGGGCAAGGGTAGGGGGAATAAAAAAACAAATGGGATGGCAGAAGAGGAAGCAAAGGACACATTTGGGGAGAGGGAGGGAGTGGCGAAGCAATATGGAGAGCGAAGTGGATGGGGAAGGTTAATGGGGAAGCAGTACACTGGGGAGACAGCAAGAAAGCGCATGCACTCCAATGGATTGCTTAAAGGAAAAGAAAAAAGTAGTTCCCTGAATGCAAGCAATGTTGGTAGTAAAAAGATACAAGTCAACCGGTCAGAACACTGTGAAACTGAAATGCTCTGGGACGAGACAAACCAAGAACAGTGAGGAAAGCCATCAAATCAAGAGGAGACAACTGAGATAGACAACAAAGCCATCCAATCCTGCGCAAGGAGCTGACCCAAAGCTCACTCTATGTGTAATGGAAACAAAGATCTGGCAAAGAGAGTACCAAATAGAGGGAAGCTGAGAGACAGGAGTTAAAAGGTGCTTTTAGATAACATGGAACTTCTGTGCCAGGGTTAACATGAGGGCAATAATGCATCATGATTAAAAGGCTAAGAAAAATAAGAGACAATACTTTTGCATTTATAAAGCAAAAGAATCCTTGCTTAGTAAGAAGTTTTACACGCGTGAGCGTAAAAGAGAAACTGGAATATAATTGTAGAGAAATAGTCAGGCTTTGGGCGCTCTATCTCAGAACAATGGAAAACAGTTTAAAGCAGTGGATAAAGGCAGACATATGGTTACCCTGTACCGCAAAAGCTGGTTAATATGTAACAGCATTCAAATGTCAAGATATGTTATTTCTTTGAAAACATTAACCATATTTCCAGTTCAGGAAGAGTGACTCAAGACAAGTATCCTTTAGCTATGTCTTCCAATGTTAGAGTCACAGTTAATTCTCTGTACTTAAGATTGACACCACATTCCATAGGTAATCCAAAATGTTCATCCTTAATAACTGTGATCCTCCACCCCTGGACAAACCTGCACCAGGCGAGCACAGGACTATAAACAGGAGGACATCTTAACGTGTTCAAAATATGCTGCAGGTCGGTAATGTCAAATGTTCAGGGTGTCCCAAACTCCCTGTGCACTTGCCTCTAAAATGGTATTTCCAGGGTGGAGTCGAGATGAAGAGGGAGTATGGCGCATTTGTCTCTCCTCCACCTAGACTGCTGGAGGTGTGACCATCCCCTTAGTGGACAAACCAAGGAAAGGGGGCTGGTTCGCCCACTTGCCACCCAGGAGCCATGAGGGGTGAAAATTGTGGAAGGGTGGCATGGGCAAAGAACAAAGAGCCAATTGGCAGAGCCCGGAGTCACCCCGAACTTCGAGATGGCTCATACTTGAAGCCACAGGGCACAGCAGGTTCCAGGACTGGACACCTAACACAAAGCTGAAGAGAGGTGTGCTGCTCCCGCAGTACATCCCAGGTGCCCAGAGGAGGGCGGAGTAAGCATGCCACCCTAACATATGCCTTGGACACCCAGGGGAGAACCTGGGGATGGGGTCACCTGTGCGGGAAGAGCCAAAAGCAGGAGCAGTACGGAGAGGCAAAGAGGAAAGGGATAGGCATTAGGGCCCTCCTCCAGTCTTGAGAAGAAAGTGAATCGACCAGAGGTGCAAGGAAGTGAGAGGCCATAAGGCAAAAGTGGGGCTCCCCAAGCAGGAGACACTTGAGGCAGACGTAGCATGGTGATGTGAAGGAGAAAGGGAGCAGCTCTCTGGCCCTCTTCCAGGAGTACGGACTCCACAGACATAAGAGAGGCAGCTCATGCGAAAGCACCAATGTTAAGAAGGATTAACGTACAATTAATCCACCCCAGGGTCATGCAGGTGCCCCACACAAATATTTCAGTGAGCACCAAGAATCCAATGGGTCGGGCCTCACCTTATGATTAGAAGAAACATGAGCAAATTTAAGACAAGCATGTGGCGCTGCCTCTCTCTGGTGGGCCCCAAGGTTCCTGGGCACCCTGTTAACAGAGACAAAGCTTGAGAACAATAGGGCTAAGCACTCAGGTTGAGGAGTCCAAGCTGGGAGGACACAAGCCCATACGCCTCGACAGTCCCACTCAAAGCAAGCCACAGGCAAGGGAAAGAGGAATGACAGAAAGATAATCGATAAAAGCAAATTTGGATGGAGAACGGAAGCGTGATCTCTCCTCTCACAGACAACATACCATCTACTCCAAGAAGTCTTGGGCCTTGCTGAAAGCCAACGAGCAATGGCCTCTAATAAGAGTAAAAAAGATGCTTACGGACATACTAACGAGGTGTGTTTCATCAAGAAGCCAGGCCAAGAGCCCAAGGAAGAGGGTGCATCATCACCCCAAGTGAGCTTCCCAATTAAGCAAAAGGGGGAGGACGAAGCCACTGCCACCAGAGCATTATGGAAGACCTTTTTTGGGGTCTGAGAGAATACATATCCTCTCTGAGTAAAGAAATAGCGAACGACATACAGATGGTCAAACAAGATATTATGAACCTCAGCCAGAGATTCTCCTCTATGGACTACTCAGGGGACACAAGGGAGGAGGAGATGGAAACACTACAAAAGGAACTCCTGGTGATTAAGGACAGAAGTAAACTCTGCAATGGCACATAGAAAACCTGGAGAATCACTCTAGGAGGCAAAATATCAGAATCAGAGGTGCGAGAACAAAAGCACAGGGGATGGACATAGAGGTATTGTACTGCACATCACATCAAATCCGGATATCGTGAACATCAACCTGGACAGAGCACAAAGAGTGGGGTCCCCCATGTGCAAAGAAAGCATACCTGCATATATACTTACGTGAATGACATCAAATTTAAGGAAAATATTATGCAAGCTGCAGGAAAATGGAGAAACTCAAACTGACACTGTTCAAGGACTAATCCATGGTTGGCCCATCAGTACTAACAACTGCCAACATTTACACGCTAATGAGAGGCAGGAGAGATCTATGAGGCAGGTCATGCCAGACATCATTCCATTGCCAGATCAAGACATACTGATAGAGGGAGACATCAATTTAGTGATGAACAGCCACCTAGACATGTCAGTTCAGAAAATAGGACAAAAGAAGCTCTATACCAAGAGAGGGTAAAACATAGCTGGGCGACATAGCCTTAGTGGATATCTGGCGTGTACAACATCCCAGAACAAAGGATTATTCATACAGCTCCGCTTCATACCGCAAGTATGCAAGACTGGACCATTCCCTTGGCTCCTCCCATCTGTTAGATTAGTCACAGAGATACAACCCATGGCCCTTTCAGATCATGCTCCTGTCACAGTGGTTCTATAATTCTTAATACGAAAAACAAAAGAGAGAGCGAGGATTTGGGGTACGTCCTGATCCCCTGGGTAAAATTGCAAAGAAACAATGTGGACGGACCCTGTAATAGTGTGAATCTATCAATCACTATGTGTGGTAAGTCCAAAGACCATTAGGTATATTTAAAAGACCCCTCACACACCAACCTGGTTGGTGTCATGCTTCATCATTGGGGTCCCAACCGGGTGGCCTAATGCCGCCCGGTTGTGCTACGACGACTGATTACAGCGGAGCAGGTGTGGTTTGAAAGTGTGATGTGAATGTTAAAAATGCCTCTGAGAATCCTTGCCAAGTAAATTTATTAGTGGCGGCTCAGGGTATGGTTAAAAACTATGTGTAGTCAACTAACAAGAAATAATAATCTGTAGTTGTTTAGGTGATGTGGTCTACATGTTTCAGCCCGTTAAAAAGGTTCAGATGGGCTTTCTTCAGGACCGAGAATAAAAATCGTGAGTGGCAAAGTGAAAGCCACGTGAAAAAGTGAAGTACCAACACACGCGCTAAGGTGTGTGGACCAGGTGTCGTTATACTTACTGACACCGCTCAAAAGCAATTAAGAGAAAGAATAGGCAGTTAATCAGGGCATAGGAGGGGTTTCATCCGGTAAACCGATTTGGTTCCGTGAGGATTCCCATAAGACAACCTACTGCGGTCTCCCGATGTCCCTCCCGATGTCCCCGGATGCTTGTTTCCGGTCCAGGGAAGACATGGCTTGGCAGTTCGGGCTGGACTGTTCCCATGAGGCACAGGGTCAGACTGATTTGCATATGGCCATGTCTGAACTGGGGTGGTGGAGTGAGCTAAAGAATGATGATGGATTAAACCCAGATCAGTTGACTGGGGGTGAGTGTTTGATTGGCTCAAGCGTTCCGTCCATCATCCCCTTTTGTACTTCCTTACTTGTATGGGCTGTGAAGTGCAAATTAAGATTGTTACTATTGATCTGATCAATAAAGTTGAGTGCCTGCTCCTCACTGCCTCTCCAAATAAAAAACAGAAATATATATATATATATATTTATATTACCTACTGGCAGTCACCAGTAGGTAGTTATAGTTAGGACCTTGTTTCTATTCAAAAAGCGTTTTTTCTTTTGCCAATAAATTTGGCGCCGTTTGACGAATCTTCGCAAAATTTTCAAAACTAATGGGGCGCTCCGGTCAGCTCCTGTCTTGAAAGTTTCGGGGTGATTCGTCAAGCAGGGGCCGAGAAAAAAGGGGGGTCCCAAAACGTGCTTTCTCCATGTTAATTTCCATAGGGAACTTTTGTCGCGGCTACAGCCCGACCTGCTTAACGGAATTACACCAAATTTGGCAGAAAGGTAGCTCTTGGTCCAGAGTGCACTCTTTGCTTTAAATGGTGTAAATCCGTTCAGTAGTTTTTTTAAATATTAAAGGAAAAAGAAATGTATATATCTGGGCGGAGCCTAACCACACATCTCATCGTGAGATCTGATTGGCTGTCAGCACTTCACCCAAGAAGTGTTGGCAGCCATTTGGGACCAATATACATGATTGCACCCCATTAAAATGCATTGTAGTCAATGGAAGGTTTTGAGGGACACCGAAAGGAGAACGTATAAAAGGTGATAACAGACTTTAGTTACATTATAAATCATTTGTTGATGGTACCATACTAATTTTAGGAATTGTGGTGTGTTCTAATTTAATTTTACCTGGTGCAACAGCCTTCTGCTGGGATATCATGAATCATGTTTGAGAGAAAACTATTTTTCTAATGCTTTTCCCATAGAGGTTTAGAAGGTGCTCCAGAAGCTAAAATGAGAGCATATTTTCTGTAAATTCACATTATCTTTCTCAGTCATGTGAGAATGAAGTCTGACATTCTCAGTAAAATATGTACATCCAACAAGGGCAGAGACTGTCAGTTGATTCCTTTCCTTTGTGTTCTATTGCAGCTTCCCAGAGTGTTCTAAAGAACAACTAGATCGCTAACAGTCTTACTTATGACAAAAGTATGGCACACCTGAAGCCATCTTGATTGGAATAAACTGGTAACACTTAAAACATTTAATTTAAAAAGGAACAAATTGAGGGGGTTCATTTTGCCATAGAAATTATGATTAGTGCTGCAGAAAGAGAAATTAGGGCACATTTTGAGTGACTTATCAAATCCTCTTCTATTTCATTAAAAAATTCTGACATGCAGACTGAAACATGCACTTTCAATACCAGCAGCAGACTTCCAGTTAACTACCTGGTGAGCAGTAGCTTTATTACAGTGATCTAATGAGCAACTAGAGTGCTAACATTTGAATTTATGGCAAATGTGTGACACATCTGAATGCCTTCTTGATGGAATCAAAGTAAAAAGCTGAAAGCATTTCCTACTGAGGAGACTGCAGTAAATGAGGAAATTAGGAAACTTCATAACAAATAAGTCTCCCAAGATGGCCACCAGAGAAAAAAGAGCCCAAATGTAGCACAAATATCACCCAGATGTAGCCCACGTATAGCCCAATGACAGAAGCGTGCAAAATACTTTTTATTTTTTTGTTTTTTTGCAGTTTTTTATAGTGCAGACTGGTCAGGTATTGGAGCGTTGCATCTTACTTGGACCCCTTATTGCGTATTTTGCATGAAGTACTTGAGATTGATCTTGTGAAACATTGAAATTTACTATTCTGTTAAACTGAAGTTGCTCTGAGCCGGGCTTTGTAACACCCGTTTTTACCTACTGGTTTTAATTTATTTTCATTGTATTGTATTAAGAAAGAGGATTTACTGTTTTTATGTACACTTTTATGATCTATGTTTCTAAATCAGATCGAATAGAGTTTATTGAATTGAAGTCTCCCAAGATGGCCACCAGAGAAAAAGGAGCCCAAATGTAGCACAAATATCACCCAGATGTAGCCCAAGAATAGCCAAATGACAGAAGTGTGGAAAACACTTTTTATTTTTTGTTTTTTTTTGCAGTTTTATATAGTGCAGACTGGTCAGGTATTGGAGTGCTTTACATGAGCATTGGTTATATCACCATCCATGCCAACATTTTAGGAGAGGTAAGTGGGAGATCTTTAAAAAATATTCGGGAGAATGTATTTCCCCCATTGACTTCTATTGAAGCAGAAGCAATTTCAGGCAGGAGACAGACAAAATAAAGTCATTTTTGGCTCCAGTAATCGGGAGACTCCCACTTGAATCGGGTCTATTGGCATGTATGCATCACACAAGGACAAATTCATTTTGGTTGTAGGCATGGGGAGATTAAGTGATTTGACCAGAATCACAGAATGTCGAGCTGAAGCAGAAACTCCAAACTGGTTCCCCAGTTGCAAAGTCTGCAGCTCTGGAAGTAACACCACATCCTCTCCCCTAAGTGCAACATTTAATCAGGTGGTCAACTGGATAAAAAAACATAAAGATAAAAAATAATTTAAAAGTGCTTTGTCGCTATTTGAGAACTCAGAAAATATGTCCTCATTTTAGTTTTTTAGAGCACTAACCATAATTTTGATGCAAATAAGACCCTCTCATTTCTATAATTTCTAAAGGAAATGCTTTAGGTATTACAGTTTTGATTACATCAAGATAACGTCAGGCGTGCCACACTTTTGTAATAATTATAGAATGTTAGCAATATAGTTGTTCATTAGGATACTGTTAAGAGGCAGAGGTCAGGGGCACGGACTCGGAAAATTGAAGGCAGGTAGGAGGGTGCAGAGGCAACAATTTGACCACACTGGGCAGGCAGGAAGGGCAGTGGCAGCACAACAGACTATGGAGGGCAGTGGAAAGGGGGGCAGGGGCAACAAACCAACAATGCAGGACAGGCAAGAGAGGCGGTGGCAATATAATAGACCATTGTGGGCAGAAGGAAGAGGCAGTGGTAGTACAACCATACATGCCAACAGACCCGATTCAGCCCGGAAACGCCCAATGTTTCTAAGCCCAAATGGGCTTTATTTTATCTGTCTCCTGTCTACAATCTCCTCTTTTTAAATGTAAGTCAATGGGGAAAATCAATTCCCCAGTTTTTTTTCCAAAATCTCCCTCTTACCAAGTTCTAAATGTTAGGAAGTATGGTACATCGGATCATGGAAGGCAGGAGGAATTGGGGTAGGGACATGGACTTGGATAACAGAGGACAGGAGGGACAAGGACAGGTGCACCAAACTGACCTTACAGGGCAGGCATCAGGGTTTGCAGCAGCACAATACACCACACAGGGCATGTGGGACGGCAGTGCAGCACAAAAATCCATGGAAAGCAATAGGGAGGGGACAGGACCATGCACATGGACAACGGAGAACAGAGGGGAAAGAGGCAATGGCAGCAAGCTGACCATAATTGACAGACAGGAGAGAAATCTGCAGCATAACGGACCATAACGGCAGGAGGGAGGGATCAGGGGCATTAAAATGAAACAGACAAGCCAGGAGGGAGGGACTAGGGGTCTGCACATGGAAAACAGAGGGCAGGGGGCAAGGGGGCAGGGCAGGAGCAGCAAGCTGACCATGGAGGTCAGGCAGGATGGGCACTAGAAGCACAACACACCATGGAGGGCAACAGTGAGACTATAATGGCATACACACAGACCATGGAGGGAAGGTGGGAGGGGGTCAGGGGCAGCTAGCTGACCACACAGGGAAGGTGGGAGGGGCCGTGGCAGCACAGAAGACCATGCATGGCAAGCGGGAGGGTTAGTGGCAGCACAATGGCCATGATAGGCAAGAAGGAGGGGGCAGGGGCATGCACAAAGGACCATGAAGGATAGAAGGGAGGGGTAGGAGCTGAGCACAGACAAGAGAGTTCAGGGGAAGGGGCCTCACAACAGACCATGCGGGGCAGGCAGGTGGAGCAGTTGCCGCACAACAGACCAGGGAGGGCAGAAGGGTGTGGCAGTAAAATGGACCATGGAGGACAGGAGGAAGGGGTTAGGGGCATGGAACGTGGACAGACAGGGTGGAGGTGGCAGGGACAGGTAACAGTCATCTGACAATGCTAGGCAGGTGGGAGGGAAGTGGCAGCTCAACAGAACACTCAGAGTAGATAGGAGGGGCAGGTCCATGGAACATGGTGGGCAAAAAGGAGGAAGCAGGGGCATGCACACAGACATCGGAGGGCAGGGGGAGGGAGAGTAGGGGCAGCAAGCTAAGCACAGAGGCTAAGCAGGAGGTCAATGATGGGGCAAATAATTGGGCAATGGAGGGCAGGAGGAGTGGACTGGGATATCATGCTAAATGGAGGGCAGTGGCAGCACATCAGACTATGCATGGCAGGAGGGAGGGAGGAGGCTAGTGCATGGATTTATCCAACAGAGGATAGGGAGGAAGTGGATGGGGCAGCAAGCTAACTGTTCAGAGAAGGCAGAAAAGCCAGTGGCAGAACAACGGCCACACAGGGCTGTACTGAGGGAGCAGGGGCATGGACTTGGAAAATGGATGGCAAGGAGGAGGGGAGGCAGGAGCAGCAAGCTTGGGTGGGGGCAGCATAATGCCAGGCCCTGCTTCCAACCCCCCACCATCCATTGTGATAGGCATCTTACTTAACGTTAAAAAAAACCTAGAAATTCACTGAAAAAAACAAAGATTACAGGGACGTTATAGTTAGACTCAGATTTCACTCGAACAAAACCAGTGAAATTCAGCAGTTATAGTTACCTGAGCTAACTATAACTTATGCTCCCGCAATGCACTGCTTATGACCTCAGACATTACATCATTCATGACATGGTCAGTGGCATCACTCATGACATCACTCATGACATCTCAAATGAGCTGTGAATGGAACTATAATCGCTAGAACTTTATTTAGGGATAGTGTGTGTACATTAACACCCCTTTTTTTTCTTTTCTTTCGTGTAAGAACCATTATAATACGCAAAGTGCCCAGATCAATATGGCCGATAGCCTTTCACTTTAAAGTAATATATAGTCCATTGTTTATGTTGATGTTTGCAATCGTAAGTATGTTTATTATGAACAAGTCACGTTGATGAACGTACTGGTACGCTGGTCACGGGGCAAGATATGCTGAAATGACATTGTGTGCATATCAACACTTGTTTTCTTTATTGTATGAATTCCTGAATTTTCGCATCGTGACCAGGCCAATATGGCCGCCAGCTTTTTGGATTAATGTAATATGTAGTCCTTTGTTAATGTTGGCAACTGGAGGCATTTGTACATTTAAATAAGGAAGCTACAATGGCGTCTTGTATCGTTATCAAGGTTCGGAAGGGCCGAAACGCCTGGATTGCGTCCTTTGCAGATTAAATACTTCAAAACTACAACCGGAGTGCTGATTCAATCCTTGTAAGAGTGAGAGGAGATTGAATACATATATATAAAATTCACTGAAAAAACCAAAGGTTTCAGGGACGTTATAGTTAGAAATTAGCATTTAAAAAACCTTAGATATTCACTGAAAAAACCACAGGTTTCAGGGACGTTATAGTTAGTCTGATTTTTCACTCGTACAAAACCAGAGAAATTCAGCCGTTATAGTTAGCTGAGCTAACTATAACTCACGCCCCCGCAATGCACTGCTGATGATGTCACATATTACATCACTCATGACATGGTCAGTGACATCACTGATGACATCTCAAATGACATCAATGATGACATCACTAATGACATCATACAGTGACAGTGAGTGTTTCTAAAAAGTTTAAGAATGTGATAAATATATATGATGATTTAGTCAGTGTGTGACTGACTGTATAAGTGAGTGATTATACGTGTCTGGGTGAATGTATGGGTGAGTGACTAATCTGTGTGAATGTCTGTATCAGTCTGTCAGTTGGTGTGTAGGTGGCTGCATGGGTTGGTGAATAGGTACATGAGTGTCTATATGGGTTATTGGTTGGTTGTCTGAGTACCTGCATGGGTGCCTGAGTGTCTGTGTGTTGTGTGACTACCTGCATGGATGTGTGAGTGGGTGATTCACTGGGTGTATGGGTTCAGGAGTACGTCTGCGAGGGGCTGTATGGGTGAGTGAGTGTGCATATGGCTGTGTTGGTGAGTGAATGGATGTCTCAGTGGTATATGTGTGAGTAACTGCATATGTGAATGGCAGTATATGTGAGTGTTGAAGTATATAAATGACTGTATGTGAGAGTGAGTGATTGTGAGGGTGGATGTATGGATGAGTGTGTGCTTGTGTCAGTGATTGTATAAGAGAGTAAGTATGTGTTAGTATCTGTATGAATAAGTGAGGCGGTGTGTGTATAACTGTATAGGTGAGTAAATGGCATTGTGATTGACTCTTTGGGTGACTGACTAGGTGTGTGAGTAACTCTATGGGTGAGTGGCGGTGTGTGAGTGTCTGTATGGGTATATGTGTGCATATAATAGTGGCTATATTGATGAGTGACTGCATGTATGAGTGACTGTATGGGTGAGTGAGTGGATATGTGTGTGTGTGTAGACCTAGGAATCAGTGAGTGGGTATGTACTAACTGGTATTGGTGTGTCTATGGTTTCGAGAATGGTAGTCTGTATTTTAGAGTGGGTGTATGAAAGGTTATATTAGGGTGTGAGTAGGTGCATCAGAGATTAAGTGGATGATGTCATCAGTGATGTCAATTGAGATGTCATTAGTGGTGTCATCAGTGATGTCACTGACCATGTCTTGAGTGATGTAATATGTGACGTCATCAGCAGTGCATTGCAGGGGCGTGAGTTATAGTTAGCTCAGCTAACTATAAAGGCTGAATTTCTCTGGTTTTGTACGAGTGAAATGTCAGACTAACTATAACGTCCCTGAAACCTGTGTTTTTTTCAGTGAATATATATATATATATACATATATCCACCAAGCAAAGTCGCGTTAGCTCCCGCCTCTTAGACGTGAGGAGTGTACAGCGAGGTAGCGGGGCTCAAATATCCAACAAAAAGCTGCAATAATCCTCAGTACCAATATTCCTGAGACGATCAATCACAGAGCCGACACTCTTTTTCAATCCAGCGTATGTTTATTCACACATGGCAACAAAATAACACCCAACGCGTTTCGGAGTTAACGCACTCCTTGGTCACGGGTTAGGCAAATGCTTACTTCCTGCCATATTTAAAGAGGCAGAATGTGCGTTTCATTAACATAAAGAAAATACTTTGCAGGGGGGCGTGGCTAGCCAGCCAACATGGCGGACGCTAGTCCGTGAAGCTCAAGCCGGTGATCCCCCAGCTCCGGTAATTTCTCCTGACAAATTAGTCATCCACGTACCTGCTGGCCGGAACCTGGTAGCGGAAGAGTTGCCGCACCTAGCGAGTTGGGCCCCGAGTCTCCCTGGCCTACCGGCATCGCGACAATGTGCTCGAGATCAGCGCGGCCCTGCCTGCTGTGAGTCCGCGCACGGCCTCTCCGGACTGTAAGATGGCTGCTAATGCCTGACTGGGGGATTCGGCGATAGAGGGGGTGTCTAGACCGGACCGGACCTGTGCGAGCTGAGAGGTGACGAAACCGAGTCCGTCGGAGCGCTCGTGTTCGTGCGGGGGCCCCCCCCGGGGGGTGGGACTGCAGCGGTGTGCGATCCGCGATCCCGCCTGACCCCCAATGCAACGCAGAACCGAAGGAGCCGGAGAAGCGTAAGGAGGTCGCTCACGCCGCCGCCGGCATCTGCGGTGGCCCCCGCCATCTGACGCTGCCTCGCAGGAAAAGATACGACCCAACAGCCGGGGGGCCTTCCAACGTCGGCGGCTGGCTGGGCCGCGGGGCGAAGACACCGAGATCGATAAAGTGTGGAGGTTTCCCCGCCCCCCCGGGGGGTTTGTCTGCAGCGGTAGGTGATCCCCGACCTCACTTGTTTCTCCAGTGCTGTGTGGAGCCGGAGGTGTGTAGGGAGGACGCCGCCACCGGGTGAATCCAGACAGCGGCGGCGCCACATTCGCGGAGGCCCCCACCGGCTGGCACAGTCCCTCGGACAACGGTGGGGCCCGTCAGCTGGGGGGGCCTTTCAGCGTTGACGGCGGGCTGGGGCGGAGGCAGCAGGTACTGGCGCCAGCAGAAATACAGCACACACAGGACATCTCCTGGAGCTCTCGTGGCCCAGTCCCATCTATGCACCGCCGAGGAAGTGGAAAGCGTGAAGCCCGGGTGAGGCGGAGTCGCGGTGAGCAGCTGACAAAGACCCACGAGAAGACCTGGTACGGCCTGGAACTGAGGTAGGCCGCCACGCATTGACTGGTAGCGCCAGCGGCACTGGGTGGTGGACAGGGGAAGACAGGGCCCGCGGACAGTGACCCAGAACTCTCCACCAGAAGCACCCTGCTGCGACCCGACACCTGTGTCAGTCACAGTAGACACGAACGCACTAGCTAGTGCCTGGACACTCCGGCGCGGGTGGGAACCCCGTGGGTACGCTGTACCCAAGAGGAAGTTAGCCAGCGGTCGCTGTCGACGTGGAGGCGGCCACTACAGAGAGATTGAAAGGTGGACGGGGAGGCCGTGCTGGTTGAGCGCAGTAGATATTGGAAGGCACTTGCCTGCCCACCTGAGGCCCAGCGACTAGGGAGGCGTCCATCCCCAGGGAGCCTAACACCACTCGCACCGGATGGTAACTGTGCAGACTGACAGAGCCGCACTCCGGCGTACGGTGTCTCTGCGATCCGTCACCTTGCCCCGCTGGACAATTAGAGACGGAGCACACACCTAGCCCTATAAGTCGCCATCTGAGCTCTGACTACAAACAACGGAGAGCGACCGCTATGTTCTGCCCCTCCGGACTTTAGTCCACGTGCAAAGTCTACGGGAGTGGACTCCCCTGCCGGTGCTGGCATACCGCCCCCACTGGTTTCCGCCCGCGAATACCCACGGCGCAACAGTTGGTAATGGGCCGGATGAGAGCCAAGATACAGCAGGGGTCCTTACATGGAAGCGCCTTGGATCCCACGAGCATGAGTACTGGAGGGGCGACAGAGCCTGCGACCATGGCCCTAGCAGCCAAAATGGACTCAGTACTTGCAGCAGTAGAAAGGATAGGCGAAGCGTTGGAACACACCAGGACCTCCTTGGAAACCAGGATCGACAAGGTCACCTCGGACTTCACCCTTCTCCATGCAGACCACCGTAAGCTGACGGACAAAGTTACAGTGCAAAGCCAAATGCTAAACGAGCTGCAACCTGTCACGCAAAGCCACACAGCAGCGCTGCAAGACCTGTTAGATCGGGTACACGACCTGGAAGACAAGGCAGATGATGCGGAGGGTCGCTCCCGCCGCAATAACGTCCGCATGGTGGGCCTGCCGGAAGGCGAAGAAGGAAGGCACCCGGAGCAGTTCACGGAACGCTGGCTGCGCGACTTCCTGCCCCAGGGAGCATTGTCACAGCAATTCGTGGTCGAAAGAGTCCACCGCATCCCGGCACAGAAGCCCCGACCGGGAGCCAGACCTCGGCCGTTCATCTTTAAGTTGCTCAACTATAGGGACAGGGATGCGGTCCTTCGTGAAACACGCAAGTTGGACGGCCTTAAAGTGAGCGGCAACCCAGTTATGCTTTTCCCAGACTACACAGCTCGGGTGCAGAGACGGAGGAGCAACTACACAGCGGTGAAACGGCAGTTCCGCGCCTTAGAATTGCCTTACTCGTTGCTGTTTCCAGCCAGACTACGCGTTGTTGCAAAAGAAGGGACCCGCTTCTTTGACTCACCAGAGGAGGCGTGGGACTGGCTCGAAGAGTCGGGGCTGTGGTCGGGACTGCGACCTTCGAACTCAGAGGTTGACAACACGATGGGCAGAAGAACCCGACGACGTCGGCGACGGGGGATATGGAAGAACACCCAACCTGGAATAAGCGCCCCAAGCCCGGAGAACATTCAAAGGGAAAGACTGGAAGCCCTAGAAGCAGGCACCACCCTCGGCTCCTCACACCCTCAAGAACGTCTGGACTCCCACGTATGTACCACCTTGGTGGCCAGCGGCCCCTCATCGCCATCCACGGACGTCTCAGAGGATCTCGGATTGCCAGTGGTAACCCCGCAAACTGCGGATGACATTATCTGAACGAACACTGTTGCGATAGCCTTCAACATAGACAGCCCACGCAAGTAGACTACTGTCTGTTAACTTCTCTGTTTTAATTGCAGTTAAGGGGAAGGGTGTGCCTACTGTACTGGCTGCACTGGGCGGCTTCTGCGGTGACAGAGTAGCAACAATGTACCCGCCACTGGTCAGGTTCCGTACTTTATCCCATAGGGGACGAGGGAAGGAGGGGGGAGGAATGGCACACTCACCCGGCACACCGGTTCAAATCACAGTCTGCTGGGCCTACGCGAAGACACTGGTGAACACATGGATGACATATTACACGAGTAGGAGCAAGGGGGACGGCCACAACATGATATCGCTAGTGCGCACACCCCAATAGGCACCCCACTGTCCTAGTTCACGCTACTTTACGGTTAGAGGTTTGGACGGCCATTGAGAAATGACCGCCCCAGATGTTATACTGTTTTCTGGTTCTCTAGTTATGTTCTCGGTTGCAGCACACCGACCTGACATGACCTGTCCCTGTTCCCGCGCCACCCCGGCGCGCCCCGGCCTCCCCACTGAATCTATTCACCCAAAATGGCGCGAACTGACATAATTACGTGGAACATACGCGGCATGTACACACCCGCGCGCCGCTACTCCATATTTGCATATCTCCAAAGACACTCCGCTGCAATCGCCCTCCTGCAGGAAACACACATGACACAGCCGGAATTAGATAGGCTGCGCACGCGCTGGAGGGGTCAATTATATGGCACAACACACTCAGCACACGGGCGGGGTACACTGATTTGGGTGAGGGCGGGCACCCCGTTCAATTGTACAGGCACCGTGATAGACCCTGCAGGCAGGTACACTCTGGCACGTGGGACACTTAATGGTCAACAAATCCTGCTGGGCTCCATTTATGCTCCGAACACTGACCAACCTGCATACCTAGCACAATTGTCCACAACGCTGGCCCCCTATGCCGGACTCCCCTGGCTGTTAGGCGGAGACTTTAATTCGGTGTTAGACGTACACCTAGATAGGTCCTTCCCACCCCTCCGTACGACCTCAGCGATCTCAAATGCGCAAGCTCTCACAGACTGGCTATCACACTGGGCGCTATCGGATTTGTGGCGTGGTCTACACCCTAATGATCGTATCTATTCTTATTACTCTGCAGTGCACGACCTTCACGTGCGACTGGATAGGGTGGTGGGCTCTCAGGCGCTAACCTCGTTGATAGAGGACGCGGAATATTTAGGGCGGACACACTCTGACCATAATCCCCTGAGGCTGCGGCTGAACTGGGAGCCAGATCGTCCTCCGGTCCCTACCTGGCGTCTCCAATCAGTTGCACTAGAGGATCAGAAATTCCGTGCATCCCTGGGGATGGCAATCTTGGAATATTTCGAACTAAACGAAGGGACGGCGAGTAACACGTTAGTGGAATGGGATGCCCATAAAACGGCTATTAGGGGTCACTGCCTCGGTGCCACGTGGAACATACGCAAAAACCTGGCGCTGTCACTTACCCGTCTTGAATCGCAATTACTTCGATTCGAAAGGGAGGGCGAAGGCGGTGGCCGCCATTCAGCTCGTCTGATGGATCTTCGGACGCAACATGCGGAACTTATGGAATGTCTGCGTTGCCACAATTATGCAGCCCATACGGCTCGCACTCACGCCAAAGCCGACAGGGCGGGTCGCTTGTTAGCCTGGCTACTCACACAGGAGTGTAAGCACACCCCAATCGGGGCGATACGCACACCTGAGGGGGCTCTAGTATACACGCAGCGCGAGATCCACAGAGTGATGACCGACCATTACGCACACCTGTATCGTTCCACAGGGCAATGTTCTGGCTCCGAGCTGGATAGATTTTTTGAGACTATCCGCCTGCCCACGGTACCTGAAGTCCACCATGAGACACTCGACGGTCCCCTCACTTTGGAGGAAATCGGGGAGGCGATTGGCTCCATGGCGTCAGGGAGGGCGCCGGGGCCGGATGGCCTGCTCGCTGAATACTATAAGACCTACCGGGAATCCCTAGTGCCCAAATTGCATGCCCTTTACTCCACAGCCCTCGACGAGCACACTCTGCCCCCTTCAATGCGCGAGGCCTATCTGGTGTCCTTGCTCAAACCGCACAGGGACCCAGAGAATTTGGGCTCCTACCGTCCCCTGGCACTCCTCAATGTGGACTACAAAATATTCGCCAAGGTGTTGGCAGAGCGCCTGGCGCCGGTGGTGCCTGAATTAGTCCACAACGACCAGAATGGCTTTGTGCCCAAACGTAGCACTTCGTTGAATCTGCGGAGGTTCTTCAGGGTGGCGTCGGACAGTGTGCGTGAGTGGCCTAGAGCGGGTTGCCTAGTGCTGGACCTCGAAAAAGCCTTTGACTGTCTGGAGTGGGGCTACCTCGCGGCAGTACTTTTGCGCTACGGGCTGGGCCTGGGGTTTCTCCAGATGGTCGACCTACTATACAAAAACCCTACAGTGAGGGTCAAGACGGGGCCATACATCTCTGACGCCATTCCAATCCGTAGAGGCACCAGGCAGGGGTGCCCGCTTTCGCCCCTCCTGTTTGCACTAGCAATTGAGCCCCTAGCAGCGACAATCCGCACGACACTGGGAGATGGAATCCCCCTGGGGGATGCGACACATCAGGTATCACTGTATGCGGACGACCTCTTGGTCTTCGTGCGTGATGTGAGTAATATCCCAGTCCGGTTGGCGCACATGTTGCGCGACTTCGCCGCACTTTCGGCCCTCAGGGTAAATGTCAGCAAGTCCTGTCTATATGCGTTCAGTAGTGACACCCAGGACCCGGGTTATATCCTAGACGGTATACAGGTGCAGTGGAAAGTGGACACTTTCCGCTACCTAGGAATTCAGATATATCGTCAACCGGCGGATCTCATTGAGGGTAACCTGGGCCGTGCCGTAACAGCAATTAAGTCCCAAATGCGATTCTGGAGCACGCTCCCACTGACAGTCACGGGCAGGGTAGCATTATCTAAGATGGTGATCCTTCCTTGCCTCCTATACTACTTTGCCAACCTGCCGGTTTACATCCCGGCGGCCTTCTTCACCGCACTCACTCAGTCACTTCGGGACTTCCTCTGGGGCAACTCACGTCACAGGGTAGCGTTGTCCAAGTTGTACCTGCCCACCGACCAGGGAGGCCTTGCTGCGCCGTGCTTCGAGCATTACTACTTGGCAGCGCAATTACAATGGATAGCCCGCTGGCTAGCCGACAGAGGCCGTGACGACACCACGTCCACAACACCTCCCCGCTCTCTGGTTGAAATCACTAAACTCTTTCATCCCGCCGCAAAAACTCATACGCCAACGCCGCTCCTCATGGTGGTGGCTTATAAATGTTACCGCCGCAGTCTATACATTACTAGAAATACGGTCCCCTACGCTCCGGCCATCCCACTAGAGGGCTCCCCCAGCGGACCGGGCACACTCACACCTACTGCGCTCGTAGAGTGGCACGAAGCGGACATACAGACCCTAGGAGACTTATATCGAGACGGCACTCTCATGATGTATGAATCCCTAGTTGAAGAGACGGGACTGCCCCCTGGGCAATTCCTTCGTCACCGTTCACTGATTGCATCGTTGACATCTAGATGGGGAGACATGAAGGAAGAGCCCAGCCAACACCATACCATACAGTACCTTCATGTTATGGGGCAAGGTAGACACCTGATTTGGTGGTTTGCGGCATCCCTACGAACGCACGCGGCGGCAAGTTTGGAACCACTACGCCGCAAATGGGAGGTGGATCTGGCGCGGCCACTGGAGGATAAAGAATGGGGTAAGATATTACAAAGTCCAACACGTATCCCCCGAAATATGAGGTTTCGCCAAATACAGCTGTTTATACTCCACAGAGCATACCTCACACCCGAAGCGATCAATAGGTATTTTCACCGCACAGACACGGTCTGCCCCCGTTGCGCGGAGTTGGGAGTTGGGTTAATACACATGCTGTGGAGCTGTCACAAGCTCCACCCTTACTGGGAGGCAGTTCACGAGGCGCTGCGCGCGTGCACGGGCCGCATCATACCCTTTGAATGGCCTGTCTACCTGCTGCACCTCTTTCGCAGAACACCGCCCACAAAAGTCTCCTCCCGCTTTCTCGACTTGGGAATGGTGGTGGCCAAACGACTACTTACTAAACGGTGGAAGGCGCCGGACCCGCCACACACGCGGGCATGGAAGTGTTCGCTCCTGGCGTGGGCTAAGGCAGAGGGAATAGCTATACTGAGGGAAGAAACGTTGGGACTTCGGAGGACGCCTATGGCGTCATGCTGGGAAGGTCTACTACAGTCTCTGACGCAGTCTGGGGGAGACAACACAGAGGGGCGTCCTGAACATAGTGGAGGCACCCTCAGGGGGAGTGATGGTTAAACCGCCAAAGAGCAGGTGCATCGCCATGCAGACACCCATGTACCATCTGGCGCTCAAGAAGTGCAATGCTGAGTTCTATGCCTGGGGGTGTCTGTACATGGGACGCCGGGGGGCGGGGGGGTGGGGGTGGGAACACGGAGCGGAATGAACATCCTAAAGTCGGACTATGCTGCTATCGGTTAATGGGGATTTATCGAATTTTCGCCTCCCCTTTTAATGTTTTAGTTCTAACATCTGTGTAGACATGTATCCTGTAACTTCTGCGTAGACTCTGTACACCATGCCACGATGCCATGCCACCAATACCTGTTGTCATTTATTCTGTCTAGGTTCCACTAGTTCCTACACTAATGATGTCCTAGATATGTATAACAGTTTATCACTGATCCATGCTCACGCTCATTTACTTTTGCCAAATGCTCCAGGGTATGGTTATTGTTACACGATAAATGTTGCCTGTCTTCAAGATGTATACTTTGCAAAACAATAAAAACAGATTTATTAAAAAAATAAAGAAAATACTTTGCATTGTTTGGTACATTTCAACAAATGAAAGCAGTGAAAGTCTGTATTATTTACACGGACTCAAACGTGGCATTGGTAAATTCATTACATTACAATGTCGCATTCTAAAGCATGCCTTGATTGTTGTTTTAACACATATGTGGCGTTTTGTATATGTTATTGTTGTCAATATAGATTGATAACATTTTTATACATTCGTTTTCACAGTTTAGAGAACGTAAGTTCGCATTATCAGTGCGCACCAGCTGTTATACAAATCAACTGCAAATGGCGTATGGAGAAAGAAATAACTCACACTCCATCGCGCTTATGTCTAAATAAAAGCAGCAGTTTGTCAATAAAGTCATTCAACCATGGATGTTACCAAACTCTATTAACACAACAGTTAAGCCCCAGTGGGCATAGCGGTGCTTCTCGCACCCATGCCGATATGTCACGTGCATGAGAAACAAAACAGTAAAGTTATTGACACACACATACAATCCATTCGATTGACGCCCAGTGCAACCAATTCAGCCCATGTGGGCATTAAAATTTCACAACCATTTGATGCATGGACTAATCCAATATTTCTGTTTCTGTGTATGGACAAATAGTATACTAGAGGTTACAACCATAACATAGCCTCATACAATAAAGCCCCAGTGGGCATCCCAGACACGTTCTTCATATTGGACAAAAACGACATTAACAAAAAGCCACCCAAGTACGCTGTCCAAATTAAAGATATCACAGCTCCTCTGCTCTTTCAAACAATTTCCGTCTGAAACAAACAAAAAACAAAGCTTTGATTAAAACCACAATTTTACAACACACAACATTAAAAAAGGCATCAGCCTATACAAAAGAGAAGAGGTTAATTATGCAGAAAAGTATCATCACCCTAAATGTACAGCCATTTCCTCATCCATATTCAATCCGTTCGGATGGACAGTATTGTATTTAATTATCATTTTGGACTCCAGTCTCCTTAACTCCATAACCCGATCCCCCCCTCTCTCACGCTTGGGGATGGTATCAAGTACAACAAATTTTTATAAATTGCAGTTCTGGGTATGATTAGCTTTAAAATGATGTGCCACCGGATAATGCTGGTCATAATTCCGAATGGTACGCATGTGTTCCAATATACGCTTCTTCGCCCTATGAATAGTACTGCCTATGTAGGCAAGTTTACATGGGCAAAGAAGAGCATATATTACATACTCAGAATTGCATGTAAGATGCTTGTCAATCAAAAATGGTTGTTGCTCAGCAGATAATTTAACTGACTTACAGCTACTGCTAAATTTACAGGCCTTGCACTGATTACATGTGTAAAAGCCTTTTATAGTACTCCTTGGTTTTTCGGAATGTATCATGGGATGACACTTTATTTATTGCCAAAGCTCCACAAGGATGCAATCAATCCACCAGGGAGACCGATTGTTTCTTCCAGGGGGAGCATGTTGGAAAACACGTCGAAGTACGTGGATCATTTCCTCCAACCACTAGTACATGCTCTCCCTTCGTGCGTAAGGGACCCAGGCGATTTCTTGAGATGTATCAAAGATATATAGAATGGAAAAAAGAATATCTTCTTCTAAGTCTGGACGTCAATAGTCTCTATCCCTGCATCCCCCATAATTTGGGAATAGATGCATGTAGACATTTTTGGAAAAAGAGATCTGTCTCTCACATGTTACATACTGAGATGATCATTGAAATGATCTTGATTTGCCTCACGAGTAATTTTTTTGTGTTCAATGGCATAATCTATAGACAGACCCAGGGGTCGGCAATGGGTACTTGCTTCGCCCCCAGCTTTGCAGGATTATACCTCGGCTGGTGGGAGGAGCAATTAGTCAACAACATCGGACTTTTTATAACCCATGCCGTCCTCTGGGTACGCTACATCGATGATATCTTTTGTGTTTGGAATGGAACTCAGGAGGAAGCTCTAGAGTTTGTCACCATTCTAAATGACAATTCACTCAACCTTTCATTCAGCAGCCACACTGATAAGGAGACAATTGAGTTTCTAGATCTTAGACTCACCACTCAGGACAACAGGCTAGTTAGTCACCTGTTTAGGAAATCCACAGCAGGGAACAGTTTATTGAGAGCCGATAGTTGCCATCCCATCTCCCTGATTGAAAGCATTCCGTATGGCGAGCTAATGCGCGCCAGGCGGAATTGCAGTACCAACGAGGGATTTGGTGATGAAGTACAACTTATGAAACAAAGATTCAGTGAACGAGGCTACAGTAACAAAACTATTCAAAGAGCAGTTGACAAGGTGATGAAACTTGATAGGAATGATTTATTATGTCCTAATTCAAAGGAGACCCCGGAACAGAAAATTAGGTTCATCAGTAGATACAACAATCAGGCTTGGAATCTTAAGAAAAGTTTAAAAAAACATTGGAATGTTTTAAAAATGGACCCAGATTTAGTAACAGCAATTGGCGAAAATCCTGGAATAACTTTTAGGAAGGCACGTTCCATACAAGATTCCTTATGTCATTCCATGATACATTCCGAAAAACCAAGGAGTACTATAAAAGGCTTTTACACATGTAATCAGTGCAAGGCCTGTAAATTTAGCAGTAGCTGCAAGTCAGTTAACTTATCTGCTGAGCAACAACCATTTTTGATTGACAAGCATCTTACATGCAATTCTGAGTATGTAATATATGCTCTTCTTTGCCCATGTAAACTTGCCTACATAGGCAGTACTATTCATAGGGCGAAGAAGCGTATATTGGAACACATGCGTGCCATTTGGAATTATGACCAGCATTATCCGGTGGCACGTCATTTTAAAGCTAATCATACCCAGAACTGCAATTTATAAAAATTTGTTGTACTTGATACCATCCCCAAGCGTGAGAGAGGGGGGGATCGGGTTATGGAGTTAAGGAGACTGGAGTCCAAAATGATAATTAAATACAATACTGTCCATCCGAACGGATTGAATATGGATGAGGAAATGGCTGTACATTTAGGGTGATGATACTTTTCTGCATAATTAACCTCTTCTCATTTGTATAGGCTGATGCCTTTTTTAATGTTGTGTGTTGTAAAATTGTGGTTTTAATCAAAGCTTTGTTTTTTGTTTGTTTCAGACGGAAATTGTTTGAAAGAGCAGGGGAGCTGTTATATCTTTAATTTGGACAGCGTACTTGGGTGGCTTTTGTTTTATGTCGTTTTTGTCCAATATGAAGAACGTGTCTGGGATGCCCACTGGGGCTTTATTGTATGAGGCTATGTTATGGTTGTAACCTCTAGTATACTATTTGTCCATACACAGAAACAGAAATATTGGATTAGTCCATGCATCAAATGTTTGTGAAATTTTAATGCCCACATGGGCTGAATTGGTTGCACTGGGCGTCAATCGAATGGATTGTATGTGTGTGTCAATAACTTTACTGTTTTGTTTCTCATGCACGTGACATATCGGCATGGGTGCGAGAAGCACCGCTATGCCCACTGGGGCTTAACTGTTGTGTTAATAGAGTTTGGTAACATCCATGATTGAATGACTTTATTGACAAACTGCTGCTTTTATTTAGACAGAAGCGCGATGGAGTGTGAGTTATTTCTTTCTCCATACGCCATTTGCAGTTGATTTGTATAACAGCTGGTGCGCACTGATAATGCGAACTTACGTTCTCTAAACTGTGAAAACGAATGTATAAAAATGTTATCAAAAATCTTTATTGACAACAATAACATATACAAAACGCCACATATGTGTTAAAACAACAATCAATGCAAGCTTTAGAATGCGACATTGTAATGTAATGAATTTACCAAAGGCACGTTTGAGTCCGTGTAAATAATACAGACTTTCACTGCTTTCATTTGTTGAAATGTACCAAACAATGCAAAGTATTTTCTTTATGTTAATGAAACGCACATTCTATCTCTTTAAATATGGCAGGAAGTAAGCATTTGCCTAACCCGTGACCAAGGAGTGCGTTAACTCCGAAACGCGTTGGGTGTTATTTTGTTGCCGTGTGTGAATAAACATACGCTGGATTGAAATAGAGTGTTGGCTCTGTGATTGATCGTCTCAGGAATACTGGTACTGAGGATTATTGCAGCTTTTTGTTGGATATATATATATATATATATCAATTCAAAGTATCCTTTATTCGGTTTCAAGCATTAAAACCATAAAAGCATACAATAGCATTAAATAGAATAATAAAATATAATAAAAACAGTCTTCTTGAGAACAAACCAAGTAGACAATGACTTCAACTGAACGAAAATCCATGGATTCAGGGGCCCCAATAACACACAGACAATGCCAGATAAGAGAATCACACAAAATTAGCACCATAAATCACAACTCATGCGATATGAAATAATCAAACAGATTAGGCATGACATTATATATAGTGCAAGGTGCCATAAAAGGTATAAGACAGGCTGGTTAATCACAGTTAGACCTAAGCCTTATTGCAGATTTTAAAAAGTTATGCACATAAAAACAGTGCTAAATTTAGTAAAGAGACACCTGGGCAAGGTGGATAATGACTAATGCAGGTATAAAAACAGTGCTACCATTAAGCATTTGTAAGAAAATAAAAGCAGGACGCACTTGCCTGAAATTCGACTTTTTCAAAATCGGAATTAAAAAGGACTTTCTGGGGGTAACATAAAAACTACAAAACATCGTAAAATGGACGATATCCTGAGGAGATTGACCATCGCAGCCACAGGACGGCATGCTTTGACCCTTACTCTGACCCCTAGAATGTGCGAGGAGAAGATGAAAAAGGTCGAACCGAAACCTGGTCAGTAAAAATCTATCATGTGTTTATGAACCCGAGTAAGTATGGCTCAACCGTCAAAGTGGCTTTTAGCATAATGAAGCACCGTACACTTGGCTTCAAGAGTTCCTTCTCTTCCTTTGCCATGGTCTGTTGCGCAAAGAAGGCCGCCTTTACAAGGTTCAAATCCCTCTTATTCATCTGATCAGGGTTGGTAAAAAGATCTCCTCTCCCCAGGCTCGTTAAACTTCTCTCAATATATTTGAGCCATGGCACCCTGGCGGCATGATCGAGAGCCCGGCAATCCTTTAATATCACCTTGATTAAAGTTATCCCCTTGTCAGCCCAAATTTTCAACCAAAGAGACACGGGGCGATATCCTATCAGGTCGGTGATATATGTCATACCAAGCTCCTCATGTACAGTGAAAGAGGGGGTACCCTGAGGAACGGATAAAAGCTGTCTCCCAAACTTGTTTCCCTCGATTTGAATGCCATCTAGGGTGGTGTACCTCCAAATTTCATTGTAATATAGTGCCTTGGAAATACATTTAGACCTATAAAGCTTTAATAAGGCACTCACCGGTCTTTTTCCCAATCTAGCAGCAAAGTTAAATATAGCTGTGGACTTCCTGGTTAGGTCATTTTTTTTACGGGTAAGTTGAGGCCCCCATTTCATTTTATCATCTATCAATACCCCCAGGTATGAAAAAGCATTCGCCCTTGGGATCGAGGTAGATCCTATCTTGAAGGTGTAAGGCCTGCTTGAACGGGCTCCCACTTACATGATAAAAGATTTAGTTATTAACCTTCAGGTCCCTCGCCCCCATAAATTGGACAAAAGAGCGTTTGCAGACCCCGTTCAGTCCTAGCCATCAAAACTTTGTCGTCTGCGCATGCCGTGGTAAATATAATTTATATTTTTAAAACCGTTATCTATCAGTTTTAGATAACATACCATTGTTGTGATGAGTATGACAAGTACAGTACACAGTGGGTGGAGTGCGGGTCAGCCCTACGAATAACAACAGGCGGTTGCATGTAGAATCACTATCAGAGCCTAAAAAGGGGGATGCACAACAGGTGTTCATCACTGCAGCATTTAATCTCAACACATGCATTCATACCTCTCTCACGAGTCCGGCCCAACTGCATCAGACCGGGTAGGACCCACATAGCCATCAGTGCTTTCACCACTTGCCTGTGTATTAAGAGCCAAGAAGGCCAGAGATAAAACCAGAGAGATGAGAAGCAAAGAAGGCTCTATGATTAAAGTAAATTATGAGATTTCCAGAGAAGATCCAGACTTCTACAAAACTCTATGCAAAACTCTACTACTTATCAGACTTGTAGGTCTCAACACTCCTGCAAGAACAGGCAGAAGCTCTGGACTCCTCTATTAATATTGAAGAAGTGATAGAAAGCATTTGTAGACTGCAAATTAAAAAGTCTCCACGCCCACAGAGTTTCACACCTCTCTTCTACAAAACGTTCTGCCACACCTTTGCTCCCATACAGATCTGTCTGTTTAATGCCTTCGCTGAGACGGGACGCGGACGCCCTCCATGCTAGAAGCTTAGTAATTCCCAGACCGAGAAAGATAGGTTCCAGTGTGTGTTATACAGACCAATTAACTAGAAAGCCCTGCTCCTACCAATCAATGCCGAAAAGAATTTTGACAAAGTTAATTAGCCCTACTTGAAAGAGACCGTTATCAGATTCAGATTTGGCCCCACATTTTACAGGTGGGTCTCCTATACTTACAAAAATTCAAATGCAAAAAGAACAATAGATGGACAGAATGCAGAACAATGTCATACATTCACCCCAGTACAGAGATCTGGGCCTAAATCCATCGTTTTTTTGCTCACCATGCCATTCCAGTTTGGACCCAGCCATATGCAAATCAGTCTTGACCCTGAGCCCAATGGGAACAGTCCAGCCCGAACTGCCAGGCCAGGTCCTCCCTGGACTGGAAACAAGCATCCTAGGACCGGTTTTGGGCTTTCAGCCCTCATCAGCCAGGATAGCTTGACTCCAGTGACATGGAGAGCACGGGACCCACGTCTGGGCATACCTGTCCCACTCGGGGTGACAAATGCAAAAAGAACAATAGATGGACAGAATGGAGAACAATGTCATACATTCACCCCAGTACAGAGATCTGGGCCTAAATCCATTCTTTTTGCTCACCATGCCATTCCAGTTTGGACCCAGCCATATGCAAATCAGTCTTGCCCCTGCGCCCAATGGGAACAGTCCAGCCCGAACTGCCAGGCCATGTCCTCCCTGGACTGGAAACAAGCATCCTAGGATCGGTTTTGGGCTTTCAGCCCTCATCAGCCAGGATAGCTTGACTCCAGTGGCATGGAGAGCACGGGACCCACGTCTGGGCATACCCGTCCCACTCGGGTGACAAATGCAAAAAGAACAATAGATGGACAGAATGCAGAACAATGTCATACATTCACCCCAGTGCAGAGATCTGGGCCTAAATCCATCGCTTTTTGCTCACCATGTCATTCCAGTTTGGACCCAGCCATATGCAAATCAGTCTTGACCCTGCGCCCAATGGGAACAGTCCAGCCCGAACTGCCAGGCCAGGTCCTCCCTGGACGGGAAACAAGCATCCTAGGACCGGTTTCGGGCTTTCAGCCCTCATCAGCCAGGATAGCTTGACTCCAGTGGCATGGAGAGCACGGGACCCACGTCTGGGCATACCCGTCCCACTCGGGGTGACAAATGCAAAAAGAACAATAGATGGACAGAATGCAGAACAATGTCATACATTCACCCCAGTACAGAGATCTGGGCCTAAATCCATCGCTTTTTTGCTCACCATGCCATTCCAGTTTGGACCCAGCCATATGCAAATCAGTCTTGACCCTGCGCCCAATGGGAACAGTCCAGCCTGAACTGCCAGGCCAGGTCCTCCCTGCTTTGCTTTCTCGCCCTAAGTGTGCCAGGTATGCCCAGACGTGGGTCCTGGGCTCACTGTGCCACTGGAATCAAGCTATCCTGGCTGATGAGGGGTGAAACCCTGAAACCGGTCCTAGGATGCTTGTTTCCGGTCCAGTGAGGACCTGGCTTGGCAGTTCGGGCTGGACTGTTCCCATGAGGCACAGGGTCAAGACTGATTTGCATATGGTCAGGTCTAAACTGGGGTGGCATTGTGAACAAAAGAATGATGGATTTAACCCAGATGTCTTGACTGGGGGTGAATGTTTTGATTTGTTCTGCATTCCGTCCATCGTGTGTCTTTTGCTTTCTCGCCCTAAGTGTGCCAGGTATGCCCAGACGTGGGTCCTGGGCTCACTGTGCCACTGGAATC
The DNA here is from genome assembly GCA_963921515.1 of Calotriton arnoldi. Classification (NCBI taxonomy): domain Eukaryota; kingdom Metazoa; phylum Chordata; class Amphibia; order Caudata; family Salamandridae; genus Calotriton; species Calotriton arnoldi. Next base: position 1,581,003 of record CAWUFW010001528.1, on the reverse strand, counting down.
AAGCTATCCTGGCTGATGAGGGGTGAAACCCCTAAACCGGTCCTAGGATGCTTGTTTCCGGTCCAGTGAGGACCTGGCTTGGCAATTCGGGCTGGACTGTTCCCATGAGGCACAGGGTCAAGACTAATTTGCATATGGCCAGGTCTAAACTGGGGTGGCATGGTGAGCAAAAGAATGATGGATTTAACCCAGATCTCTTGACTGGGGGGTGAATGTTTTGATTTGTTCTGCATTCCATCCATCAATTGTGTGTCTTTTGCTTTCTCGCCCTAAGTGTGCCAGGTATGCCCAGACGTGGGTCCTGGGCTCACTGTGCCACTGGAATCAAGCTATCCTGGCTGATGAGGGGTGAAACCCCAAAACCGGTTGATTTGTTCTGCATTCCGTCCATCAATTGTGTGTCTTTTACAAAAATTCAAAAGCAAAGATTAGAGTGAATATGACCTCCTCAAGCCTGTTCCCTATACCAAGGGAAAACATGTAGGGCTGTCTCCTTTAACCCCTTCATTTCCCTCTCTACATGAAGCCGAGGACTGAGAGAGCCAGAAGGAACACAGATCTATCAGGAGTCAAAATAGGAAACCACACCCAAAATAAAAGTATATATGCGGAGTGACCCTCACAGATCTAATACCATCTCTCCAGAAGCTCATAGGAGAACTACCAAGATTCTTGGTGGTTTCTGGATTTTCTTTATATTTACACAAATTGCAAATTCTCAACATAACAATATATACAGGTCTATACACACTGCTGACCAAAAAATAGGCCTATCTTTAAGTGGTCTACAACGTGCAATTTGTTTTTAAACTTTGAGTAGGCTCACAATCGCGAATAAAATTGGAACCTGATGCACGTGAGTCCTAACTCAATTTTATTTGGAATAAAATTTTACTCTTATGCACATTACGGGGTCTTTTTTAGACATACATATATCACTGTCTACACCTCTTTTTCTTTGACTGGACACCTATTTTCCTTTTTCTTTTCTCACTGGTGAGAGAGTTACCAATGATGAGAAACGTGGGCAAACTGGTGAGAACCTACCAGCAGCTCCTCTGGTGAAGCGCACGTGAGGGACTCTCTCACCTTCACACACTTTTTTTGGTCATTTACACACACCTTTCCAGTAGAGGGTTTGTTGTAGAGAGTGGACTGATAAACATATGTTTATAAATATATAATTTATTCTGGGCATTTGGGGACTGGATAAGACTGGTAATTGGATGTAACCAGCAAGTGGGTTGAGGTTGTAGCCCCCCGCCACCAGTTTTACAACGGAAATTAGATTTTGCCCTTTTCAATCAGGTCTTTTGTTTATTGTCATTTGTGAGTGGAGGGCGACCTGATTGATGTTTTCCCTCTTGAGCTCCTTATTGTGATTTACTGGCGAAGAATGATGCCCCGGTTCCTGCCATGCGGGCGTGTCTGCCCTATCTCAACCTTGTTCCCTCTTGCATGTGTAAGTGTGAGACCCATAATAGGGATCGATTAGAGATAAGTGAGACCTCAGGCGTGGAACACAACGGACTGGATTGTTATAAAACTGCACATGTTGTTTAACTGTTGATTGCACCCAGGCTTAACTAATGCTACTCTTGAAAAGTATATGATCTCTTTGTTAAAAAAAACCTAATAAAACATAATAATAAATAAATAACAATCCCCTTGAACCAAATTCAGACATTCAAAAGACAGCTCTCCCTAACATTGGCTTCCCACTCAATCTTATATTTATACAGCTCTCCCTATCATTGGCTTCCCACTCCATCTTATATTTATGAGTATAGCTAATGGCCAATACGGCATCCACAGCTCACATCAATTACTCATCCCTACTGCAATCTGTTTGTCGAGAGATACAAGCATGGCACACTCAGGCACTATAATGGTTGGGGAGGATTACAGCCATCAAAATGACCACCTTGCCTAGGATTTTGCAAACCTCCCACCAGGTCTCTAAAGAAGCTAATGAAAGACATTGATAACTTCATGTGGGTCAGAGGGAGACCCCGGAGAGCCAATAGAGTGGCACAAAGGTGCACAGAGCAGGGAGGTCAGAGAATTCCCTATATTAGTGCATATTATCAGGCCGCCCAACAGTGATACATGGTGTAGTGGGATAGAGCAGAATCTGAAAAAGAGAGTGGTGCTTTACAGAACAAATCACTGCGGGTACACATACCTGGAAGGTGCTGTGGCTACTGAAAAAACCCAGATCGTGGAGGCTATCTTGGTACCCAGCGACAAAAACCACAATGGCAGTGTGGTATAGAGTAGTGGATGGAGAACATACATTCTGTTCCTCCCAGCTCACAGTAATACTAAGAAACACAGACTTTACCCTGGCTGCAAAGAGTAGGGAATTTCATAGATGGAGAAAACAGGACTGCTATAGGATAGGAAGCATGTTCAATCAAGAAGGGATTTTTCTCTTTGAGGAGCTTAAAAAGACTAAGACCTGTCCAAGACAAAGAGGCTAAGGTCTCATCAGATCCAACATTAGGTTACCACAAAACAATAATGCCACTGGTGAGCAGACCCCTAACAGCAAATGAAAAATGATACATTAGCATAGAAAACAATAAACAACTTATCTGAGAGATCTAAAAATTGTGAACACAACTAGACCACGCCCTTAGGCAACAGAGACGGGAGGTGGAGTGGGGTAGAACTTGATCACAAAAGGAATGGGCAGAGATCTTCCACAAAGTCTGCATAACAGGCAGGGAAGCGGCAACAAATATAGTTGCCAATTGGTATCTAACCCCAGAAAAATACACAAATGGAACCAGCAAAAACAAACAGGATCAGGAAAGGCCGAATGGCTGGTGGAGAGTCAGTGAGGGAACAGATTCTCTGCCATACCTGCTTCAGCAAAGCCCCACAAATGAACCAGAAAATAGGAAGAGATTTTGAACAGCATAGACAGTATCTTCGATAACCATATTTAGAGACGAAAAAAATTGGTTAATTTGCATATGGAAATTACTATACAAGGAGAACCTTTAGTAGGCAGCGCTCAGAAATTTCAGCTCAAATAAGTTCCGTAAGTTATCCTGTCTCAAATATTTAAGAGTGCTGCGTATTGCCTCATTAGAAATAATGGGCAAAGGGATGCGGGATGAGATAGTCAGATAAGGAGTATCTAGCAGAAACATTGAATACATATAGTTACAACCAGAGGTCCCCTTGTTACTGTGTCTGATATAGATCTATCAGATGTTATCCCCCCCATTAGTGAGTGGCAGAAGTTAATTCCTTGTGATTCACAAAAGAGAATACCCCTTAAAGGTTCCCCAATAACTAAGTAGATAATAGCTTGCAGTTAGATCATTTTGGTCAATGTAAAAGAAGGGGGCCAGGATGAAGCACTTATTAGGTGGTTGAGGGCCTTCGTCCTGAAACAGTGGGATACTTGGACCCACTGAGTCCTCCTATTCTTCTAACATTAGGCAGTCCGTTCTGGTGTGATTATTGAGCTATCAGATGTACCAATAGATTGTCTGGATACAAGTTCCAGGGTGGGAGGGTTTTGAAGTTAAAGTTGGTATTTGTTGGAGGTTCCACACAGGGGTTGGTTGTAGGCGGGTGTATGTGCTAACAAAGTATAACAATAAAAAGAAGTGATCCATAGAATGGTATTTCTCATAGGGCATTTTTCTACCTGCCGAACTACAAAACTGCTGAACGAAACGTCCCCAGATTTTCATGGCATGGTGGTCTTTCCATCACTGAGTTCCTTTCTTTAGTCTGTTGAAAATTCATCCAGCCATTCTGAAGGCATAAGGTCAAATGTAAGGCCCTCATGTACAAAGATTCCATTTAAGGAATCGTAAATTGCGGCAAATAACGATTTGCAATTTACGATTCCTTAAATGGAATGTACAAAAAAGGATTTGTTATAAGTGGTCGCAAATTGTGCATCAACTTCTAACGAACCCATTGGTATTTTGAGAACCGACATACGTATTGATAGCTCGGTTCTCAAAATACAGATTCGTAGTGGGTTGCAATACAACCTACCTCATTAATATGCATGAAGTGGGTCGTACATTGAGACCCACTGCGATTGGCTACAATAACAGGCATGGTGGCCTGCTGGGGTCAGCAGACCACCATGTCTGTGATTGCTTTTAAATAAAGCAATCTTTTTTTTTTTAATGATGCATTTAAAAAAAAAAATACACACACCTTTTTTATGAGCAGGCAGTGGTCTCACACACCACTGCCTGCTCATAAACAAGCAGTGGTAATGCATCGGTTTCACCTATGTAATGAATAAAGAGCTGTTTTCATCAACCATCGCCCGGGAGAAGAAAAGAGCTCCCTGACAGATAACAGGGGATTGCAGAGGATGTGGCACAGCGGCCAGAGCTGCTGACTCGAGAGCTAGGGATCCCGGTTCGAGTCTCGGCGACGCCGCGCAACATCCTGTGATTCTATGTAAATCACTTACTCTCTCTGCGAGATAAATTGTTATAGAAATATGCTGCAATAGTAAAAGGCAAAACTTTATGAAAATATAGTTTCACCAAAGCGGTTGTTAACAGTATTTCAGCGGCGGGAAACTGATAAGAGAAGCAGACGAGGAACAAGCATTGGTAAATGCAGGAAAATATGCAACAGCTAATAGAAATGAAGGAAAGGTAAGTGGCACGCACAGGAACCAATGAGAAGCCAGGAAAGAGAGGAGGCGGGATGTAAGTCTCATTTAAGTTTATATTAAACACAATAAATTTCTCAAGCACAGCGCAAGTGCTGTGCAATCAAAACCTAAAAACGTTTTTGTGAACATTCACAAAGGGTAAGGGGTCCCCTGGGTACCCTTCCAATTTGCGAATGGCTTACCATCACCTTTGAGGAGCCGGTAAAATATTGTTTTGCAGCCGGATTTCGTTCACCAAACATCAGTACATAGCTTAAAGATTTGGTATCTGGAAGGGACGCCCTTAACACGTTCCTTACAAATACCGAATCTATATTTATTCCCAAACCCAATAAGCTATTCGGTAAAATTTGGCAACATGTTACCGAATCGCTATTTGGGTTTGGTGAATAAAAAATGCCATTTTGTGGTTGGAAATCAGAGTCTTACCGACCATAAGATTGCTTGATACATGAGTTGTCAAGTGCGGTTGTGAAAGTATAGCACGTATCAGCAACATGACAAAACACCTTATACAGTGCACTCTGCACTAAGAAATGTTTGTCTTTCAATGTTCAGAAACATTCAAAGGAAGCGAAAAGCTAATAAAGAAAGCAGAGTGGCAGGAGAGCCAATGTAGCAGTATTCCTAATTGGGAAGGTGAGCCTGCCCACATGTGAATGCATCTTCTGGCGTGCCTTGTCAAGACCGAGGAGGCTAATCATACACTGCCTTGCCCAAGGTTGGGGGCGTGACAAAACTCACTTTCCCTGCTTGCCTAATGGCCAGGAAGGGGACAATGTAGCCCTTCTCCTCCTGTGTAGCCCAAGGGCAGGAGGGAAATTGTAACTTGCACAGAGGGACCTACTTTTGCCCCCGGGAGTGCCTAGGACCCCACACCACCTTGTCAAAGGGCGAGAGAGGTAACACAAAACAACCTTCATATAGTAAGGGGGAAATGCAACCATATCCCCCTGACCTTGCCCAAGGGCAGGGGTGGTTAACACAACCCCACTAGCATGATGAGGGTGGAAATATCTCTCCCCCTCCTCACCTTGCCCAAGGGCGAGGAAAAGGAAATCCTACCATCAACCCCTCACACTGCTCAAGTGCGAGAGCAGGAACTTTGCCACTTCCTCCTCATGTTGCTCAAAGATGAAGGCAGGCAAAATACAAGCAAACAAAAAAAGATGAGTTGTTGCCGCCCCTATGACTTCTTCCTAACAGAGTACAGGTGTAATGTATGCCCCTGGTGTGGGGAGTGGGGCTCAGTGGTTCTGCCAAGAGATATGTACTGAACATATGAGATGAGAATGTAGTCTCGAAATATCTGAAAATATGGACGGCCCTTGGCCTAAGTGTGGGAAAGCAAAACATTACTAAATGGTGGGGCGCCCGAGAACCACCGAACATTGATGAATGGAAAAAAGACATGGATTGGTGCATGTTAGCCGAGAAAGTGGTATATGAGGGGAGGGGCTGTCCTAAAAAATTGGGTAAAATATGTCATGCTTGGCAATCATACAGAGAAATGACCCCTGTTAAAGGGTTTTGGCGCCACCGAGTTGCTTATCAAGAAGTACCAGAGGAAGAGGGGTGGACAGATGTCAGGCCACATATGGGCCGTCTTGCACAGACTATTTTTATGTATGATGTCAAAGTTTTACTGCTGCTGATGGAATGTTGTTGTCTTATGTTCACACAATCACTAATACAAAGATCCCTGACCAATGCAATACTGTGGGCCTCAGAGAAGTGGATCACATTTTACTCAAGACCTTTTACCTATCTGGAAAAAGGGCACGGAAGGGGCTGCCAACTCACCGGCTTACCCGCACTTTTTCTTTTTCAAGCCTCCATCACAGCTGGGTAAGAAGTGTGTCAATATCCCCAATTGCAAGGTGTAGTTGTGGGCATATCTATGACCTTGGGCAAGATGGAAGTAGAGTTAAAAAATTAAATGAGCCCCTGTCATTCTGGGGCAAGTTAGAGGGTAAGACCCTCTGGTGCCCGCTCCATGGGGGGCTTAGATTTAGTGCCTTTCCCTTGTCCTCCAGAAGTATTTCTTTAATCGCTCCCAATGTTTGCAAAATTGGAAGCATTATTTAAAAAAATTGAGCACAGGTATTGTTTTTTTTTTATTTTTAAATAATCTCTCCTGATGCTTCCTGAACACCAGGAGAGCTTTTTAAAAAAAAGATTGCTGAGTGGAATGGGGTTTCATATAAATCCTCAAGTGGAGGGGTTTTTAAAGGCAGGGTCGTGGGGCACTCAGAGAGTCTTCAATGGTAGGACAAGGCTGCCTGGACGGGCTGCACTGCGAACGAGGGCACACAAAGGGGTAGAAGGGATGGGGTGGTACATGAGCTGCATGAGGTATGGGGCACGCACAGAGGCTGAAAGGTGGTGGAGTAGAAACAGTAGATGCAAGGGAAGGCATTGCTGCACGCAAAAGGGGGACAGAAGGTACAAACGAGTGGAAAGGCATGGTACAGAGAGGGGCACCAAAGGGATGTGAGGCAAATAGATGGTCTTAAAAAGATGGGTGCTGTACAGGAGGATGAAAAACAGAGGGACTGCAGAGGGTCAAACAGAGAGCCAGCAAATGTGGAGCAGGGAGCATACAGGAGCTAAAGGGTGGAATGGGTGCAACACAGGTCCTGCAGGGGACAAAAAGAGGGTATCCTGAAATGACAAGGGTCACACAGAGGCTCAGCAGAAGGTGGGGGCACAACTAACATCTTATGCCAAAACACACACTAGCACGCACTCATTATACACCAAGACACACCATAATACACCAAGTCACTAATCATCATAAGTCCAGCCACCTACCATCATACTTACAACACACCTATACCACATACCCACTGTCATGCACCAAACACTCACTGCCACACAAACAACAGTATATGCCAAAAGATTCACCATCTCATGTCCACACAACCAACACCATAGGCCAACTCACTGCAAAAACACATCAACAAACATCCCAATAATGTCCCAAATAACATATTACATCAACACATACCCTCCTATGCCTTGACACCCTCTTGTATATGCCAGCACACCTACCCTTATATGTCATAAAAAACACCATGTGTACACACAAGCAACATCATTTGCAAACACACCTATCATCATACAGCAGCACACCAACCATCAGACGACAACACACCCACCATGGTACATCCACACAACCAGCATGATACCCTAATACTCACCCCAAAATACATCCAAATAACCAACATTATCTGCCAAAACACTCACTGTGATACACCAACAGTCACAATCTCATGCCAACACATACACCAACACACTGACCAAAATACATCCACATAACAAATATCACACCCCAACACATTCATTATCATATGCCAACATATTCACCAACATATGTTCACTCAACTACAACCACCACCATGTCACTACAACTAAGATGATACGTCAACACACTCAACATCTCAGACCAACACAGCTACCATCATATGCCAGTATACAAACTAAAAGACTCACAATTGATGGACGGAATGCAGAACAAATCAAAACATCCACCCCCAGTCAAGAGATCTGGGTTAAATCCATCATTCTTTTGCTCACCATGCCACCCCAGCTGGGTTCAAACTGGAATGGCATGGTGAGCAAAAAAACGATGGATTTAGGCACAGATCTCTGTACTGGGGTGAATGTATGACATTGTTCTGCATTCTGTCCATCAATTGTTGTTTTTGCATTTGTCACCCCGAGTGGGACGGGTATGCCCAGACGTGGGTCCCGTGCTCTCCATGCCACTGGAATCAAGCTATCCTGGCTGAAGAGGGGTGAAACCCTGAAACCGGTCCTAGGATGCTTGTTTCAAGTCCAGGGAGGACCTGGTCTGGCAGTTCGGGCTGGACTGTTCCCATTGGGCACAGGGTCAAGACTGATTTGCATATGGCTGGGTTCAAACTGGAATGGCATGGTGAGCAAAAAAACGATGGATTTAGGCCCAGATCTCTGTACTGGGGTGAATGTATGAGATTGTTCTGCATTCTGTCCATCAATTGTTGTTTTTGCAGTATACAAACTATCACGTGTCAACACAAAAAGGCACAAAAATTACAAAAATGGTATTCACTAACAAAACTGAAGTTGAAAGTGAATGAAGGTCAGTGGCGGTGCGTCCATTAGGGCGCTGGGGCGTTGCCCCACTAATGAGGCCACATGACATTCAGAGTCGCATCGGCGCAGTCACTAAACTTGTATCAGTGTGGGGTTTTTAGTATTGACAGGAATAATGGCGCTCAAGCTAATTCGCGCTGAGTTTATGTTATACTAGAAGTGTGAACGGTGCAAACCAGGTCAGGGGATATGCCCTAAAACCCCCGTGATGGTATGGATAGAAATCCACACAAATGAAGTAGGTACAGTCCCGGGCACACGTAACGAGGATATAATATCAGGAGAAATGTCTCATACTGCAGAAATGTAGAGGGACTACACTAAACTTACTGGAATTAATCCGGGCCGGCCGGCCACCAGGCCACGCCCGAGGCAGTCAGGATGTGAAATGGCTCTGAAGGGGGTGGGGCAGCAGGTTTGACTGACAACATGCATCTCACGATGATCGCAAGCAAGGGTGGTCTAGCGCAGCAGCAAGAGTGCGCATGTTCGGTTTTGGGCTGATAATTTTTCCGACCAGCCCGAACATCCGCACTAGGGTGCACATTAGGAGAGCGAGGGTTGTTTCATGCCGCAGCCCCCGGTCTCCTAATGAGCGGCGAGATTCCCTGCTCAAGCCAATCCTGGCGCTGCTGGAGCAGCGTCTGGATTGGCTGAGAGGCACGCGTTTGCCAGGCCTCTCCGCAGTCCTGAGCATTGGGCGCCGCGCGTGGGTGGCACTATGGTGCATGACCAATCACTGTCATGGCTTATATTGTGAAGCCATGCAGTGATTGGCCATTTCTACGTTGCTGGGCTCTGCTGCCTGTCAGTCCCTCCCCCTGGGAGCAAGCAAGCGTGACGATGACGACCGTGACGTCGGAGCAGACCACCACACCTCGTGTTCAGTGCTACTGCCTATTGTTCGTGCTCGGGTCACCTCAGCCTTGATTTGATTGATTTCATTCAATCAATCGATCAGTCAAGGCGTCGACGAACTGGCTGCGAAGATCTGATCAAGTAGAGAGTCATTCAGAGTGAGTATCAGTAACTGTTATATGTATTAGTCAGCTAACTAAAGCAGTTAGGTTAGAGTGGGAACAAAGTAGGTTCTCTATTCCCTTGCATCTACCCAGATATGTTTAATGAGTTCATCAGAGGGTTTTTATGAGGCGATTTGGTTGCCTTGTTTCTCCATGGTATTAGGCAGGCAGGCAAGCTGCAGTTAAGTGATTACCCGTAACTCCAGCACTGAGACTGGCGTTCACTCAGAGCTGAAGCATTATGAAGTGTCACGTCTTGAAATGTGTAAATCTATTATCAAGTGCCTTTCAACGGACTCTCACACAAACGGCATTATTTGACCCAGATCAGGCCTGCGCTTACTTCATTGCCAACATGGTGTTCACTCAGTGATGTTATCAAGTCGGAGCAATATTTAAACTGCTATTGTTGGACTTGGCCCTTTTTGCAGGGTCATCCCTGAACTTTTTGCCTTCCTCCTGTATTGTTTCTGACCTGTTTTTGTTGGTTTTAGGACTCTGGGCACTTTACTACTGCTGATCAGTGTCAAAGTGCAAGTGCTTCCTGTATAAAGTGTTATGGTAATTGGTTGTCCATAATTGGTATGTTTGTCTTACTAGTAAAGTCCCTAGTAAAGTGCACTATGTGTGCCAGGGCTGGTAATGCAAATGCTACTAGTGGGCCTGCAGCACTAATTGTGCCACCCACACAAGTAGCCCTAAAGAGAGATCTCAGGCCTGCCACTGCAGTACCTGCGCGCAGTTTGTTAACTGCCTTGTTGAGCTGACAAGTGCACCCGCTTGCCAGGCCTTACCATTCCCTTTTTATGCACATCAGACACCCCTATAGTAGGCCCAAGGTACCCCCCTGGGCAGGGTGCAGTGTATGTGAAAGGTAGGACATGTACTGAGGTGTGTACCATGTCCTGACAGTGAAATACTGCCAAATTCGTTTTTCACTGTTGCAAGGCCATCTTGCCCATAGGACAGAATGGAGAATGCTGTGTCCCATGTTTCCAGCATATCTTCCCATAGGCATAAGATGGAGAGATGGAGTTTAGTGTGCCTGAACTCAGAATTTAATAACACATCTTTTTGTGAAGATGGTTTTTGAATTGTGTGTTTAGAAACCACGCTTTTAGAAGTGGCTGGTTTCTTGTCCTGACCATTCTGTGTGCCTCTGCCTGGTTGTGTATTGACTGTCTGGGTTTGGATGTGACAGGGTCTGGGGAAGTGTCCTGACACCAGGGAGGAGTAGGTGAGACAGCACAGGCTGGCCTGCATTTGGTGTGGGGGGGGGGGGGGAGTAGCCCCTTTGATGCGAAGAGGCCTGTGCTGCTGCCACAGAGGAATGGCTCCACCTCCTGCGGAGTGTCTGAGGCCCAGACCCTCACTATCAAAGAAAGAAGGTGTGCACTGGCAGGAACCCAGAACTGGTTTGGACCGGGCTCAGAGCCCCCTAAACACAAAGACTTCAAAGGCATTTAGGGGTATAAATGTGAGAGCTGAAACCCCTGAACTCAAGACTGAACTCAAGCCTGAAAAAGGATTGAAACTACTTCGTGATCAAGAGGAACCTCTGCCAAAGAAGAACAGCTGAAGAGACTGAAGAGAAGGACTGCCCTTGCTGTGTGTTCTGGGGCTGGCCTGCAGTTTGCTGATTTAACTAAGGAGAGGACAAGGGACTTTGCTGTGTCCCCCTGCTTGAAAGGACTTTGCTGTGTGTTGTGTCCTGAAGTAACTTGTCTCCAAGGGCCCGAGAGGAGCTGGCTCCCTGTTGTGGAAACTCAGGAACATCAAAGTTTCCAAGTGTGTCTCAGCGACGCTGTGTTCGTGTGCTTTTTGCAGCCTGAGACCTTCGTGAGAATTGCCCCGTGACCGTGTGCCCCGGAGCAGTCTTGCGCTCTGTTTCGATCGACAGTGTGACCAGAAGTGCTGTGATCGTTATCGCCATCGGCCCGGACCGTCGTCCCAAGGGGGAGCCGTGAAAAATCACCGCCGCCGGCCCGAGCCTGCCTGTGCCAAGGAGAGACCTGTGAACCTTCACCATCGTGGGTCCGAGGTCCTGTGCCCAAGATCAAAGGAGTCGCGCCGGGAGCCGATCAGCTGCGAGGCCGTCGCCTGGTAGCCCGACTCTCACTGCGAGGAGCAGCCACCGCCACCCCGAAGCCGCACAGCGGGACGCCCAAGCCGCGAGGAGAGGAGAGAGAGAGACTGCACCCCCCCCCATGTAACGCTCAGCGAGCGTGCGTGTGTCGCCGCCTGGGGCGGAGTGCGTGCTACGAGAGACCGCTCTCGGCCTTTCCCATCTTTGCAGCGCGAGCCTCCGCTCAAGTCAGTATCGCGGCCCGTACTTGCCGAGGAGTGGCAGTACCGGGGTCGGATTGTGGAGCTGCACTTTGTTTCCTTCATAACCGTATTGGGGGCATATTTTGGCACCGGCTGACCGCGAGTCAGCCAAGAGTGGCATAGAGACCTTCACTAGCACCGCGATCGTTGCCGGATTGTTTTTACGATCCGCATTAGTACTTGCATTACGAACTGCTTCATTACGTGCTTTTACGATCCGCATTAGTACTTGCATTACGAACTGCATTATTACTTGCTTTGACGATCCGCATTAGTACTTGCATTACGAACTGCATTATTACTTGCTTTTACGATCCGCATTAGTACTTGCATTACGAACTGCATTATTACTTGCTTTACGAACCGCATTAGTACTTGTATTAAGGACTGTCTGATTTCTACATTACGAACTGCATAGCATTGCATTAGGACTGCAATAGATCATCGTGAACTGCTCATTAATACCGCAAGAACCTACAAGTGATTGTTGGCCTAATAACCGGCCAAGTGAAATATTACGAATATGCATATGCTGGATATTTTTATCGTTTGGTCTCATCGTATTTCTTCTTGATAAAGATACCGCTATTTTCCTAAATCAGTGTGGTGTCCATTTGTGGTGTTATCACTGTGTTACTGGGAGTTTGGTTGCAAATACTTTACACATTGCATTGGAGATGAGCCTGGCTGCTCGTGCCAAGCTACCGGAGGGTGAGCAGGGGTTATCTAAGAGTGTGTCCCTCCTTTCCCTGACTAGAAGCAAGGGTCCCTATTTGGACTAAGGTACCTACCTCAGCCAACTAGAGCCCCTCAGTTCTAACAGCTATCTTCAAACGTAGCGCTGTATTGTGAAGCAGCTTGATTCAAAGATTCTCACGAGCTTTCATTACATCACAGTAACGTAAGTCTCTTCCCGGTGCTTATCCGTCAAAAATCAAGCACTGTCACTATATTGCTTTCAAGTGGCTACCCGTGGTGCACTTTTCTGAGGTACCATGCAATTTCTCTTTTAGCGTTTGCTTGGTAAAAGTAAACTTGAATGCCCGGGGCAAAGGCCTCCTACAATTCGTCTTTACAGCATACGACACTCTAGGCCTCAATGCTGTGCAGAGCCACACACGGTCGCAGAGCCACACACAGTCTAACACTCTAAATGTTGCTTTCAAGAGCATGGGTGCGGTGCAAAACTCTCAAGTAAACGTTATTCTTTAAAATGTAATGTTCTGTTAACGTCGTCTCAAGCACCTGTAGCTCGAAGCTTACCAAGTTGTGCTTAGATAGCGCAACACACTAAGGGCTGTGCTTACCAACACAAAAATCCAGCCCTGTAAAAAATGTACTTTCAAACGGCTAGGTGCGGTGCAGTTGAATGGCGCGCGGTGCAATGCTCTGAGGGGTAAGGATGGACAGCCGACATTCTTCCCTGGCATGACAGATTGCAGGTCCGCCATGTCAACATTGCATTTCTGATTCTTCTAAGGGGAGACCTCTAGTGCGAAAAAACCTGGGGGGGGGGTGAGGGGCGGCGGTGGCCGTTTCCCAATATGGGAGGCAAGAAGTGGGTGGACAGGATAACGGTCAATTTTTGTGGCTGGTCCATTGACGCCACTCCTAAAGCATTTCCTTATTTTTACTTGTAATGCTTGTTAGGTGCTGTGGTTAGTGTGACACCACAGTCTTTGATGGCAGAAGGCCAGAAGTAAAATACAGAATACCGTAAACGGAGTTTCATGCTCAACAAACGAAACATCACGTTCATCGTGGTCTTTAGCGCTCATGCGTCCAACACATTTTTCTATAAATGGAATATATTCTGGAAAATAGTAGCTGCAGTAAAGATATATGTATGGGAATCGGTTCACTGTTAAAGAATAAGTTAGGTAAACAGCTGTGATAATAGTTACTGATCAGTTTTTCCACAAGCTCAAACTACACACAGGTTCCCTACTTTGTAAAATATGACTTTTCCAGGATAACCTACTGCAGATTATTATGCCTGCACGGTTGAATCTATGTCGAAAAAATAATGTAAAAAATTATGTAAAACAGCACTAGTTCAATTTTACAAATATAAACGTTGAATACAAAGGGATTTGGGCTTCTTTTGAAATTTTTGGAGCTGTGATCTTTCTAGATAGATCTGTGTTTGGTTGACTAAAATGTTATATTTTATTTTCAGCACCTGGTAATGCCTGACAAGCATTACCTAATTTTTGGGCAATTTTTGGGCGAAGAACAAGAGGCCCCAACCTCCTTTGCTGCTCTTTCACCCCGGCTACAACCCAGCAAACACCAGTGTTAAAGGTAAGGAAACTGATGCTATATTTTTTTACATTGGAGTTAGGACTATGTATGTGGTCACTCTACATGGTGGTTGGGGTGGGTGCACATTTTGAACATTGTACCCTCAGTGGATGGAATTTACTAATAGCCTTAGCCCTGTGCTTTGGGCTATAACGGTTGTTAAAGGCACTATCTATCCCTTGCCTTGTTAAAGGCCCTCAAGCAGTGTCTGTTTCAGTGCCTTCAGCAACCAGTATGGCACACAGAGGCAGCAGGCAGTAAGGCTGTATTTTTAGCAGTCATGTTGTGCAAAGGGGAGCTGTTGGAGATTGCGATAATGCACAAGATATATGTATTTATACTGAAATTTGATATTATTGCACCAAACCTTATACGTTGTACTTTGATTATTGACAGGTTTCTTTAATATTGGTAAGGCCAGCATCGGCATGAATACAGTAGAACAGCTACTTGCAAGGTCATTCTTTGGACGGGCACTTGAAGAGAAACTAAATATAAAGCAATTAGGACCTGATCGGCCTGACCTAAAACTACAACAAATTTCCCAGGACAGAGGAAAGACTTACAAACGTACATTCTCAAACACCTGGTACACAAAAGTTGATTGGCCTACAGGGTGCACGTCAAAAAATTCTCTGTTCTGCTTCCCCTGCTTGCTGTTTGGTGGTGACATTCCTTGGACAAAACAAGGAGTAATAGACTTGAAGCATTTGTCAGACAAAATCAAGAAGCATGCACACACAAGAAACCATATGGAAAACCTGACGAGACTGGGAATGTTGGGAGACACACCGATTGAGCACCACATAAACAATGCATACCACAAAACAATTCAGAAACACAATGAAGCAGTTGATAGGAATAGACACATACTATCAAAAATAATTGATTGCATTCGTTTTCGTGGTGCTTTCGAACTGGCATTGCGAGGCCATGATGAATCTGAAAGTTCCTGGAATATTCAGAGGCCTTGTGGATTTAATAGCAAGCATGACAATGAAATGGAAGCACATTTAGCAAGTGCTACAGTCTTTAAGGGCACCTCTAAAACAATACAAAATGAACTCCTTGAGTGTATGCTAGAAATTATGAGAAGCCATATTGTCCAACAGGTGCAAAACACAGACTTTGTGGCTATTCAGGCTGATGACACCACTGATGTGGCCACAAAAACACAGTCCGTATTAGTCTTTTGGTACCTTGACAATGACAGTAAAGTTGTGGAGAGGTTCTATGGTTTCACACATTTAAGAGACTCTAGTGCAGAAACCATTACTTCAGCTATACTGCGTGAACTGAACTTGATTTTTCCAGAGCTGCCTCAAAAAAAAAACGTATTGCACAAAGCTATGATGGTGCGTCCATAATGAGTGGAAGCCTTGGTGGAGTACAGAAAAGAATTAGAAATGTGTACCCTAATGCTCATTATGTGCACTGTTACGCCCACCAACTTAATCTTATTATGCAACAGGCAGTATCAAAGATCTCCGATGCACAAATTTTCTTTTTCGATGTAGGAGGCATAGCAGCATTCTTCTCACGATCCCCCAAAAGAACGGAAGTACTTCAGGAGATTGTGGCCAAAAGGCTTCCAAGGGGACCCTCAACTCGTTGGAACTTTAACATACGTACAATCAACCTAATATATCAACATAGGGATGATCTTGAGAAATGTTTTGATGCCATAGAAGCCAATGAAGACTTTGAATTCAAAAGTCGGAATGAAGCCCGTGGCTTTGCTAGAACACTACAAGACAGAGAGTTTCAGTTCTTACTTTTTTTATTTCACGACATAATGAATCATGTCGACAATTTGTACAACCAGTTACAAAAACGAGAAATAGATACTGTCTTTGTGCAAATAGCTACCAGTCTGTTTGTCACCAGCATGAGCAAAGTGAGAGATAGGGTTGACAATTTAGACAGCAGACTGCCAAAGGATTCTACTTTTTCAAACCGCAGGAAAAACATCAGCAGTCTGGTCCGAATTGCAAAGGAGATATGTGACATTATAATTGTGCATGCACAAGAACGTTTTTCTTTTACAAAACATTTGGTGAGTGCCGCATTATTGCAAAGTGAACACTTTGCTAAATATGATCAATCCTTCCCTGAGCAAGCTCTGAATGAGGCTGTGGAAGCTTATCCTATGCTCAACAAAGAGGACCTGAAAACTGAGTTGACTGTACTGTACGGAATGAGTGTATACCGGCAGGCCACTGGTGCCATTTCTTTGCTGGCTTTAATTCAGAAACTTAATATGGAAAAGTCACTTACAGAGACAGTGGCTTTACTAAAAATAGTCATTACCACTCCTATGACAACAGCAGAGTCGGAACGATGTTTTTCCACTTTAAACAGAATTAAGACATTCCTGAGGAACACCATGATTCAGGAAAGACTGAATGCTTTAGCAATGCTCTCTATAGAGAGAGACCTAGTTAAAAGAATCCCAGACTTTAACGTTCAAGTTATTGAGAAGTTCGCTGCTATTAAAGACAGATGTGCTGATTTTGTCTACAAAAAGTGAACAATTTGTTAATCCTAACATTTCTTGAACAGTTTGTGGCCATTTCTTGAATGCTGCTCGCTTGTGACCTGCTCAGTTGTTTCTTATCTGCTGTACAGATATTGGAGACACTGAAATTAATGGTGTATAACGTATTATGCCTAAATTCAATCTGTTTAATGTTCACTTTATGGTTGGTTGCTCTCAATGAGATGTACAGTGCCTTGTAGGGTGCCCTACTACCTGTTAATGTTTATTGCTTGCTGTCTCAACATGTTCAGTCCAATAAATCACAATAGCTTGTATTTCCTCAATATACGTCATTTCTAAAGATATCAATAAATAAAGAAATATGTGAGGTACTCAGCATTGTTATTTATCTCAAAGTCTGTAATGAAGATCTGTGGTTATATTGATAAGCAGCAACCTACATTATATTATCATACAAAATCTCTATATTGATGTAATTGCTACACTTTCCCAATTGCTTTATTAACATTCTTGCTTTCTGAAATATCCTTGAAAATGCACCATTTGGCCGCTCTTTTTTCAAAATTTCCTCGGGGGAGAACCCCCCCCCCAACCCCCCTTGATACATTCGGGCTCGCTCACTACGCTCGCTCACCACAGTGCGCCGCCCGCAACTTTTACGCCTCACCACTTTCAAATGTCACCAGCCGCCACTGATGAAGGTTGACTAACATGTTTATGGTGGGTTCGTCTTAAAAACTAAGGGACTGTTTTAGAATCCAATCAATCATTCAGTAGATTTGTAGAGCATTACTTGTCACCCGTGAGGGTATCCAGGCGCTGGCAGGGTTCAGTTGATTAGCCAAATAGCCATGTCTTCAGGGACTTTCGAAACTCTGGAAGAGATGGGGAGGTCCATAGATGAAAGGGTAGCTCATTCCATGTCTTTGCTGCTAGGTAGGAGAAGGAGCGACCTCTGCATCTGCTATGTCGGATGCGGGTGTGAGGATTAGAGAAAGGGACATGGAGCGGAGGTGTCTGGTGGGCTGATGAAAGTTCAGGCGGTGGTTTAAGTGGGCGGGGGTTGACCCCCTCTTTTGCCCTGATTTGCAGATACTCACTTGCACATCTGGAGGGAAACAAATTGTGGCTGACGACCCCATAATGTTTACTCTTGAGGACACTATAAATGCTATTGGCTGCTTAAAACCAGCAAACCCCCAGGCCCAGATAAAATACCTGGCGATCTATATAAAACTGAGACACAAGTATGGGCATGGTATATCAACCTTATAACCAATGCAATCTCTGTTGGGGGGAAATTCCTGACTCATGGAAGGGGGCATAAATAATCCCCATTTACAATAAGGGTGATGCCTGAATTCCATCCTACTACAGGCCAATAAGTTCCATTGATAACTTACAGAAACTCTTCGCCAAACAAGTTCTAGATAAACTCTTACAATGGGTAGAGGAAAGGCAAATTTTGTCCCCCTCCCAAGCAGGGTTTCGTCCCAAGTTTAGCACATCTGACCAGGTCCTCAGATTTGCCATCTTATTCTGGAAGTATGTCTCATTGTTAAACCTGAGACTATACGTGGCCTTTGTCGACCTTAGAGCCGTGTTTGATCTGGTCCCTCGGGAGCAAATGTGGAGGGTCCTGTCTGATATGTGCGCCCGAGAGATTGCACGATAAAAATGGCGCCCAAGTATGATGGGGCAGAAATGGAGAGCTGACGGAGCGAATCCCAATATTGAGAGGAGTACCCCAGGGGTGTGTCCTCACCCCAACTTTATTTTCCCTGTACATGAATGATGTGGTGAATGACCTTTTGGACTGCAGGAATGACTCTCCCACATCAAGTGGTAGCAAGGTGCCCATCCTACTTTTTGCGGATGATTTGCTTCTCATTTCCAAAACCCCTATGGGGCTCCAGGTTTTGATCAATAGATTTGAGGGGTTTTGTAGTTCTAAAGGGTTTGCACTAAATGCTAATAAAACTAAGTTTATGGTCCTCGGAACTAGCCTTGCGAAGAATTGTATAGTCAGAGTTGGGAATGAACTGCTGGAAAGAGTTGACAGTTTTGACTACCTGGGGGTAAGGATTTCCGACAAATTTAAATGGGGACCCCAACTCACCAAAAGCATGCTGCTAGTCCAGAATAGGTCAAATGCTATCTGGGCCTGCACAGTAGAACGCAATTCCGTTCAGTCACTCCTGCCTTAGACGTTTACCGCGCAAAGGCACAAATCGCTGCACTTTACGGTGCAGAATTATGGGGCTGTACCAATACCCGCCAGCTTGCGATTGCAGAGAACGATTTTGCTAGAGCATTAGTTTCAATCCCAGCTAGCACCCCTCTAATTCCACTCTTTTTTGACTTGGGCATGCTTAGGATCTCTGGCTCTGCCTCCTTGAAACCTTTAGCTTATTAGGTCCGTCTCTGGTCTACACCCGAGCTAAAAGTCTATAGAGACTCACTTGGCGAATTGATGAGCATGAATAACGCCAAAATCAGTCTCTTGGTTAAAATTTGTTTTCGATTGGTTTAAAAGATTGGGGCTATTAAGACTCTGGGATGATTGTGCATCCCTTTCCAAAGCTGAAATCGGTGGTTTAAAAACCCGATACTGGGCATACGTCTAAGAGCAGTATGTTGTTAGTACCTCCAATGGATATTTAACTAACTTGTTCTTTGAGATGAAGTCTAGTCCCTGTTTTGAGCCCTTTCTGGACTGTATAACTCACCCTATCTCTAAGAGTTTTATATGTACGCTTCTGGTTTGTTTTTCTTCCATTGAGATCATTTACAAACAAATGGAGCATAGACTCGTCTACCAATCTGTGTCCTGCCTGTGGCTCTGTCTCTGAGACGCTTGAACACGTTCTGCTTATATGCCCTGAATATTTAGGGTACCGAAAGGAGGTGGTTGTATCCGTTATGTATAAACATGGGGGTAACTCACTTTTCAACAGCCCTTAGGATTATGAAGAGTGATACCTCACCCCCATTTTTGTTTGCCATTAGTTGTTTTCTGACAAATATTTGGTTTAAACGCCAAAGGTTTTTGTCCCTGCTTGCCCCGAATAATGGGACTGATTGGAATATCCAATGCCCACGCATTGCATTGGTCTGTCTGAAGAAGTTTTGTAATGGTTTTACTGGGATTAAAGCAATGAAATTTCTAGTTCTTACTTGCATTTTTGCACATTTTTAAGTTGTATACCTTTCTGATTTTATGTTGTTCTAATTCACTGTGTGTCATGCAACAGAGTCTCATACCCAGTCCTTTTATCTGCTGAGAATAATGATGTGACTCCATCGCACAATTTCTCCTTATGATTTTTATACATTGATCTATTGATGTAATTCATGTATCTGTGTCTCGTACTTTTGCACTACCTGATGGCACTGTTTTGATTTTATTACACAATCTTGGGTAAAAAGTTTTATACACTGTTTTAATGAGGTGATTTTATAACACAATTTTTGTGTAAAAAGTTTTATATACTGTTTTAATGATGTAATTTATGCGTTTGTGTTTTACCTAAAGTATCTTAATGGTGGGTCCGCAGTTATGTAGGGCCTTCTATGCATGGGTCAGGAGCATGAACTGGTATATTCTCTGTACAAGGCACCAGTGGAGTTCCCTGAGGTAAGGGGTGATGTGGGTTGGTCTAGGGAGATCCAGGGTGAGTCTGGCTGCGGCGTTCTGTATGGTCTGCAGTCATCAGAGGAGGTGAGCTGGGATCCCTGCGTAGAGAACGTTGCCGTAGTCCAGCCGCCTGGAGATGAAGGCCTGGGTGATATTCCTCCGATGCCCAAATGGAGTAGGGGCTGTCAGAAGAAGGGCATTACACTGTCCATCCTATTTAGGGTTGATGGCGTGATGTCCTTTTTTCTGTCCATCACTACCGTGAAAAACCTGGTAGTGAGGGACAGAAAAAAATATATATTGACCCACACACCCTGGGAGAAAACTCACTCTCACCTTAGGAGTTTGATTTTGAAAAACTAAAATGTTAAACATTTTGTGGAGGGTCATCAAAAACAACAGCTGCCGTCCACAAAACGTTTTGTACCTTGAAGGGAACTATTGTGACTGCAGTTCTCCCTCAACACAGAGATGGCCGGCGGTCATCACTAAATTTGGGGCACAGTAGTCTATTAGAGTGGCAGAGGTAATGTCCTCCGCCACCCTGAGAGACTGTACTCGTATGCTAAGGTCCAAATCGGCCCCATAAAAGGTAAGCAATTCAAAATTTAAGGTATTGTCTTCACCGCATGTTTCAAATCCACCATCTTAAGTTAACCTTGAGCATGTTCTCTCAACTGACAATAACAATGGGGCTTTATAAATGTTGAAGATAGTCCTCAGAAACCATGGACTTTCCCAGTTCATTAAAAACTCTAGTCATTTTAACACATAAACATTAGACTGATCAGCGTTCCTTGACTTGATCACTGGTCCTTGACTTAATTCACACGACAGGCATATGTACTCCACAGCCAGACACATACAGCCTGATTCATAAAGAATGTCACAAATGCACTTCCAAAGGATCCTGCAACATTTGGAGTTAATTTCCAATTTTCTATAGTAGCTGAAGAGGTGTCTCCACCACCTTAGGCTGCGGATGCCAGCCTGCCATTCTGTAAATTGATCCTCTTGTGAGTCGTAAGGACTAAGTCTGACAGTTTTGAAAGGAACTGAAAGTTGTGCCCTAGACTCAGCTTCTCTAACATCCACTAGTCAGAATTGATCTTCTCCCACTCAGAAATATCTGTACCTGTTGTTTTATGACATGTGGAGGAGAATATTTCAAGGAGAATCCTGCTTGACCACGAGCAGCAGCACTAAACCCCTCAAGTACTGCTGTAGTATCTATCTGAAAGGATGCATATTACACTATAGGTTTTGAAAATGCTGCACCCAGGGCCTAAAATATAAACTCTTCTTACACAAGAAATAACAAACAGTCCCCCATGTACCAAACTTCACAAAGCCTTGCCAGTATTTGTCTCTGCATTATCGTCCTCATTTTTGTACCAATGTCTAAACAAGCATTGATGAAACTGCTTCCTAACTGAAATTTACCACCTTTATATATATGGGACAAATTTTGTTACATTATTAAGTATCAGGTTTCAAGTATGTTTTCACCAAGGAGGAAATACCATTGTACTTCTAATTTATCACATAACCCCCTGAGTAAATGATTTGCCACCAATAATGTCAATACAGTTGTAGCACATTTCTTCGCACCCTACAACACCTAGGGGCCGATTCCGATCTCGGCCGGTAGGGCTCCGAATCGGATTCGGCTTAACCGGATCCGATTCGGAGCCCTATTTCCCGACCGATTCGTACGCGCGTCCGGGCGAGCGAGTACGATGCGAAATCGCCGACCGACTCGTCCGGGCGTCCCGACCGCTCCGACCGACTCGTTCCCGGGTCGAACCGCACCGACCGACTCGCTCGGACTCGATTCGCACCGCACAATGGAGACGTTCCCCGGCCGGTTAAGTACGATGCGCGCTGCGAGCAGTCCGACCGAGCCGCGCACTCCGGCTCGAAAGAGCAGTCGGAGCCGTACTTTGGGGGTCCGTGTCGGACCCCCTGTACGCGTAGCCGCGCGAGTCGCACACAGGGGGACCCATGGGTCCCCTACCTGTGCGTGTACGGCGCGAATAGCTTCGCCGCGTACACGCTGTAGGGGGCGCCCTTGTCCGCCTCGCACCCATTGAGTCAATGGGAGCCCGCGTACGCGTTGTACGACAGGCTCCCATTGACTTCAATGGGAGTCCGACCGACTCGAGTCCGATGGCATATGTGCGCATCGTACTCGTTCGGTCGGGCTGCCAGAGTCCGAATCGGTCGGAAATCTCTCCGAGTCCGGCTCGGTCGGAGAGATTTCCGGCCCGAATCGGAATCGGCCCCTTAGTCTTTTGTTTCTCTGTTTTGAGAACTTATATTTGAGTGGTATGGCTGGCAAAACTATCACTCGATGTGGAAGAAACAGAGTTGTGAAATGGATGCTTGGTGTCCAAAAACAGGCCCTGACAAAATATTGTTTCAGGCGAATCAATCAAGGGGATCCATGATGTTGTCCAACATAAGTACGTAGAACTCCTTTGTCTACTTACTTTGGACAACGTGGTGGATCCCCATTCAATGCATTCAACAGTCTGAAGCAGGAAGTTTTTGCTTCTTTTGCCATTAGAAGGCTATCTGATGCTTCTCTGCTGGACTCTGTGCTAGATCAGATAAGGCCCTATATCCATCAAGTGAGTATGTGTAGAGTGGCAGTGTTCTTTCTCAAAGGAAGCGAATACTCTTTGTAGCCCTCCTATTCTTTCCGAAAGCAACTTTGGCTTTCGGATGCTGAGATTACATGAAGTAGTCCGGCTTCATTTCCTCATCTTTATTTCTGTATGGTAAGTACATAAAGAAGTCAGAGATTGAATAGGTAGGTGAGGAGGGGTTCTCAGTGCACAAAAGAGGTTCATCAACTAGAGAACTAATCACTGAATGTTCATCACTGACCCCTACAATGTAGACTCTCTTGATACCTGCTTTCTCAGCATCCAATAGTACCTTCACAAAATGGATCCCTTCTCACCAAAAAAGCCAGCTCATCGAAAGCTTCTTTTGTTTTAAGATAGAAGCATATGCCACAGAACAGAAACAGGGGGTATGTTCATGTTTCTTTTTATTTATAAAGTTTTATATAATGCAAACATAACCCTTGCGGGTAACAGAGCGCTTTACAGTGTTTAAGGTAGTATGAAGAACAGAATCATCATCAAGGACGGAACACAGTATGAAAGAAGCCCTAAGAGAGACCATCACAGGGTCCAAGACACACAAAAAATGGATGATAGAGCAGCATCTCTCCACATAGACAGACTTTCAACAGTAGCTCTTCCTTTTCTAAAAATGAACGGATTCCTGAGGTGAAGAAGAAACCTGATCTTAAGCAGGAAAGAAATGGAGAGATTTGTCCCTCCCTCCGATTAATCCTTGTCAGAAGGGATGAGCAGAAGGGCACGCATGGAGAAAATGATGAAACAGGTATCATCTCAGCTAAGTCGGAGGAGCGTTGCCCCAGTGAGAAGGTCAAAAAGGTAAAAATAAAATGATAATAACTCATTGTCATCATTTTATTTTTAAGTTCTTGGTCAGCTGGGGCTGGGCTGCTCGGCTCACAGAGCAGGGCAAGGGAGGAGTGGTTTGCCCACTCCTAGTGTGCATGAAGCTTTGGTCGGCCCTCTCGGGCCGGTCAAACTGTCATACGCACTTTGTATGCTCTCCATGCAGGCTGCATTACAGCCTGCATGGAGAACATGCCCAGCCTCCCATTCTCTGGCTGAGCGCCGATCCACGGCACTGCATTGCAGCGTTGTGATTGGCTATCGGGAGGCTGGCAGTCGGGTGCTTCCTGCCCTGCGGGCAAAGAGGATCGAGGAGGAGGAGGAGGAGGAGGAGGCAGACAGGTAAGTGTATTTTTATTTTCACTCCATCCCCTCTCTCCCCCCACGACTCACCCCCCTCACCGCCGGTAAATACCAGCTGCCACTGGATCGGAGACTCAAAGGAGTCAAATCGATGTCTCTAGTGTAGGCCAGAATCATACAGTTATAAAAATAAGTCCATACAGTAAATAAAGTTATATAACAACGCTATGGATGTGGTCCCAACAATGCACAACAAGCTAAAAAAGATCCTGTCACCTATGGGCTGCAAACATGAGCCATTTAGCACTGATGACTGCCTATGGTTCTGTGTGTATTGATGCTGTTGCTGGAAAGTGCCTAACTGACACATTCTTTACCTAGAACGTGAAAATGGTAAGTTAGACATTATCTTTGTATACAGCAATTGAGGGGCCTCTGCTGACACTGCAAACCTTTCGAGCTTACAATCAGGCAGGTAAACAAGCTGTGACTATAGCAAACTTCTACCTCTGCAGCTAATTAATACTGAAGTTCTACAGAGTGACAGGATGGGCCGAGCCTAAGGCTACAATGTAACTGAAGGACAGCTTGCTTGGCAGAATCGGTCCTAGAAGGGGTTGTCATCGAAATACCAAACACAATGAAACCTTTGAGCCTTCAGAATACAAAAAAATATACTTCAGCAGCAATCAAAGAGTGTGTTACATTTGAACGGCTCCTGTCTGTCACTGTGACAGCAGACCGACAGGAGAGAAACATAAAGCACCAAGGGCCAGATGTACAGAGCATTTATTTTTGAGGTTGCAAATGGCCTAATTTGCAGAATCAGGCTGTTTGCGACTGCAAACATGTTTTTTTAAATATACTGACACCTCATTGCAAGTGAGTAAGTTGTTAATCAATTGCAATTTGTGTTTGCGGCAAAAATACGATTCGGTATTTGGAAGGGGCATGTTTAGGGCGTCCATTCCAAATACCAAATCGATATGGTATGTACTAATGATTTGAAACCGAATTCTGGTCACAAAACATTAATAATTTACAGACTACAAACATGTAGTGGTAACCCAGTTGCAAATGGGAAAGGGGTTTTCTAGGGACCGTTCCCCTTTGTGAATGTAATTAGGAGGCAGTGGACCACTGCCTCTTCTTAAACAAACAAAAAAACTAAACAAACTTTTCTTTCTAAATACGGTCACTTTTCCTTTAAGGGAAATGGGCTTAAAAAAAAGTCTGCCTTATTAAAAAGTCATCACAGACATGGTAGTCTGCTGACCCCAGCAGGCCACACTCCCTGTGATGGCTGTGATTCCAAGTGAGTCGCAAATTGATACCTACCTCATCAATAATCATAAAGTAGGTCAGTTAGCGACCCACTAGGAAACACTAAATTACATTTAACACTTCAAGACATTAGGAATTGTGATTTCCAAATAGCGATTCGGTGAGAAGCGCAGTTCCTAATGTTAGTACATCTGACCCCAAATTATCATAATGAAAAGCCTTTCAGTTCCCTCTGCTTCTAAACTAAGGGTTTTGGAACCAATGCAGTAAATTAATGAGGAATGTATTATGACCGACCAGCTTGGATCGTGTCCATTCTTTCACCAACACTGCAGTTTCGCTCTTTGATGTTGCATTTTATGTAAATCCAGCCAAATCTTGCTCACCTCTTAACACAATGTGATGTGACTTTTAGAAAGTCGCTTATCCCTATGGTAACGCATTTCAGGAATGATGTCAGCAAGCCTTTCTGGAACAAAGAGCCTTTGAGTCGGCTTGGCCCTGATTTGACGAAAACACTGTGCTGTAAAAACTGTAAACAGACCAGTCAAAATGGCCAACCCTTTAAATATTGGGTTGTTGGAAAATGCCCGGTGCAAGTACCTTCATCATCTGACAGCTCTGGGGGCATGGCGGATGGGATAGCTCTTACTATTTATCAGTGGCTGCTCCTCGCTAAGGCGGAGGAGTGTCGCTCGACTGAGAAGGTCAAAAAGGTAAAAATAAAATGATAACTCATTGTTATTATTTTATTTTTACGTCCTTGCTCAGCTGGGGCGGGGCGGGACTGCTCTGCTTGCAGGGCAGGGGAGGAGTGGTTTGCCCACTCCTAGCGCGCATGACGATTTGGCCGGGCCTCTCGGACCAGTCAAACCGTCATGCGCACTTTGTATGTTCTTCATGCACGCTGCATTACAGCCTGCATGGAGAACATGCCTCCCAGTCTCTGGTTGAGCGGCGATCCACGGCACTCAGATCAATCACAACGCTGCATTGCAGCAATGTGACTGGCTATCAGGAGGCTGGGAGCCGTGTGCTTCCTGCTTCCTGCCCTACGGGCGAACAGGCCCGAGAGGAGGAGGAGGCAGCAACGGCAGACAGGTAAGTGTATTTTTATTTCCACTCCATCCCCCCTCTCTCCCCCCGTGACCCGCCCCACCAATGGTAAATACCAGCCACCACTGCTATTTATGCATGCCCATTCCTCAATGGACCTCTAATTAGTTGTCCAGTCTAGAGCATTATTTGCGTGAAAAACTCACCTAGTCTCAAGTGGAGGTCTCCCCTGTCTGCTTTGTCACTAGGAACACAGTATCTCTTTTCTGTGCTTGTCGGGGTTAGGGACACCGGACAAATAAGCACTAATGCAACATGGGACACCTCAAGCAAGAGTTATTTGAAGCGGAGAGTGTCAAGGATAATAATAAACAGGGATATTTTAAGGTGATCCTAGGAGGTGGAAGATGTATCAGGGATGTTGGTGGGAACAAGGTACAGTTTGGGAGTAGAGTTGGGGCATTCTTTGTTTTATTTTTTTATGCAGTTTTATATAGCATGAACTTGGCCCAATGGCATTAGAGGGCTTGACATGAGCACTAGAGTACAGTATACAAGGTCAGATTCTTTTTTTATTATTATTAGGCACAGGGAGATTACGTGATTTATCCAGAATCACAGAATGTTGAAAGGACGCTGGCAGTCCCTAATTTGAGCTGGTGGTTATAGGTGGGGCCCAGCGGCACTTAATTGATTCACAAAGGTAAGCTTACACTTTTGCCTACGTTTACACTTTCTGTATTTAACTTTACTACTCTTTCAGTATTCACAAACGATGAATGTAATTTTACTACTAATAATTTTACAAGTGTAATTTTACTACTATAGTAAAATTACACTCATAGTTTGTGAATATCACAACAGTAGTAAAGTTACTACACCAAGTTTAAATTTACACAACAGTGTAAGTTTACCTTTGTGAGCCAGGCATATTTTTCCCTATCCTCACTTTGAACCAGAACAAAAGAGGGAGAACACACAAAGAGGAAAGAAGGAGGAAGAGGAAGATGGAACAAACATAATAAAGGGAGAAAGTAGGAATTGCAAGAGTGAAATAAAGGGGCAACGTCTGGTGGTGGATTAAAGAGGCATGTGGCGGAATCAAGACTACGCAGACTTGGTATTTGGCACCCTGACCTTTGATAGCGCTGGCCACAGAATTCTGAGCAAACTTCTGGGCCCTAGAACTCATTCTTTTACAAATTAAGCACCGGCGGCAGGATTCAGACCTGGATCCCCATTTACAAAGTCAAGTGCTCTGGCTGTTAGGCAACTGCTACTCCCTACCTTTGATTGCATATAGACAAATGAGAAGGCCCAGAGATGTTCGATGGGGCCAATACAATAACTGGGTTCGAATGCAGACCCTTCTGGGATGGGATGACGGGCACAGGGTAGGGATAAAAAAGACAAAGGATGAACAAACTATGTGGCACAGCTGACAGATCATTTGCATGAAAATATTAGTGGTATTATTAATGTTTAAGCATTCATCGAAAGTTATTATCTGGAATGGAATTATTAAACTACTACCATTTACCACACTCGATAGTATTTCTGTGTTCACAGCAAACGGCTGGATACTATTCAGTTTAAATTGGTATCAGGATTGAGCCATGATTGACTATGCATGTTCTATGATGTGCCAATGCAGTTTTGTGTATGATGTTATCTGTGGCCATCAAGTTCCACATTTTAATACGCCACACATGAATCGTCAGGAGGATTCTCTCCCCCATTTAACAAATAACACCTATTTAGCTGATAACAGCTTGATACCATATTCAATGTGTCTTTATTTCAGTGCAGTGGATACAACTTCTTACTTAGGGCCTCCCCAGACAATATATTTTGTTCCTTTGGTATAAAAATGTCAATCCTTGTTAATATTGTATTTCAGTAATGAGAAATTTCAAGACATTTCGAAATATCATGCGCCAAATCTCTCACTGCAAGTAAACCCTTTGGAAATATTCACATATGTTTGGATTATTGTCTTCAGTCCAACAGGTATATATTATTAATGAAAGAGTAGTTTTAACAGTATTGATAATGCTACGTTTTGTGGCTCACTACAGTAGTGAGTGCTGTGCAGGGGCTGCTACTGCTAAACAAAAGTGATGGGGCAAATAATAATAATTATTTTTTAAAAGCACTTCCCTGCCGCTACCGCTGCCGGCTGCCTGGGTGCTCCTCTCTTCCTAGAAGACATCCAAGGGCCAGCACAGGCTCCCAGACTCCCCACACAATCCAGACGCTGCTCTCATGCTATGATTGGTCTGAGCGGCCTGGTTAGGCGCTCACTAAGGGACTGAGAGCCACTTCTCCACCCGGCTGTACAATACAGCTGGGTTGGAGAAATCTAAGTGTGCATGATAGTTTGGCCGTCCTAAGACAACATGTGCTTTCTGTCCATGGAGGACAGCCTGGCCTCGCCCTGCCCTAGACTCGGCAACATCAGCTGTCAGTGAAAAATAAAACGATTATAAAATTGTTTTTATTATCGTTTTATTTTTCATCTGCAGTGGGGCGACGCTCCTCCGCCATTACGGAGGAGCTGCCGCTGGTGCCATGTGTGCAGAAAAGAAAACAACAAGTCATATCTTCGTAGCCAGCACCACAACCGCAGTAGTGTGTTCCATGTGTACGGGAAACAACAATGCAACAGGCCTTCTCTACCTATGCACCCAGGATATGAAAAGTCATCCTCCTATCTATGAGGACCACCTTCAACACTGTTCCTCCCCACAAAAAGATGTAGACACATCTTTTTAAAGAACGCAACATTATGACGCAGTAACAGTCCACTTCTGCACTCGAAACCCAGCTACCCCTCCTCCCAGTATCTGACTGTACCTTTGGTTTCACCCCCTGTATAGCGCTCTGCTATCATTTGGTTTGGTTTGCACCATACAAATACCACACACATACATACATACATAGCCATCCAGCAGGGCTGGAGACACACCAGATTTTCAAAGCACACATTGAGGATTTGCATACCTGCTCTACCCCAATGTTATTTCCAGCCTTGTAAACACTTTTTATACCAAAGGCCTTTTTAGTGCCTTTTAGGCTCCAGCATATTTATCAATTGATTAAACAAAGCACCAAATGTTTGCCTTTAGGCCAAGTTGCAGAGCTCTGAGTCTGGTCGTGTAAATCTAGGAATTTTTTTTTGCTGGTGAGAGACTAACCAAGCTGTTGCATCAAGAGTTATATTCAAAATAGTAAGAGTTTGACAAATGTCTATGGATTGCCGAGTGCCATGATCCCTCCTTGAATAGAAGTGGTCTACACAGTGGCATGGAGAGAGTGTCAAAGTCATCCTTGAAAAGACGCATCTTCTTGTAGGCTGGTGTTAGAAATGGGATTTTTGGTCGGCTAGGGCATGTGCCAAAGTCGGGCAGAAACCACCACTCTAGTCAGGATAAGGGAGTTACACTCCTAAACTAACCCTTGCTCACCCCCTTGGTAGCTTGGCACGAGCAGTCAGGCTTATCTTAGAGGCAGAGTGTAAAGCATTTGCACATAACCAACAGTAATACAGTGTAAGCACTACAAAAGGACACCACACCAGTTTAGAAAAATATCCAATATTTTTATATACTTAAGACAAGACCAAATACGATAAAAATCCACAAAACAGTACTTGAAAATCTTCGGTTATCAAAATACGCTTAAAAAACAGTTCCTTGATGTTGATAGCTCCGTCCGGGGCTATCACGGCGTCGTGAGCAAACAAATCCAAACAGTTCTGGCTGACCGTGGCGTTGCGGGCCAGCTATGGTGTCGGGAAGACCCGCAAACAGTACCTTTCAGAAATGCAGGGCGTCGGCGACCTCTCGTTGAGCTTCCGAAAGCACGGCGTCCGCAGGCGTCGGTTCCGGAGAACGGTGCAGGAGTCATCGGGGCCCTCGAAGTCACACGCGTTGCAGATCGAACTCCTCTCTGTTGAAGTCAGGAGCGATGGCGTCGGCAGGCGTCGGGTGCTGCGGCGCGAAGTGTAGCGGTGCAGCGTGCGGTGCCCTCAGGTCGCGGTGCGAGCAGCGGCTCGGTGGCGGCGTCAGATGACGTCGTCGATGAGACCAGGGTCGTGGTGCGAAGTGAATGCGGTGCTCGTCGCGGTGCTGGCAGGTTGCGGTGCAAGCAGTGGCGGTGTCGTTGCTGAAGCGCTGTCGTCGGTTGACGAACTGGAGTCGATGGCGCCGGCAGGCCAAGGCTGCGGTGCTGGATGAGGGCGGTGCTTCGTGTAACTTTACGAGCGGTGCCCCCGAACCACGGTGCAAGCAGCGGCGTAGATTTCGGCGTGGAGCGTCGTCGTCTGGGATACCAAGGCGTCGTCGTGAAGCGAGGCGGTGCGGAAAGCGGTGCCCACAGGTCGCGGTGCGAGCAGCGGCTCGTTGGCGGCGTCAGCAGACGTCGTCGGTGAGACCAGGGTCGCGGTGCGGCGGTGCCCTCTGCGGTGCCTTCAGGACACGGAGTCGGCAGCGGCGTCGTAGACGGCATCGGGTTGCTTTTTCTTCTGTTGCAGCACAACACACACAGTCCCCAGTGCTGACGGCAGAAGAACTTGAAGTCTTTGCTGTTCCTGAGACTTCTTGAACAGGGGGCAAGCTCTACCTCAAGCCCTTGGAGAAACTCACAAAAGTAGATTGCAGAAAGTCCAGTCCTTTCACTGCCCAAGACGGAAGCAGCCACTGCAGGCCAACACAGCAAAGCACACAGCAAAGTGGTAGTTGCTCCTCACAGCTTCTCCAGCTCTTCTTCTTGGCTGTCTTCTTGGTACAAAAGAGTTCTAAAGTTCAGAGGTCTGGGCCCCAATATTTAAATCCCAAAATCCTTTGATCTCTTAGGCAGAGAGTGTCTGTGCCCAGCCAGAACCAGTTCTGCCTCCTCTGGTGTGACTTCCTGGCAGGAGGTGGAGACGGCATTGTCAGAGGCAGACCAGGCCCTTTGAGGTGCAAGGAAATCTCCTCCCCTTCCCCAATTGCAGCCCAGGTCTATTCAGCCCTTTCCTGACCCACCTAGACTATCTGGAGCCACTCCTGCTCCCCAGCCTTCTGTCATCCAAAACCCAGACAGGCAATCCACATTCCAGCAGAGGCACACGGGATGACTGAGCAAGAAAATACCTACTTTCTAAAAGTGGTATTTTCAAACACAGAATGTAAAAATCACCTTCACTAAAAGATGCATCTTTAGATTCTGAGTTCAGGCATACTAAACTTTATTTTCCTACCTAGTTTCCAGGGCCAGTTATGTTTATAAGATGTTATAAACAAACTTCCCATTCTGTCCTATGGGGAACAGGTAGCCTTGCAATAGTGAAAAACGAAATTGGCAGTAATTCACTATCAGGACATGCCACACACACCAGGGCATGTCCTACCTTTCACATACACTGCACCCTGCCCACAGGGGTACCTTGGGCCTACCTTAGGGGTGGCTGACATGTAAAAAAGGGAAGGTTAGGGACTGGCAACTGTGTGCACTGGCCAAGTCGACATGGCAGTTACAAACTGCGCGCAGACTCTGCAATGGCTGGTCTGAGTTACCTTTTCTGGGCTACTCACGTGGGTGGCACAACCAGTGCTGCAATCCCACTAGTAGCATTTGATTTACAGGCCCTGGCACACTCAGTGCACTTTACTAGGGACTAACAAGTAAATCAAATATCCAATCATGGAAACACCAATCCATAACACAATTTACACAGAGAGAATATGCACTTTAGCACTGATTAGCAGTGGTAAAGTGCCCAGAGTCCTAAAACCAACACAAACAGGTCAGGAAAAAGTAGGAGGAAGTGTCTTGTGGATTGCTACCTGCCTTGTTATGTTGGCCTAGGCCTGGCTGCCATGCTGCTTTTCTTTGCGCACGTTACACTGAGCCGGGCCTTCCTCGCCCTTTGCTCGTGCCAAGTTCTTTTGCACTGTCTGCATTTTCTGTTGTTCACCTTTTTGGGCTCAGTCTGCACAAACATGTACAAGGTCGCATAACAATGTATTTCGGTTCTTCCTGATATGGCCAGTCTCGCGCACCCAGACATAACATTAGGTGCAATTGCCATGAAGAATTTGGTATGCTTTTAATACTGTGGTTTACTAGCGCTTAACACACTTGGAGAAATCCCTTACAGTGAGAAGAGCTATGATGTCCTGCTGATGTAATTCTGCATCTAGAGACTGAGGTATGGGGGTTCGCTAGTCAAAGCCCAAAGGTCTTCTATATTATAATAAACTATCTTACTGCAAGGGAGGGTGGTAATGTTATTTATACGTTTATCCACTGAGCTCTGAGATGCTTTCCCCGTTTGTATTCTATGGAATTGTAACCATGCTGCTTATATTAGTCATATGCATTATGCTATTAGTACTGACACGTGTACTGTACATTAGAGCACGTAAGTTGGAATAAACATTTTAACCTATCCAGTGTCTCTTCCTACGCACCTTGTGGACAAGTACGAGTGAGTGACGAAAGAGTGTTCTTGCTTTTGTGAGTCCTGAGATAAAGATACCGTGTTCTGGGTTGTCCAAACATTAGTACTTGTGTGCTAATGGGATGCTAAGCTAGTTGGGTTGGGGTTTTTGGGTGCTACGGTATATGGTGGCAAACCACTGTATTCCGGGGTCCCATTTTCCTGTGCATAGCTCTGTGTATGTGCAGAAACCTTATGACATGGCGCGACCACCGTGGGGCTGCTTATCTGCGAGACGCTTGAGTAGTACTTGTGCTTGTCCACAAACCCCTCGCGTATGCTTCCGGAGGCGTATGTGACGGTGATACCTCCTATATTGAATGTTTTATAGGTTCTTTCAAGCTTGATAATATTAAAAAAGGTTAGTTAACAGACCCATTTTTGTGCTCCCTGTTAGGTTGTCGAATATAATTGTTTAGTCATGGCTGGTGTGGCGATAGCTGCACATAGTCGAGGAGCACTCCGAGAACACTTAGCTGTGTATGGAGTGCCCGATACAGGGGTCGAGTTGGTCTTTGTGGTTCAAGCCGATGCGGCTTATCACTTTGAAGTGTTTTACACTTGGATCACTTTTGAGGCGGTGGATGCAGGTGATAAGCTGTTTCATGAATATAAACCCACCGTTATTCCTGCTGCATATCGACCCTATACCACTCTTGAAGTACCTCTCACGGCTTGGCAGCACCGTGTTTGGTTTAATGGCGCCCTACCACAACCAACTACCGCAGTTCGTTTAGGCCCCTTGTCAATTCAGGGGGCCACTTGGCCTGTATTGGCCGGGTATACCCCGCATCCGAATTATCTGGCATTACCGCTTGCGGAACTGCGCACTATGCATACCGAATTGGTACGAGTGCATCGAGCCCTAGTGACATACGTTACAGGTAGCCTCCATGGAGCTGCTCCTGTAGTCGCAGGCCAACCAGCTATAGCCGCTGGAGTGACCATAAGTCCTGTCATGGTAAATTCTGTGATGGGCAAACGTCCACAAAATAAGGACGACTATCCTTACTGGCTTGCAGAAAAGTTCGATCAGATAGAAGCAGTGTTTCCACATACATCCCCAGTAGATAAACACCGCATCCTCACGATAAGTTTGCCAAAAGACATAATCCCCGATTTGACATCATGTGAAAACTGGGGTAAGGTATTCGCAGCAGTATATTCAAAATGTTTTGGAACTCCTTCCATGACGGTTCTACCCTCTGTAATTAAAAAAGTACAGGATGAACATGGCCCTGAAGCGGCTGTGGAATTAGGGATGAGACTAGTGGGAGTGTTTGATGTAGTAGCTGAGCTGATCCTTGGAAATGTCAAGGGCGATGCTATGAACTTTCAAGTAGCGAATGCTTTGGCTTTGGTCCCAGAGTTGGACAGGCCTCGCGAATTACCGAAAATAATAGCCCGGGCTTATAAAACAATTGGAAGAAATAGCCTAGGCAACAAGCCTTTTGTAAAAATGCAAACTCAATCGCAAACACAAGTTATACAAACAAAAAGTGCATCTGAGAAAGATGATAAACCGGTCTTCACTAAAAAGAGTTGGAGACAGAAAAAACAGGGTAAGCAACAAAAGAAGCCGGGGTCGAGAGGCGCTTCCCCAGTTTCGGTTTCTTCTGAACGTACTTATGATTTACGTGATAGGTCAAGGATTAAATCACCAGAAAGGTTTCAGAGCTCTGATACGCGTTCTCCTCGTTCTTCACAGGCCCAGACGTCGTCACAGGCTGGTGGAGGAGGACGGCAAGATAGAGGAAGGGGCCGAGAGGCTCCCCAGGAGCGAGACCAACCTCGACAACAAGTCAGAGGGAAAGCAGAAGACTTTCATCTTCCTCGACCGCAATTTCAGAAGAAAAAGGTTGCCGCTGTCACAGCGAAATATGCCTCAGACCGTGAGAATGAGACTCCAGAATTGGACGTGGGCAGTGACCCTCCTAGACAGCGCCGCGGAAGTTACCATAGTGCGGGAGGCGCTACGTCCTCATATGGAGGCGACAGCAACTGAAACATTCGTTACTGTAGAGACAGCTGACACGAGAGTGGCACCCCCTGACAGACTATATAATATAGTTATACAAATTGAAGGTGACATACCGCGTGAAATAAAAGGGATTTTTTGGGAAAATCTAACCTCTTCATATGACATTTTGTTAGCAGAGGTGGATTGGCCACCCCCATTCGTTTTAGCTGCACATAAAGGAGAGGAGGTAATCCTTCCAAGCTTTTCACGGCATGTCCCAAAAGACAAAGCTGAAGCACTTGCAGCTGAGTGGGCTGTGTACCTGGCACCAGCGTTATACCGCAACCATGTGGGATGGGATGAAGAATCACCTCCTCATGCAATACCTTTGCGGTCACTACCGCAGCCACAACCCCAATATCCCATCAAACGGCAGGCAAAAGGCCCCGTCTCCGAAATTCTGACACAGTTGGAATATCAGGGAGTAATTGAACCATGCGTATCACCTATGAACAATCCCCTTTTCGTGGTTTCTAAACCCGATGGATCGTACCGCTTAGTTTTGGATTACCGGCATTTAAATACTCATTGTCGGAACTTTGCGGTGCAAAATACACACAGTTCTGCGCTTGTAGACAGTCTTGTTCGTAAAAAATACAAAACGACACTTGACCTTTCAAACGGTTTCTACACGCACAACCTAGCCCCGGAGAGTGGTCAATGGACCGCATTCACTTCCGGTGGTAAATTATTCCAGTTCCGGCGTTTACCCATGGGCTACAAAAATAGTCCGGGTATATTCGCCGCCCGTGTTGTTTCTTTGTTAAATGACATTGATCAAGACGCATGTTCGTACGTAGATGACATCTATCTGACGGACGACGAGTTATATCAGCATCTGTCCCGTGTGGACCGCATTATTCTTGAATTTGCGGAGCAGGGTTACAAATTTAACTTTGCTAAGTCACACATTGCTGAATTTACCGTTCTGTTCTTGGGCTATGAGCTCAATAACGAAGGTAAGGGCTTAGCCCCACATTTCTTGGAAAAATGTGCACATTTGTGCCCCCCAAATACTCTGAAGAAGCTTCAGTCTTTGCTGGGTTTCCTGAACTTCGGGCGTACTTACATTCCCGAATATGCCCAGCGTATCAAGCCTTTGTATGCTTTGATACAACCTACTTATTCAAGGTCTTGCTGGCTGCCTGAGCATACCTCAATTCTGCAGTCTTTGCAGACAGACCTTTTAGAGTCTAAATATCTTTTGACTCGTGATAACCACACAAACCTGGTGATTAGAATAATTCCGGGGGCGGTGGGATTCACCTATTTGACCTTTAATGAAGGTGATACAGTACCTATCGCATACAAGTCACATCTGTACACTTCCGCTGAATTGCGCTTTACATCTGTCGAAAAAGTTCTAACTGCAGTGCAAATGGCGATTCTAAAAGAACGCGCACTGGCACAGGGAAAGCGGATTCTAGTGGTAACACCCTGTCCTGCCCTAGAGGCAGTAACAAAGGCAAGTGTACCGAACTCAAAAGCAATGCATCCCCGTTGGATACAATGGGCTACATCCTTGACGTCTTCGGACGTCACTTTTGTTTTTGATTCTTCTCTTCAGACTCAGGAGTTTTTGCAGTATGAATTCGTTCATCCTCCTCCTTTGTTTTTACTACCGCTTGAGGATTACAAATGTGTGATCTACACCGATGGTTCGGCGCAACCGGCCACTGGGTCCAAGCACGCTTATTCAGCTGCATGTGCTATTGTTGCGGGTTCCTTTGTAGATGGAAAGTTCAAATCCTCTGCAGTGCATACTCGCACACTTGGAGATAGTACCGCACAATTGGCCGAGCTGCATGCATTGCTACTTGCACTTGAGTTCGCTTCTCAGGATGAGACCACTCTTATTGT
Source organism: Calotriton arnoldi (assembly GCA_963921515.1). NCBI lineage: Eukaryota > Metazoa > Chordata > Amphibia > Caudata > Salamandridae > Calotriton > Calotriton arnoldi. The sequence goes on along the minus strand of CAWUFW010001528.1, from coordinate 1,543,896 downwards.
ATGTGATTCTTTTTACTGTGTACAATCTTACAATGACAATCTGTTTTTCTGGTCGAAAAACGACTACAAGGACGCAAAAGGGAGCACAATTAAGCATAAAATGCTTTGGGTTCGAGTGGCAGAATTGCAACAACGTCTGCCCCTCACACAGGTGGTTCACACCTTAGGCCATCAGCGGGTGGGCGCACACGCTATTGGTAACGATCTGGCAGATGAAGCTGCCCGTTCAGCAGTAGTCACGTGTTCAGTAGCAGCGGTTACCAGGTCCATGTCTAAAATAGACCCTGTTATTTTAGCAGCTATTGCTGCAACCAAGGAAGGTGATAATTACCCTACAGGTTTCCCTTCCAAGTATTCTTACACATTAAGTCCCGATCAGGTTCCTTATGTAACTATACCTGACGTTGGAGATCGGCTGATCCCCAACGCGGACCGCAGGAGTGCCTTGATATCAGCTGCACACGAAGGCATGGCTTCGGCTCATGCAGGTGTGTCAGCTACAGTTTCCATCTTGCAGCAGCGTTATTGGTGGCGTGGATTGTATAAAGACACCCGTGCTTTTGTGCTTTCTTGCGACGTTTGTCAACAGATTAAGCCTTCCACGGTAACACGTCCACCACAAACACCGCTCTGCATTGCTAACAGACCCTTTGGGTGTGTTTACTTGGATCACTGCGGTCCATTCTCATCAGACACTGCCTATAAATACATCTTAGTGGCAGTGGACTCGTGCACACGGTTTCTCTGGGTCTGGCCACAACGGAGTGCTGACGCCCGAAATGTAATCAGGGATTTGCGTGTCTTTGTGGGAATTTTCGCATGCGGCACCTTCCATTCGGACCAAGGTCCAGCGTTTGCCTCTAGGGCTTACAAGGATGCAATGGCTTCGCTTGGGGTGCGGGTGAAATTTTCGTCTCCGTATAGGCCTGAGGGCAACTCTATCGTTGAACGAATGAACCGTGACTTAAAGCAATCCTTAACAGCTAGGGTTATAGGTACTGGCAGGAACTGGCTGGCCCATTTGTATACCGTTCAGCGTGCACTTAATAATCTCCCTAGAAGACCTCTGGGTGGGCGGACCCCATACGAAATGCTCTTTGGCATAAGAATGTTTGTGCCTGACCTTGAGGGTCCAGACATCGCGGCGCAATCCGCCAAGTTTGATGTAGATAACCATTCTGCTATGTTACAGGACTTACAAGAAGCCCGAGACAAACTTGCAACTACACATTTACCTTCAGCCACAGATCCTGCGTTGCAGATTCCGGTAGCCGGCTGGCTTCCGAAAGTTGGAGAACTGGTTCGAGAGAAGGTTGAAAACAAAAAAGAATTTGGCCCCTCTTTTCGTGCACCGGTTCCAGTTCTGGGCTTGAAGGGAACACGTACAGTCATTTTACCACCGCTTCCTGGTCGCAAAGAGAACAGATACATCTCAGTTGAAAATGTCAAGCTACAGCGCCTGGCCGATCCTGAATAGTGTCACACCAGCGGTCTCTTGTCCTGCCATTTATCGGACATATGTTCATAGTCCATCTGCACGAACGATCGCTGATGCTGTAATTGAGATGGTTGATTTGCCTGAAACTACGATTGATCCCCAACTCTCCACCAATATCGACGAGGACGAGTATACTTATCCTGCATCAGAATCGGTGGCACATCAACCAACAACGCCACTAAGCCCGACTCGTTATTCCTTTGATTCGGATTCCACATCTTCAAAAGTTCCATCCAAGTTCAGTATTTTTATATCCTGGTTTAGAGACAATTTTTTGATTCCCCCTGGACATACATCTGGTTGGTACTTTTCTTGATATTTTTGTTCATGTCCATTGGCTTTGTCACAGTGTTTTTTCTACTAATCAATGGTCACTATTTACCTGAACGCTCTGCTGTAGACTATGTTTCTGGAACTTTGGCTCCTCATTCCTCGTCTCACATCATGAAGCGTGACCACACATTTGTGAACATTTCAGCCTTCCCAGTTGCTGATGGCATCGTATGGGATGCAGTGAACTATCAAATCCATGGTCCGACGGAAATTATTAATGTACCTAATGTCCTTCGTGTTTCAATGGGTGATGTAGTACAAAATAATATTCATTCTGATGATTGGGATGTGCATGCCGTTGAAGCATTGTTTGCCGATTTAAAATATTATGCATCTTTTAATGCTGAAGATTTATATATGAATTCTGCTAATTATGCCGATTTGTATTGTTACCAACATTGGGGTAATCATTTTCTCCATAAGCCCAGTGCCCTGCGTAGTTCTGTTAACTTTACCCAATGGGAACATTGTCCAAACCCCTTGCCAGGTAGCTCTCAAACTCTTCGAAATAAGTTTAATTATTTTACTGATTTTAATCGGTCGAACCCTGCATCCTATTATTTTAGACTTAATAACACATCAACTCAGAAAATTATGTTGACACACACCAAATTGCTTTATTCAGGTTCCTTTCTGAGTGCCCTAGCTGTGGGTGGTTATGAGTACTGGGATAATACAGTGGATTTAAAATCTATTTGGGGCTCCAAGCCATGGCAGGTACAGGGAACCGAGGCGTTGCATCGTGCTTGCCTCATCCCTACCCAAATTATGTTCCTAAATGCTTCCATCTATCAGACTACATGTTGGGGCTTAGCAACCACTAAACAATTGAATACGCCATCAATACCATCCCTGTCGAGTTTTCCAAATGAAAGCTCACGATTCAATATGTCCCTCGTGTCCCTGCAGGCAATGTTACAAAATAATTCGTTTAATGTTTCTGAGCTGGTTCAGTCACCCTGGTTAGTATGGCCTATATCATCTAATGCATGTCAAATGCGTTTTCATGATACTGGTGCTAGCTACACACAGAATAGGCCTGATCCGAGGTTTACTGATGCCCGTACTGTCACTACATACTCTGTTGGTAAATTATGCAAACAATGGCTGCAACATTCGTCCCTTGATTCTGTTAAACAACATTTGTCCCTCCTTACAGGCAATATTGATCTGTCCGACTTTGTTTTGGGACCTCGTGGTCCCCGACCTAAGAGATTCATTTATGAAACGTATAATGAACTCTGGAAGCTATCACAAATGGAAGCTGCTTCCCGTCTTCGGGAAATAGATCAAGCAAATATGGAAAAGGTGCTTGCTGTTGTTGACAATAGTATTAATACCCTGTCTTCTCGCATTTACACTTTAGAGAATATTGTGTCCTCTGTTGTTGATATTGTACAAGATGATGTTTCTGTGTTATATCATGGTCAGAATCAATTGCGCTCAGTTATGCAGTTTGCATGGACTTTACAAACACTTAAGTTAGGTAAAGTGCCTTGGCATTTCTTGAACACCTCTGCCTTATTTCTACCTTTTAACTTAACTGATAAACAGCAATTTATGTCCATGAAGGATGCAACTTACACTCTATTACATATCGAAAAGGTGGATCCATTGCCGTTCTCTGTTGCAGAACTCGATTCTGCTGTATGGCTAGTCCATGGGGTTATAGCTTTACCATTTTCCTTGTTTGAATTTGACTCGTGCATGAAACATTATCCTGTGGGCCGTTACCGGCCATTGGGCAGTGCTTTCCTGCATGAACTCTGGTCCTTGCCTTTCATGTATAAATGCCTTCGGGACGGCAAGGAAGTCTTTCTCACGGGGGAGTACTGCGACTCGACTATAGGTCATTCGCTTATTTGTAAACACATTAAATTGCATGGCTCATGTAGCGTTTCCTCTCCTAATCTTGCTTGTGTGCTGAAAGGTATTCCTGCTCCTGTTATTTCTCCTACTTTCACTCTCCTTTCCAATGGTAGTTATTTACTTTTAAATAACGAAAACTGTTGTGGCCTGCAGGCTGGCATTCCTTACATTGTAACAGTTTCGCACAGGGTTGTCTGCTGCAAAAATGTGCTTTTTCCTCCCCCTCATGGCAAGGTTGATATCTCTATTTGGCCTTCCATCCCTACCATGGAAGCAGATTTCAATAGACTGAGCAGAATAAAGGCACTATTATTAAACGAGGAAGTTATGCTCACGTCCGCCCGGGAGACATTCATTCTCCAGGTGGCGAGTACCCACAGTGAAATACAGGCCCTTTTAAACACTAATCTCCCCCAACATTTTGGGGAGTTAATACATCGTATTTTTAACGCATCTAACACTGAAGGCCTAGTACACTTTTTTAAGGTCGTTGGGTCGGGCTTGGTGTCCTCCTTCCAAACTATTTTTGGTGTCATCCCGGCTTTCATACATTCTATATTTTCCAGTGTCTTTGGCGGTTTCCCATTGATCCTCGCTTTAGCGGCTGGTGTCTTGCTCTTAATTTGCTTTCTGCGCAATGGCTGCTCCCCGATGGGACCTGCTCGATCCAGAACGCCTCCAGCTGCTCCGTGAGCGCCTTTTGGCCGGTTTTGGTGTCTTGCCATTGGCGACACTGAGTGTGTCATATACTCTTTCATTTCGCTTTGCGTATTTCACTTGCGTGCAACCTGTGATGACTTGTGTCCGCTGTCCTTTCACCTGGACTCTGGATTATTGCCTCTCCAATTCGTCATTGTCTGTTCCGGATTTTGTTCAGTTGATGGGTCCCTTAGAGGCCCATGAGCAGGACTGTTCCGTCGCTGGCTGTATGGCGCGTGCGGCTGCACTGGGGATTTTGGCGCAATGGGATATCTGGGCGGCTGCCCAGGATCTCCTACAACGAAGCTGTTTCAATTATCACGCAAGCTGTCCCGCATTGCTTCTGGATGCTCCCTTTGCTGAGGAGCATTCCTGCTCTTTTGAACTCATGGATTGGATGGCATCTATGTTTTTTGACGATTCCAATGATGAACTCTTGGAGGGTATGGCTTTTTTCTGCACTTTCACTTTCATGGATTGACCTGCCCTTCGCCGTTTGGGCGCTCCCTGTGCTCCGACGTCTATTTTTCTCCTCTGATGGGCCTCTGTCCTGGCCGCCGGACTGTCCAGGGGAGGGTGTCTTGTGGATTGTTACCTGCCTTGTTATGTTGGCCTAGGCCTGGCTGCCATGCTGCTTTTCTTTGCGCACGTTACACTGAGCCGGGCCTTCCTCGCCCTTTGCTCGTGCCAAGTTCTTTTGCACTGTCTGCATTTTCTGTTGTTCACCTTTTTGGGCTCAGTCTGCACAAACATGTACAAGGTCGCATAACAATGTATTTCGGTTCTTCCTGATATGGCCAGTCTCGCGCACCCAGACATAACATTAGGTGCAATTGCCATGAAGAATTTGGTATGCTTTTAATACTGTGGTTTACTAGCGCTTAACACACTTGGAGAAATCCCTTTCAGTGAGAAGAGCTATGATGTCCTGCTGATGTAATTCTGCATCTAGAGACTGAGGTATGGGGGTTCGCTAGTCAAAGCCCAGAGGTCTTCTATTATTATAATAAACTATCTTACTGCAAGGGGAGGGTGGTAATGTTATTTATACGTTTATCCACTGAGCTCTGAGATGCTTTCCCCGTTTGTATTCTATGGAATTGTAACCATGCTGCTTATATTAGTCATATGCATTATGCTATTAGTACTGACACGTGTACTGTACATTAGAGCACGTAAGTTGGAATAAACATTTTAACCTATCCAGTGTCTCTTCCTACGCACCTTGTGGACAAGTACGAGTGAGTGACGAAAGAGTGTTCTTGCTTTTGTGAGTCCTGAGATAAAGATACCGTGTTCTGGGTTGTCCAAACATTAGTACTTGTGTGCTAATGGGATGCTAAGCTAGTTGGGTTGGGGTTTTTGGGTGCTACGGTATATGGTGGCAAACCACTGTATTCCGGGGTCCCATTTTCCTGTGCATAGCTCTGTGTATGTGCAGAAACCTTATGACAGAAGAAGCAAAAAGTTTGGGGATAACCCTGCAAAAAGGGCCATTTCCAACACAACCCCCTTCCAGCCTATAGCCAGGGTAGACCAATCCATACCTCGATGGACTTCCCTGCTTGGGGCGATAGAACATGGAACCTGGCCCGCAACAGCAGGGTTTTCTTCCCGTTCTATGTGTGCCTGAACCTAGTTGGATTCCTCTATCTATACTCTCAGGGCCCACTAAGCTGACCCATGGGGAACCCTTCTCCTCACCTGTGGACCCCATCTGCGCAGCACCTAAACTTACTTTGCTCACAGATGTGTCCCAACAGGCAGTGAGTACCCACATGGCCAACACAATGATGTGGCCCAGTCCAGCCCCGGGGTGTGACTCCTGCCCCCCTCCCAGGGGCAACTCTGTCCACCGGGACAGCCAGCCACAGTGGCCACTGACAATTGTCAGTGAGGAGAGCCAGGCCTTATGCCTTTCCGGCCACTCCAACCACTGTGGCGTCAGAGAGTGGGGGGCGGTAGCCCCAGGTGCCTGGCATCCTTTCTCCACTCTCCCCCCTGCCAAGTCAGGTATGGCATCCTGACACTGGCCCACCAGCCCAGGGTCTGTACCCTGCGGCTGGACAGGAGACTGGGGTGGGCTCTCCCACACCCTCTCCCTGGGGCTCTGAACCCTCCCACCTGGAGCGGTACCCCCTTCCAGAATTGTCAGGGCACCTGTGGTAGGTGTCCTGCACAATTCACCCACCAGTTCAGGGGTGCTATCCTGCAACTGGTACACCAGCCCAGGGTCTGTACCCTGGGGCTGAACCAGGGACTGGGGTGGGCTCTCCCACACCCGGTCCTCCCCCCCTGGGGCTCTGTACCCTCCCACCTGGAGCGGCACCCCCAGAAGACAAACTGGTAGGGGCACTGTTAGCAGTCGCCCCTTCCCCCAGGTCAGGGGGGACACCCTGAACCTGGTCCTCCAACCCAGGGTCGGTACCCTCCGGCTGACCAGAGGTCTCGGGCGAGGCTCTCCTCCCCTCACCTCTCCTTCTGGGGTCCTGCACTCTCCTCCCAGGAGAAGCACCCCCAGAACCAAAAACAGTCAGGACGCTGGAACCGGACCTCCTACACAATTCTTCCACCAGTTCAGGGCCTTGACCCTGCAACTGATCCACCACCCTCGGATCTAAACCCTCAGGTTGAACCGGGGTCAGAGGCGAGGACTCCCTCCCTCTGCACCCCCTTCCAGAGTTCTGCACCCTCCCACCTGGAGTGGTACCCGTAGAAGACAAACCGGTCAGGACACCGCTTACAGTCGTCCTTCCCTCCAGGTCAGGCAGGACCTGAACCTGGCCTCCCAACCCAGGGACTAAACCCTGCGGCTGAGCACCCGCCCGGCGCACCAGGACTTCCTTGGGAGCACGCATGCCCCCCTGAGGGTAACACATGACTCATGTGTTGTGTGACAGTCTGCCTGGTGCAGATCTCCCGACCCCTGTCCATCTGACAGTGTGCGAAGATCCCCCAGGACAGAAGTGGTGTCACCATGGTCACTCTTAGGAGGCTCAGCCCTTCTGGCTAGCCCCTGTCCCACTGGTTTTCCCACTGGGGAACGCATCCCCCTCTCACCCCTCAATCTGGACTTCTGCACCCTCCACTTAGGAGCGGCACCGCCAGACACCAGAACCGCTGGAGCTCTGTTTACAGACATTCCACGTTCTCCTGACAGTAGGAGATCCCCCTCAACAGACGGCCTACCAGTACAGCCTAGGCTCCCCACCTGGTGTTCCCTCCTGGAACCACCCAGGCTTTGGGACTGGGTTTTGGGCACCTTGGGCCGCAGCCCATTCCCACTCCTTCTCCGCGGAGATAGGACGTGAGTCCCTACACCCTTCCCACGACACCGGGACCTATCTGGGCTATCACAAACCTTTCCCACCACCCTTGGTTGGGAAATACCTAAGTCACTTCCTTCCGGGTCACCCCCAGATGCTTCTCCAGACCCTCTGGAATCCACCAAAAGGTCTGCCTCCAGTGCAAGCTACCTGGGGTCAGAGAACTCACACTCCACTTGGTGTTGGCATAGCTCTGGAAAACAGGGACTTAAAATATGCTCACCAACAATTGAATCACACAGCCCCACATATGTGTTTACCAAACTACCCTTCACCCAACCATCCAGTGCCTCAGACAAGTACCCCACATCATTCTCACAAGACTGGTGAGACAGTGTCTGACTGTTGCTGTCCCTCAACCCATACTCTTCTGGCTGGCCTCCATACTCACTTACCAGGGCTTCTATCATGGGGGAACCCCTCTCCCTGCACCTCTCATCTAGAGTCAGTAGTGTCCCTCCCACTACCAGGAAAATGATCCCCTGTGCCAGTTCCCCAATACACCTCAGGGACACTGAGCACCACTGGAGTTACCTCACAATCCTGAACCACCTGGTGTATGTCAACCCCCTCCTTGAAGCAGGGCCCCAAATCTGTGTGTGTGTGTACCTCATCCTCAGTACTGGACCTAACACTTTTGCTGCCACCATCTGGCTGGGCCTAGCCCTACTGGCTTCCCAGTCCAGCTCTCTCATTTTAAACTCGTGGTCTAACATCATCTTCCTTTCCTCCATGGCTATTCTTTTGTCTTCCCTCTCACTTTCTATCCTGAGTATCTCCAACTCAAACTTCCTCGCTTCCTGCCTGTCCTCCAGCTCCTCTGGGGACAGGCCACTGCTGCCTGGCGGGTACTCCCCCTCCCAAAAGTACATCCACCCTTGGAATATGCTCCTCCGCCTCTCCACCGAGATCACCAGACTGCTCGCTGGCATGTCTAGCTGCTACCCAGGCCCTCAGCGCCTTTTGTAGCTCCTCCTTCCTAGTGAGGCCTCTGATTTGGACTTTTAGGTTTCTGCAAATTGATTTCAATTCCCTAACATTGTAGGATTCCAACCTATCCTCCTCAAAGGCAATTTCCAGGGATGCAACAGATGATGCTCTTGACTCAGGCATGATGAAGTAGCAAGTTCAAACTGGCAAGATCAAAAATAGGCCAAAAAGAAAAAGAACCAGTATGTGGCACGTAATGGTCTGCGATATGGTAGTAGTGCACACCAATCACTGTAAGTCAAGTGCAAACGCAAGTCCTAACCTCACCGCTGACAACCAATGTTAGAAATGGGATTTTTGGTCGGCTAGGGCATGTGCCAAAGTCGGGCAGAAACCACCACTCTAGTCAGGATAAGGGAGTTACACTCCTAAAATAACCCCTGCTCACCCCCTTGGTAGCTTGGCACGAGCAGTCAGGCTTATCTTAGAGGCAGTGTGTAAAGCATTTGCACATAACCAACAGTAATACAGTGTAAGCACTACAAAAGGACACCACACCAGTTTAGAAAAATATCAAATATTTTTATATACTTAAGACAAGACCAAATACGATAAAAATCCACAATACAGTACTTAAAAATCTTCGGTTATCAAAATACGCTTGAAAAACAGTTCCTTGATGTCGATAGCTCCGTCCAGGGCTATCACGGCGTCGTGAGCAAACAAATCCAAACAGTTCTGGCTGACCGCGGCGTCGCGGGCCAGCTACGGTGTCAGGAAGACCCGCAAACAGTACCTTTCAGAAATGCAGGGCGTCGGCGACCTCTCGTTGAGCTTCCGAAAGCACGGCGTCCGCAGGCGTCGGTTCCGGAGGTCGGTGCAGGAGTCGTCGGGGCCCTCGAAGTCACACGCGTTGCAAATCGAACTCCTCTCGGTTGAAGTCAGGAGCACTGGCGTCGGCAGGCGTCGGGTGCTGCGGGGCGAAGTGCAGTGACCTCGGTGGCGGCGTCAGATGGCGTCGTCGTTGAGACCAGGGTCGTGGTGCGAAGTGAATGCAGTGCTCGTCGCGGTGCTGGCAGGTCGCGGTGCAAGCAGCGTCGTCGTCGTTGCTGAAGCGCTGTCGTCGGTTGACGAACTGGAGTCGATGGCGCCGACGTCGGTAGGCCAAGGCTGCGGTGCTGGATGAGGGCGGTGCGTCGTGTAACTTTACGAGCGGTGCCCCCGAACCACGGTGCAAGCAGCGGCGTAGATTTCGGCGCGGAGCGGCGTCGTCTGGGATACCAAGGCGTCGTCGTGAAGCGAGGCGGTGCGGAGTGCGGTGCCCACAGGTCGCGGTGCGAGCAGCGGCTCGGTGGCGGTGTCAGCAGGCGTCATCGGTGAGCCCAGGGTCGCGGTGCGGCGGTGCCCTCTGCGGTGCCTTCAGGACACGGAGTCGGCAGCGGCGACGTAGACGGCGTAGGGTTGCTTTTTCTTCTGGTGCAGCACAAAACACACAGTGCCCAGTGCTGAAGGCAGAAGAACTTTAAGTCTTTGCTGTTCCTGAGACTTCTTGAACAGGGGGCAAGCTCTACCTCAAGCCCTTGGAGAAACTCACAAAAGCAGATTGCAGAAAGTCCAGTCCAGTCCTTTCACTGCCCAAGACAGAAGCAGCCACTACAGGCCAACACAGCAAAGCACACAGCAAAGTGGTAGTTCCTCCTCACAGCTTCTCCAGCTCTTCTTCTTGGTAGTCTTCTTGGTCCAAAAGAGTTCTAAAGTTCAGAGGTCTGGGCCCCAATATTTATATCCCAAAATCCTTTGATCTCTTAGGCAGATAGTGTGTGTGCCCAGCCAGAACCAGTTCTGCCTCCTCTGGTGTGACTTCCTGGCAGGAGGTGGAGACGGCATTGTCAGAGGCAGACCAGGCCCTTTGAGGTGCAAGGAAATCTCCTCCCCCTTCCCCAATTGCAGCCCAGGTCTATTCATCCCTTTCCTGACCCACCTAGACTATCTGGAGCCATTCCTGCTCCCCAGCCTTCTGTCATCCAAAACCCAGACAGGCAATCCACATTCCAGCAGAGGCACACGGGATGACTGAGCAAGAAAATACCTACTTTCTAAAAGTGGTATTTTCAAACACAGAATGTAAAAATCACCTTCACTAAAAGATGCATCTTTAGATTCTGAGTTCAGGCATACTAAACTTTATTTTCCTACCTAGTTTCCAGGGCCAGTTATGTTTATAAGATGTTATAAACAAACTTCCCATCCTGTCCTATGGGGAACAGGTAGCCTTGCAATAGTGAAAAACGAAATTGGCAGTAATTCACTATCAGGACATGCCACACACACCAGGGCATTCCCTATCTTTCACATACACTGCACCCTGCCCACAGGGGTACCTTGGGCCTACCTTAGGGGTGGCTGACATGTAAAAAAGGGAAGGTTAGGGACTGGCAAGGAACTGCGCGCAGACTCTGCAATGGCAGGTCTGAGTTACCTTTTCAGGGCTACTCACATGGGTGGCACAACCAGTGCTGCCGGCCCACTAGTAGCATTTGATTTACAGGCCCTGGCACACTCAGTGCACTTTACTAGGGACTAACAAGTAAATCAAATATCCAATCATGGAAACACCAATCCATAACACAATTTACACAGAGAGCATATGCACTTTAGCACTGATTAGCAGTGGTAAAGTGCCCAGAGTCCAAAAACCAACACAAACAGGTCAGGAAAAAGTAGGAGGAAGAAGCAAAAAGTTTGGGGATAACCCTGCAAAAAGGGCCATTTTCAACAGCTGGTATGCTGGGTTGGTCTTTCAGAATCGGATTAAGGTTGCCCCAAAGACTTGGACCATAAATGTTAATGTTTTTCTCCTCCATTTTTCTTGCTTCATACACTATGATTTATTAGTCCAGCTGGGGGAGAAGGAAAGCTCTGGTGAGTTCGGCCCAATGCTTTGGGTGGAGGAGTGAGAAGACCAATCTCAACATCAATACCTTGAAATTGATTTTATTTGTGATGGGTGAGAGCCAATAGTCAAAGGAAAGGTCTTGGGTGAAAAAGACCCCAAGTTCTTTACTTTCAGCACGGGAGAAGAGTTTGTACCAAATTCCTGAAACCATGGGAGTGACAATGGGGATTCTTTGCCAATACGTACGTTTTCAGTTTTATCTCTATTAATGTGCAGCAAGTTATACCTCATCCTATACTGTATGCTTTTCCAGAAGTCTCTGATTTTATTTTAATATCTCTCAGCTTTCTCTATCCAGATGTGGAGGAACATCATCCACATTATTTTCGAACTTCCATTTATACAGCAGAATTACCTCCACCAATGATGTATGCAGAGAGGCCCCGACATATTACGTTACGGGTATTTGGGTAGTACTGTATGCTTTATGCAGATTCTGGTCTACAGTTCAATTTATCCCATGGAGGTTTACTACTTCGGACAATTCATTGGCAACCCACATTTGGTTCCTCTGGTGAACAATGCAGCAAATGGGTTTGGATGCCATGGTGAAAAGACCTGTAATACTATGTACATAGCTGATTGTATATACAGAGGGGTACCTGAGGTCTGAATCAGTGACTCATAAAAGGCAAGAAGCTTACTGCCTGAATTCCTGCCCTAAACATTCATTATATAGTATTGCATTTAGGAATACAGAACCCACTTTGATTGCTTAAGTCCAGCTTGCATTGCAGCCATGTCTCACAACTTTCTTCTTCCAGGCCTTTCTTTTTCTACCCTGAAACGCAGTTTCAAGTCAAAGTTATTAAGATTAAAGACAGGAGAGAATGTGTTTGCATGCCCTTGTTGTAGAAAGTCATGTACAGAAAGTTAACTCAAATTACTTGTTCTTGCAGAATACATTCCATCGGGGTGATCTTGAGATGGTGTATTTTATGAAGTACAATGGTACTTCATAAAATACTTGTAGGTTAACTCTGCTCCACTAAAGCCCAATTTACAAGTCCCACATTAAATTCACGGTGAGATACTGGGGCAAAAATTAACTATTTTAGCTTGTATTTCCCATGAGTTAACAGGGATTATGAGTTATTTCCCCGGAAATACTGAGTCCAATTCTGCAGTTTTCACCCAATCAGGGAAAATAATGATCCCAAATCCACACATATTTACCACCTGCCTATAGCAAGTGGTAAAGGTTGCGGGGGTTCGTTTCAGCCCTGTGTGTGTGGAGGGGGAGCAGGAGGATGGGAGGGCAGAGTTTCTTTTACTTCAATCTGCTCCCCTACATGCTGAAGAATGAGGGTGGGCAGGGTGCAGGCATAGAAGCTGGCCGCAGCCCCCGCAGCTCCTTACAAGTCCTGGATCCAGTAACTCAGGGCCCAGAATAAGTGTATTTGGAGTTTGAGGACACAATAATCCCGGGTCCAGGGCCCCTGGAAAACTTGCAGTAGGCCCCCTGGGAATATCACTTTGGGCAACTCGTAAGAAGGGCCTCAGTTTTCAAACATGTGGCTCAGAAGTAATTATTGACATTAATGAGGCAATTAACCACGAGTTCAACCTCTAGTTTGGGTCAAGGTCAGTTGTCTAAAAACTATTTTAAGATTTTTGGTTTTCCCTATGCATTTCAAGACTCTGTTATGTAAACTTGAAAAGCGTGTACCATCTAAAGGAGCCGTGGTAATATATTTTTTTTTAAAGGCCACTATCAACCAGAGCCAGGACCCTGCCTAAACTTGCCATTTTCTGTTGCACCTCTTATGGTGGTGGTATAAGTTAAGTTGATGGCATATAAATCTATCTGTATGGAAATTTGAATAGTCAGGCAACATAAAGGAATAACAATCAAACAAAAACACAGAATGCTTCACAAGCAGCTGTCTATGTTAGATGATGTAATTTAAGGTACTCCTTGTAAGAAGCCAGATCTAGCTATATTGAATGATTTTTGACATACCACTTCAAATAGTGATATAAAGATATTCCTACGGACCTTCTGAAAACCTTATTGAGGGCCAGAAAAGTATCCAGAAAAAAATGGATCCCTTCCATAAAATCACTAAAGACCGGCAATACCCTGCACACATATAATCAACAATGGGGTAGTTGAAATAGGGTCATTCAAAAACTAAAAGCAAAGGAAAATTGTGACCCAAAATACTAAAGGAGATGGTCAAACAGTACAAAAAGCATTACCATACATTTCAGCATCACATTGCAAACAGGGCACTGCCGAGACGTGTAGTCTGGTGTGCTCATCACTTCTATCTATTAAGATAGGAATGCCCTTGACTCAACAAGTTCCAGGATTTTGAGCATATTGTAATATAAACAAAACTAATTGATGTCTTCTCAAACAAATAATTGAAAAGTTCTTTATTGGCAGTAACATTTCCCATAGAAGCCAGATTACCTTTATACACAAACGCAGACCATATCATCACCTTACAAAATATGGCCCCTTACAGAATATGGCCAGCAGCTATATAAAGACCAAGCATTAGTCATGCCTATAGGTATGGTTTCATGTGCTGCAGCCTGCACCTTCACTCTCATGGGCAGAGATTTTTCCCTATGGTGTACTGCGAGTATGATGGAGAAGCAAGAAGAAGTATCCGTCTACTCTCCTGCAACGGAAACATGGGTAAAAACAAGAGTGCATTAGAAGAGGATTGAAGCATTTGAGAGGGCATGTAGGCCTGAAGCCGAGAGCTGAGATACTCAGGCCAAGTATCAACAAGAGCCTTGTGCATCACACAAAGGTCCTGAATGAAAGATTGCCAAAACGCATAATGTAGGAAGCTGGCTCTGTATATACTATATCAAAAAGAGGTATAGTGTGCACAGAGTCCAGGGAGTCCCCAAAGATATAGCAGAGGATTAAGTAGATAATACCTTACTCTCAATTTAGTGGTAGCTGGGCTGAGCAGTTCGGCTTATCAGAGGGCAGTGTGAATGCATTTGGTGTACATACTCATACAAGGCAGGAACACACACTCAATGACTAACTCCAGGTCAATGTTTGTAAAAATATTACTTTAGTTACTTCTATTTTTAGGAACCAAGTTAGACTCAGATACAAGTAATTAGACTTTTCGATTGGAATACTTTCAAGTTGTGATTGGCAAAAGGTTTTTATAGCATAAAAACAATACTTTCAACAATGTCAACCACAACATTTTGGTTGATCGTATGCGGAGTCTGAGGACAGAGGATACAGCACTTGGTCTCCTCCAATCCTTTGTAGCTAACAGGCAACAAAGTGTGGCGCTGGGCAAATTTATATCCAGGCCTTTCTCCCTGCCCTGTGGAGTCCCTCAAGGCTCGGCACTGAGCCCGACATTGTTCAATCTTTATGTCACGCCGTTGGCTTTACTTATCGAAAACAACTGGTTTCTCTTTACCATCATACGCAGATGACACTCAAATTGTGGTATTACTAGCGATACGTGAGAAGAACTCAGGCCTTGCATTTAGAACTTGCATGAGCAATGTAAGTAATTAGATGGACAATTGTCTTAAGCTGAATGCTGTAAAAACTGACGTCATCATCTTTGGCAATAACCCTTCATTCTGGACGCCGGAATGGTCGCCTCCTGAAAGGGGCGGCTCCTCCATTAGGGCGGAGGAGCGTCGCCCCACTGCTTTCTCGCAGTGCGAGAAGCAGAAACATAAAATGGTATTTTAAATACCATTTTATGTTTCTGCTTCTCGCACTGCAAGAAAGCAGAACGGTATGCCTCGTTGGGGGCGGGCGGGAGTGCGGGTCGGGGAGGAGTGACTTGCCCAATGTTACGGGCCCTGACTGTTTGGTCGGCCCTCTGGGGCCGACCAAACCAGTCATGCGCACTCTGGATTTTCTCTATGTAGGCTGCATGCAGCCTACATAGAGAAAATGGCCTCCCCATAGGCGCAAGGCTGGGCGCCGTCCTCATCAATCACAACGCTGCCATTGCAGTGTTGTGATTTTTCTTAGGGGAGGGGAGGGAGGCTGCCTTCCTCCTGTTCCTGGAAAGCAGCAGGAAAATGCGGGACCCGGCCAGGCGCGGAGGCAGCGCGGGACCCGGTAAGGTAAGTTTTTATTTTTAAATCCCCCCCCCGCGTGACCATTACCCACCCGCCACCCCACCCGCGAGTCATGCCGGTCGCGACTGCCTCCTGAGTTGGGCCCTCTCCCAGATCCAGCAAATAAAGTAAAAAATCTAGGTTTTTTGCTGGACAAAGAACTGAAGCTTAAAGACCAAGTGAATAAAAGTACAACTGCCTCATTTTGTTCTCCGAGGTTTGTAAAAAAAAATTGAAAGATTTCTGCCATCAGAGAATTGAAGACAGTAATCATCGCAATGGTACTTTCAAGGCTCGATTACTGCAATAGACTTTATCTTAATCTTGCATTAGGATCTCTGACTAAGCTTCAGACTTTGCAGAATGCAGCTGCACGATTTCTTTTTAAAATCCCTAAATATGAATCAGTTAGAGGAGCCACCAGGCAACTCCATTGGCTCCCAGTCAACGTGTTAGGTTCAAGTCATTTTGCCTGGCCTACAAATCACTGCAGGGACCAGGGCCAGCCCGGTTCAAGGATAAGCTCAAATAGTATACCCCAGGGAGGACGCTTCGTTCAGGTTCAGCTATGAACCTTGTAGTCCCCCCTTCAGAAGGACAACCTGGGGTGGGAAGAGCTTTTTCAGGAACACAGCCTTGCTCTGGAATAGCCTACCTTTGGAACTAAAAGCTGCTCCCTCGCTACTTACCGTTAGAAAGGCCTTGAAAACTTGGCTCTTCTCTCAGGACTAGGAGATATCAGAGTATTTGCAAAGGCTATCAGTTCTGTAGCTATACCCGTCTCTATAGCGCCAAGACGCCCTCGGGCAAGAGTTTGCGCTTTATAAATCACTTTCATACTCATACTTTACATGTGCATGAAATGCTTTTCAATATCAGATCCCGATCAACACTTGGTACAATACAGTCAGAGACCAATGCAATAATACGGGAGGAAAGACAGATGAGTAAATTACAGGTAAGTAAACGGTTTTAGGGTTCAGTTTCCGGGGGTTTTGGTCAACACTGGGCAAGGGTCAGACCAAGTTAGGTACTGTATCACCACCAGCACTCAGGTAGCCAGTTGCAGAGGTTACTGAGCCCAATGTTATCCTATGGAGGCTGGGGGCACCTCGAAGAGGCATCGGTTACAGGTAAGTACCTGCGGGTCAGGGACACAGGCCCTGGGGGTTAAAGTCAGCACTGGAGGGGCCACCAAGAAGCACTGAGTCTGCACCACAAGCGACACATGAGTGCCGGGTGCAGAGTGCAAAGGAGGCGTCGGGTGCCCTGTAGAAACCAATTGAGAACCTTGGTTGAAGAAAAAGGCCACAGGCTGGTTCCAACAGACTGGCTGAAGGAATCTAACGACTGGAGAGATAAGTTGGATTGTGGGGAGATGCTGGGATACCATCGGTTGGGCACACCAAGGCCTGGAGGCTGCGGGTGCAGGGGTGTCTTTAGGCATCGGGGTTTTCTCACCAGATCCGGTTGCGGTCGGGAGACCCCTTCAGGATGTGGATGCAGGCGTCATGGGGAAGTTCAGGAGAGGTCGTCCAACGCTGGATCCCAGGTCAGGATCGCCGGGGGGACGTCACTGGATCAGTGGGCCATCTGGACTCGGGCCGTCGGCGTTGGGTGCAGAGTAGTGAAAGGTCACGGATCCGCCTGGATCCAGAGTCCTTAGGTTAGTTCTTGGCTGGACAAATCCGGTGTCCACAGGAGACAAGAGTCTTTGTAGAAGGCAGCGCAGGTCTCCAGGGTTCTTGGAGGTTGCTGGCTGCAGGACATGCTGGTGTCTGCATGCAGGGTCGCTGGAGGAGGAGACAGGCCGGTAGGGCTAGGGCCAAGTCAGTCGTCTTCTTTTTCTCCACTGCTGCACGGCTCTTCGGTCCTTCTTCTTTGTAGGTTATCGAATCTGAGGAACAAAGTTGAGGGATGCCCTTAAATACTACATTTAAGGGCGTTACTGGGTTTGAAGCGCAGCATCCAATGGCTACTGTTCCTTAGGGTGACAACACCCTTTGGGTGCCCCCTCCCTCTGGGGAGAAGGGCACATTCCTATTCCTATTGGGCCTAATTCTCCAAATCAAGATGGAGAATTTTCAGCTGAGGGGTTCACCTCAGCTCCTGTCTACCCTAGGGAGGTGCCAAGCCAAAGTGGACACTCCTATTCTGTTTACTAATTTTCCTGCCTGTCCTGCTGCCAAAAGTGGGGCCAGGACACGGGGGGCGGGCAGCTCCACTAGTTGGAGCTACCCAAATCAGCATGACACACGGTGGGAGCCTTTGAGGCTCACTGCCAGGTGTTGTTGTTCCACCCAGAGCAGGCTTTGTTTCTGACCTCTGGGAGCACAAATGCTCTGACCCCATAAGGTCAGAAACCTGACTTGTGGTGGCTGGCTGGAAGGGACCAGTCAGCCAATACACTAGACGGTGGTCGGTTTTCAGGGCGCATCTCTAAGATACCCTCCGAGTGCATTTTATAATAAATTAACACTGGAATCAGTGTGGATTTAATATGCTGAGAAGCTTGGTACCAATCTTCCCAGCTTTCAGTAAAGCCATCATGGAGCTGTGGAGTTCATAAGGACAAACTCCCATCCCATGTACTCAATATGGCTTCACTGCACTTACAATGTCTGTGAAGGGCACAGACACTGTAGGGGCATATTGCTCATGCAGCTATGCCCTCACCTGTTTTAGGTTTAAACCTATAATAAACCCCACCGAAAGGAAAATAGCCCTCACCAGTGTAAACATATAAACACTGAAAAAACATCTTCATAATCACAAACTAAATGCCATTCAAAGAAAGTAAAAGGTGAGTAAAAGAGTAATTTGTATTTCTTCCTGAGGGGCCAATACAATGTAACTTTGCTATACAAGGCAGCAGCATAAAAGACTGGGCTAACGTTATTCTGCTTGAGATTTGTTGTTTAGGGATGTCACTAAAATATTGTTTCTTCGTCCCTTTGCTTTTTTCAATTTTGTGGTCTTTGGTCTAAAGATGCAGGGTCTAAAATCATGTTTTAGGTCTTATTTAATTATTTTATAAACTGTGGAGAATCAGGAAATATCAAAATCATATTTTGACTACATTTGATTCTTTCAAAGATAAGTAAAATGGCTGGTTTCATAAGAATCTTTCCCAATATGTACCATCACATTTATCCACAGACAGAGAATGGGTGAAACCCTTTGATACATCAGCCCCCTTTTCTACCCAGTCAGTATTGATAGCAGGTGAATTGCCAAACACCCCAGGCTTTAAACATTCAATGTGAGGTGTAGTGACAGGTATATTTGAAAAGAGTGATGTCACCAAGCATCTGGGATTGTGGTGAAAATATGACACCAGATGTTTGGAACACTTGTAAAAGTGTCACTTGGAATGCTGCTGCAAAAAGTTCTTACCAAGATCAACAAAGACTGGAGTCATATTGTTTGTATTTGTAGTAATTCAGCTACGTATATGAAAAAGTTGTGTGATGACCTGTCGAAATCGATACCTGAGCTGAAATGCTTCCGTGTAAGATATCCTTGCCACTTTCTAGATGGTATGCTGAAAGCATCTTTACAATCTTCAGAGTTAATGAAGAATGCTATTGACTTTGGAGTCCAATCTGGTGCACTGCTCCGTTAGGCGCGGGAACTAAAACGCAAATATTTCTCATTTTGTGCTTTGTGTGGCATCAAAGAAAGAGTCATCCCAACTGTGTCATTTAGACGGTGGTTCTCAACCCTAGAGGCCGTGAATGCTATATTATCCACGTGGCGACCGTGTACAGAATCTTTGCTTAGTGATGATGCCAAAGGCAAGATATGTGAGGATCTTCGGCCGCATATTGATAGTGATGTGAAAAAAAGTACACTCTACTGCATTCTTAGATTTTTACAGGAAAACAAGACTGCTGTAGTGGACATAATCAAAAAACTAGAGTCTGAAAATACCCTTGTCTACCAAGTGTTCAGTGTAATTGGTGTAGATGTGAAACATTTCCTTGAGAGTAGGATGGACAACACTTTTAGTGACTCTGGCACTGCAACATGTTCCATGCTAGAATTCTTGCCACTTGGTAAGCAAAGAAATGTAGAGGAGCAATTCAGGAAATGTTATTTTACAGTGCATGAGAAATGGTTTGCAATGATGCATAGAAATGTCCCTTCACCAACCATGGCATTTGATGTCAATGAAACCTCACTGAGGTACTTTGCACAAGTTCTAGATCCCTTCCGTAAAGTGGAATTTTCTCCGGACTTTAAAAAGTACTGCTTCATTTTTGACCGCTTCAATAACTGAGGGTATATGCTCCCAGTTCAACGCATATGTTGCAGAACCTGTCCCAGAGAATCACAATCTTCAGGTGCACCAGTATTGGCATGGAAAGCTATGTCAGTGGCCTGAGTTAGCAAATTGTGTACTGGCTGTTTAGGCATTGCCTGTCTGAAGTGCCAATGCTGAGAGGGCCTTTTCACAGATAAACGGTTACATGGGAAGGAAAGAGTGAGCGCGCATGACCAAAGCCTCACTAAAGAAGAATTGTATGGTGTACTACAATAAGTTTGATTTGTAAAAATGTATTTGGACCTCATATACCTTGTACGCAATACTGTCTATACACGTGCACTATCAGTGCAGAAAGCAACCAATAATAAAAGCAAAAGGGTCCATAAAAACCAGAAGAACACTGTTTCTGTTGTTTTTAATGGCATGAAAACGTGTAAACACTGATAACCACTGTTTTTTAAGGTATTGAAATCACTGGAAAACATTGAAAAAAAACCACTAGAATTTACCAAAAATAGAAAACAGGAAAGCCTAGGTATAGTGCAACCTGCCTTAGGGCTGTGAGGCCTGCTAGAGGGGTGACTTACCTATGCCACAGGCAGTGGTTGTGGGCATGGCACACAGAGGTGTGTGCCATGTCGACTCTTTGGTTTGTCTGCACCAAAACACGCAGCCTGCAATGGCAGTGTGTGGGTGTTAAAGTGAGGGGTCTTTGAGGGTGACACAATACATGCTGCAGCCCTCAGAGGCCCTATCTGGTCACAATTCTCTTGATGCCAGGGGTACCTTTTACAAGGGACTTACATATAGCCCAGAGGTGTGCCAATTGTGGAAACAAAGGTACAGTTTTGGGAAAGAACACAGGTGCTGGGGCCTGGTTAGCAGTGTCCCAGCACACACTCAGTCAAGTTAGCATCAGGTATCTGGCAAAAAGTTAGGGAGTAACCATGCAAAAAGGGGCATTTTCCGACACATACTCTAGAAAAAAACATGATGGATATCCCGATTGCCTTATTGCAAGTGCATTATTTCCTATGGGACTTGTAATAAGGCGGACTGGATATCCATCATGTCTTTACTAGACACCAAGCTCTAAATCAGGCTCAAAGTGTCTATAACAAGATCCAGTCATTCACTGGTAATCGGTGGTGGAAGCCCAACTGGAATATAACAGAAGCACACTCAGGCAAAGTAAGTAACAGATTTGGCATCTGCATTCTGCACAACCTGATATTTAGGTAAGCCAAGGAAGACTGCATTCCTTTGATCAAAACAGGATGATATAGCTGTCTGCTTTCTCGCTTTAAAAGGTAAAGGCAAGGAAGAATTTTCCTTAGGGACTTTAAAAGATTGTGATGTGTACCTGCAGTCCTGTTTACCTGCGAGCAGAAGGTAAGATCAGTGTTGATGTTAACACCAACACTTTTGGTAGCAGGGGATGGAAGTGGGCCAAGAGCTACCAGTGGCTACCAAATTTAGGTCAACATTTAAGAATGCTTCTCTAGGCCAAACACCTCCATTTTATCCAAATTCAACTTAAAAAGGTTACTGGTCATCAAAAATGCTAATAAAACAAGATATTCCCAAATTTTAAGGGAATAATCGGTGTTAGTGCCACTTTGCTGTTTTAAGAACTGAACATCAACAGCATAGTTAAAAAAGTAAAGCCAAAAGACCTAATTAAAGCAACTACTTGGGTTAAAGTAAGTGTTAAACTGCTCTATGGAGTACAGAATAAATTATCAATTAATTAATGTCCAGTGCTTTTTGTTTTTAAAGAAAAGGTACTTTAGTTAGACACAACTAAATACTACACATAAAATTGTGTGATTTTGACCTCCAATCAGCGATGGGCAAATTGGATTTAGTACAGAGGGATATTATTCCCTCTTTTAAAGGGCATGGCAGTGATTTTTTTTATTGATTTTATTCTCGTCTCCACTCCCCTTCTTTACTTGATAGCTGATTTTTCCATCCAAGCAAGTACTTACAGCGATCATAATCCACTTTGCCTTAAAGCAAGTTGGCCGTTATTGGCCCTGAAGAAGGGGAGTGGGAGAGGAGGCACACTACTGCCCATAGACGGGGTAGAAGGCTCAAATGGGCACAGGTCATCCCTGGCCTTCTTAACGAGACCCCTCTAGTTAAATGCCAGAATGAGATTCAGATTTGTCAGGCTGCACAGTTGCAGCCAGACATAACAATTGTCAATGCCTTTGAAATTATATCTCGATCCATTGCCGATCTCATGATGGTCCCATCCTCCAAAACCCAACGAGACAGGGCACCACGATGGTTCAATTCGGAATGCTTGCGTGCGGCCAGGAGACTTAAGGAAGCACTGCATGCTGCCCCTTGAGATAGAGGCCTAGTTAGAACCTGTAGAACGCATCACAAAGTAGCCCTCAGGAAACGCAAAGAAGCCTTGTAGGAGGAGGCCTGCAGTAAGCTCATGGAAGCCATCACAATCAGGAGTAGCTCCAAGTTTTGGAGTATTGTCAACAGTCCTTTTCTGGGTGTGGGGACAGTAAACGCTATGAATGCACACATCACAGAGAACGATTGGGTCACCCACTTCGAGGGCATGTTTGGGGGCACCCCGGTTCAGAGCTCTCCCTGCGGGGTGGATATTGAAAAGTCAGCCCTGACAGTCTCTAAGGATGAAGTGAAGCAGGGAATAATGGGTATGTCGCGTGATAAGGCACCTGGACCGGACAGAATTCCTCCCGACCTTTATATGTCCAACCTGGAATTGTGGGTTCCGGTGCTTACTTTAGTAATGAACGCAGCTGTTAGATCTGGCCCCCCGGCCTTATGGGCCACCTCCATCATTGTCCCGGTCTTTAAAAAGGGGAACAGAGATAACACCCATTGTTACAGGCCCATCTCCTTGCTGGACTCTGTGGTTAAAGTGGTCAGACGGGTCCTGTTAGAAAGATTACGAACTGGGCCCTAGAGAATTATATTTTGTCAGACGTCCAATATGGTTTCCGTTCTGGCCGCTTGACGATAGATCAGTGTCTCAATCTTTTTATGATAGTGAACAAGTATACAGTTGCCAGGTCCAGTACTAATTTTCTAGCCTTCATGGACCTATCCTCCGCATTCGATTGCGTGAATAGACACAAGTTGTGGCAGACCTTGTTATCCCTGGGGGTGGATAGGGACATAGTCCTCTTTTTACAAGATCTCCACCGAGATACCAAGGCGGCAGTGCGACACTCGGGTGGCTTGAAGCTCTCACGCCTGTTTGTTATCAAGGGTGGGGTCCGCCAGGGCTGCATACTGGCTCCTTTTCTATTTAATGTATACATTATTAACTTGGAGAGGACCCTTATAGAAACTAAGGCGGACTTTCCTCAGGTGGGACGGCGTGGTCTTCCAGCTCTACTGTACGCAGACGATGCCGTCTTGATGGCTAGGACCAAATGGGGCCTGCAAACGCTTTTAAACTCTTTTGCTCAATTCATGGGGGAGCAGGACCTGAACGTCAACAATTCTAAGTCATTTATCATGCAAGTAGGGGCCCGCCCCATATAGGCCATATACTTTTAAGGTAGGGTCCACCCCGGTCCCAAGATCGAGTGTTTTCTCATATCTGGGGGTGTTGATAGATGAAAAAATTAAATGGGGGCTGCAACACACCCGTAAGAAGAATGACCTCATTAGGGAGTCAGCTGCCATATTCAACTTTGCTTTTAGACTTGGAAAAAGACCGGTGGGGGCCTTATTAGAGCTTTACAGGGCCAAGTGTATCTCAAAGGCACTGTATGGCAGTGACATCTGGGGGTATATAGCCTTAGATGACCTTCAAATCGTGGAAAACAAGTTCCTGAGACAGCTTTTATCCATTCCTCAGGGCACCCCCTCTTTCACTGTTCATGAGGAGCTCGGTATGACATATATCACCGACTTGATAGCATATGGTCCGGTGTCTCTTTGGTTAAAAATTTGGGCTAGAAAGGGGTCTACACTAAACAAAGTAATCTTAAAAGATTGTTTGGCCCTTGATCACGCTTTACGTGTGCCGTGGCTCAAATACATCAAAGAGAGCCTAATGAGCTTGGGAAGAGGGGATCTCTTCTCTAACCCAGATCTGACGAATAAGAGGGATCCAAACGTCATTAAGGCGGCCTTTTTTGCGCAGCAGACTGCGCTGAGGGAAGAGAAGGAGCTTCTGAAGCCCAGTGTACGCTGCTTAATCATGCTAAAAACCACACAACTGGTGGAGTGTATTTACTGGGGTTCATAAACTTATATGATAGATTCTTACTGACAAGGTTCCGGTTCGATCTCTTCCACCTTCTCCTTGCCCACCCTAGGGGTCAGAGTAAGGGACAAAGTTTGCCATCCTGTGGCTGCGATGGACAATCTCCACAGGACATGGTTCACTTTATGATGTTTTGCAGTTTTTATGATACCCCCAGAAAGTCCTTTTTAATCCTGTTTTTGAAAAAGGCCAATTTCAGGCAAGTGCGAACCGCTTTTATTTTTTTACAAATGCTCACGGGAAGCACTGTTTTTTATGTGCTTAACTTTTTTAAATCGCCCATCAGGTTAAGTTCTAGTTGTGATTAGCTAGCCTGCTCCTCTCACATCTTTCTTTGCACCACGCACTTTATATCATGCTGCTTTTTGTTTGAACATCTTATATTTTAAGAGTTGTGATTATTGTATTAACTTGGAGCGTTTTTATCTAGTACTGTTTGTGTAGCATTGGAGCTCTTGTATTACTGTATTCTTACTAGCTCAAGTTTTTTTCCAACCTCGTGTGCCTTGTGATGGTTGTTTCTTGTTATATCAGACAATGTGCTTTTATGGTTTTAATACTTGAAACCGAATAAAGATTATAAAGAAAGAAACCTAAAATTACAATTGCATGCAAAGAAAACAAGACCTCGCTAGGACCACCTAAACTAGAGATCTGTGTCAGAAGGCTTCCTAGAGCTAAACTATGAATAGCCCTCCCTATGGTGTTCATAAAGAAGTTCACAATGGGAAGTTTTTCCTGTTGTAGTTGTTTTAGTGTTGTCATTGAAACTGTTTCCTCTTGCATTTATCAGAGCATTCACAATGCAAACACACTTCCTAGTGTATTTGTCAAAGACTTCACAAAGTAAATACTGACTTTCAGGGTATTGAGGCAGAGATGACATTAGGGAGGTATGTGGGCTAGAAACTCATTACTGAGCAACACACAAACGTAACACACAATAAATCAATTTCCAACCAATGTTTTTCCTTTAAAATGGAAAATGACTTTAATGCACTCATGCCTAAACACTGTACTCAAAATGACAAATATTTACAAGATTTCAGGTGGAATTCCAAATTGAAACCCCTCATTTAGGGACCTCCCAGATCAACCAGGGTCCAAATCATGTACCCTAAACAAATATCACTAACTCTGTAAATGTAGTCTAATCCAGTTATCTGTAAAGTAGAATGTGCCAATTTAAGCACCAGCAGGCTTTAATCCTATAAACAATCAATGGTCCCCTGGGGCCCCACTGGAAAACAAATAGCTTTCCACAATCAAAAAGGTTAAGCGTACAAGCTTTGTCAAGTTATTCAGTGTAAAAAGAGAGGTCTACTGCCTTCAGTACCACGTTTAATAAAGCAAGCCTGTTGGCTTTCATATGAAAATAAATCAGCATGGCCATGTGGTCTTTGCTTTGTGAGACCAATCAAACATGTTAAAGTCTAAGTATACATTGATATAAATCTTAAATCACCCTCTTGAAATAGCAAGCATTTTCTGGTGTCAAACTAAGGTTAGAGAAATAAGTATTAAACCCTTCATTATTGCATTTGTAAGAGAGTTCACAATGTAAATAGCCTTTCTACTGTATTTGTCAGAAAGTTAACAAAATGAACCACCTTCCTATGGTATGAACAATGGAGTTCATGATGTAAAATCCTTTCCTATTCTAGCTGCCAGTTCCCCATGTAATACCACTTTCTGTTGTATTTACCAGAGTACACAATGCGCATCCAGTCCTATTATGACTATCAGAGAGTTCCCAAAGGAAAAACCTTTCCTATGATGTTTGTCATATAATTCACAATGTAAAAGAACTTCCTATTGTAATTGTCATAGACGTCACAATGTAAAATCTTTTCCTACTGTATTTGAAAAATCTGGGTCAGGACGTTTCAAGGCAGGCAGAAGTTATTGGCCCTAATTGAGTCAAGGTAGGTCTTTCACCTCTGGTGTCGTGGGACATTCATACTTTATACCCTCAAACTCTGGATCAAGTGTTCCTTTTAGAATCTGAATCTAAGGGTAACTAGGAAGAGCAGTCCAAGATTGACTCAATGAGGTGCAATGGTCTAGAAACTCAGAAGACAGAACACACAACAGAAACACTCAATAAATCAATGTCCAGCCAACGCCTTTTCTTTACAAAATGGAAAGTAATTTAATGCACACACAACTAAATACTATAATCAAAATGAGAAATATTTACACTAGAGCAAATGATGTACTCTAAAGAAACATCACAGAGGGCAAAACACCCAGTAAATGTAAACTACTCCCATTATCTGTGAGGTGCAGCGTGACAATTTGTACACCAGCAGGCTATAATCGTAAACCTAGCAATGTCCTACATAGGCCTTTTGGAAAACATGGGTTTTTTCACAATTAAAAAGGTTACGTCTACATGTTTTGTCAAATCATTTACTTTGTAAAATGAGAGGTCTGCTTTCTTCTAACCAAATTTAATAATCAAGAAAGCTAGCATGTTGGCTTTAACTTGAACATAAACATGACCATGTTGACTCCGTTTAGATTGAGCCATCAAACAATTTACACATACCTAAAGTTAAGTATACATTAACATGAATATTAATTCTGTTCTGGAGACACCAAGAATTAACTGAGGCTAGACCTATTCAATGCATTCTATTCAACAATTTCTTAAGCGCATGGCTACCCAATGGGCTTCCCAGCACTGAAAGGTCTGCCAGACTCTAAATTGTCCTGTTTTAAGCAAACAAATATGTATTAAGCTGTTTCCTGAAACTGAGTGCGTTGTCATTGTTCCTGACAGCTAATGGTAAGGTATTCCATAATTTGGGGACTAAGTATGCAACGAGCATCCTCCACTCCATGCTTTCTTCACCCTAAGGATGTAGAGTAGACCTAGATTCCTAGATCTTAGCTCTCTCCTGGGAAAGTAGGGGCAAATCAAATGTTGTAAGATTTGCGGCCTCTTCATGTGCAACGCACGATGGGCCAGGCATAGAGCTTTAAACTGAATCCTTTACTGTATTGGTACCAGTGTAATGTGGCTAGTGCAGATGAAGCCGCCTGATGATTTGGGATTCACAGAGGAATTCGGGCCGCAGCGTTTTGGATCACTTGGAGTTTTTCAATCACTGATTGCAGACTTCCCAGGTATAGGGAGTTCCCAAAGTCTAAGGATGATAGTACCAAGCCTTGTACAACCACTCTCTGTACAGGGGTTGGCAGCCAGTCCACCAACTTCCTGAGGATTCTCAGTAGACCGAGACAGCTTGATGACAATTTTCTAGCATGAGCCTCCATAGCAAGTTTGCTATTAATAATAATACCCAAGCTTTTTACTTCTGACTAGGGGGAGGGGTGGTCTCTGGGGGACTTGGGCCAGCTAAGTTCATTCCATAAGGATAAATTATTGCCATCTACTAGTACCTCTGTTTTATGGTCATTTAGTTTCAGGCAACTGGCAGCTAGCCAACCGGCAGCTTGCTTTAAACAGGAATTAAGTTGGTGTGATATTACTCCTGTATTAGGAGTGAGTGAAACAATAATCTGTGTGTCGTCCCCATATGACACCATTGAAAATCCATGAGAACATATGATATCTGAAAGTGGACGAACATAAAGATTAAAAAGTGTGGGACTCAGTGAGGATTCCGGAGGGACCCAACATTTTAAACGATGGGAGGGTGAGTAAAAAGGTTCTTCGCTGACTTGAAAGCTTCTATTTTTTAGGAAAGAGGCGAGACATTTTAGTGCTAGACCAGTAATCCCAGCCTCTTCCAATCTATAAAGAAGGATTGGATAGGAGGCAGCATCAAATGCTGCACTCAGGTCAAGCAGAATGACCACAGCTGATCCACCTTGGTCGACGACCATTTTCAACTCTTCAATGGCCGCTAAGAGTGTGGTTTCCATGCTGCAACCAGGTCGAAAACCTGTTTGTTTAGGGTGCAGTATATTATGGGATTCCAAAAAACTGGAGAGATGTTTGTTAATACATTTCTCTAGTATCTTGCTCACGCCAGAGAGTAAGGAAATTGGCCAGTAGCTGTCCACTTGTGCAGGATCCAGGGAGGGTTTTTTCAACAGAGGTCTGATAATAGCATGTTTCCAAGCATCTGGTACACTGCCGCTTTCCACTGAGCGACTGTAAATGTCAGTCAGCACTGGAAAGATTACATCTCCTCCTTTCAACAGAACTTTGAGAGGTGTCTGATCCTTAGTTTTAGTGAGATTAATAATATCTTTCTTCCTAACCAATGGGAAAGAGGATAATTCTTCCTTTGCCAAACCAGCCTGTGCGGAACAGTTAGTTATGGCCTTCAGTTTAGACTCCCCTGCCAAGGTATCACAGATACTGCTAACTTTCCCGAGAAAGTAGTTGGCTAGCATGTTGCAACGGGTCTCTGAAGGTAGTGGACCAGAGCCCATACTGGCTGGTTTCATAAAGGAGTTGACTATTTTGTATAACTCCTTAAATTAATTGGATGAGCTCTCGATCCTAATACTGAGTCATTAATCTGAGCTTTCCTTATGGCATACTGGTATTTTTTGGGTGATATTTCTATAGTTTAATTTGCTCACAGCATCCTAGTTTATCCTCCATTTCCTTTCCATTATTTTGCTTTTTTTTTTTATTCAACTAACTATGCCGAAAACCACAGAGCCTGTCCCTATGGTTGGCTAAATTTGTACAATCTCATGGGTACTCATTTATCCAATGAGTCTTTTAACCAGTCATAGAATGTGAAATTTATTTCGAAGATTTCTCCGTGTAGGTCAGGAGTAGAATTAAGTGAAGTAAAAAGGAATATCATACCAAACCGCTTCCAAATGCCTTTGTCATAGGGTTGTCAATGTAAATCCCATTCCTATTGTATTTGTCAAACAGTTCACAATTAAAAGCCTCTTCTTACAGTGACTGTCTTGGATTTCACAAAGTAAAACCTATTCCTATTGTATTTGTCAGAGGGTTCATTATGCAGAGCCCATGCCTATGGTATTTGGCAGGGAGTTCACAATGTAACGCCCCTTTCTTTTGTATTTATCAGAGAGTTTACAATGTAAAAGCACGTAATCAAATTACCCCATCATTTCACTGGTTTTCAACACCAATACACTTCAACCTAATGTCAATGTAGTGTCACCAACATACATCCAATTTCAGACTATCATCCTCATGATCATGCTGCCACACCCCGCATTGTGCTGTCACTTCTGACACCTATAAAGTGGTAGATTGAATGTGTGCAATAGCAGTGCCATAGTAGGGGTGGTTGTGCTTGTGTGTGGGATAGTAGTGTGTGCTGCATCGGCCAGAGTGTTGCTGGGAGTGGTAGACTATATGAGGGAATGGTAAGGCAGTGCTAAGGATGCTATAATGGTGGTCGGCTGATACAGCAGCACTAGTTGGTGACAGTGATGTAGTGCTGTTGTTGGAAAAATGTGTCATTGTTGCAGTTGAAAGTGTAGTGCTGTAAGATGGTAGTGCTGTGGTGGGGGCTTGTTGTGTCATACTTCTAGGTAGTAATGCTTAGGTGGGCTAATAATATGATTCTGTAAGGTAGTAGCACAGAGGTGGTAGTGCAGTCCCGCAGATCATAGTGTGATATGGGGTTTGGTACTGTGTGTAATGTGGTCGGGTGGCAGTTTGGCAGTGATAGTGTAGCAGTGGGCATGTTAATGCGCAGCCAGGATAAGTCGAAAAACAGGAGTTGTGGGGTGAAGGCGGTGTTGTAATATGGTGGGTTAGGTTCAGATTACAGTGATGTGGTGGTAATATGGTGAAGATCTATATTCTGCCCATGTTAAGGTCAAGCATGTCATATGGGCAGATATTTTCTGTCTGTTGGATACAAACATGGTGCAACACATGATCCAACCAATTAGAAAGGCATAACACAATGCACCAATGAACAATCGAATCTGCTTGGCTGAGCAGTGGAGTCCTTCCATGATTCTAACGGATACATTAGCGACTGGACCAGACATATAAATGTATTGAGTCAAAAGGAACAGCAGTAAGCACTGCTATAAAAACTTTTACTTAACTGCCCAGAGACCAGGTTGTGTTTTAAGCTATATTAATAGTCATAATCATTATTGTTATTTATCTTCAAAGGGACTTTGTGTATTGGTTTAATACAGAAGAGACTCCCAGTCTTATTAAATGGAACCTTTAATCTTCAAAGCCTTAGGGTACAGGCAATTTACACTTTCAACCTAGACGTCTATAACATATGTAAACTCATTAGAAATATTTCCATATTAATGACTCCAACCGCACAGCTTTATGAAAGCATCCCCAGAAGACAGGAAACACATTTCAGTTTTCCAATCTTTGAACACTTTTTAAGAGCCCTCTAGATGCAGTGAGATCATTTAATATTTATACATCAGCAGGATCACATCCAGCGTCACCTGATAACAGACTGACTGGCATCGCATATTCCACTTGTCACGCGCAACACGCTGCAGATCCTTAGTCAATGAAAGATGGGCTGTCAACGTGTTTCTTTGCCTTCTCATATCACAATCAATCCAAAATGGCTGCCCGTGTACTCTCAATACTTTTAGCCTCCTATGTCTGCTTTGAGCATTTTAAAGTGATTGTTTCTGTCTACAACACCTCCAATACCAGTCCAATAAATATGTTTTGGTAACCTAAACACCCATTTATTTGCCTTCATTGTCATATCATGACAGCTCATATCATGACATTCATCACTAGCAGTACTCTTCCAATGACAAGTGTCTGTTTCTAGTATTTAGTCTGCATGTTTTCTGTTATCGAGCACCATGCCTATACTTCATGGACTCCAGTGTAGACCCAGGAAGGGTGATTCTATGCCTGATTTTCAGGATAAATATGATGTCAATGAGTTCAATTTAGATTCTATGTATGTGCTTTTGTCTTAGAAAATCTGGCATGAACCAAGCCTTGTATGCATGTATATACGTACTGGTACTTGTACTGCTGGATCCTAGCTGGAAGCAATGTACCGCTAAAAAATCAGCGAGCTCAAAGAGCAATACAGTTGTATGTTAGGAGATAGGCTGCAGTCAAGTTCTACAGAGTTGGGGGATAACTGTTCTGCTAGTTCCCCCAGTAACTGTTTCCCATCCGCCGAAATATAAATCCTGTAGGATATAATGGGTGTGGGACTGGAATGGGTGGGAGGAAACAAATGACTCAAAGTTATCTAAAACTAAGACAATCAGACCCCCCATTAACACTTTCTCAAAGCAGTATTCCATTCAACAAAATCCCCTACTCAACAATTGTCCGCCTTTCAGGCCCAAGCACTCCTCCACGTCGGGAAACACCATAAGCCATATACTCCAAGTAGTAGTAAATGTATATTGTTCAATAAAAAAATTTATCATACGGAATACTAATGCAAAAATGTTTGAAAAAAAACCTCCAATATAATAAGTGTAACTATAATTAAAGTTACCAATAATTTCTTAATAAAACAAGTATGTGTTGGCCTCACCTTAAGTGTAAAAAAAGCAAATTTTGCCTAAGATAAATGCAGGGTACCGCCGGCACTGTCATTTACAAAAAATAATATGATGTTAATCACAGGCTCTATTGCCAATCAAAAGAAACAAACGAAACGAGACAGCGTACATTTCACAAGTTATTTCCATATTATATAACTTAAGTTAAGCAGGTATGTCGACAATTCAGTAGCAGCAATAAACACAAATGTAACTATGCAACTAATATCTCATTTAAGCATCCTTCATAAAAAAGCCAGGCCTGCTAATTTGATGTTTCTTATTCCTGCTCTTTGAAACATGAGTCACAAGTATTTCATTCTTTCTATAAACAGTAAGTCATATATACATAAAATATCTTCTATAGTTTCATCTGACATCTTACAAAGTCACTAAAGCCCATTATACTTTCTATACGTTTCCAAGCTGCTGAGAAATTGGAGAGTTGGTCAGTAACAGAAGATTAACCTCTAGAAGTCCTTAACTGGGGAAAATAAACTAGAATCAGTGAAAGACTGTATACCGTGACTGTAACAGCTGTATGAGGATACACCACATGCCTTTCACATGCACGCCTTTTCCACACAGCCTTTACCACGCATTCCTTTTACACTCATGGTAAGTAAAATAAGGTAAATAAAACATGTGTGTGTATGTATGTATATATATATAAATATATTTTTATTCACTGAAAAAAAACAAAGGTGTTAGGGACGCTATAGTTAGGCTCAGATTTCACTCATACAAAACCAGTAGAATTCAGCATTTATAGTTACCTGAGCTAATTATAACTTACGACCCCACAATGCACTGCTTATGACCTCACATATTACATCACTCATGACATGGTGATACTATCTCTAACAAGTGTGATTTGAGTGGGTGTGTGACTGTCTGTATCAGTGTGTGAGTGGCTTTATGGATGTGTGAGTGCATGCATGAGTGACTGTATGGGTGAGTGAGAGGATTTCTGACTAAGTCTGTAGGTGTGCGAGTGGTTGTATGGGTGTGTGAGTGGGTATCGGAGTGGTTGTATGGGTGTGTGAGTGTGTGAGTGATTTTGTGGATGTGTGAGTAGCTGTATAGGTGCGTGAGTGGGTGCGTGAGTGGCTGTATGGGTGCATAAGTAGATATGTGAGTAGCTGTGTGGGAGAGTAAGTGGGTATGTGAGTGACTATGTTGCCGAGTGAGTGGGTGTGCCGATAGATATATTGGTGAGTGAGTGGCTGTGTGAGTGACTGTATTGGTGAGTGAGTGGGTGTCTGAATGACTGTATGAGTGACTGGGTTTTTAAGTGGTTGTATGGGTGAGTGAGTGGCTTTTTTAGTGAGTGTTTGGTTAAGTGAGTTGTTGTGTGAATGGTTGTATTGGAGAGTGAGTGTCTGTGTGAATGACTGTATGGGTGATTGAGCAGATATGAGAGTGCTTGCATGGATGTGTGAATGGGTATGTAAGTGGTTGTGTGGGTGTGTGAGTGAGTGTCTGAGTGCTTGTATGGGTAGTGAGTAGCCATGTGGAGAGGTTGTATGGGCGTATGAGTGGGTGTGTGAGTGGCTGTATAGGTGAATAAGTCTGTGCAGGGCACAAGTCCTAAAAAAAAGAAGTGGAGGGACTAATCAGGTTAGGCAGTATGCAAGTGAAATCATGACGTGTGCCATCACAGCGCATGATGTCACAGCGCGTGACATTGCACATGACATCACAGGAAGTGACCTAACTGGAAGTGACATCACAAGAAGTGGCATCAGATATTAAGACCTCACACATATGTTTATCAGGTATATCATGAGTACATTTAAGCGCATTATGAGATTTAACAAATGAGATTTGGCGCTGGGGTTGTGCCAAAAAAGTGGCGCAATCCCGACACAAAATCTGGGCGTCAACTAATACATTTATGTTTTTTTAAACATTGCCACAAAGAAATTGGCAACAAGGAGAAGCATGGTAGTAGATCTGTTATGCTTAATTGGTTGCAAAGTCTACATTTTAAAATATTTGATTGGGTTAAGGCAATCTGCTGTGAAGGTGCCCAGTATATCTCAGGGAATAGTAATAATGGTGAGATAACTCTGGTGGTTAATGCACTTGCTGGAGAGAGCTGTGTTTTGTAAAGTCCCAGATTTGAATCAAAGTAGTGGAAAATGTAAATGTGTCTCCTGCAAAGCACATCATCTAACACGCAGATGACAGATTTTTATTTTATGTAGGTAGTAAAGTGGGGTACTGCTTTTAACACAGAGATCCTTTTGTTACCTGCAGTTCATAATTTGTAATCCTTCTAAACGACCACGGTGAGGTATGAAAGACATGTGACTCCTACACCTTGTAACCCTCACTGTCTCATGTAACTCATCTTGTACATTGATTTACACATGTACATGATTTAGTGTCAATGTATAATGTGTATATTAAGTAAAGAGCTCTGACACCCTGCATTGGGTTGCATAGCGCTATAAAAGAAATAAAATAGTGTTATTGAAATTATTTGTGTAAATACTGGGAAATGTCAACACGTCTGAAATTCCTACAGTGCATGCATCTCTTATATACAGGAACTGAACAAAGGCAAAAGCTGCCTCTCATAAGTACTTGTGAAGAGATAATAAGGTGTGTGCCTTTGTTTCCCCTCCGTGGCATTTACATTTACGTGTGAGGTTCCAGGCCGTCTCTGCAGCCCCCGCAGTACTGGGGGGCCTGAGCTCCAGGGGCCCCCCTCAGCGCAGTACCCTGGCCTGGGAGCTCCTGAGTAATCAGAAAGTGGGCCCCTTTATGTACTTCACAGGAGGGCCCCCGCAAGTTTCGCTACACCACTATCCTCACTGCCTGCACGTTGCTGCTGGGATTCGAAAGCAGACAAAGTGCAGGCCCTGCTGAACATGTTCCGGTGTCTGAAAATTACACTGGGTCAAGTTCAGCATATTTCTGTGGGGCCCAATTTGTTGGCAGGGAGGACGGCGTCCACCCTATGAAAAGAGTGAGTGGACGCTGTGTACCTGCGTGTACCCCCAACTTGTGCCCTGAGTCTGTGTGAGTAGCTGTATGGGTGAGTGTATGGAGGTGTAAGAGGCTCTGAGGGTGAGTGACTGGTTGTATGAGTGGCTGTATGGGTGAGTGGCTGTATGGGTGAGTGGCTCTATGAGTGAGTGGGTGCGAGTGGCTCCATGGAGCAGTGATCAGGTGTGTGAATACTGGTATAGGTCTGTGTATGGGTATGTGAATGGTTGTGTGGGTGTATGAGTGAGCGTACGAGAGGTTGTATGGGGTGTGAGTGGGTCTGTGGATGATGTCATCAGTGGTCATCAGTGATGTCATTTGAGATGTCATCAGTGATGTCACTGACCATGTCAGGAGTGATATAATATGTGAGGTCATAAGCAGTGCATTGCAGGGGCACAAGTTATAGTTAGCTCAGGTAACTATAACTGCTGAATTTCACTGGTTTTGTACAAGTGAAATATGAGCCTAACTATAACGTTAACACACAACAAAAGGGGAAGTATGTACTATACACTACCTATATTTATATGGAAGAAGCCTTACTTGGAAAGACCTAAGGGTTTTTAAAATTGCCCTCACCCACGAAACAGTAGCATGCTTCATCATAGGGCCGCTGACACACCCTGGTGCAGACCAACATACAGGGTGGAGCACTGTATTTTTTAAAAAAATATTAGGGATCCACTAAACAAAAAAAATGTTAAAACTGTCTAAGAGGGTACCCTCTTAGTTTTATTCTTCATCCCCCTTGGCAGGATTAAAAACCAATGGGGTGTGGGCAAGATGGCGTCTGATTGAGATCACGGCTCTAACCTCTCCCCCAGCCGGATCTCCAGCAGTTTGGTTGATACTAAGGAAACCTCGATTGGGGTCATTTACAATCTTTTAACTCTGTGATGAAGGATGATTTGGAGGAATGCTCTCAAAATTGGCAAGAGAGAGTTGGGATATCAGATACAATGTTTTTCCAATTCTTTGATTCTGCTCAAGATATTTTGATACCTGCCCGACTGCAAGCACAGTACTATAAGACCTGTTTTTCCCTTTATTACACTTGATTTGATTTTAGCATTTATATAGCACACGCATACCCTAGGGCGTCTAGGCGCTTATACCAGCAAGTTCAGTAAGGTGCCGATGGAGCTATGGAAGGACAGATTAATTGGCAAAGAGCCAGGTTTTTAGCGATTTTCTAAAATCTAACAGCGTAGGACTGTTCTTTATGCAGGCTGGAAGCGAGTTCTATGTTTTGACCGTCCCTAACAGAAAGCTTCTTCCCCCCCATCAGGTTCTCTTGATCCGGGGAGTTCGTAAGAGTTTGTTATGTGTGGATCTTAGGTTTCTGGAAGGCACATACCAGAACATTTTTGGAGAATTTCTGATTTTTCCTTAATGAGCAGTGAACAATAGTTAATAAGGGCTTATAATAATGCAAAGTAAGAGAACAGAGATGTCCCTGGTATTTAGGAGAGAAACGATGAGGCAATGGAGGTTTTTCTTAGGTAAATAACCTGGGTATTGGAATGTCATCATCATGTCGAATGCGCAAGAATGTTAAAAATGAGGTTAACAATGTCAATGAATATGAAGAGAGTCTTTTGATAATTTTAAAGATTTACTAATGAAGTGTATTATTAATGACAATTGGACTAATTGAAATCCCGTCCTGGGTGTATGTGTGTTAGAATGGAGATAGGCAGGCATCAAAAAGTTTATGTAGTATTGTGGGTTTGAATTGATTTTTGTGAGTAGTGCTTTTGTATCAGTATAATGTATAACATAATAATGAATCACATTGTATGGAATTGATTGGTGTATATATTTTCTTTTTTTCAGCCCTGATGAAGTCCGGGTTAGGACGAAACGCGTAGGCTGTAAAGATTTGATGAAATTGAATGAATGACATTATATGATGTTCTTTCTTTAATAAATTTGGAACCAAAATTCTTTGGAACTGAAAAAATGGCCTGTGGACTGGACTTTCTTTGAGAAATTCGATAATTGATTGATAACATTGAAAGAAGGGGATACGCTCCTTTCCTATTGGTATTGTTTCAGTACAGGTGTTTCTTCAGAAATTGAGGACCAGCGCCATGCAGGGCCTTAAAAGCTAGGCATTGTGATTTAAACTTGATACTCTTGTCCACTGGGAGCCAATGCAGAGTTCTGAGACAGTGGAAAACTGGCTGGGACCTGGGGATATCCAGCAGTAGTCTAGCTGCCGCATTTTGGAGGCGCTGTAGCCTCTGCAGAAACTGTGATTGGATACCCATGTACAAGGCATTACCATAATCTAATCTGGACAGGGCTAATGCTGTTACAAGTGTTTTCAGGGAGTCGGGCGGGATAAATGGGCGGACTTTCCGGATCATTTTTAAGATAAAAAAATAGTAGCGGTAAGTGTATTGATCTGGTTCTTAAAAGTCAGTTTTTCATCGAAAATGAAACCTAGGTTTTTCACCATCTGCACTGGAACAGGAAAGTCACCCAACTGGAGGGCCACCATCTAGGTGACCAGAAGGAGGTATCAGTACCTAACAGTAGGACCTCTGTTTTACCACAGTTAAGTTTTAGGCAATTAGACCTCATCCACTGGTTTAGCTGCGTCATGCAGCTGTTAAAGCGATCTGCTGTCACTTCGACATTGCGTGACACTGACACCACTAACTGGGTGTCGTCTGCGTATAAACCACTGAGAAGCCGTGACGTCTGATGATTGTGGCTATCAGAGTCACGTAGAGATTAAAGAGGGTAGGACTCAGGGACGAACCCTGTGGCACCCCGCAGGGGAGTTTAAATTGCTCAGACGCGAATGCTCCGGACTCTACTGATTGAACCCTGTCGGAGAGAAATGATGTCAGCAACTTAGGGGCTGAGCCTCTAATTCCCAGATCAGATAGCCTATTGGCTAATATTTCATGTTTCACTGTGTCAAAGGCCCCTGATAGATCTAACAAGATCAGAGCGGCCTAACCCCCAGCGTCCTGTATAACTCTTAATTCTTCTGCTGCCATGACCAGAGCTGTCTCATTGCTCTGCCCCTCCCGGAACCCGTATTGTGAGGGATCTAGAAGGTCCTTGGCAGAGATAAATGCTGTGAGCTATGCATTTTGCATTTTCTCCAATACCTTAGCCGGGAAGGGTAGTCTGGCGATAGGTCTGTAGCTGCTAGGATTGGCTGGATCGAGGTTAGGTTTTTTTAGGAGTGGAAGAATCGATGTTATTTTCCAAGCATCAGGGAAAGTACCTGAACAAATTATCTCCTTATAAACAACCGCTAGTTGTTCACTGATAACATCAGGCACCAGGTGCAGTATTCTAGAAGAACAGGGGTCGGATGGAGACCCTGATTTGGACGTTTTTACAATCTGGATAATCTGTTCTGTGGAAGGAGGGGAAAAGTATGTAAACGGATTGGGTGGGAAAGGAGCTATAACTGCTAGAGGGTTCCTAGATGTTGTTTCATCACAGTCCGTAAAGGATTTGTACACAGTCTCTACTTTGTCTTTAAAAGACTGAGCCAGTACGTTACAAAATTCGGCACTGCTTTCCATCCTTGGTGGCTCTGGAAGTTTAGCTAGGCTTTTAACTGTAGCGAAGAGCTCCTTACTAGAGTTTTTTGCTTGTCAGATTTTTGTTGAGAAGTATTTACTTTTTTCTTCTATTATCAGTTTCTTGTAGCCTGTCAGTGATTGTGCGTATTGTATTTTTTTTGTAGGGTCGTAATTTGCTCTCCACTGCCTCTCTATCCTTCTACATACTTGTTTCTGAGCTCTTAATTTGTCGGAGAACCATGGTTCGGAGGGATTTTTCCACCTGGTGAGAAATGTCTTTATCGGTGCTAGTGGGACAGCTGCGGTTTCAATCCAGGTGATCCATACAAGATCGCTAAATGGGTGAAGAGAAAAAGAACATGCTGCCCCCGATGTGCATTACACAGAGTTGATATTGTTCACATTTTTGCATCATGTTGCATGCTCACAAATCTGAAACAAGAAATCACAAAATTCTTTGGGGAGAAGTTGCAATTGGAAGTCACACTGTCACCTGCTATGATTTTCTTAGGAGTAGCAGGGGAAGAGGTAGTTGTGGCAGGGCGAGATTTGATCTTTAAAGCTATGGCTGTCCTGAGGCTGTGTATTGCTTCAGAATGGTTGGATCCAAACCCTCCGGGATTCCAGCAATGGCTGGCCCAGTTTCTGGCGGTTTAGAACTTGGAGAAAGCTGTGTACGCATGAAAGGGGAGTCGTGCATGGCAGAAAGGCCTGAGAATCTGGGCTCTTCTGACAGAGTGGATTGTGAGAGATCAAAATGGTGGTATGGTTAGGCCTGAATACCAATAGATTGCTGCTATGGCACGGGGCACTTCAGGATAATGGGGAGGTTTGGGTAAGTTTAGACATGTGCTGCTTTTTCTTGTTTTTCTAGTTTTTTACTTGTGAAGGTTTTATGGATCTTATGTAATGTTATGTCTTATACAGGAGGTTTTTTTTCTAAGAATTAATTATATATCTGTAATTATGATATCTCACCAGCTGTTGGGGTGGTGAGGGCAGATGGTGGGGTTGTGTTGGGTCTGTTAAAAAAATATGAATTGCATAGTAAAGAAGATTTAAATTTTTTTTTTTAAATCAATCAATGGGGTGTACCTGGGTATTTTAAGTCCCTGTCACCATCCCTGGGAACTATAAAGTTTTTTTAAATTCTATTTCCTAGCTATAACGTCCCTGTAACCTTTGGTTTTTTCAGTGAATTTCTATGTTTTTTTAAATTCTATTTCCTAACTATACCGTCTCTGTAACCTTTGTTTTTTTCTGTGAATTTCTAAGGTTTTTTAATTTTATTTCCTAACTGTAACTTGTAACCTTTGAGAGTGAGTGTGTGAGTGAGTGCATGAGTGTCTCAGTGGGTGTGTGAGTGCATGAGTGTCTCAACGCGTGGGTGAGTGGGTGTGTGAGTGTCTCAGTGGCCCTAGGAGTGGCTGCATAAGTGTCTCACTGGGTGTGTAAGTGGGTGCACACACCCTCCTGTTACCTCCAGTAAGTCCCACACAGCGGGATTGCTGAGAGCTTGTCAGAGGCCTCGCCCCCTTTCTCCATCACTCTGCAAACACGCCTCCTGGTGAACTACTGGTTGGGGGAGGAAGTGCCCTTGGATGTTGGGGGTCCTTGGGAGCCAATAACCCCTCCTGTTACCTCCAGTGAGTCCCAAACATCGGGATTGCTGATAGCTTGTCAGAGGCCCCGCCCCCTCACCACTCTGCAAATGTGCCTCCTGGCGCACTACTGGTTGGGGGATGAAGCCCCCTTGGATGCTGAGGGTCCTTGGGGGCCAATAACCCCTCCTGTTACTTCCAGTAAGTCCCACACAGCGGGATTGCTGAGAGCTGGTCGGAGGGCTGCCCCCTTTCTCCACCACCCTGCAAACATGCCTCCTGGAGTACTACTGGTTGGGGGATGAAGTCCCCTTGGATACTGAGGATCTTTGGGGGTCAAGAACCCCTCCTGTTACCTCCAGTAAGTCCCAGACAGCTGGAATGCTGAGAGGTCTTCGATGACCCCGTCCCCTTTGTCCAGCACTCTACAAACATGCCTCCTGACACACGAGTGGTTGGGGGATGAAGTATCCTTGGATGCTGAAGATTGTTGGGGGCTAAGAATCCCTTCCGTTACCACCAGTAAGTTCCACACAGCGGGATTGCGGGAATTTCATCAGAGGCCCCGGCTCCTTTGTCCAGCACTCTGCAAACATGACTCCTAGCCCTACCGTAATACAATATTAGGCCCCGGGGATGTGGTGGTACCCGGGGCAATACTAAGCCCTAGTAGGGTGGGCCTGAGCGCCCCCTCCAGTTTTTGAAAAAGCCTGCATGCCCCAGGGACCTGGCCCACCAGGGGCTATAATATAAACAAGCGCGGGAGACAGCGCTTGCATTTTTTCCCATTTTTGCCGGAGTCACGGACCCGCCGCAAATTTGGGTGAAAATTTAAAAAAAATGCTTTTTGGCTCTATTGTGGTCCCAGGGGGACCCCATGACCAGAGCTGGGGGGGTCAGGGTATTCCTACCCTGCCCCCTTTTCTTTTTTTAAAGCATTTGTTGGGGGACTTAGCTGAAGCCGAGTCCCAAGATGGCCACCAACACTTCCTGGTTGAAGTGTTGGCAGCCAGTCAGATCTCAAAACGATATCAGGAGGGTTCAGGAAGGGTTTGTGTCCTAAGATATACAAATTTGGATTTCATTTAATATCTCCAAAACCAATGAACGGCTTTACACCAAATAACAAAAAGTGTTCTTTCTGGACCAAGAGCTACCTTTCTACCAAATCTGGTGTAATTACGTTCAGCGGTTTAGGCTGCAGTTATGTCTAAAATCTCTATGAAAATTACCATGTGAAAAACACTTTTTTTGACCTCCTCCCTTTTTCTCGGCCCCCACTTGAAGGATCGCCGCAAAACTTTCCATGCGGAACAAGAATCACTGGGGCACTTTTTTTTAAACTTCCGTGAATATTCGTCAAACAGCGCCAAGGATATAGGAAAGTCAAAAAATGCTTCTCATATGGAAACATGGTCCTAACTATAACTACCCACTGACGACTACCAATAGGTATTGTATATATAGGGTTAATACCTTCTGGCGGTCGCCAGTAGGTAGTTATAGTTCGGACCTATTTTCCATAGGAAAAGCGCTTTTTGACTTGCTTATAACTTTGGCGCCGTTTGACAAATCTTCTCAAAATTTTCCAAAGAAAGTGTCTACCTGATGCTAGTGGCGCATAGCAAGTTTCAGGGTGATCTGTCAAGCGGGGCCCCGAGTAAAAGGGGGGGGGTCCAAAAAAGTGTGTTTCCCATGTTAATTCCCATCGGGATTTTGAACACGACTACAACACAAACTGCTGAATGGAATTATACCAAATTTGGAAGAAAGCTACCTCTTGGCCCAGAAAGAGCCCTTTTTGTGATTTGGTGTAAATGCGTTCAGTAGTTTTTGAGATATTAAAGGCAAAGGAAATTTGTGTATCTGGGCGGAGACTAGGCACAGATCTCATGGTGAGATATGATTGTCTGTCAGCACTTCAACCAGGCCGCCATCTTCGGACCAATATACATGTTAGCACCCCATTGAAATGCATTGTAGTGAATAGCAGGATTTCAGGGTCACAAAAAGGAGAACGTATAAAGGGTGATAACAGATTTTAGTTACAATATAAATCATTTGTTGATGGTACCATACTAATTTTAGGAATTGTGGTGTGTTCTAAGGTGTTCTTACCCTGTGAAAAAGCCTTCTGCTGGGATGTCATGAATCATGTTTGAGAGAAAACTGTTTTCTCATGATTTTCCCATAGAGGTTATGGAAGGTGCTCCAAAAGCTAAAATGAAAGCATATTTTATGTAAATTCACACTATCTTTCTCAGTGATATGAGAATGAAGTCTGACATTCTCAGTAAAACATGTACTCCCAACGGGAGCAGCCTGTCAGTTGATTTTCTTGTGTGCTACTGCAGCCTCCCAGAGTGTTCTAAAGAACAGCTAGAACACTAACAGTCTTACTTGTGACAAAAGTATGGTGCACCTGAAGCCATCTTAATTGAATCAAACAGGTAAAACTTAAAGCATTTAATTTAGAAAGGAACAAAATAAGGGGGGTCATTTTGTCATAGAAATTATGGTTAGTGCTGTAGAAAGAAAAATTAGAGCACATTTAAAGTGAGTTTTCAAATATCTTCCTCTTCTATTTCATTAAATTGTTCTGACATGCAGACTGAAACATGCACTTTCAACACCAGCAGCAGACTGACAGTTAAACTCCCTGGTGATCAGCAGCTTTACTACTGTGTTCTAATGAACAACTACAGTGCTAACATTTTGAATTTATGCCAAAAGTGTGACACATCTGAACGAAATCTTGATGGAATCGAAATGGAAAACTGAAAGCATTTTCTACTGAGGATACTACAGGAAATGAGGAAATTTGGGAACTTCATAACAAATGAGTCTCCTAAGACAGCCACCAGAGGAAAAATATCCCAAATGTAGCACAAATATCACCCAAATGTACCCTAAGTATAGCCTAATGACACAAGTGTGCAAAACACTTAATTTGTTCATTTATTTGCAGTTTTATACAGTTTTATACAGCGCAGACGTGACCCGAAGGTATTGGAGTGTGAGGATCAGTTTAGGTATTACAGTTTTGATTACATCAAGATGACGTCAAGCGTGCCACACTTTTGTAATAAATATAGAATGTTAGCAATCTAGTTGTTCATTAGAATACTGTTGGGAGTTAGAGGTCAGGGGCGTGGACTCAGATAATTGAGGGCAGGGAGGAGGGTGCAGAGGCAACAAGATGACCATGCTGGACAGGCGGGAGGGGCAGTGGAAGCACAGTGGACCATAGAGGGCAGGAGAAAGGGGTCAGGGGCAATAAACCAACCATGTAGGACAGGCAAGAGAGGCTGTGGCAATATAACAGACCATTGAGGGCAGAAAGAAGAGGCAGTGGCAGTACAACCATACATGCCAACGGACCCGATTCAGGCAGGAAACTCCCGATGTTTTTAAGCCACAAAAGGCTTTATTTTACCTGCCTAAAATCTCCTCTTTTTCAATGTAAGTCAATAGGGAAAATCAATTCCCCAGGTTTTTTTTTCAAAATCTCCCTATTACCAGGTTCGCAATGTTGGTAATTATGGTACATTGGATCATGGATGGCAGGAGGAATGGACATGGACTCAGATAACAGAGGGCAGGAGGGAAATTGGCAAAGGCACCAAACTGACCTTACAGCGCCGGTGTCAGGGGTTGCAGCAGCACAATACACCACACAGGGCAAGCAGGATGGCAATGCAGCACAACGGACCATGGAAACCAATAGGGAGGGTACAGGGCAGTGCACATGGACAACAGAGGGCAGAGGGAAAAGAGACAAGGGCAGCAAGCTGACCATACAGACAGACAGGAGGGACAGTTGCAGCATAATAGACCATGAAGGGCAGGAGGGAGGGTGCAGGGGCACAACAACAGACCAGATAAGGCAGAAGGGAGGGGATAGGGGTCTGCACATAGAAAACAGAGGGCAAGGGGTAGGGCAGGAGCAGCAAGCTGACCATGGAGGGCAGGCGGGATGGGCACTGGAAGCACAACACACCATGTAGGCCAACAGTGAGACTAAAATGACAAACACAGACAACAGAGAGAAAGTGGGAGGGGGTCATGGGCAGCAAGCTGACCACACAGGCCAGGTGGGAGGGCCTGTGGCAGCACAGAAGACCATGAATGGCAAGCGGGAGAAGTAGTGGTGGCACAACAGCCATGGTGGGCAAGAGGGAGGGGGCAGGGGCATGCACAAAGGACCATAGAAGACAGAAGACAGGGGTAGGGGCTGGACACAGAAAGAGAGGGCAGAGGAAGGGGCAGGGCAGACAGGAGGAGCAGCTGCAGCACAACAGAGCATAGAGGGCAGAAGGGAGTGGCAGCAAAATGGGCCATGGAGGACAGGAGGGAGGGGATAGGGGCATGGAACTCGGACAGGCAGGGTGGAGGTGGCAGGGATAAGCGGCACCATCTGACCATGCTAGGCAGGTGGGAGGGACATTGGCAGCTCTACAGAACACTCAGAGTTGATAGGAGGGGTAGTGGCAGGTCCATGGAACATGGTGGACAAAAAGGAGGGAGCAGGGGCATGCACACAGGAGGGCAGAGGGAAGGAGAGTAGGAGCAGCAA
This sequence comes from Calotriton arnoldi, assembly GCA_963921515.1. Taxonomy (NCBI): domain Eukaryota; kingdom Metazoa; phylum Chordata; class Amphibia; order Caudata; family Salamandridae; genus Calotriton; species Calotriton arnoldi. The sequence continues at coordinate 1,499,461 of CAWUFW010001528.1, read as the reverse complement.
GCTAAACACGGAGGCTAAGCGGGAGGGAAATGATGAGGCATAGAAATGGGCAATGGAGGGCAGGAGGAGTGGGCAGGGTCATCAAGCTAAATGGAGGGCAGTGGCAGCACATCGGACCATACAGGGCAGGAGGTAGGGGCCTGGTGCATGGACTCAGACAACAGGGGATGGGGCAGCAAGTTAACTGTTCAGGGCAGGCGGGAAGGGCAGTGGCAGAACAACCGCCACACAGAGCTGTAATGAGGGAGCAGGGACATGAACTTGGACAATGGATGGCAAGGAGGAAGGGAGGCAGGAGTAGCAAGCTTGGGTGGGGGCAGCACAATGCCAGGCCAGGCTCTGCGTCCAACCCCACCTCCATGCATTGTGATGGGCATCTTATGTAACGTTGAAAAAAAACTAGAAATTCACTGAAAAAAACAAAGGTTGCAGGGACGTTATAGTTAGGGAATGGAATTAAAACAACCTTAAAAATTAACTGAAACAAACAAAGGTTACAGGGATGTTAGAGTTAGGCTCAGATTTCCCTTGTACAAAACCAGTGAAATTTAGCAGTTATAGTTACCTGAGCTAACTATAGCTTACGCCCCCACAATGCACTGCTTATGACCGCACATATTACATCACTCATGACACTGTCAATGACATATAAAAGTTTATGAGTGTTATACATCTATACTAAGGTACTACAAAAGTTAAATTACTATACTTTGTGTACTACTAATGAGTGATACTATTTCTAGCATATATTATGTGAGTGGCTGTGTGACTGTGTGTATCCATGTGTGAGTGGAAGTCTGAGTGGCTGTATAGGTGTGTGAGTTATGTTATGCTAAAGTAACATTCAAAGCGCACGAATATCCGGAGGTGTCTTGGCGCTAGCTCTGTTAAGTGGACTCAAATCAGTCCTTACCTAGAAAAGAGCCAGGTTTTTAATTCCTTCCTAAAAGATAACAGATTAGGCACGGTTCTGAAGTGGAAAAGTAGCTGATTCAATTCTTTTGCAGTGCTTGTCATGAAGCTTCTTCCACCCCAGTTGGTCCATTTGAACCTGGGACCACAAGTTTCTTGACTCCCAAGGAGCGCAGATTTCTGCCTGGGTCAAACCACTTGAAACAAAGTATAAAGTAGTCTAGACCCACATCATGGCGAGCTTTAGAGGCTAGACAAAGGACTTTGAATCTAACTTGCTGCCTAATAGGGAGCCAGTGCAACTTGCTACTGCCTTGTGAGGCAGATTTGTACTTGGGAATGCCAGCCAGCAATCTGGCGGCTGCATTCTGAAAGACTTGAAACCTGTTCAGTTGTTAGTATTGCATGTTTAAATATAAGCCATTGCAGTAATCTATCTTCAATAGAACCAAGGCTGTTACCATCTTTTTTTTGTGCACCAGGGGGGATGAAAGGGAGAATCTATTGTATCATCCTCAAAATGTGGAATGAGGATGAGTCAGTAAGTAAGTACATTTTATTATGCTTGATTAATTAAAACTATTGCATACTTTGAAACACATTAAAATAAGATTGCTTGCTAAATGCAATAAATTAAAACAGTATTAAAAACACCCACATCATACTGCAATAAAACAATTTGAAAATGGACATTAAAAGATGGTCTCATGGTTATTACATACTTCTACACAAAGATTACTTAAACAGTTGAGAATTCAGATCAATAAAGTATATTATTGTGGACAATCAAGCCGTCAGAGTTCCTCCACAAGGCTATTTATTGCACTTGGGTTAATTAAGTAGTGCCTAGGTCACAACGGAGTGCTCTTCCTAAGCTTAGGATGACTACCTTCAAATAACGCCTGTTTTGTCGTCTTAATGCCGCCGTAAAGTGTTCTTAATAAAATTTGGCTGGACTGGCTCAGGTGATGCCCGAATCCTTTGTTATTGGATGATGCTTAGCGGGCGAGGGCACATTTTTCAGTCTCTTTGCAGTAATGTCAAAGAATTTTGTAAGGCGGCAGTTTAGCTGCACTAACGATGGATTAAAGCACAGCATTACAGCCTGCCTTCAGGACCTAACTCCATGCTGTCTGAATATTGGTTTTAATAAGGTGTTCCTTATATCTCTTAAGTTGTTGCAAATACAAATAACATGGGTAAGGTCCTCCGCGGCTCAACCACACAAGCGACAGGGCTGGTCACCTCCTCTTCTTTCCCAAGGGGGTAAAAACGGGTTGATCGGACCAACTCCCAAGCGGAGTTTTAAAAAAATTTCCTTGGTGGCTATTTTTGTTCTCGTTTTAAAATAAGGTTGGGGGTTAAGGGATTCATAGTTCTTAAGTACTACCCAGCCATGAGCTCGTTTGGCTAGTGCTTTTTTATCCTCTAAGGCAGATATTAGTCGAGTTGCCTTTGTAACTATTTTTTTAAATGAGGAGTGAGCCAGTGGGGTGTTCCAGAGATCTGTCAGACCTAGAAGCTTGATGGATTCAGAAAAGTACTCTTTGGCTGGCGATTTTTCAGGGCGAAACAGCTCAGTCCATAAGTGGCTATTCAAGGATCCTTCCTCACATCCTTTGATTTTATGCCAGCATTTTACATAGGCTCCCCTTCTTTTAATAGACTGTTTTTGGAGTCCAAATTCCAGCCGTATTTGGGCCGGGGAAACGTATTTGGGGAGTTGAAAGATCGCTCAATAGGAGTACGCTAGGACCGTGGCTGTATTCCTCCCGGGAGCGCGTAGAAACCGGAAGAATGACGGATTGACTAGGCATGATCTGGCCTTCTCTAAATATTTGCTCAAGGATTAGCTGACCTAATCGTGATGCACTCTGTAGAGAGAGTTTGAACCCCAAGATTAGAATCAGAATACTCTCGACATTATCACTAATTGAGATTTCTCAGCAACATACCGGTTAGGACAGTATACCGGTTTTTTAGTTTCAGTCACTTTCATTTTACAAGGATCTTGTGGTATTACCCGTGACCGGCCGGGTTGGAATTATCACCGGCTTACAGGTCTCAGTTACTTTGCTATCATATCAGCCCTGAAGAAGTCCAGGGACATTTCCTTTCGGACGAAACACGTGTTGGCTGGACCATTTGTTCGAATAAAATCAAGAAGAATGATCACACGAATTCTCATGTGCTTCCTCAAGTTTACTCTATTGTAATGATTTTTAACACTGTAGCGTGTGCATAGGCTTTGTTTGTACTTTTGGGACCTTGGTCCACTGGTCAGAGGGCTTTTGTGGTTTTCCCTCACCTTGTGCACCGCTCAGATAGTTTCACAATTACAGGACGATACTCAGCGTGCGCCACCACCTCCTGCGTTTTACAAACTACCATATTCGATATTAAAAACTGGAACTAATGCCTTACTCCAGAATTCTGGGTCATGTTTGTACAGCATTGGCGGGAAGCCGTTAGGGCCAGGAGCTCCTGCCGGTCTTCCTCTTGCTATTTGTTTCTTTATCAGCGATGCTGCGAGACCGTTGTGCTCCCCTGTTGTGCTAAATTGGCGGTTTTGGGCTGGTAACAGTTCCATCTCCTGTTGCTGTTGTGTTAACCCAGGGTGACTACTTTCCTCAACGATGGCAAGGTTTGGGATTTTTGCTTCCTTTATGGAGCTACAAGCGCTTTTGTTCCCCGGATGAACTGGGGGGGCCAACTGTTTTTTGCTCAGCGTCGTTGAAGTGATTAAATAGAAAATCCACCCAGGCCACTTCGGTTATATTAGAGTTTATGCCGGGATGATTAGGCCGCTGTAATCTATTAACTGATTGCCAAACCTTGGCGCTGTTATTCCGGTTTGCGTCATGGAAGAGTTTCGCCCATAGTTCGTTGTCCTTAGTTCTTTTGTTTTCCCATCTCCTCCGCTTTATTAGTGCCTTCGATTCGCGGAGGGTACGTTGCAATCTCAGGTCATATGGTGATTTGCGAAGTTGCCTTAAGGTGAGATTTATGGTATGCTTTAGTTTATTAGAGGCTGGACTCTTTGCAGTATTTTTTTGAATGGCTGCTGTGTTCCCCTGTTTCGGGCCTGACCTAGTTGAAAATTTATCACCAAGGGACGTGACAAACTTACCCCAACTTTCCAATGGCTGGGTTAGGTTGTCCTTTCCTTGGTTATATAGGTCTTTAGCAGTAGTTGATATTACCTCTATATTCCTGTGGTTACATCTTATTCGTTTAAGGTTTACAGTTTCTTCAAAAACGATGGTTTTGCAGATCTCCATTGATATGGTTGGGCTTGCTTTGAGTCTCAGTTCTTGTGGCATGTGGTCACTGAATTCATTGCTACCTATTTTAAAAGAGGCAATTTTATTAAACAGAGTTAGAGTTGTGAAGGTGAAATCTAAATGGGAGGATACTTTGGCTGAGTGGTAGGTAGCTGCTGGTGGTTTGTCCCCCATAAAACAGCCGTTTGTTGCTCTCAGGTTTAGGTGCTCTAGTTCCTGAAGCAGGTACCTCGCGCTTCTTGTCGGTTTGCTGGTATTTGATGGATCTTGTCCTGGAAGTCCCCATGCTCCTGTCAGATCTTGCGTAGAGTCCTCTTCCTGGATGCGCCGTAGGAGGTTCATGTTGAAATCACCAGCCAAGATGATATGATCTGTATCCTCTTCTTCCATTATTCTTTTTAGTTCCTTTATCAACTCCTTCGCTCCTTTTAATTTTTGTTTTGGATGTATGTAGATGTTTGTTATTATTACTTTCTGAGGGATCTGATTAATCGTAAACGTTACTATTATAGCCTGGATGCAACTTGGGGGAGATATGTGGATCTTTAGGGGAAAGGTTTCGCCTATTACTGTTATAGAAGCTAGGAGCAGCAAACCCCCCGATCGGTGACCAAAGTCAGATCCCTTCATGGCAGGGATAAAGCAAGAGGTATAACCTTGTAGTTCGAAGGGTTTCTCCTCCCAAGTCTCCTGAAGCAGGATCATATCAAAAGATTTTAGGTAGTTTAAGACCTCTTGGACACTGGTTTTGGAGGCTAAGCCGTTGATGTTCCAAATGCATATGTTAATTTTGTGTTGCTCTGCTAGAGGTTCCGAAGAGTTGGGCATCCGTTGTCAATTTAGCTGCGCTGATGTTATTGTTCGCTGTATACGCATCCGGCTATTTATTGATGAAGAATATGTTAAGTCATGTTGACCTTGGGTTGGGAACGAAGCTTCAGTACGAGTGCCTGGAGTACTGCTCCTTGCTCCTTTTAGTACTGAAGTGGTCTTCCTGTTTTGACTATTAACTTCTGTGTTTAAAAAAGGAGTAGGATAAAGTGGTTTTGTCGCTGGTTTCAAACTTATCCCCCAGCTTTGAAATCAGTTTTTTACCTGTATGATTCTGCGTGCCGTCTCTGCAGGTGCCCATCTTGTTTTGGTCACTTCTGTACTTGGCAAGTTATTGTTTGACAAGAATTCTATTGAAACTAGGTCAGAGGTGTTGATGTTAGCTAGACTTGGGATGGAATGCAGAAGCCGTAGCACATTCCCTCTATTTAATGTATCCACTCGACCTCGTGATATATACTGGGGGGAAAAAATGATGGTATCGGTCTCTTCAACCGTTGATGGTTCCTGGTTTTGAGACTGGTTGCCGTCACTATTGATTACTGAGTGGGTAAAATGCCTAGGTTGGACATTGTTGACATTGTTTATTCCGCAATTAGCATCGTTGTGAGGAGTTGACAGTTGATCAGTTAGTATCCTAGTATTGCCTTGCGCATTGGTACTTTGCTCTAGGATTATCCTCAATGGTTGCAGTGACTCTATGTGACTGCCCTGCGGGTCGTTGCCCAGCTTCGGACTTACAGTTTGTGCTTCTTCGATTGATACGTTACAAACTTGAGATGGTTTGACTGGCACTTGTATGGAGTAGACACTCTCTGGGTTTTTGCCCTGAATTAGGGAGCTTTGAGTCTGTTGGCTGACCGATGGCCCCCTAATTGACTCTTGCATTCGGTCCTGGCTGTTTTTGGCTCTTGATGCAAGATGGCGGCTTCCTGGCATCGTCAGCGCGGTTTTAGGTCTTGTAGACGGCCCCTTTATATTATTTTCCACAGCTGGAACTACGGAGCTTAGAGTGTCCTTACTGCTGGGATCTGGTGCCGTTGGACTTGACTGAAGCTGGTTGACCATGTGTTGAGCCTGGAAGGTTAATTTTCTGTTTCTTCCTTTCCTTTTTTGTTTGCATCGAGTTTTCTTCGGTGGAGTGTTATTGTCCGGTGATCCCACTTTGGGGTTTGACGAGTGCCACTCCCTTCTAATGAGTTATCGCAGTTTGTTAGTGTCGACTCCATGAGTTGGGATTCAGGTCTTGTTTTTCCCTCCATGAGTGCGTCACTACTTGTTGAGGTCTGTGTTGTAACTTTTGGTTTCAGTACGGATAATAGGTCGCCTAATACTGATGGGAGCGTAAGTAGTTTATCCACTATTGGAGCGCAGGTACATTCTTGGTGCGATGGTTGTGCTTTGAAAGCCGCTTCTTGTCCTCTCTTTATTAGCCCGTTCAAGTCGGCTAGCTTCCTATCAATCCCTGAAGTGAAGTCGGCTAGGGTTTGGAGAACTGTGAGCTGAAGATCCAGTTTATGGGATTGATATTGTAGCGCCATAGTTGAATATTGCATGGTACTTAGTATTGTTGTCCAGATTGCGTCTTTATTTATATGGCCAGGGTCGCTTCTCTCTGAGCGCTCAATTTTTGAAAGAAGTATGGGGTCGTGACTGTATGAAGCGACTAGTTCCTCCCATTCATGGGATGCTAAAAGGGACATGTCACCATTAGAAGTTTGGAATCTTTCATAAGGAGACGGCAGATTATGCCCTGTCGATGAGTTTTCCAAGGATGTACCAGAGGCCATCGGGGGCGTTAGGTCTCCTAATTTAGTAGTTGGCATTTGTTGAGGAGAGATATTTTTGGATTGCGACATTTGGTCCCTTGTTTTTTGCTCTGGCTGCTGCACTGTTATCATAGAGAGAGCGTGATAGAGCTTAGAGTCAAGCCCCGTATCTGGTCCCTCCTGTTGTAATGAGGTTTGAGTACCTGTTTCAGAGTGGGCCTCCACTACTTGGAAGGAATCTTGAAGAGGCTTGAGGTCTGGATCTAATTTTGACCCCCCTTGCTGGATGGATTTCAGGGTGACTAGCTCTGATGGACACTCAATTACAGTCTTGGGAGAATGAAGAGGCTGTAGGGGATTATAAGCGTTGTTTGTGTTGTCCAGAGAACAATCCTGCAGATCTTGTATTCGCTCTTTATTGTTGTCCCTCTGTTGGGCGTTGTGGCTACCACTGCCGTGTTCCTCATTTGTGCTTAGCCCTTTAAGTTCTTCAGCTTTTGGCTTTACTTCATGGTATTGTCGAGTAGTTATCTGGTCCGCGCAGAAGTTTCCATTGACTTTGTTTTGGGATTTATCGTTTGAGTGAATTGATGCAGCGGTTTGCTTTGTTGAGGGCTGTAAAGTTAGATCGAATCTACCTGGTTGAAGAGGAGTTTGCAGCCCTTTTATAGTACCGCTTTTTGAAAAGATTGCTGTTCCGGGATCTTTCAAAAAGGAAACTTTTGTATATATCTTGGGTTGGAAGGAACAGGGATTTCTCCTTTTAGGTGACTCCTCTATACTTATTAGTTCTTGTCCTTCCGGCCTCAAGTAAGCTGCGGCTTTTATTTCCGTTTCTGTTGTTAAGTTTTTATCCTCCTTGCTTTGAGAGCCATTATAAGTTGTGACGTTAGGAGGCAGGCTGTTAGGGGGGCTGAAGATCTTGTTGAGCATTGATGTATCGTTCTCCCCTTCGAGTTTTTCACGTTTTATTTTATGACAATCTAGGCCACATCCAAGGGAGCCATTGTCTTTGCTCCCGCTCTCACTCTCGTTTTTCCTTTTTGTTGTTTTGGGTTGTGGCTTTGATCTTGCTGGAGACTTTCTCACTCTGCCTGACCGCATGGCCCCCCTTCCTGCTGTCACGCCCACTTTACGGCTTACAGCTTGTGTTAGACTGCGTGATATCGATGTATTACTTGAAGAGTGCCTTGTCTATTTTTTGCCAGCTGAGGCTGTTCTGTTTTGACACTTGAGAGGCTGGCGAATAACGTGAGGATGCCTGTAAGTGCTGTGAGTACTCGCCTAGTAACTGGACGACGAGATTTCGCTAGTTGTAGGAGATTGAAAGTTACAATTGAAAGTTACAGTTGAAAGTTTTGAGGGCTGAATGTCATGAGCGGTGGCGAGGGCAGGGCTGGGGGCGAGGGTGAGGGTGTGAGTGGGGCTGGCAGCCGAGCCGGGCCGCCTCTGCGGGATCCTCCAGCACTCACTTGGCAGCCTCCCCAATGGAGAACTGTGCTCACGCTTGCTCGCTTGCTTGCAACAGGCTCGAGCTCGTACCCCTGCTCCTCCACAATTACTCGCTCACCTGCCGCTCCACAGTCGCCAGCTAGATGGACAGTGCTTCTCCGGGCTAAACTCTCCCCACACAGCGGGAAAGAAGCCTCCAGCCCGCCTCCAGCCCCCTCCACCTCTGTCACTGGCCATCCCGTGGACCGATGGACCGGTGATCGTGCAGGAGGCAGCTGCAGAAAAACCGTAGAGAGCAGAAAGCCCAGCTCCTGTATGTGGGCCGATTTCCGCAGGGGTAGCAAAGACTTCAGCCTGGCCAAAATTGAGTGGGATTGGGCTGAGCTGGGGCTTGGCGCCGGGCGGGGAAGGTCAGTGCCCAACCGCGGCATTTTCGTCACCTGCTTCCTCGCTGCACACGGTGAATCGGTGGGTTGGTGAGACCGGGCGGGGAAAGACCGCTGCGTTCCCGGCGTCTCCTGCTCCCTCGCTGCACTCGGTGAGCCGGAAAACCAGGACAGGACGGAGGCAGGCGCATCTAGTCGGTGGATTTCCTCACTTGGGAAATTCTGCAAATGCGGTGGGATGAGATAACTCCATTCACCTGATGACCGAAGGTAACTTTTTTGTCCATTACAACTCCCAGATTCCTCGCCTTACTGACTGGAGAAGGCAGGGTTCCTAGTTTCTCCGGCTCCAGGTGTGTGAGTGGCTGTATTAGTGAATAAGAGGGTGTGTGTGCGCGTACCTGTATGGGTGAATAAGTGGGTGTGTGAGTAATTGTATGGGTGTGGGAGTGGCTGGTTTCCTGGCTGTATTAGTGAGTGAATGGGTGTGTGAGTGGCTGCATGGGTGAGTGAGTGGCTGTGTGAGTGGCTGTATAGGTAAATAAGTGGAGTGTGAGTAACTGTATGGGTGTGGAAATGTCTGTGTGCCTAGCTGTATTGGTGAGTAAGTGGGTGTGTGAGTGGCTGTATGGGTGAGTGGCTGTATGGGTGAGTGACTATGTGTAAATGACTGTATGAGTGACTAATTGGCTGTTTGAGTGGGTGTTTGATTAACTGATTGGTTGTGTGAGTGGCTGTATTGAAGAGTAAGTGTCTATGTGAGAGGCTTTATGGGTGAGTGTGTACACGTGTGAGTTACTGCTGTGAGAGGGTGTGTGAGGGGCTGTATGGGTGAGTAAGTGGCTCTGTTGAGAGGCTGTATGGGTGAGTGGCTGGGTGTGTGAGTGGTTGTATGGGGGAATAAGTGGGTGTGTGAGTAGCTGTATGAGTGAGTGAGTGGCTGTAAGAGGGATTGCATGGGTATGTGAGTGGGTGTATGAGTGGTTATGTGGGTGTGTGAGTGAATGTGTGAGTGGTTCTGTGGATAATGTCATCAGTGATGTCACCAGTGACGTCATTTGAGATGTCATCAGTGATGTCAAGAGTGATTTCACTGACCATGTCATCAGTGATGCAATATGTGAGGTCATAATCAATGCATTGCGGGGACCTACATTATAGTTAGCTCAAGTAACTATAACTGCTGAATTTCACTGGTTTTGTACGAGTGACATCTAACCCTAACTATAACGTCTCTGTAGCCTTTGTTTACCTCAGTGAATTTCTAAGTTTAAAAAAATTCTATTTCCTAACTATAACGTCCCTGTAACGTTGTTTTTTTCAGTGACTATAGATATATATTACCCATATAAAATATTCAGTGGTGGTCACCACTGGGTAGTTATAGTTATGTCAGCGTTTATATCTCTGTCTTCCCAGGGTCACTACTAATTGTGCATCGCTACTAGCATCCACCATCCTCTCTCTGTTTAATTTATCCTTAGTTACTGTCAAAATACCCCTCGCCTGGAAGGCCACCTTGGTCTGTCCAATGTTTAAAAAAATAAAAGCAGATCCTAAAGGTTAATAGCCACGAAGGACCAAATCTCTGCTACCTCCAGGGCCTGCTTTGTGACCATACAGCTTCTGAGGAAAATTTTCCTTTGGTTACCATCCTCTGCAAGGCGGACTCTGGTGCATTGCCCTGGTCAAAAGCTGCCTTGACTATGGCAATACCTTGCTCATGGCCGCAAATGACTCCCTACTGGCCAAACTCCAAGTGGGGCAAAACACAGCTGCAAATCTAATCTGTAATCTTCCAGCAGGCTCCCCATCAGTGCCCACATTGAGAATCCTACACTATCTTCCTATGAGAAAGCGCATCATTTTTAAGATCTGCTGTCTCACCCATAGGGCTCTGATGGGTTGAGCCCCAGCATAACTAAAGTATAAACTGCAGTACTACTATCCAGCAAGAACGCTTAGATCAAGCAATAAAGTGCTCCTTTCTAGTCCCCACATTTGTACCTCCAGATGCGGAGGGAGAGCTTTTTCCTTCATCATTCCTACTACTTGGAACCTACTTCCATATCACCTCTGTTGCTGCTCCAACTTTGGCAAATTTAAAAAACTCCTGAAGTCTTGGCTGTTTTAGGCTACTACTGTTTTTTTGTGCTGGCGTAGCACCGAGATATACCTTTGGATATGAGTTGTGCGCTATAAAAAGTGAAAATAAAATACCATATTTATATATAGGGATATATAGATATATATATTACAACTATATATTATTCAGTGGTGGTCACCACTGGGTAGTTATAGTTAGGTCAGCGTTTCCATAGGAAATGCCTTTTTATGTTTTGCTAATAACTTCGGCATCATTTTATGAAATTTTACAAAACATTTCATCTTTTTTCTCTAGTGTGTGCCCGGAAAGTTTTGCGGTGATCTGTCAAGCAGAGGCTGAGAAAAAAGCGGTGTCCCAAAAGGAAAAATTTCCATGCATTTTCCATAGACGTTTTTAAGAGGCACTATCGCAAAAACTGCAGAACGGAATTACCCCACATTGGCAGGAAACTAGATTTTGGTCCAGAAAGTGTGCTTCTTGAGATTTGGTGTAAATCTGTTCAGTAGTTTTGGAGATATTAAGCTCCAAAAATGTTTCTATATCTGGATGGTTGGATTCAAGGGACTCTCGCAAGAGTCCCTCAAACTTATTTTTTTTAAATAGAGCCTTCTGAGTGGTCCAGGGGACTTTTTTGCCCTTGAACCAACTTGCTCCAGATGGAGCAAGGCTCTGATTGGATGCCAGCAACATGAAGAAACATGTTGCTGGCAGCCATTATAGGACTCGGGGACTTAGTACCCTGTCCTGCAATTAAAAACAAAAAAATATAAGGGGGCAGTGTGGGTATAACCTGCCCCCCTAGGCCTTGACCCACCCTCTGAAATGTTTTTAAAAAACAGCCATTATTACAGCTGTCCCGTGGGACTCCTTCGGGATCACTGCAAAAATAAGGAAATGTCTGTCTGCCAGTTTCATAAATGAATTGGGGAGGGGTCATAAGTGGGCCCCCCTTCCCAAGCCCATTTTGGGCCCCGGGAACATCATCCCCTGGGGTCAGGTACTTTAATTAAGGGGAGGAGGTTGCACGGAACCCATCAGCGAGTCGATGGCGGCCCTGGGCACCCCATCTCCAGGGTTTCACTATATTAAGGGGAGGGTGGCACGTGGCCTCCGCCTCCCATCCCCTGGGGCTGAATTAATAAAAAAGCGGAGGGCGGTCACACAGCCCTCCTTCCTGAGCCTTTAAGGCCCTGGGGACTCCATCACCGGGGCCGAACTGCACTTTAAATGGAGGGGGCCGCGCTACGCACTTTTCTGAACCCGTTAAGGCCCTGGGGTCCCCATCCCCCGGGGCCGGCTCACAGACTGTGTCTCACGGAGCTCACCCCGGGACACAGTAGTTTCCCAGCCTTGCAGTATCGCGAGTATAGAAGCATATGTTTGCTATCATCTGGAGAAAACATCTCCCGCTGGGTGGGAGCAAACATGCCTTCCCTGCCTGCAGGAGCGCGGGCAGGGAAGGCATATCTGCTCCTACCCAGCGGGAGCTTTAAAAATGCTCCCGCAAGGTGGGAGCAGACTTTTGTTTCCCTGACTGCACTACTGCGGGCAGGGAAACACAGATTGCTCACGCCTGGGGAAAGCATGCAGAAAGAACTGCTCCCACCGGCGGGAACAATGCCGGCTCCCGCTGTATGTAGGGAGTCGGCAGGGGTCGATGGGGTCCTGGGCCTTCCCCAGCGGCCCCCAACTTGTAGTTTGGTGGTGTCCCGGGTGGGCAACGGGACCCCCACCTACAAATAAATCAGGCTCCGGGGATGGTCCCCCCTGGCCGAAATAGGTACAGGGAGGGGGGCTGCCCACCCCGGCCCTTTAGGTTAACTGCAGCCCCAGGGGATGGCATCCCTGGGGCCTATTAAGGTGCGGGTAGAGGATCTGGGCGGTCCACCACCCCTTTTTAAAAACATTCAGCCCCCAAGATGTGGGGTTCCTGGGGCTTATTAAATCTCGGGGAGGAGGGGGTGCAAGTATCCCTCCCCTTCAAGCTAACTGCAGCACCAGGGTATGATGTCCCCGGGGCCTATTAAGGCTCGGGTGGGGGGCTGTGTGCCCCCATCCCCTTAACTTATATGGTTTGGCCCCTGGGTGATGGGGTCCCCGGAGCCACTATTGGCTCAGAGCGGGGGCTGTGTGCCCTCTTTCCCTCAATTAAAAAAAGTCCCTGGGGATGGGGTCCCCAAGAGCACAAGTGGTTCGGGGAGAAGGGCCACTGGCCCCCTTCCCTATAATTAGACTTTGACCATGGGGAATGGGGTCCCCAGGGCTCATTGGGGCTTTGGGAGGGGGCCACACGCCGCCTCCCCTAAAATAACTGTTTTTGGCCCTGGGTGATTGGGTCCCTGCGGCCTCTTAAGACTTGGGGAGGGGGGTGCATGCGCACTCCTTCCCTATAATTAGTGTATGGCCCTAGGGTCCCTGGGGCACATTTGGGCTAAGGGAGTGGTGCCGTGTGCCCCCTTCTCTGATATAATGTTTTAGGTCCCAAGGGAATGGGGTCCCTGGAGCCTCTACAGGCTCAGGGAGTGGGGGCGTGTGCCCCCTCCCCTAATAATATCTTTTTTTGCCCCGAGGAATGGGGTCTCCAGGGCCAATAGTAGCTTGGGGAGGGGGGCTGCGTGACCCCTCTCCAAGCAGGGAGCTGGCTGCCCACGGTAGTTAGAGGCAGAGCCTGGCCATAGGCCAGTTAGGTGGTGGGGGATGGCTGCTGTCCGAGGGGGCCAACCCCTCACAGCACATGGCCAAATGCTGTACGCTATAAGGGGGGTTGCTTTACGTATGGTAATAAAATATTACTTTACGTTTAAAAAAACCCTAGACATTAACTGAAAAAAACAAAGGTTAAAGTAACGTTATATACTATATACTGAACAAAATTTACACGAAATCACGAAGAGCACACTTTCTGTACCAAGATCTAGCTTTCTGTCAAATTTGGTGCAATTCCGTTTTGGCAGTAGCCCTTTCCACAAATCCCAATTGAAATTGGGTTTTGGGACCACCTCCCCTTTTTCTCGGCCCCCTGCTTGACGGATCACCCCCAAAACTTTCCAGGAAAGGGCTGGGGAAAAAAGAGCACTTTTTTGGGAAAGTTTGGTGAAGATTTGTCAAATGGCACCAAAGTCATTAGCAAACCAAAAAAGCCATTTGCAATGGTACCGTAGTCTTAAGTACACCACTCTGTAAAATATATCTTTTTTTATATACTTACCTTATCAATACTTACCTTGCATGGTAAAGACACTGCACCAGTAAATCCTAATTCTGTTTGAATCTTCTATTGCAGTGTGCGTTGTTATAATAGTAATAATTTAAAGACTAGTTGAAAAGATTGAATATCCAACTGATTATTTAGTTAGCCCATAAAGCCATTGTAATATTCAATAATATATAATACACTTTGGTTTAAGATATATTTAAATCTTCGCCTATAGCTCTTTTTCCTTGTATATGCTGAAGTCAACGATGACAAACAATTATTTGTGAATATCTAAATTAAGATTTGAGACATCAGTTCTCCAGTTTGGAAGCTGCTACTAGCTCACCATACTGATTTAGATTTTCGAGGCATGAATTCTAGATTGACCATCTAAATTTCGATTTAATAACAAATAGTTTGAAGCAGCAGTTATACCATATGCGCATGGATGCCATTTAGGGGTCAACAGGGGATCACTGCTGCGACTCCTGGCATGTCCCTTGCGACCCCTGGCACTGCCTTTACGACCCCTAGCGTCAGCACTGACAAAATCAGTGGCAGGAAGAGTAGACGCTCGTCCTTATTTATTTATTTATAGAGTTTTATATAGCGCAAACTTGACCCAAGAGGGTATCAGAGCACTTTACAAATGGTCAAGGAGGAAGAAACAGGTATGGCAAACAGCTTATGGATGTCAGTGGGGGCTTCACTCACCTCGTTTTTTGTCAACTTTTTATTATACTAATAATAAATAATATTACATTATTTGCTATTAGTTTAATAAACAATGGAGTACAAATAGCGGGAATATGACTTTCCCAGGCAGCCGGGGTAAGTAAAAAAATGCTTTTAAATGTATGTATGTATGTTGTGTGCATGCTTGCCTTTTTGAGCCTGTTTATTTAAGAGAGTGTGTGTAGTTGTGAATGTGTGTGCATATGTAGGCAGATTGTGTGTGTATGTGTGAGTGTGTGTGTTTGAATGCATGTGTATGTATGAGTATATGTATGTATGTGTGAAAGTAAAGGGCATGTTAACCATGGCATTTTTAGTGAATTGACGCCCATGCATATGAGTTGATCCTTTATAATCCTATAGGTGTGTGGGCCATTAATATCGGATCTTTGGTATAGGTAAAGCACCCCATTTTTACTTTGCCAAAAGTTAAGGGTGGAGAGGCTTACTGTTCACTTAGTTAAGGCCCATCACTGAGTTTGACTCTTATCCAGATTTCAGAGTGAAAATGTATTAACAAATTAATTAGACCCATGTCGCTGACCCATTTGCAAAGCTTCAGCAACAACTGCCCCAATTTTCAAACTATTTGATGGCAGTACTATATTTGGAAGGGGCGTGTTTTGGGCATACCTGAAGTCTGGCCCAAAACAGTAATACTTTACCACCAATTTTGAAAGTGGTGGTAACCCATTCGTAAATGGGAAGGGTTCCCCTAGGGACTCCTTCCCCTTTGAGAATGTTGAAATATATATTTTAAAATATATGTGCCTTGGACCACTGCCTACTCTTAAAAAATGAAACTTCAAAGTTTCATTTTTTTCTTATTAAACACATCCCGTTTCCTTTAGGGAAAAAGGGCTGCATTTAAAATAAAGATTGCATTATTAACAAGCATTGGCATAGCCAATATGTCTCGCTTTTGGGACCTTATTGGCTATGCCAATGCTTGTTATGTCTCTGGTTGCTTTGTTTTGCCCGTGGTGCTGTGTCAAAAAAAATCTACAAAAGCCATTAATTTATAATATATTAGCACACATAATAACATGGGATGTTACAGATGAGCAAACTGAAAACGTGGCCAATATGACATTTAGACCTCACGAAACCGTTCACTTTGTTGGTTCGGTTCGTCTTTAGAGCCTTCCAGGTCCTTGGTCGGACTCTTCCAATTAATTCTCTGGATGGTATTCTTCACACAGACAGTAACGTGCATACTTACCTCTAAAATGGTCACTCGCCAGACACAGTAAAAGCTAATTACGCGCTCTAGTTGTTAAGTTGATGTATCTTCAGCAGTGGGCGGGCGGAGGACAGTGGGCGGGCGGAGGAGGAGGAAGGCTTTCGCAGATGGTGAAAAATATGCTTGACCTACATCCCGCAGTCTTTCCTTTCATGCGGTTTGTCCTCCAGGAAGATTATCACTTGGTTCACATTATAAAAGTCCCCCATTTGCAACCATGGAAAGGAAGAGTACACTAATTTTGATCTCTGGAATTTAACTCAAAGGAGATACAACACAATAAAACTAACCTTAAAGCCCTCGTTTTATCATTCTCCTTTTGAACTTCTGCAGGGTTATTGGGGGTGCGGTGGGGGGGGTTGCTGCACTCCCGGCACCCCACTTTTAGCGCCTCTGAATTTAACCCATTACTTTATTGACAAGGTTCCCTCTGCCTGCGAGGCTGCTCATATTCCACTCGCCCCTCCCTTCCCCTAAACACGAGGAGGTTGCGCCTAAACCCACCTGGTAGGTGAGAACTGGAAAAGAAGAGCTAGGCCCGGAGCTCACGTGGAGCCGCGTTAATGTGGCGCGAGTCGCAGCTGCTAAAACGTCTTCCGCGTTCCAAGCTCCCTGGAACCCAGGTGGCGGCTATGCAGCATAAAGCTCGGCTGCACTAACACGACACGCATGTGGAACTAATGGTTTCTTTCAGCATCTGCGGTTAAGGTAAAAAGTGTGTGCATTTTGTTTTTCTTTTACAGACGCATTCAGGCGTTCGTAAGTGAAAGCGTATCTCAGACTCTTCCAGGTTTATGCGTGCTTTCTGGCCTGTGTGGAACTGCCTAATGAGCTAACTGCTCCTGCTCTGGATTCGTGGATTTGTAATCAGAAAGTGTTTGGTTTCAGAAAGTAAGTTTGAGTATGGCAGAAACCCCGGGATGGGAGAGTGCAAGCTTCATTCGCACAAGCTGAAGTACAGGGCAGGCAGCACTATCGCTACCGTCACACATGCAGAACATGGGGGAACACAGGCAGGGCTTTGAGTAGGCCGTGGACTCACTGGCATAAAGCACATTTTATGGAGGGGCTGGTTGGGGAGTGAGAGGGGCAACAAAGGCGGTTGAGGCTGGGGTGAAAAACGTTCTAAACGAGAGAAAAAGAAACAAGCGCGCGCCATCTGTTTACGAGAGAAAAACAATGCCTGTACACGCTGAGGGCATGTACAGCGTTTACCTTGCGGGAGCGAGCAGCGGCAGGCGCGATAATTGCTAACAGATGGCGCCGCTGCTCGCTCCCGCAAGGTAAACGCCATACATGCACGAGTACTAATAGGAAACAGTGCAAAACATGCACGAGTTTTAACAAAAGCCTGGAGCGATTCCAAGAGGTCACTCCAAAGCAGCGCTTACACGCTGCGTAGGCGAGACCTAAAAAGCAATCACCGACATGGTGGTATGCTGACCTCAGCAGGCTACCATCCCTGTGATGGCTGCGATTCCTAATTGGTTGTAAATTGCGACCTACCTCATTAATATTCACAAAGTAGGTTTTTTGCGACCCACTAAGAATCGCAAATTAAGAAAAAAACATTTCATACATTTAGAATACTGATTACCAAATAGCGATTCAGAAAAAATCACTATTTGGGAATCGTGAATCTAAAGGTATGTACATCTGGACCTTACTCTCTTTTACAGCCCTGTAGCTTTCAAAGCTGACATTGACAAAGACAAAATATTGACTGCGGCAGAACAATATTTTTTAAAGCCCATTGCTGAGAGGTCAGTTAAAAACCTCTCCTTAGTCCAACTTACCAAGGCACTCAAAATAACTGCAACTATGTTCCCTTCTTAATCTTTAACCTGTAACTGCCAGGATCAGATTTTGAACTGCCTTTGTCAATAGGCTGAAGTATTGTTGATCCCCTCCAATCTGATGGAATTGCCTGTCGCCCAATATATCTGTAAGGACTGGGAACAATAATCCAGTATACTCTATCAGGTATTTCTTTATTAATGAAACAGCTATTCCATTAGGGCACAGGGCAGCTAAAATGATGATATGATTTAATCACTAGTAGCAGTATCTACTGTGATCACTGTAAAGGCTGTTTCCTTTACCCCAAAACCCATATTTCAGGTGTCAGGCCCCACATGAATGGTACAAGTATAAGCTTAGCTTTGTTTTACATCAATATGATTATCAGGGTGGGTTTAAGATGGCCAGCAATAACCTCAACAAGCTCCAAAAATTGTCTTTTTAACACCTTTGGTTAGTTTTAACTAAGTTGCTTCTTGCTTGGCCGCAATAGCTGCTTGATGATCTCTTTTAAAGGAGCTCTTTACAAGTTTAGTCTTTTGTGCTCTTAAGTCATTTTCAGGTTGTCTTAAAACTTTTTCAATTGCCTCCTATAGTTCACTCTAATTAAAGGGGGGACAAGCCACCTTAATCTTAGCTTTGGAGTGACCTCTTATCATACACGTTTTTCACTATGGGCCTAATTAAGAGTTGCACGGGTCTGGGGTGATATTTCATTGTACTAAAATCACCCAGTACCGTGCAACTATAAGAAGAAACCCCAAGGAATGGGGAATCACCATGTCCCAGCTGTTTCGACAGGATGGGAGGGAAGGGTTCCTTCCTCTCAACTATTGTGGGGAGGCGGGGAATGCAGGCAACCTCATGCTCAGTGCGAGAGAAGCGATAGGGCACACCTGGGTGATGACATTTTCCTGATTAATGTTCCCAAGTTGAGTCCGGGGGCAACTGAAAATAGGAGTGCACTAGTAAACAAGACTATTTACTGGCTACGTAAAGTGCGTACCTGTAGGTTAGTAATTTGGGAAGACGTTATGTCAGCCAGGCGCTATACTAACAATTGTAACAGCCTTGACTATATTGGTATATGGTTCTCAAGCAATAGAATCAATGAAAGACTGTTAGCATTGGAGCATAGAACCCCATTATCTGATGCTCTGAAGATATGCAACAAATTAAAAGCTTCACAAACTACTTCCTGTATGACCCATAAAGGACCCGAATCTCCCTGCAGAATGGCGAGTGAACTGAGGGCAGGTAATATGTGATCCACCCTATTGTCAGATGTTGACTGGCTCCTACAGGATCCGCCCCCGATGGCCCATAGCAAATGCTTCATAACATCACTTGCTCTAGAGGAGACCTGTGGGGTGGGTCAGCACCAGCCTATAACCCAAATGCACCTGGGTCCTAGCGCCTTTGTGAATGGTGAAGCGTGTTCGGCCCCTTGGGTTCCACAACAGCATTTAGCCTCCACACTTCTAGTCAGGGAGAACGGGACTATAGTAAAACTTCTGTCATGAATGTGGTGGAGCTGCAAGCTAAATTAGGTGATCCTGAATGTGGGAATATATTGATGCTCACCAGATAATTTTACTCCAAGAAACATGGGCCATAGAGCCTATTTATAAACCAGGTTACCTCACATTCTTTTTTAACGCTACACCAGCTAGATCAGGGAGAGTCTCTGGTAGCCTACTAATCTGGGTCCAAAATGCAAATAACTTTAGGATTAATGGCCTAGACTTAGGGTCTAAGGATATTCTAGTGATTCACCTTTAATTCCTCAGATCTACTGTATTGCTGAAGCCCCTGGTGCCGGTAAACATGTATGTACGCTCAGTCCAGGCCAATGTAGGATCACCTAATATCCACATCTTATATGCCTCTCTAGAGGACACAATTCAGCACTCTTGGCCTGTGGTTATAGGCGGTGACTTTAACACCAAATTTGAACCACTTGACCCCCTTTCTACTTTAAAGGTCAGGGAGGACGAGGAGTGGGGTATCTGAACTTACCAGCAAACCAGCTATAAAATGGCCTAAAGTGGCCAGTCAAGCCTTTCATCTCCGCCTGGACTATGGCTTGAGAGCTGAGAACAGGCGCATCAATTCTGACCATCATTTGTTTCCAATATTCAAATAAGCGTCAATTACGAACCATTTAGACTATATATTGCTTGATTTAAGATTGTGGTGCTATATGGTAGACATGAGAGTCATCATCCAATTAGATAGCGACCACAATGCTCTTGTACCAAACTTCTGTCTGAACCTATTTTGAAAGTCACCCGAGTCTCATGTCAACCACTTTCCTATTCCACTAGCCATAACAAATAGCTGCAGGAATATCAACTGGACAAACATCGATAATGACATTACAACCAAGGCGAAAATGTATCAATTATTTGTAGACCACTTTGGTTCTCATAATGATGATCTGGCCCCTTCAGAGTTCAGTCACAAACACGCTAAATTATTTGATGCACTTAGACACTGTTTTAGGAAGCATTCAAGGAAGCCACAAGCAAGTGTCACCAGGTGTCCCTGAGTCACCAAAGAGTGCAGGAACACAAAAGGAAGATTGATTAAGGCCATTAAGGAGGGGTCACAACTGGTTAGAACATGTGCCAGGAAGGCATACAAGCAAATTTTGATTAATGTTAAGGTTCAGTGGGAGAATGAGCAGTGGACCCAATTGTTAGAGACCCTAGAAAAACGAGACCACAGGGTCTTCTGGAAAATCATTGCAACAGGCAAGAACTGTGGATCCACTAGTCCTACGGTATTTGTTACAACTGAGTGACCATTTTGAAGCACTATATAGCAAGAAGGCTAACACAAACCTAGGCCCCTGTATACAGGAGGACACTAATGTGGGTTCCTGTCTACAGGAGGGTGTTATGACCTCTTGCACTATTAAACTGCCTCCTTTGCACCTAGCACCTACCCACTTGAATTCACATTGGAGGAAACCAAAGTGACCCTTTTACATATGAAGAGAGAAAAAGCCCCAGGCCCAACAGTATCCCAGTGGACTCATTCCATTCTGAGCCAGATATCTGGATCCCATACTTGAATATGTTTAACAATGCAGTAGCTAAGGGGGAGGAAATTCCAGAATCATGGTGGGGTGCTATTATTATACCCATTCACAAAAGGGCCCTAAAGACACTCCTGCAAACTATAAGCCAATTAGCCTAATTGACACCACTCAGAAAATCTTTTGTAGGCAAGTCCTAGTTCATTTGCAGGAGTGGATAGTAGATCTTCAGGTACTTTCGCACCTTCAGGCAGGTTTCTGTAAGAACACAGGCACGATTGGCCAAATATTCTGCTTCATGACCATCTGCTGGAAGTATATAACCATCGACAAGGACCATCTGTATGTAGCATTTATGGACATGAGGGATGCCTTTGATCTGGTGCCTAGACACACCCTTTGAGAGGGACTGTCTCAAATGGGGATCCGTCATGATCTTCTCCATCTCCTTATTCGATTACATACAGCCACGTACACTCGGGTCAGATAGAACGAGTAGGGTGACCTGTCTTCGAAAATCTCCATTAGGCAGGGTGTGAGGCATGGATGCGTCTTGGCTCCCACGTAGATCTCTTTGTTTATGAATGGCTTGGTGGATGCACTGAGTAACTGCCAACATGATGCTCCGAAGATGGGTAGCACCCACACCCCTGTATTACTTTTTGTCGAGGATACCCTGCTGCTTTCTCGTACTCCTGTTGGTCTTCAGGTACTATTAAATCGCATTGTAAGCTTTTGTAAATCCAAGCTAATGGCCATCAATTCCCCAGCTCCTTTACGAACAATTTGACTGTGGAAGACTTAAGCCTCTCCCAGGATAGGAGTTTTGGCTACTTGGGAGTTAGGCTCACTGACAAACATTCCTGGGACCAACAGGTGCTGAAAAGTAATTATAGTCTATCCCACAGATTAGTGGCTATTGTTAGGAGACATGAATCTTTGATCAATAGGGCGGTGTAATCAGCGCTTGAGGTGTACAGAGCTGCGGCCCTAGGAGGTGCATTGTACGGGGCTGAAATTTGGAGTACAGGGGACACCTCACAAATTTGTATCATGGAAAATAAATTTGTAAAATCATTATTGAATGCCCCAGTGAGCACCCCACTGTTACCTTTAAGATGGGACCTCAATCTTAATAGGATTGATCACACTGCCCAACTTAAAGTCTTGGCATTCTGGGGAGGAGTATGGACACCCAGGGAATGGCCCAGTATGCAGCTGCCTTGCAGGAGCTAGTCCTTGTGGACAAGCGCTGTAGTACACCTTGGCTCAAAGCTATAAAATCTTTGTGTAGTGAGCTGAAACTTATTGATGTGTGGGAAAACCCCAGTAAGATGAGGAGCAACACAGCCAAGTGGGTGAAGGACATCTACTGGGATTTTACACAACAGAAAGTCTGGCAGAAGGCTAGGCCTGAAGAATTGATGGGCACATTTCTAAGCCATAAATGTTCTCTTGGCTTTGAATTATTTTTGGGTAGAATCACACCCCCTGTAGTAAAGTCCCTGTATATACGTCTTCGAGTTGGCACCTTACCACTCAAGACTTTTACCTCGAAGTGGGATAAGGAGAGGGAAACAGTGGGTGATTGCCCTTTTTGCCCGGGCATATTGGAAACAGAGGCTCACTTTTTTCTGTTTTGTTGCAAGTATAAAACTGAGTGACCTAAGTGGGTCTTGCCCTTGTGTCAGACCATAGGCATAAGGCAGTGTGTGGAAGCCTTACGTCTAATTTGAGTAGATACATCAGAGCCCATAGCTTTTGCGCTCTAAAGGTTTTTAAATCGAGCATGGTTCGTCAGAGCATCTGCACTTTAAGGGGTTTCCCAGGGCTTTTAGGCATAAGAATCTGCACCTGCTAGTGTGCTTTGTGCGGGACTTACCGTGATGATTTTTAAGCCATTATTGCTATTTTAATGTTTACTGGCTGCTTTAGTTTATTTGACAGTTAAATTTGTTTTCTGTCCTTTGTATCCTTCTATTGTTGTATTTTAGGATGATGTTGTACTTTTTAAGGTTGACTGTGACCGAAGGAAAGTAATATTGATGATGATGATGATGTCCCATTCCGCCTTCTGACATTGACTCTTTATAGATGACTTACGCTGAAAAAGATTGCTTCTCCCCCTTAGGCGGTATAATGAAACCACAATGGGTGTCCTTTCAATAGTGTTCTCCAAATAAAAAAGCCAACCTCTGGGATGGAAGCAAAAGAAAATCAATTCTCAGTCAAACTAGGGTTATAGAGGTGCCCACTATACACGCCATTTTTAGGAACCCCAGTCCCACTCCTGTCCTGTTCAAGGCAATCTCATTCCCCATCACATCAGTGCAATAGCCATGTTCACCCATGAGACGTCACCACCAGTACTCTGCAGTCCCCTCAACCACTCACCACTTCCTTCAAATGTTCTCTGATATGGCAAGTAAGCATTTTCATTACAACAGGGAGGAAACTCAGACACACTAGAACCCCGTCCGCATTATTCTGAATTTTAGCTCATGTGCAGGGGTATCACCTTCAGCATTCAGGGAAAAACTCCAAAGATCAAGCCAGAAATGTGCCACAGAATTGCTGCCATCTTACAATCATCACCGGACACCAGTGCATTCCAGTCCCACCAGTGGAAACAGATCAGATGTGGGAGTCTGCGCTACAGCCACAGAGAATGGAGACAAATCTTCAGCACAGCCATATACGCCCCTAGGAAAGGCTCTTTAAAGAGATGTGTCTTCTTTTTTTTCTTTCTTGCATCTTTTGGTCACTAGTTTTGCTTTTGATGCGGTGTTACCCACCAGAAGTGTTTAGTTTCTTGGTCAGGTATATCGGGTATTATTCCTGATGGCCTTGTATGTAAAGAAGCTGGTCTTGGAGATGAGGGAGCCTAGAGGGGTAGTCAGTGTAGTTTCTTCAGTGATAGGGTGATATTGGGGAATTTCTTCAGACCCTTAATATGATATGCTGCTGTGTGTAGCATTTAAGGGGTGCTAGGGTGGTATCTAGGAGACCAATCAGCAGGGCTTTGCTTCCACCCAGATGGAAGAGGACCGGGCTTTTAACTGTAGTTCTGAAATCGTCTTTTGGGAGAATTTATTTCACTTTCTTCAGGAGGCAGAGTTGGATCCTTGATGTCTTGGTCTTTGAGACAATGTGTTCTTTGAATGGGAGATCTGAATTAAGGGTTAATTCAAGTGATTTAGCATTGTCTGCCAGCTGAAGGGTGAGGGTTTAACTTATATTATATTATAGTATAGTGGTGGAGCTTGATGGTGCCATCAGTGATTGGGGAACCAAGGGGCTCCATGTAGCATTTGAAGATGATGGCAGAAAGGATAGGATTTGAGGTACTCCTCAGGAAGCAGAGAATACCTGGGACTGTGTGGTTAGTATCTGTATGAAGTGGTAGTAAGTAACAAAGTGGGAAAGTAGGAAAGCGCCCTAATGGACCTTTATTAGGCATATGTCATATACATGTTTAAATCTTGAAACTGTTTTCATAGTACTTGTAGTGTAACCCCTAAAATCCAGAGAACTACCTCTGCAGAGTGAAGGATTCTTGACTTGTTAAGCCAGTCAGGAAATTGGGAAGCTGCATCACACTCTGCAACGTCACAGAATGGTTAGAAAAACACAATTTCTTCACAGCTCCCATGTGGGTGGCCCGCAGTACTAGGGGCCTGGTCAGTACGCTGCAGGGTACCCTACAAACCTCAGACGTTTCCAACAACTAGCAGTACAGTTCGGCTTGTACTAATCCCAGTGTGCTTCCTTACACAGAGTGTGTGGCAAATATTTGAGTATGCATGAAAAAACACAATTTCCTCACAATTCCCATGGAGGAGGGCTGTAGTATTTGGGCTCAGGGTCTGCAGCTCTTTATTCATTGTTGCCATTCTGAAACAGCAGTCTCTACTCCAGTTTATCTCATGTTAGGCAATGCATATGTCCTCTAGCGGTCACTGACAGGTGGGGTTGGCGATAGAGTCCAACCACTGCAGCTGCCAATCACTTGACCGTCAGCCTACTGGCAGGACGTGTGTTTACTCACTTGCAGAGGTTGCTGCTCATGAGTGGTCAGAGGGAGACTGAGAGCAGATGGACTGACAGTACAATCAGTTGGTAGACACTGATTATAAATTGATCACCTCATCCTCAGTACAGAATCCTAATTCAAAACCTATTGTGGAGATAATGAACAATGGAAGCCCCTCATTATATTCCCTCTATACTCTCTTTTTAGGTCTCCCCTACTGATAGCTTCAGCTGCCTGTTGTCGAAAGACATATTGGGGAAAATATCAATACTCAGTGCTGTTTACCCCTTTACACACCCAACCCTTGAGCTCTTCGTCTCAAATGGCATCGACAAAAGGCATTCGCAAATCCAATCGTTCTACATTGCCAAAGACAAAAGGTGAGACCTACTGGCTTTGCCAAAGCTTATTTTGTTTTTGCTATCACCTCAGCACTGGCAGACAGCCAGATCTGTTTCTAGCAATACCTAAAAGAGAGTTCAGCACTTACGAGAAATCGAGCAGCACTTAACGGGTTAAACAAGGTATTATCTTATAATCCATGTCAGAGGTTGGGAGAGGGAGCGAGAGAGAGAAGGAGAGCGAGAGACATACAGGGAGAGAGAAAGTAGAAAGAAGAGCCAGACAGTCCCTTCAATGTAAAATGCATCACTAGAGATTGCCGCCTAGGAGACGAGTAAGCGCCACTACACGTGCATGTGTCCACAGACAGTTTTGACCCATTGGGGTCCCAAAACAGACTGGAATAATGAGGGCTGCCTCAGTTTATGCAAATGGGAGCAGCCCTTCCTGCCTACAGTGAATGAACTGAAGAGGCAAGTCTGCAATGTATGCACACACCTGTTCATACGTATATATTACTTAGACCCAGGGTTGGCTTTTGGCATGGGCGAGCTGGGTCCAAGCCTCCAAGCTTCAGTGGGGCGCCCTGAGCTCACTTGGCAAACTGCTTTACATTTTTTTTTTTTTCTTAATTCCAAGGCTCCTTTACTCCGGGCTTCCGTTCTCTTTCCTGGTCCTGCCCCTTCCTTCTCCCTCTCCACTGGGCTCTGTCTTCTAAATTGTGCACCGGTGGAAAGGAGCTCGGGTGTGACTGTGGCTTGAGTGATTCAGGCGACTGATGAGGAAATGTGTTCCCAGGTCGGTCACTGCTCTGGGGTAGTCAGCAACAAAGATCACAGCAGGAGCACAGCGAAAGAGGATAACAGAGAAAAGGTAAGTGGCAGTGTAGGTTGAAGAAAGTAGACATTCCCAAATTCTCCGTCCCACACAGCAGGTATCCTCCACTGGTGAGCAGCTTCTAGTTCTGCATCATAGCAAGGGAAGAGCTGGCCAGTGATGAGCATAATGGTATCAACAGTCAGGATAGCACTAGTAAATATTTAAGTCATGCTCACATAACAGGTACAACAGTGTCAGGCAGAAAAAGAATAGTGCAGCAGCTGTACTAATTAAGTAGTAGCTTCTATTATACACAGCACTTAGAAAAGGGGGGGTAGGAGCAGAAAGGAGGAGGATCACGAAGGGTGCCAAGTTTGGTATCGCCCAGGGCGCTCTCCAAGCAATGGCGGACCCTGCTTACACCAACCAAGACAGACTCTGTGATACTAGCAGTGGCAGCACAGATTTTCTGGTGTTTGTAACGAAGAGTATGGGAGTGAGCGACCATGAAGGTTGTTCCTGTTCATTAAAATGCATTATGTATGTGCAGGGCCATATTCAGCACCCTGGGAGGCTGGAGACAACATTCAGGAGTCAAACAGTATTATGTGAGGCACTGTTAAGCCCCCTTAAGCGGAGGACGCTTTAAGGGTAAAGAAACCTAGAACAATATAGTACAAGGTACGTTGTATGAAATGGACAAAAAGAAATTATGTGATTGAGTCAGGAGGTGTGTCCCTTCCTCCTACTGTGAGCATTTTGGATCCCCTAAAACTACCCTTAGCGCTGACATCAGAACAAACAGGAATTCTAAATTTGCATTTTCCTGTGACAGCTCAAGTACTTCAATTCTAATTGACTTGTCGCCTGCTTTGTGCCGAGCTATAGACGCGACCTCCCTTGCCAGAGCACAGCTTCAACTAGGCTAACAAGCAGATTCATTTGACTCTGTATTTTTAGCTTACCTCAGGATGGCTTTAATGAAATATTTACCGAGAGCGAACAAAAGGAAGAGAGGTTTTTGTCTATTAGTTTAGAAGTGCGCAAAGGTATTTCTTTAGCCAAATGGCATGCGTGGTGTGTGTGACTTAGAGCCAACTGATATGAAGACCAAGGGCTGTGCTGCCCTCTAGCATGTGCGCGCTGGGCCCACACCCCACAAGCGCTGACCTCCAGAGGTTTGCTGGAGCTACCAGTGGCGGCTCCGCCGCTATGGCTGAGGAGCGTCGCCCCACTGCTTTCGAGCAGTGGAAAGGAAATCTAAAATGATAATAACTTTACGTTATTATCATTTTATGTTTCCTTTAAGGGTGGGCGGGGCTGCTCTGCTCACGGAGCAGGGCAGGGGAGAAGTGGTTTGCCCACTCCTAAGTGCGCAATGACTGTTTGGTCAGCCCTCTCGGGTTGCCCAAAACAGTCATGCGCACTTTCCCCCTTCTCCATCCAGGCTGCATTACAGCCTGCATGGAGTACATGCCCACCCCTACAGCCCCTGGCTGAGTGCCATGTCAGGGCGCTCAGACCAATTTCCACGCTGCATTGCAGCGTTGTGATCGGCTTAGGGGAGGGAGCCTGGCTGCCTGCTTCCTGTTTCTGAAGTCGGAAGCAGGAGAGCAGGAGCAGGATTAGAGACGCGGGACCAGAGAACAGCGGAAAGGTACGTTTTTTAAAAATTTTGTTAAGTTCCCTCCCGCAATCGCGACCCATACACCCCCCCACCCGCGAGCCATGCCAGCCGCTGCTGCCTGCAGCAGTCTCCCTACATTACATAGCTCCAAAGAAAAGGGCGTTTTAAAACTTTTTCTGAAGGCCACTGGCACCCTTGTTTGTTTTACTTTTAATGGCGCTGCTTAGTCTTGTCCCCTCTCCTTTCCCATGCTTCTCCCAAATTTTCAATACATAAACAAAGAGAACGAGTTGAATTTGGTTTCACCCAGGGTGATCTCTGAGCAAATGTCAGCTCTGACCACATTTTGAATAGTGTAGTTCGTCCTATGATAGAAGGTTAGATAAAACTATAAAGCATGGGAAATTTACCAAAATACTGAGCACAGACTGCTAGTGGCATCCAGTGGGACAATGAAGGTAAGAAGGTCCACAATAGGCCCGGACTGCCAGTTTTGTCAACCGGGCATTTTCCCTGTAGGCTGGAGCATCCGGGGCTGGTTTTTAAGGCCCAGGGCTACTGCTGGTGCTTCGGGAGAGAGAGAGGATTGAGAGCACTCACAAAACGTTAAACCTCAACCATCCAACAGCCTTCAACACACTCCTTGCAACCTGCACAGCAAAAGCATTAAAATCCACTCAAATAAACACTTTTAGAAACACAGCAATTGACAACGCATCCCAGTCTGAGCCAATCAGACTAGAGACGGAAATGAGGCAGAGAGATAACAATATTACATTCTGAACACAGCAAAACTCCTGCTTTCAATACACATGATCAATGGCAAACAGAGAGATTTACTCCAAAAAATGACAGGAATTGCATGAAATAGAAAGTATAGCATATTAATTGTTCAAATAAAGAGATGTCGCATTACCACATAAAGCCAAATAAATAGGAAAATAGCTAGAGTTTGCCTTAATTACAACTGATTATAGATGAAGAAGAGCTTGGAGTGCTAGTAGAGAGACTTGAATTAAGTAGCATTATTTCTTTAATGAATATTAATGTACAAGTTGGGAAAACAAAACAGAATTTGACTGAAATGAGAAGAAGCATCGATCAAATGAGAAAGATATATGCATAGATGTAAAACAGTTACTCAGGGAGTCACTTACTTAGGCAGTACAACATTAATTTTAGACAAATAAAAGCCAAACTGTTGTGCTTGAATGAACACTGAATGTATGCATTGTTTAATGCTGCATTTATCAGTGTAGTTCAGGTGATATCAAATCTGTCCCTAGTAGAAATATTTCCAGCAGTCGTGGTACTGGAAAATGAGAGGTGCATACTTTTTATATCAAACTATCAATGAAACAGGATTCTTGTGTGGCACAATATCTACCAAATACAGGACGGAAAATTATACATTCTTCTGTTTTAAATATGTGTTGGAGCGAGTATTTCTTTAAAACAATCATTTCTAAAACAAAAAAGTAGAACTGAGATCAAGTTCAGATGTCATTTTCATATTATAAGGTGCAAAGCTTTCATTACAGAACACTAGGTAGGCAAAAAATGCAAAATGACAATCGTCCAAGTGCCACCTGATCTCTCTCCCCCCCGGTAAACACACATTGCTACCCCTTAATGTGAGCCTTATACGAACCTTCTAAGTCCTTACTACCTCTTAATGCTGACCTTCCATAAAAACCCCTACTACCTCTTTAACAGTACGTTTCCCTGAACCCTAAAATTCCCTTAATATCCCTTACCACTACCCTTCCCTGAACTTAAAAACCCTTACTGCACCGTAACACTGCCCTTCCCTGAACACTAAAAATCACTTCCAACATTTTGTACGTTACCCGTCCTTGAACCCTAAACTCCTCCGAACCACTCTTTAATGCTACCCTTCCTTGAACTTTAAAAGTCCCTAAAATACTATTAAACCCTACCAACCCCTTACTACTCCTTAATGCTACCCCTTCGTGACTCCTAAAAACATTTCTTTTGTCTGTTTCCACAATTTTTTTAACATCTCCAAAGACTTTAACGAATAACCTGAGGTATATTTGAGAATTTGGTAAGCCATGCTAATATGTTCGGTTGGTGTTTCTGAGGCTTGAGATTTTTGTTCATTTGCCAATTTTCAGATAGTGTCAGGGTGAAAGAGAAAATATGAATTTGTGATTTGAGATTATGTAAAAAAAAAAAAAATCACACATTTTCATTGGTCTTAATATAGGTAGTTTTAATACATTTGTTTCTGGACCAGGCAGCTTTCAGTATTCCCCTGAACTTGAAATGGTTTACACCCAATCTTAATTTTTGATGTTGGTTATCTCACAGACAACTGGAACCGGACCAGAGACCTTTACCGCTTGTCACCAAAAGACTGACACTCAACTTCCAAAGAGTAAACTCATTCCATCGGGTTTCTAAAGCCGGGCATTGTACTTCTTGTAACGTTTATAGCCAAACAAAGTAAGCCCCGCTCGAAAGAGGGAGCAACAAATACAGTTCCTCACAGCAAAAGGGCAAAACACAAAATCCTACAACAAAAATATGCTAAAAAGAAAGAAAAAATGATGGTAAATTGACCAAATGTACAAGTGACGCAAGACTATAAAGGATAAATATACAAGATAATTATATAAGATGCCTAGCCTGTAGGTATTAGTGTCTAGATTAGTAATACTGAAATGCATGAGCTCTGAGACCTATCGGCATTTCAATTAAACAAGACTAGGCCTGCCTTGCTAGACACATTTACCCAAAAATATGGTCTATCAAAATGATGTTGAACGCCTTACAGTCACTATATACTCCCACCACCTCCAGAGCAACGGAAAAACTTAAAAATACTTAAATATGATGAATATGATGCAATGTTGATTGCACATAGCACAAAGTGTATACCTATTGCTTGAAGTTACGGAATTTTCATTCAACAAAACACCATTTTCATTGATATTTCAAAGTATTGCACCAATGATACAAAGAAAGAACGTCAGAATATATTTTACACATCTATAACCTATAATTTTAGGTTGCAACGATCTTCTAGAGCGCACCTGCAGCTGAAATCAAAAAGCCTAGTTTACGCATACCGAAAACTACACATAAAAAAAAACCAGAAGTATCCCCGCCCTGCTCAGCATTTTTGGCAGAGAAGAGGTAAGCTTCGGAAACTCAAAGTAAGAATTTGGAATTCTTGCGGGTTCCCAACGCGTGTACCATTAGGCACACTCCAAGGAACCTTCTAATTAGAATGCACTAAAAACCAAGACCTTTCTGCTCGTATTGGCCATTTTGCACAGGATTGGTCATTAAAATACAATTTACTAATCCAGTTCTGCAAGCCACAAGGCGTAACTTGCAGCCGCCATCATTTGCAGCCATAGTGATGTATTCTACGGAAGGAACTGCTTCAAACATCTTAAATAACTGATATTTTTTCCAAGCCTATATTTTCTGGCGCTCTGAGCTGCTAGTTGTACTACAGCCATTCTCAATTAAGAACATGTTGTTTCACCAAATAAGGACGGGGTACGCATAAAATCACTCATACATGACTTTGCCCTGTCCTAATGAACTGCATTGCATATCTTACAACATAAAGCAATGGCTTCATTCAATCGAGCCTTCCTGTACACATGGTTAGGAATCATATCTACCTCAAACAATTATGCTCATTTGTTTTATCCTCATCTAGTGCACATTTTGAGGTCTTAAATTTTTTTCTCAAAATGATGTGCAGCTGAGGGAGGGTGCAGGTAAAACTACAAATTAAGATTCTGCACTGGGTATAGACAGATACACATGGATTTTTAGCAGGTGAATAGATTGCTGCTGTAACAGCAGACAGCTCCACCAATGTCTGAACCATTAACCGAGTCTCAAGAACTAAAGGTCACAACAAAGCTTGTTCCAGATCAAACTACAATAACCTTACCAAATTTGCAAATAGTGGCCACACTTGATCGCTTGTAAAGCACCCTCCTGTAAGTCAATGGCCACTCTAGATTAATGTTCCCTCAGGAAGAATGTGTCCGTTCACATAAAATTTGGCTTGTAGATCAAAATGTTTCTCATGTCTAACGGTGACATTCTGTTAGTATTCATCCAGCTCCACTCATCCTGGAACAGCCGCGCATTCATAGGATAGTGCTGTCCTCACCAGCAGAGATTTGGAAGGTTCGGGAGTGGTAAATCCACTGTCTGCTACAGAGACTGGGATGCCTCAGTCACAAAGATTCGGATGCTGTGACGTGAGGCTCTTCCAACGTCACACTTCTTTGTACTGCCTGACCTTGTCTGGCTCTATGTATTGGTGTTTTGCCTGACCTTGCCTGATTTCTTGAGTTCAATGGTTTCAATGTTTCCGTGACTTCCTCTAAACACTAACTTCACAGATGGGTATGTTCTTCTATATGGCCATCTATAAAACTGTCAAAATGCATACAGCCTCCAGAGCCCAACACAGCGAGTCAGATTCAACAGCAGAATATGACAAGACTGCGGTGGTTGTCTTGGCAAGTCTGGGTGAACTGTAAAGTACACACTGAGGCTGTGTGAAGAGAATCTAGACCTTACTGTGACCCATGACAGGAGCAGAGCAAGTAACCACCAGTACACCAATAACATCTCACGCTCTGACCCAGAGATCTAGAACTCAGGAGTGCAACATGGTGGCAGCATGTGGCACAAAACAGAGGACCTACACAACCAGTAGAAAGCCTAACTCTAGGTAAACCTGAGCATTACCAGCTCGCCACCCTCTCCCCCTCACGCTGGTCAGACTCGCACAAACGTAGGCTCTACTCCAAAGCTGAGGTAGTCACTGCAAGCCCAAAAGGAACCCTAGCGCACAAGACATGTATTCTTTTTCAGACTAGTGCGCTTCAATAGTCAAGGAAAGAAGAAAGAGTCGGACTGTTCTACAGATCGCACTAACATTTCAATTGCATCCTCCTTGCCCAAAGCAATTACATTAATTATTCTTGAGGTCACTCTTATGTCTTCTCCCACAGGTGAATTATCAAGCACATTAGCTTGCTTTGTAGTTAGAAATGACTGCACCTATTACTCTTAAACGTGGCCCTTCAATCTGCATATTAATGCAGATATTGAAAATGAAGTCTGTTTGAAGAAACATCTAATAGTTTTCCATCCCAGCATCTTAATGTGAGAATTAAGCCGTTAGCTGAGGGGATTTTTTCATAGCGCTGGCTTGTTTTCGCTTTATCTTTGTGCTAACAATGCCTCCTGACCTCCTATTCAGACTTTTGGAAAAATGAACTCGTGTAACGACACAAAGGCAGTTAATTAGCTCCTTGTTTGCCTTTTAACCAATTATCAAGTTCAGCATGCGCCCAAAGGCTACCGGGTCGTGAGCTTGCAGGCTGTGTTTGGAAGCAGTTGAGGCTGGCTTGCATTCAGACATTCAACAAACATGCCAAGAATGGAAATCAGAATAAATGAAGATTCAGTTAGGGGATGTTCCTGATAAGTCTATGAGGAAATTAACGAAAAATTAGGAGGTTGTCAGTTACACCCAACATCCCCGTCTCCCTGCATTCCTTCTTCCTCTTCAACTTCTGCGTGTTAGTACAAGGAACACA
The DNA here is from genome assembly GCA_963921515.1 of Calotriton arnoldi. NCBI lineage: Eukaryota > Metazoa > Chordata > Amphibia > Caudata > Salamandridae > Calotriton > Calotriton arnoldi. The sequence continues at coordinate 1,466,273 of CAWUFW010001528.1, read as the reverse complement.
TAACTTATAAGGTAATTCGTTCCTCATACCAATCTCTTTAAATTATTTCATCGTGTCCCCACAATACACATGGAAACTGGGAATCTTGTTAGGCGCTACCCAGTGATCAGACCTGCAACACTGTCTCCCGGACTTTCCGTTATTTGCTGGAATGGTAACTCTGGGGATTGGGAAAAACAAGCCATGACGAATTGTGCCATGTGGATCCATTGAGAAATGGGGAATAGTCCGTTACATCACATCAGTTTCCCCTGTTCATTTTTTATTCAAAGAAATATTTTTGATGGGCGATAATGGCGGCTTTTATCAGCCAGAGTCCACAGTGGGAACTTTTCAGGCCCTTGGGTGGACCTAATTACATGTAATCCTGAAGACTCAGTGACTCCTATTGCACGGCCCTTCGGAGATTATGAGCAATTTATACTGGGACCACTGGGGGTCAACTCCCTGAAGCTTTCCAAAGCGACTGACAGACTTATGTCTGGAGAAATATATAATATATGCAAGTATACAAAACATACAATTAAATAAGCACTGGCAAAGCCAATAGGTCTGGTGTTGTTCACCAGCCTCTTTGCAATTCTTGGTTTGTTATGGTTTTGCAACACTTTATTATTCGGAAAGCTACCAGGTGCTCATCAATCTACAAAATGTTTTTCGGTCTCAAAGAAGCACACATTACCATAGTACTCACTGGCACTGTACCAAACTACTTTGTGTGTGGATGAATTCATTGAAAATGGGAAGCATGCCATACCCCATAGTGAAGTCAGCCAATTGCTGAAAAAAGCTGACACATTGCCCCTGGATCCATGCTTCAGTGGGTTGAAGAAAATTTGAATGACACAAACACAGACAAATGGATGAAGTGTGGCTGAAAATCTCTACAAGTACTATGTCATGCACATACTTTTAGTAAAATCAAAAGGCCTTGGCTAACACAGACCTAAAAAGCCAATTGTTAGGCCATTGGCTGCCAGCCTCTTTCCTAGAAGGAAGGAAGAAAGAAAGAAGTCAAGAGAGTGGGCAAGAAGGAAGAAAGCAAGAAATAAAGCAGGAAAGCAATGAGGAAAGCAAGAAGGAAAGCAAAAAAGAAAGAAAGACAGCAAGTAGGAAAGCAAGAGAGAAAGAAGGAAAGCAAGAAAGAAAGAAAGAAAGAAAGGAGGAGAGAAAGAAGGATGGAAGGAAAGAATGAAGGAAAGAAAGGGGAAAAGAAGGAAACAAGGCAAGAAAGAGAAGGAAGGAAAGCAAGAAAGTAAGAAGAAAGAAGGCAAGAAAGATGGGGAGAAAGAAAGAAAGAAAGAAAGTTGGAATGAAAGAAGGAAATAAACAAGGCAAAATGGAAAGGAAAGAAAGAAGGAAAGAAAGAGCGAAAGAAGGAAAGCACAAAAGAAGGCAGGAGAGCAGGAAAGAAAGAAGGAAAGATCAGAGGAAAGGATAGGAGAAAAGAAGGATAGGATGGAAGAAGGTAAACATAGGATGGAAGATGGAAAGAAAAGAAGAAAGCAAGACAGACGGAAAACAACAAGAAAAAAGGAAGGAAAACAGGAAAGAAAGAAGTAATGAGAGAAAGAAAGGAAATAAAAAGAAAGCAAGAAGGCAAGAGAGAAAGAAAACAAGAAAGAAAGAGAAATAAAAAAGAAGAAAATACATTTTTTTAAAGTGTTACAACTGCTTCACATTAAACGTGATAAAGGCTAATTTTCTTACTGGGCAAAGTTTATTACAGAGCCATTGATGAAATTGAGTCCAGAATAAATGTGTTCTGAAGAATTGTTCGCTTATGAATTCACATGTATAATTTCGAGCTTATTGCATGCATAGTTAAAAGAGACTAACTTAATACCGACCAGTTTCAAATGAATGCAATCTGTTATGCTGTGAAATACTAACACCCGACAGAACCATTGTTTTTTGCATAACTATACCCAGGTTCTGAGGGGCACAGGGTTACCCCATTGTTCATTGAATATAAGTGAAATACTAAAAGTCAGATAAACAAAGGCCTTCAAAAGGAATTAACAACAGCTTTGGCAGCAGATAGGAACGATAAAGCATGGAATGTGGCCTGTTCTCACATCTGGTAAAAAGGTTGTGCTTTCACCTCTGGCACTGACCGCAAGGGCAACACTAAAGTAATTATAAAGTAAAAACAAAAACACTGGCACTGAAGGGAACTACCTTCTGTGCGAATGTGCTCATTCTGAAAGAGCAAAATGCAAAGTTAATTGGTGGCAGAAATAGGCTGAATTATTACTACATGCTGTATGCTGTAGGGGCGGAAGCAAAATGTGAATTACACAAAAACAGACCAATGAAGAGAAGTGGCTGAAAGCCCGTTTAAGTAAGTATATTATACATATAATTTTAGTGAAGTCTTGGCTAATGCCAGACCTAAATACGGTGTAATGCCCAAGGAGGGGAGTGTGTGTGTGTAGTCATGTACAAGAATAAACTAATGATAGGGAGTCCACAATGGCAGAGTCAGAGTTGCCACTGAAACAGAAAAAAAACTAAGTGAACATCCTCAATAGCCTATCGGTGCTTACAAACATCTATCCGTGCACTTCCCACACTAACATGTGAACCTAAAGTACACCAAAATCGTCATTGTGCAAATGGTGCATTAAGCGTGGGAAAGTGCAACATTCAGTCCAGTTGTTTGTTAGTTTGACATCAAAGTCATAAATTAAGGCCGATTACGATTGAGCGCAGTTCGGATGCAAGAAGTAGATTGGGTCCGGTCAGCGCTTACCTTTGCCCTTACAAAAATTTCTGCAGAAAAATGTCTGAGAAGGTAAAGTTCAGAGGGGCAAGGTTGCAGGAGGTGTCCGAGAAGGGAGCATGGTCATCGGATGGCCTTGGGACGAAGCAGTGGTTAAGATTTCTATGTTCGGGTTCGGGCTCAGCCATCGAATTGGAAGTCAAAAAACTCCAGCGAGACGAAGCAGTGGGCTGTAGCCAAAGACAGTTCATAAGTTTGGAAAAGGACCACTGAAACAGATTTGCTCCTATGGAGAAGAACGCAGCAGGAGAAGCCGCAAAGTCAATTCGACCGATGGTGCACCTTGGGCGGATAGGCAAGCAGGTTGGTACCAGTCTCCTGGTTCTTACATCACTTTTTGGACAATTTTTGTCTAAGTCCTCAGTTTTGGAAAATGGCCATCTGGGCACCTTTAGCACCACAACCAAGGGTCCAGGACTGATGAGAGTTCTCTTAGGGGTTCAGTATTGACTCAGGCTGGGTCCAGGTGCGGGTTCAAGATGGTGGGAGCTTGTTATGTCCCTGTGGCTCTGAACAAGAGGCCAGCAAACTAGCCTTGGATTCACTTCTGGTAGCCCTGGGTGCAGATGAAGATGTAGGGCTCAACTGCAGGGTTGGCCTCTGAGGGTTCAAGGCAGGCTTCAGGCAGCAAAGCAGTCCTTCCAGTTACAGTAGCAGTCTAGCAGAGTTCACAGCAGGTCACAGCAGCAAGCAGCTCTCTGACCGTCCTTCCACAGGTCCAGTAGAAAACTGAAGAGACGGTTTGAAGGTCCTATTTTTACACCCTGGTACGCTTCTCCTAGAAGGTAGGAGACGTTTCTGGAAAGGTTCTTTAAAGTACTTGGAATTTCCTAACTTCCCTGTCCTTGCTCCAAGCTAGCTGCAATAACAATACAGGGTTGTTAGGCCCTTTGTGTGAAGGCAGACCACAGGCTATTCAGGTGTAAGTGGGGCTGTGCTCAGCTCCGCCCCCTATCCTTCCAACAGATGGCCCATTGAGGGACACCTAATCCCTCTATTGTGTGACTGTCTGGGAGGAATTCACAAAGCCTGACTGTCAGCTACGCCCAGTCATGTGACCCAAGACAGGCTGCAGGCATAAAGGACTAAGGGCAAGAAAATGCCAACTTTCTAAAAGTGTTTTTTCAAAATTGTAATGAAAATTCTGACACCCATTAAATAGGGTTTATCATTACAATTTCATAGGTACCAAACATAAAATATCTACCTCCTCTAAATTAGGAATTACAGCTTATTAAATGTTATAAGGAATCCCCAATGTGATCCTATGGGAGGGGCAGGCCTCACAGTAGTTAAAAACGAATTTGGGAGTTTTTCAATGTCAGGACATGTGAAACTTAAAAGTGCACACCCAACCTTTTAATTTATTTATAGAGTTTTATATAGCACAAACTTGACCCAAGAGGGTATTAGAGCGCTTTACAAATGGTCATGGAGGAAGAAACAGGTATAGCAAACAGCAACAAAACAATAACAATCTCGAGAGCAGTACAGGATGTGGCAGCTCTCAAGGCCCAAGGAGGGGATGGAGAACCATGTCGGGTCCCAACCGACAAGCCAAAAAGCAAGGTCATAATGTCGAGCGATAAATGTGCATGTAGTCACTGTGCCATATCGGGGTGCAAAGAGTAGAGATCTAGAGCAGAAATGTGTTTATCAATAGCACTTTCACTTATTTTTTGAATGATGCAGTTGAAGGGTTCACTCAGATTTCGGGAGGTAGGGAATTCCAAATTCTCTGGCTGAAGCCCAAGAAGGCTCGATTGTACGTTTTCTTTTTATTACATTTCTGCAGTTTCAACAATAAGGTGGTGGTGATTCTTGAGGATCTGCCACCACCAGGGAGCACCAATCTTTGTGCAGTGTACCTTGGGTTGTTGAAGTATAGGGTTTTATGGGTCAAGCAAGCAATTTTTAATTGTATCCTTGCCTCATATGGGAGCCAATTTAGAGATTTCAGATCAGGAGTGACGTGGTTATTTCTTTTATATCCAGTGATGAGCCTTGCAGCAGAGTAAAGGGATGCCCTAAGTGGAGCCAATTTAGATCTAGGTAGGCCGCAAAGGGTTACACTTCCATATTCCAACCTGGAGATCACTAGGGCTTGAATAGCTGACATGAAGTCGTCCAGGGGGAGGAAGGGTTTAATTTTCCTTATGATGCTCATTTGGAAGTTCGCTCCTTTGGTAGCTGTACTGCTTTGCATATTCAGGTTCTTGTCTAGCATTATTCCCAGTGATCTTGTGGAATCTATAACATGAGGTAAGCAATTAAGAGCTGTTAGATGCTTCATCCATTCAGCGATATCGGGTGACTGTTTGTGTGGGGCAATTAAGAGGGATTCCGTTTTAAGAGCATTTAGTTTGAGGTGTTTGCAGGTCAGCTAGTTGTTTTTTTGTAGAGTTATTTTGAGAGACCCAATATCTTCAGGAGAAGAGATTTTTAGGTACAGTTGGGTGCCATCAGTGTACATGTGACAGTGGATGTTTGATGATTTCAGAATTTTGGTTAAAGGCTCCATTAACAGGTTAAAGAGAGTGGGTTAGAGCGTGGGCCCCTGCAGTACCCCTAATGTGACAGCCCTATGGGCTACCTAGGGCCTACCATATGGGTGATTTATATGTAATAAAAGGGGAGTTTAAGGCTTGGCAATGGGGTTGAAAGGTCAAGTTGACGTGACAGTGTGACACTGCATTCAGGCTGCAATGGCAGGCCTAGAACATGGTTTAAGGTGCTACTTATTTGGGTGCACAATACGTGCTGCAGGACCACTGGTAGCATTTAATTTACAGGCCCTGGGTATACAAGGGCCTTATAAGTAAATTAAATATGCCAATTAGGTATATGCCAATCAAACCATGTTTAGGGGAGTGAGCACAAGCACTTTAGCACTGGTTAGCAGTGGAAAACTGCATAGAGTCCTTAAGCCAACAAAAGCAAACATTCAGCAAAAATTAGAGGTAAGTAGGCAAAAAGTTTGGGGAAGACCAGCCTAAGGCTGAAAGGTCTAACAATAACTTTTAACCATGTTTACAAAAAATGTAGATAAAAAGTGCTAGTTTAGGTAGATAGTTTCAAAAATTGGTGTCAGAATTAATATTTATAAATTACATTAATATTTGAAAATGATGTTATTTAATACACTTTTGATTTGATGAGGTAAAGTGCTGTAACATTTTATTTGATTAATTTCAGGTTAATAATACATTTTGTAAAATTAGGTTACATTACATTTTACATTAAAATATTTTTAAAAATTTAAAAAACTATAAACTGAAGTAAATTTCTCTATACTTTCAAAAGGAGAACTCCACCGACAGGAGAAAAGTTACTAGTATTAACTTTACACTTGTAAATTCGGTTGTAAGAGAGTGCATCACCTCATGTTAGTCGAAACGTAAGTATAAATCATCACTTCAAAATGGCAAATAACAAAATTGTGGAAATGTACTCCCAAGTGTAGGAGTACACATACACAGGAGTAAATATACACAGTATATTTACCATTGTGAATCAACCCCTACAGCCTAAATGTAGATGTATATCAATTTAACCATGACAACAAGACCTGTGATTTGAATGTGAAATGTGTGTTAATACCTATTATTAGAAATAGAAAAAAAAACTAAGGAAAACAGGAAGCTCCAACTTATGATCATGTGGTGAGTCGATGATAAAATTGGGTAAGATGTTGTGAACAATTTTACCTTCAGAAACGCAATGGATATTTGCAAAATACTGCTAAGCCCAATTTCATTTTTATGGAATCTCTACAGAATATTTCAGTCTAGGAAAATGTAATAAAAGATGCTTTTTTGATCAAATGGAACCAGGAAGTATTATCTTTTCATAACTGTGGTGAGCACATATTTCAATACATATACATATAAGAATTTTGTGCGCATCAGCGTGCCTTTACGCCATGGTAAACTGTATTACAGGTTCATGATAGGTGACATCTGCTTTTCTCCTGGTGTGTCTATAAGTTAATAGTCTGTTTACTTAACATATAAGCAATATCAGCAATTTTGAATAGGGTACGACTATCAACACACTTTTTAAAGTTTATAATATTTAGATGATAGTCATTTTATATACAATACTTTATATGCAATAGGCAAGATTTTTGATTGGATTCAGCTACTAGCAATTAATATGTAGTAATCTTTTGATATAAATGTCAAACTGGTTTAATTCTACTGTATATAGATGGTATGGCAGAATAAAGTATTAGTTAAACAGCACCTGTGACTATGAGAAACTGTTTGCAATTTTCTATTAAGAAGAATAAGAAAAGAACTTTGAAATCAGACTTTTGAGAACTATGTGCCCTGGAGGTTGCTAAATAACCCTCTTTTCCCAAACCCATGAAATACATGTAGCTTTCAGGCATTGCCATACATGCCTGAGGTGAAAGCATAATTCAGCACATAATTAAAAATGTAACTATTTGTTCTGTATAAAATAAATCGGCCCCTTGTTAGGGTAAACGCATGTCATGTTCTCGTATGTTAAGGAATGCCCAGGTAACATTTTAATCCCTTGCACTAAAATAAATAGATCAAAATTTTAAATATAATACTACTAGAAATGCTTCAAAGTAGAATGTTGCATCCTTTGATTCTTTGTTTGTCCAAACGTGTATTGAATATTTTGTGCACATTCAAATATTCAATTGTGTATTTTGGAAAACACAGCTGAAATATGTTATTTTGCATTATATTATTTGGCACAACCCTCACATTTTTTGTTCTTTTACTTCTTACATGTAATTACCTTAAATGGTTGGGCTGTATGTCCCATTATCAAGTGAGAAAACATCGCTCTGCCAAAGTATCGACTCCATAAAACTGACTACAACAATATTTTCAAGGGAGTCCATATAATTAAGTACAGATGTACTGCTCTGAACTCTGCATGCGATTTTATTTGTAAGCAAAGTATAACTGACCACACATTTTTAATCGATATTCCTTATTCCTTAAACGCCAGACAGAAAAAGAAGATGCTACAGTCTTCTCACCATCTTTACAGAATACACACTATTCAAGCTATTTTTAATGCTTGCATTTTTATAAGCTACAGTAAAATTACTTAGCTGGAGAAGACAAAATCTGTGTTTCAAATGAAAAGCCAACTTGTGTTAATTAAGTTAATCTGATCTGTGTAGGACTCACATCTTAAAGTTAGTTGGTCTTGTTTTGGGTGGTTGTTTTCATATAAACCATTAAAAAAATGTTATTTTAACCAAGGACTCCATATTTTGACTTAGGGAGGCACTATAGTTACCAAATATTTAAATGTATCCTCTTGATAGACGCCCTTTGCAACTGGAAACCTCTAAGGTTTTTTTAACAATAGCCCTCTTCAAATTGTCCAGCACCACTTGCTGCACACCCTTCTGCAATTCTAGTTGACTTATGCTTGTAACATTTTCGAAAAATAATAAAATAATCTTTGAGACAGGATCTTTGTGTGTATTTGAATAATCATATTTTCAAGTTTACTTGCTTTTACAGCAACACTCACAGTCACAGTCTAACTAAGATATATGTCAACAATTAAGCTGTCTTTAAACTAAGGGTTCGATTACGATGTCGGTAGGAGTTACCTCCGACCGATACCGTTGCGGTCTAGGGACCGACCGACCTTCGGTCGGCGGTCCTGACACCGCAATTTCAAAGGGACCGCACATGGTATGGTCGCATACTCCCATTTCTCAATGGGAGCTTGTGCTGTGTCCATAAACCATTCGTAGCACAAGCTCCCATAGAGAAATGGGAGCTTGTGCAAATCTCTGCACCGTGTGGCAGGCGCCTCATGGTGCCTGCCATACGGTGCAGGGGTTTTCAGGGGGGCACCACAGGTGCCCCCTCGGCCCGAACTGGAGGCTGCAGGGAGAAGTGGGCCCTGCTAGGGGCCCTCAAAGTCGCTTTCCGACAGGCTTTCCATGTCGGAAAGCCCAGCATGGAAAGTCTGTCGGAAACCGTCATCGTAATCCCGATGGCAGAAACGCCGTCGTATGGGATTATGTTGCGGTCTCATCCTGGCCGGCTGACTCCTGGAGCCCGTTGGAATCCAGCCAGAATGACCGGCCGGTTTCCCTATCAACCGCCTAGATTGTAAGTAGGCGGTCGGAGGAGAAACTGAGATGTAATCTGGAAAGCCTCCGACCTGAAGTAGGAGGCTTTCCGAATCATATTGTAATAGGGCCCTTAATAGTTGGGTGTTCAAACAATGATATTACATCTATACCGTAGACAGTACTGTCTTGGTATTCTAGAATTTTTTCAGGCCTAGAATTTTCTTTCAGGCCTATATTAATGGTTTTCATGTATTTCATATTCAGATCAAGCACTTCTCAAATCAAGGTTCCTCAGTAATTAAAATTCTAAACAGAATCAAACATGTTCTTCACACTATTTTACTCTGCCCAGTGTGGTTCAAACACAAACAGGGCATTAAATATTTAAGATCATGATCAGCTTTCAAAAGAACACACTTATCAAGAACCTGAATATACTTTTTACCCCTTGTAATAACATAACAGATCACAATGTTGCAGTTTTTTGTCTGATGAATGGGTTGAGCTGCCCCATTGGATATAGCCCTTCTATTTATAGTTCTTAGTCCAAACTCAGTGAGAATGGATAATAATAGTCTGCCTAGGGGAGTTGGGGAACATGGCGGCCGGAAGCTAAACGGTCGCGGCGGAGTTCCTAGGCGTGCACGGACCGGTCTCTCCGAGAAGCACGTACTTGCGCCCCTTTCTTCCTTTTTTTTTTTGGCGACCTGCTGTGCTGGATGGTGCCTGGGGGTCGGAGCGAGGCGATCTTGGAGCCCTCGTCGTTTCGGCTCATTGGTGCAGTGTGTGACTCGAGGCGGCAGACCCCGGGCTTGCAGCTCCGGGTTTCATACGGCAGAGTCAGCACATTCGGGCATCTGTCCGGGAGCTTCGGAGAGCAGATGCGAGGAGGCGTTTCACGGAACGAGTGCGCAGTAAGAGTGTGTTTGCTTTTTCCCTTTCAGTCCTGCGCCAGTTTGGGAGAAGATGATGGGAAAGTTGAAGGTGGAGGTAAGCCTCTAAGATACTTTATTCAGGATTTAACAGATTTTCCAGGCGTCAAGTCTAATCTCAGGGGTAACGAGGTTAATGTGATCCAGGAGTCTTTAAAAATAAAGACAGTTAATGTTTGGGAATCCAAGGAAGAAGTTCCATTCCTAAATCCCCCACGAAGGCTTTTCTGTTGGTTAAGGTGCCTTTAAATTCTTACAGCAAGGTACCTGTGATACAGAGGTCCGCTAACCAGGTGGTTCGGACTGCGGTACTACGAGGGGGTTCCTGGTATTGTATGGCGAACGGTGGGAGTAGGGTCCCCTGTAGCGCCTTCAGCACTCTACCCACTACTAATCAAACAGCCAAGACAGATATTTGTCGCTATACTTTGCGAAATAGGGCTCCTAACCTGGTTGAATCCAGCTCAGTTTCTCCACCAGTAACAGATGTTAGGGCCACCGTGAAACAGGGAAAAGTGAGAGTCATCGCGGAGAGCACCTCCCCCAGTCTGGTAGAGGGAGAGGAAAAGCTAAGAAAGTCTTGTCTTCCAAGCTCAGAATAACTCCGTCTTTGAAAACATACTACAAGGTATTATCTACTATACCGGAAAAGGGACAGAACAAAAAAATTACTATGGCTTTCACTGGTATCCATGCAGGTCCCCCTTCTCCACCTTCTAAGATTGATTCTCAGCCCTCTGTTATGTCTTCTTTAGGAGAGACGAGTGGTGCAGATGAATCGATGGGCCAGCAAGTGGTCATCCATTCGTCTGTTGAGATCTCGAATAGATTCTCAGCCCTTGATAACCAGGACATTCAGGATTCCGTCCTAGGCCCCCCACCAACGGTCGAGAGAGAGGATATGCCTGAACCATCTTCGGTAGCTTCGTCAGTTAGATTGTCTGATTCAGCAACAAATCTATCATCTAATACATCTTTGTCTGGATCGTTGGCTGACATTTTATTAAGCTTAAAGGAAGATATAGGGAAAAGGTTTTCCATCTCTGAGTCTAATCAAGCTGCAATCCAAGCCTCATGTGAGGTGTTGGCACAAAAAATTGAAGAGGTCTTTCAGAGAACGGATGTTTTGGAGTCTGAAATTCCTAAAATTAAGGAAACTTTACTTTCTTCCTCAGTCGAGTTGGATAAACTAGTCCATCAAAATAGGGATCTGAAAGATGATATGGAGCGTCTTGAAAACCATGTGAGAAGAAACAATCTGAAAATATTGAATGTTCCGGAAGACTTGGAGGGGGGGGACATTAAAACATTTTTGATCTCACTTCTAAAGGCGACAATCCTCAAAGATCTACCGGAATTGGATTTGGACTTAGACATTCAGCGAGCGCACCGCGATCCTTACAGGAGGAACATGGAAAAACAAAAGCCTAGGAAAATTTTAGTTAATTTCCTCACATACTCTGTAAAGGAGAAAATTTTATCGCTGGCTCTGAAAGCAGGCCAGATAAAGAGCGAGTCCTTTTCTAGCCCATTTTCCTTTTCTATCAGATCGGACGTCTCCCATACTACAGCGACAAAACAGTGGGAGTTAGGTAAAAGAATGACTATCTTAAATTCCCTGGGGGCCAAGGCACAACTGAGGTTCCCCGCATCCCTCCGGATCATGTGGAACAATTGCATGCATAATCTTCGCCAAATTGAGGAGGTAGATGCTTTAATAGATAGAATAAGAAATGAGAGCGGGGTATAATTAGAAAGGGGTGAAATATATGCTTCCCTCATTGTGCTCTCTTGGAGAGATCGGTCTTCTATTAAATTTGAAGGGTTTCCTTTTTTGAAATAATCACGTCTAGGGATCTTCGTCATAGGGCTTATGCCCAGAGGAGCAGGGTGGGTTCCCCAGGGTATTCAGGGGTTTAAGGGGGCACTTGGGGGGCGGGGGTGGGGGAGCACGGGTGGGGCTGCAGTGGAAAAAATATTAAAAATATCCTCAATCTCATCTATGCTTCAAGACTTGTGTCACTATTAGAATGGTTGAATAGAGCCATGTCAGTAGATAGATATTGTAAGCCCTAATGGGTTCAAATATTAAATTTATCTCGTGGAACATCAATGGGCTCAGATGTCCACGTCGGCAGAGATTAGTTATGAAGTTTCTGGAACAATCGTCTGCACAGGTCTGTCTCCTACAAGAGACACACCTGAGTTACTTGGAAAGCAGGGTTTTGTTCAGAAAATATCCGTGGGTAGAGATATTTTGTACATCTGATCAAATAGCCCATAATAGAGGGGTAGCGATATTAATTAGGTCAGGTGCTAGAGGCATCATTAAATCAGTTTTGTCGGATCGATCTGGGAGATGGCTACTCGCCCAGCTGGAGGTTGGGGGATCGAGTTGACTGTAGTTTCATTCTATGGCCCTAATGTTGATGACCCAGCATTTATTTATAAAATACAGGCTAAATTGATAGGAATCACAACTCCAATGATAATCGGAGGTGATTTCAATGTCCTTCTTAATCCCTTACAGGATAGATCTAATCATAGTAACTATGTAGGCGCCCCTCGTATTCGTCGGGCAATGATAGATATGATTCACGATCTTGGGCTTGCCGATGTATGGAGGGCAAAAATGGGTTCAGTTCCTGGCTTCACCTTCTATAGTAAGAAATGTGGTCATGCCTCTAGAATCGATTACATTCTTACTGACAGGCTTGGTTTAGAGAATCTGATTGATATCTCTATTTTACCAAGTATTCTTTCAGACCATGCTCCCATTTCTTTCCTATATGCAGGAAAACAGCAAAGTTTAAACTCTAGATGGACATTTAAAAGGGCAATGTTGTCTAACACCGAAATAATTAGGGCCCTTAAAGCTTCTATAATAGACTATTTTGCAATAAATATGGGTTCGACATCACTAGACTATGTCTGGGACGCATTTAAAGCGCATTTTCGTGGACAGTCGCATAGTTTGATTTGCTCTAAGAATAGGGAAGAGGCTTTAGAATTTCAGAATCTGGCAAGGGAAATCTCTAGGTTGGAAGGGGAAAGATTGAATTGTCCTCAAATAAAGTTGACGCAAGTTCTTAAAGATCTTGAATTTTTGCGTCAGGAATATAGGGGAGGTTGGACCAAAAGATTAAAGCACAATGGTCTGTCTGTAACATGCAAAATTATGAGTATGGGGAAAAGGCGGGTGCCCTTTTGGCTTGGAAGGTGAGGAGGGATCGTGTTAAGAATAATATAAGTGAACTAGTTATGGATGAGAGTGGGGTAACTTCTTGTAAACAAGAGGATATGCAAAAATGCCTTCTTGCTATGTTCTCTGATTTATATAGAGAAGAGATAACTCCTAGCTCTGGGAGCATTCAAAATTGGCTTTCAAGTAAGGCCTTATCGGTGTTGTCAGAGGATGGCCGAACTGCATTGGATGCTCCCATTACTGAGATCGAGATAAAACTCTATATAGGTAAGATCAAGAATAACAAGGCTGCGGGGACTGACGCTCTTCCAGGGGAGGTTTATAAAATCTTTCAGGACGAGTTGTTATCTAGACTTTGTGAGTTATTTAATTATGTTTACAGCTTAGAAGGTAAAGTCCCTAATTCTTGGAAGGGTGCTACGATCGTGCTTATTTTGAAGCCAGGGAAGGATCCCCTTAAATCAGACTCGTATAGACCAATCTCCCTGCTAAATGCTGATTATAAGCTTTTTATGAGTATTTTGGCGGGGAGATTGGTCAAATTAGTTCCGCAGCTGGTCAATATGGACCAAAAGGGCTTTATCCCTGGGAGGTTCATACAAGATCATACGCTGCAATTGATCGGTAGCATTGACCTCGCAGTAGTAAGATCAGAGCCTTTAGCGGTGGCAGCATATGATGCAGCTAAGGCATTTGACCGGGTCTGTTGGGTTTTTCTTTGGGAAACCCTTAAGATAATGGGATTTGGTTCCACTTTTATACAGACTTTGATCAGATGCTACGAGGGTGCCTCTGCAGCTATCTTGTTGAATGGCTATTTAACATCAAGCTTTAATATAACGAGGGGAACTAGGCAGGGCTGTCCTATCTCGCCCTTACTATTTGATATCTACATTGAACCCCTTGCTCAAGCTATTAGATTGGAAGACTCAATTACCCCATTTCAAGTCCTTAACTATAGTAGTAAATTAGCTCTATATGCGGATGACTTGTTGATATATACTAACAATCCAATAGAGGTACTTCCAAGGGTTGAATCTCTCTTGAAGGAATTCGGTCAGTATTCTGGGTATTTGGTTAATCCTTCTAAGACGGAGGTAATGTGCTGGGGCGTCAACAATTGGGCTGGGAGAATGAGTAAGGAACTTAGATATCTTGGGATCACTATAGTTAGGGATCTTGAAGCTATCCCTCAGATCAATTTGAAGAAGGTCTCTAAAGAAATTGACCACCTTTTATCGAGATGGCAGAATCTGCCTCTGACCATTTATGGCCGGGTCAACCTTATAAAGATGGTCATCTTGCCAAAGCTAACATATTTGTTTGGTACTATTCCCCTTGATTTTCCTAGTAAGATTATAAGTAAAATACAAGGCAAGATAGGAAGTTTTATATGGTCTAATAAAAATGCCAGGTTATCCTGGAAAAAGCTAAGACGTAAGCTTTTGAAAGGAGGTCTAGCCCTCCCGGATTTGCTCTGGTATTCTTATGCCTTCCAGTTTAAAAATATACGTTCATTGCTTATTATTACTTCTGACACTAACTGGGGGAAGATCTTGGGTGAGATGGTTACGCTCGAAGGGGTTGGTCTGGGCTTTCTATATAAGTTCGGGGCTCCAAGGTTTTTTAAAAAGGTCCGTCTAAAAGTCATAAAAACAGCTCTTAAGGTCTGGTACGAGATTAGAAGGAAACTTGGGATTGGTTATTATTCGGACTTCGCTCCTATCTGGGACTCCCCAGGGTTGCCTACATGGTTGGAAGACAGTCTTGCGCTGCCTATCAAAAAAGCTGGTATAGCGATCTGGTCCGATCTTATTTCATCAGATGGAGTATACCCCTGGGAGGTTTTAAGATCTAAAATAGGAAGCTCTTTCTCTAAATTTAAATACCTACAATTGTCCTCCTGGTATATAGCTGAAAAAACAAATATAGGGGGAAACTGGGAAATTGAGCTTCGTCTTCAAAATCCAAAACCCTTCAAGAAGGAGGTTGGGTACTGGTATAGAAATCTTGTAGACACAGATGTTGCAGATCTTCCTCCACATTATCATGTCTGGAATAAGTCAGTCCTGGACGATATTGCTGTTGATCTGTTTGGTCTTTCATTACAGATACTATATAAGTACGTTAAGCCTGCATCTCTCAAAAAGAACCATTTCTTTGTTATAAACAGGCTTTATTATACTCCCATGAAAATAGCTAAATTTGCTCCTTCCTCCTCCCCGATGTGCCCAAGATGTGATCTCATCGCGGCGGACGATATCCACATATTTTTGGAATGTGCTATTTTAAATGGTTTTTGGAAGAATGTTGAACGTGCTTTACAAGCAATTTTCAAAGTTAAGTTGAATGTGAATCTTCCATTAGTTATATTTGGCCTGGATAATGACTCTACTAATAGGTTGCCGGGAACGCAAAAAGGCCTGTTACTCCTTCTGATTCTTATAGCTCGGAGGGAGATTTGTAAACTCTGGAAAGATTCTAGGCCTCCCCTCTATGAGAACTGGTTGAATGCTGTATTCGGTATGGCTCGCCTGGACCAAGATAGTAACTCTAATATCTGGGCTCTGTTACTATTATGGGCTAGCGAAATGCGATTAGTCTAACGCCCCCTGGTCCAATGATTACACCAAGCTTCATACAAAGAAGCTGGCCTGGCCAGGCCTGAAGCCTATGCAGTAGCAGAAGACCGGGGTGCCCAGGTCGGATGGTGGTCTCTTCTGCTTTACTCTGCAGATGTTTCGGTGAGATGAGGACAAAAAAAAAAAATAATAATAATAGTCTGCCTATCCAAGCAAGTAGTGCTTGTGGCTAGCGGTTCCTGTGAGCCCAAGCGTATGTCCCCATGGTTGTTGATTATATCATCTTGGGAGCACAGACAGGTTTTTACATTACAATTCTCTCTGTGAAGCAGAATACAATCCAAATCCTCTTTGATATGGAATTGATCGATTATGAGTTCCAAATTTTCATCAAAGTTTTTAATAGGAATGTACATGTTTGCAATTGTTATAAAAATGAATCATAAAATGCAATCTGTCTTTCTGAATGAAAGTTTTAATTTTATGAACATACAATGAAATATAATCCCTAAATGGAATGAGCATCATAGATACCAACTCATAGTCATTTCTTATGTCTTACAATTACAAAACCTTCAGTAACTTGCAATTTATATTGTGAACCTGAAAAGTTTTATTAAAAAAGTATACAACTGTTCTCAATCAATTGCATGTTAATTATGGTTAAATGCCAATCATTGTATTCCAAAGATGTCAATAGTTCAAAAGCAAGTAAAAGGAAATTATTGACTGAATGATTATCTACAAGCGAGTTGAGTAGAGGCTGTACGTCTTTTGGGACTACTGTCAGTCACTGGCATTGTCAGATAGCATGTCTTACTAAACATTATTGAACTGCTATTATATTATACTGTCTGTATGTGAAAAGTAACAGGCCCTCAGAGGAAGCATCTATATCCATCTCAGTGAAATCAATTCTGTGTGAGAAAGATGTTCTCCAGAACACAATCAGTGCGAAATTAAGGAAAATGCAATCTTTCATAGCGGCCTACCAATTTCACTCTCCTCACCATATTCAAATCCCTAAGTAAAATGAAATGCCAAAACTCTGTGAAACTCATTTAAAGCAACAATTTTCTAGTCTGTGAGGTGGTATTTTCAATAAAATTAACTTTAAGTCGAGGAAACCTTTCATTATAGCTAGAAACGTTTCAGCCTGGAATGGAGGATTTAGTAAGATCATATTGCTGTGAGCTTCCAAACCTGGCCATTTTCTTTAGGAAATCTAGTTTTGGTACATTTTTCTGAAGAGGTCAGTAAAGTAAATGTCTTGGTATGTTTTTCTGGCTTACATGGCAGTCTGCTGCACAGTTTCCGTGCTTATTGCTGGCACTTAAGTGACAACTAAGACTCAGTCTTATCAATCTTGGGTATAATTTCGTAGTGGCGACAGGTGGAGGGCAGGCTTTACATTATAATTTCATCGATAAAGGCTCTATGAAAGCAACACTTTCTGTTAAAATTATAAACAGTGATTAGAGTGGTGAGAAATCTAGGGAAATACCCATCTCCAGCAAAGGCTCTGTCAGCTTTGTGGAGTTATTAGTCAACTAGTGCTTGGATACAAAATACTTACATCTTCTGTTGAGGTTCATTTTGATTCTCTTTATGAACACTAATGCCTCACTGATTTTGCATAACTTTAGGCCAATCTTTATTCTGTGGGGTTTCTCTATCTTAATAAAGCAAATGTTCAAATTATTTTGAATTATTTTTGCCCTTACCACCTATGCTGAACTGTGGTTTTCGGAGATAATCGCCAACATTAGGTGGGCCTGGGTACATTTGGAGCCATTTGTTTGGTTGTGACCAATGCAGATACGATGAAAGAAAGTTTCCTGTGCGGGCTATTAGTCTAGTCTATGTAGAGTACTTAGAGATACTGCAAGTCAATTCAATACACAGATCAATTCATTTTTAAAGAAATAATATGTTAGGCACATTTACATAAAATGCTAACTCACTAAGAAGCTCTAAAAAAGAACTAACTTAAAAATATACATTTTATTAAAAGCCTCACATAGGATAGTTGAACGCCATATTTCAAGTAACGGTTAATAATGAATACATATATTTAATACTGAGCACTTGTTATTGAAATGTCTGCTATTCTTAAAAGTAAGAAAAAAAACTCAGACTGCTACGTTGAAATCGCAGAATTTTAACATAGAAAAGTGTCAGATCTCCTTTATAGAATTAAGTATTGTAATTCCTGTTTTATTCTAGACCATACTTGGAGATGAATTTAAAATGTAAGGTATTAAATTAAGGTTGATATTATATATTTAAATGAATTTTGATGAAGAGTACAAAGTACTGATATTTTAAATATATGAAATGGTCTAAATGGATGTAATGAAATGCAAAGTTTGTAATCAGCAATGGATGGTGGATTCATTATCTCATGGATTTATGGAGAGCTTCATTTGTTTTGATTTACATTGTAATATTCAACCATGTTTATATGGACCTGTATGGTCTTGATGAACTTTGTGTTCTTTAAAATACTATAAATACACTCATTGAAGTTAAAAGTGCACGCTCACAATATCCTCAGATATTCCATATACACCATGTATTTAAAGAAAGGGGTGTGATTATAAGGATAAACTAATCTGAAGAAACAAATTCCGAAATGAGAAACATTGTTAATTAAAAAATGGCGCCCAACACCCCCATCACTACAGACAATTATTTCCATACACAGCCAAACACAAAAAACGCATAATCTCATACCCCAGGGATAATGCTTTCTGGCTTTTTCTGTTTAAGCAGTCTCTCAAACTCCACACAGATTGGTTTGACAGTAAAACATTTAGGCCTTCCCGCCTTAACATTTCCAGAGCGGCTGAAGCATTGGGCTGGGAGCTTAAATGCCACTTTATCTGATGCCATGTTCTCCACTTTCAGTTGAGAATCTTTTCCAGTTATCTTGTATGTATTAAAGCCACTCTGAGTAAATAAGTAGAAAATATCATCTCAGTTGAAAAATGCAAAAAAAACACACGGGCAACATTAAAGCAATTCTAACGTTCTTCCATAACAATCAATGAAATATTTTACAACATTGTACAATATCTTAAACCTGCAACTGGGCTCCTGTTTCAGATTATAACATTTATGTAACAGACTACTTACCACCATGGACACATTTCTTTTTCTAATCAAGGTCGAGTCCATGTCTGAGGGAAAGGCAGCATCACTTGCTGTATGGCCCCTCCTCTTACCTTGAGTGTCAATATACCCACCTTCATGAATAAAAACTTAAAATGATACTCTCGAAGCAGTAATCCACATATAAATAATCACAACGCCCACCCGGCAAGGAAGGAGGGAAATGAAAACGATGCATTTATATGGCGCACAATATCGCTGGAGAAGCACTGATGCGCATTGTCAGTGTACTGAAACACAGTGTGGCCTACGTGGGAAGCGATTTTATGCTGTGCATAAGTGACCAGAATAGAAGACAAATGAGAGATCGAACGCAAGTTCTTTATCTTTATTTATAGTTGTGTCTGGCTGAAAGGGTGTGGGGGGTGTAAGTGCGGCTTACTTGTAAAGTACTTTTTCACCATATTCCACCATTTTTAGACACAGACTTGTTAACGATGGCAACATGGAAGTCTTGTTAGTGTGGTATTTTGATTTTGGTACACTCTTGGCTGTAGAATTCTGAAAGAAAACCTATGTTGACCCTTGGAAGGGTATTATGAATTGTTTACCTATAATGATGTATTAATGCATTTTTAATCCATGATTTGTGTAGCCTGTTGTGGTGAGGAGAATTGTTTTATCAACTTTGTTTCTTGGTTTTCTTATTGGCGCTGTAGGCACATAGGGCATGATTAAGAGTTTGGTGGTGTGGATGCAGGCCGCCACGCCAGTGCCCTGCTGCCACACCGTCAAACTCGGCCGCACACTGCCCGCCAGATTATGAGTTCATTCGTGGTCTGGCTGGCAGTGCTTTGGTGGTCCCACGGCGGTGCCTTTCAGAGGCTCATATGTGAACCTTAGAAAGTCACTGCAATGGGAGTGCTAAAGCACAATCCTGCACGGCATGGACTGTTACCAAAAGTGTACAGTTACCAACTCAAATTCAGGGAAGCAATATATCAACAATTTACCTCAATAGATAGGCTGCAGCAACGAGTAAGGGCTATATGTGGCTCACCACAATCTCCTCATTGTCTATGTGCTAGTCCAAGATCACAACAATGCTTGAGGAGCAGTGAGGAGGTGCTGAGTGAGGCTGATCAGCTAAGTCTATGAGACCATGAACTATAGGGGTAGTTCTTGAGAGGCACCTAGATTGGATCAGTGACTGGAGGAAACTCAAGGGCATGGAAGGGGGAGGAACGGGTGACACCAAGCAAGGTGAGGCCCCAGAATATCAACCAAGCAAAGCTAACTAGTAAAAGTAAACAGACCTATGGAGGTAAAAACACACGAGAAATAAAAAAACACCACTGAAGAAAAAAAGAACTGGGAGAAAGAATATCACCAAGTGATTTCAAATAGCAGTCAGTACTGACTTAAAGACAAACTTTACCTTCAGTGTACAGTTCTAATTTTCAATTCAGTGCTGCAATGCATCAGTAAGCAATATGCATGAGCTAAGCAGTACTCAAGGTGTTTTTATCACCAGACTCTGTTTACTCTCCAGGCACCATGCCAAGATGGCTGAAGTGCCCGTTGAGAAGCAGGATCAGAGAGGTGCATCGTCTGAGTTTCGTGGGCTTTACAATTGTAGTTCTTCCAAGACTCCATGATGACTGAGGAGAAGGAGAGGAAGAGGTGAAACCAGGCAAACGAACCAGGCATGCCAGATAGAAGCAAACATGCTTTGTGAGAGAAACAATAGAAAATGACACTCAGGAATAACATTGTGGAGAAAGAGACCCACCAAGTAATTACAAATAGCAGTCAGTGTTGCTTTAAACACAAACTTTACCACAAGTGTACAAATCTCAAACAAAATTTAGGTCAGCAGTATATCAATGATTGCTCCCAAAGGTCACAAAAATAACCTTCATTCTCATCATTATTCAAGGGCTGTTTGAATACGTTTTGTTTTTTGGACTCCAAACATACACCATTGTAGCCAACTAAGGAAAGTTAACTGTACCTGTCAAACACAAGCGAAGAGCTTCCTTCACACTTCTGGCTCTATACCCGTTAAGCGTTGGACTGAACTAAATTTGTCTAAAGCATCTGTAGCCTAATCAATGGTAAAAAAGTGACACAAAGTTTCAAAAACGCCCAAGTCAAACTAACATTTCTGGGTTTTTGTACTAGTCCCTACCTTTAAGCCTATACCTGCTCTCAGCAAAGGTCACACTTGCAAAATAAGAATTTCTTTGTCGCAATAACATTAATAGAAAAATATTTTTCCAAATTCTAATTACCTTTGATCTCAAGACCTAACATTTATACTACTACCAGCTGTTTCTTCCAAAACATATTGTATAACATATATTGTTTACTTATGCCTACGTTTCTCTAAAGACTCCTCTGTAATGAGGTTCAGGTTCCACCATAGTTGATCTATTTTTAGCAAGGACCTTAGGAATTGGATAAACTACATCTAGGGAAGGATCTTACTTAGGTAATAGACTGTTCCGTCGTTTACTCACTAAATGAACTATGTCTTATCTTTGGAGCTGCCGTTCTTCAAAAATCAGACAACGGTTAGAAAATTATGCATTTCAGTTCATCCACGGCAAGCTGAGCTTTTAAGGGAATTAACAGACTACAAACACCTTAAGAACTTATTTTCTGCAGCTACAATGTCCTAAAAATTTGGTGTGCCTTCTAACTTGGGCCCAGCTTTCAGGCTAGCTTCTACAATAAACCCCAGAATCTGTCAGGGACATATCTTATTGGAAACAATGAATATGTAAATTTACTCTTGTGTATGTTTGATGGCTAACCATGATTTTTCACTTCTTTCAGATTTAATCTGAAATTTATGATTCATTAGTGGGTGTTTCTGAAAGATCACATGCTTTGTTTTTGAGACTTAACTATACACCTTTCAGAGTTACCATACCGAAGGAAAGCTTTCATTAGTAATAGCAAACATGCTTGTGTACAGGCCAGCAGTACTGTGCAGTCTTCAAAAAGATATTCAGAGATGCATTTGACATCTACCCTCAGAACGGCACTACCAATTTTAAGTAGGTGAGGATAAATAGCATTAATAAATAGATTCAACTACGTTCTCAGCAGATAATGTCATTTGTTTCCACCCATGTCTCATTTCCATTCAGCAATGCCTTTCTGAACTAGTTATAGGAGAAATCTAAAGCAGTAATGGGATGATAATTTCCAGTCAACCATACAACCCTCTAATAAGATTGGCATGGTTTACTCTAGATTCCACAGGTATGGATCACAAACATAGTAGCAAATCTGAACGTGTGGATTTACATCTACCAGAGGGTGCTGATTTACTATGTTTTGAAATTCACAAATACTTCAAAAGGTATGCCAGAAAAGCTGTGCCAGGTGCAAATTCCAGGTGTACTTTTGGTAATGTCATGTGTTAATTCCCATAGGCTCATATCCCCGCTGTACAGAGTTCTCCATAAAGGAGAAGTCTATACAGGGGAAAGGAAGTCCCTGATGCCAAAGCACACTTTTTTTTCTTTACGTGCAAAGCATTTTTCTCCATGGTCAAAGCCCTTGCCCTACACCCACATCAAAAGTGGGTCTGGTCTGTTCCTCCCTTCCGCCCTGGAAGGAGAGTCATTCAAACTCTTTCCTGGTCATGTATCAGAAGAGTTAACAAGGGGTGCAAATCTAGTAAAACAAGTTGTTGTTCAGTTGGTAGAGGACCAGTCTTCGAAGGTACAACCTGGTCAGAGTGTGCAGCGAGTGAAGTATGGATCTGAGCAGCAGCATTCTCACCTGACTAGCGACAACCCTAGAGATGAAGAAAGGCCTGAAACCATGAGAGTACAGGGCAGGACATACCAGCCGCAGTTCCTTTTAGAGACTATCTTGCGTGAAATACGAGAGTTGAAATATACTCAGACTAAGGAAATTGCTGCACTCCATCAGCTGGGTAAAACAGAGGAGGTCATGTGTCAAATCCCAGCATGTTTGCAAGAGCTTGAGCAAACGATGTCAGATTTGGAAGATCGCTCTCTTGTCTGGGATAGGGAGATGAGTAATATACAGAAAAGGGTGCTTCAAGCACAGAAAAAAATTGATGACATGGAAAGTTACACAAGGAGGTCAATCCTCTGCTTTGTGGGGATATCGGAAGGGGCTGAGAGCACAGATAACCATCAGAATATGTTGCAATTTATGGAATCGTTGATTAAATCATGCATTTTGGAGAACCCACTAGAGGATCTTTCCATTATGAGAGCCCATCAGTTTCCTGCCCCGAGGTCAACGAATACAAAGTATCCTTGTACAGTAATTGTGAATTTAGCAGATTATGGAATAAAGGAACTGATCCTTACTAAGGCGATTCAAAAGAAGCCAATCATGTTAGCTGAGAAAGTCCAGGTTCAAGTATTCTCTGATATGTCTGTAGCATCAGCACATAGACGGAGAGACTTTATTGGACTGGTGGGACAATTCAGGGCAGCTGGGACCCAGGCCTCAATAGTTCAGCAGTTAAAACTAAAAGTATTTTTCAAAGGCCAATTCTTTCTTTGTTCATCCCTTGAAGAGGCTCAAAGCTTACTGAAGAAGGTCCAGGCCTAATGAGTGATGTAAAGAATCATGCATATGTTTCTGCTGTTATGTTTGTTGGCTCTTTTTAATTTTAGGCTATGTTGATTATGATTAGAGGAGTAGCGGGGGATTCTTCTCTCCTTTTGGAGCGTGTCTGGGTGCTATACCAGGGCACCCGAAATAGGAAGGAATGGTTGGGGGCACGGTGGGCTATTCCCCCTTCGAGGATATGTGGGCACTGGGGGTGTTGGGGGTAATGAGAGGGGTGCACATAGGGTGGATTATAGTTATTAAAGAGCAGATACACCATCAGGAGTTCGATTTAGGCCTTAATACAAGCAGGAAAGGTGCGACTGGGTGGGGGTATTCAGTTTATTATGCAGTTAGATTTTGGAAGGGCCTAATTCTTGGACAAAACGAGTAAAATGTGCAAGATAGGTATAGCTTCGTGTAATGTAAATGGCATTCTAAACAGACAGAAATATGGGGCTATAATGAACTGGCTATTTTCATTTGACTCAGAAGTTATTTTTCTGCAGGAGACCCACCTTAAGGATAACAATCCGAAACTTGTCATTCCCAAGGAGTACGCACATGCTTTTATCACTTCAGCAGGGCTGGCTGTGCGGGAGAACAGCAATATTTATTTCAAGATCAGGAGAGTGGGAGGTGAAAGAAGTAATAAGGGACAAACAGGGAAGGTGGATTTGGTTGAAAGTTCGGGTTTGAAACGCTTCTATGAATTTTTTCAATTAGTATGGCCCTGTACAAGATGAAGTCATCCCCTTTAAGGTTTTGTTTGTTATAGCAATGGGGGCAGAGGGTCCTTTGATATGGGGTAGAGATTTCAATTTTATTCAGGACGTTAAACGTGATACGTCAAATTGAACAAAGAAACAGCTTAAGCCTAAAACCGCTTCGGTTCTTGACTTTATGAAGCATGATTTTAATCTGCTTGACCCGCTGTATTCAGATCACCCAGATCAGGTGCAATTTAAAGTTTCTCTCGCTGATATAAGCACTAACGATTAGATTTTTTTCTTGATAATACGATCGCTAAACTGGGGCAGTACGGATATTATGGCTAATGCCTTCTCAGACCATTTGGTAACATGTATTACATTGGAACTGGAAGAGCTAACTACCCCAAGGCCAAGGTGGCAGTTTGACAGTACTCTATTGACAAGTCAGGTTTGGCTGGATGAAATGCCATTGTTTTATTCAAAAGTTTTTTGTAGTCAATCAAACTACTGCCTCACCCTTTGCGGTATGGGAAGCTTTTAATGGAGGCATTTCGGGGCCAAGTGATTGCATTTAAATCAAAGCTGAATAGGCTTTTGAAAGCACAAATTTGCGAGCTACAGGCAACCCTTAATAGTGCTCAAGATGTTCTAGTAAGGCCAAGGGTAGACAAAAGAGCTAGACTAAAAGAAGGGTTTGAACAGGCTAAGCAGTTTTGTTTTGGAAGAGATTAATAATGAGAGACCTTTCCAGCAAAAATAGTATGAGGAAAGTCAGTTGGTAGGTAGACTATTGGCTTGGTCGACGTGCCTTAAGCAGGATTCGTTGCATATTAATGAAATTAAAGATCCAAGTTCGAATGTTGGGCAGACAGACGATCAAATAATCACTCAAATACTTTTGCAGCATTACTAAAATATTTATGAAAGCACCAAGGCAATCCCTGGATCAAGTCCTGAAGAGTTTTTTTAGACGTCTTCAGCTCCCACATTTGACAGATGCCTGCCCAGGTAGAGACATTACAGGAAGTAATCTTTGTGCGAGAGGCTGCCTTTGCTCTGCAGTAGATGCCCAATGCTAAAGCTAGTGGCAGCAATGGGATTTCGAATGAGGTTTATAAGATGTTTCAGAGAGAACTGCTACCTCATTTGGTGGTATTGTTTAGTGGAATTAAGGGGGGATGGATATTCCATCTACCTTTAAAGAATCAGTGGTGGTAAGCTTCTTAAAAAAGGAGGAAACATTTTCGAGTACAGATTCATATCATCCAATAAGCCTGCTTAATGCAGACTATAAGTTATTTGCACAAATTTGGGCATCGCGTTTAGTTGGGGCTGGGTAGACTCTGCTTCATAGTGATCAGAATGGGATTTTGCCAAATAGAACAATGATTGCGAACATCCATTATCTGGTACAGGCATTAGATTTTTTCTAGTTGGCAAGAAGTTGCAATTGTACTGCTCGATGCCGAGAAGGCATTCGATCTTGTTAACTGGGATGCCTTGTTTTTTGTTCTTGGCAGGTTTGGATTTCAATATGGTATGATGGATATGCTTAAAATGTATATCAAGGGGCGGAGGCATGAATTATAATTAATGCAAAGGTAGCTGACATGGTACAAATTAAGTGGGACACCCACGAGGGGTGTCCAATGTCACCTATACTTTTTACTTTGTTCATTGAGCCACTTGCTGATAGAATTCGTAGTGCAGACACTATTGTCCCCCCGCTTCAAGGCATGTCCAAGCTCAAATTGTTTGCAGACAATATTGTTTGGAACTTAAAAGCAGACAGGCCAAATATGTAAGGGGCTTTCAATATTTTTCAAGACTATACAAAGCTAGGGGGCAATAAAGTTCACCAAGGTGAAACTGAGACTCTTCTTTTTAACGTTCAGGCATCGGTTTTGCCTTTAGATTTAGTAGGTAAATATAATAACTGCAGCCCAATTCACTATCTTGGAGCCTACGTGACTAACAATTACTTGGAGTTGTTTAAGATGAACTATATAAAGATTTTAGAGACTGTGAAATGTCTACTGATTACATGGTCACGTCTGCCTCTCACAATAATTGGGGGAATTTAATTAATAAAAATGTCCATACGTCTATCTATACAAGGCAGTATCTACAGCTACGTTAACCAGATGGGTACGTATGGTTATGACTGAGACGTGTGTGGACCTTTCCAGGTTTGGTTCCCATTCTTTGAGGGGCGCCATGGCTAGTAAGGTTTTTTGGGCAGGTGGATGCAAACATTTTTTCAAAGTTCTACCTAATACCTGTGGAACATGTACGTTGTGTGGCATTAGATGGCTTTAAACATGCATAATGGTAGCCTCAGGTCTTGTACTGAAATGGTGATTCTCAAATTAACATGCATAGAGAATCTTGATTTCATTAAAGACAACGAAGATTAACATTATCCCATCCTCCTCATGCTTGAGGAGAGGGTATAAGTAATGGTGAGTATAGCAGAACTTAAAGAAATTTATATAATGGTTAAGTCAATTTTTTTGCTTAGAGGTTTAGAGATAATTTGTATACATCATATTTTTTCTTACTTTAATTTGGAGTTCTTTGGTTTCTTTCAGACAATGCATTATAAAGTTCGTCAATGGAAAAAGTTGTTATCCTGTTTTGTCGCAGCCTAAAAGAGGAGAATGTCCAGCGTGCACTGGATATTTATGTGTGTTGAACATTTTAAATGCTTTGTGATGTGTTAATATTCTTTAAAGGGCTGCATGTTAGGGCAGCAATAAAGTATTATTGCATAATGTTAGCCTCCGTTGTCTTTAATGAAATCAAGATTATCTATGCATGTTAATTTGAGAATCGCCATTCTCGGGTCAAGGACACATAGGCTTGGAAGTTTTCGCACATGAAACTTTTAATGAGTGCTTGTTGCATTTCACTCGGAACAAGTCATTCTTTGTGCACAGTACAATTCATCCTGAGTTAGAGTAGATCCTTCTTTGTGTGCAATGTCCCAATAATTCTGCACCACTTCCCTCCTGCATAGGAGCATTCAGCGGCAGCCCCTCGATTAGGGCAGAGGAGAGTCACCCCCCTGCTGCCACTGCCGCAAAGGTGAAAAATAGAATGGTAATAAATTCAATGTATTACCATTTTTTTTTCCCTTTCCCTTTCCCCAGCCCAAGCCGGTGTTTGGGGGTGGGGCCACTGCTGCTGACTGGCAGCAGGTGAGTGGTGCTCACTCCACCAGTTTACACTGCACATGTCACTTTAGCTGGCTGTCTTGCGACGGCCATCCTGAAATGCGCAGTGTAAACCTCTCCACCCACCTGTCTCAGACAGTTGGGTGGAGAGCAGGCACAGACTCCCAGTGCCTGCAGGTGCATAGAGGCAGCCTGCTCAAGCCAATCCTGGTGCTGCTCTCATGCTGCTGAACATTGAGCAGCGTCTGAATAGATGCAGAAAATTCAATTGGTTCAAGTTCAGACCAGCGCCGAGGAACTGAAGCAGAGGACCGGAGGAGGCGAGCCAGTGGAGTGGGTAAGTAAATGTTTTTTTTAATGTATTTCCCACTGACAAGCACTGTAACTCGTACTGCCTTCAGCCTCAACGCCAGAGCACTCAGTCGTGGTTCGTTATAAACACTGTCTATAACGAGCCATTACTGACAGCTTTGGCGTTTGACCTTAAAGGTATACTTGTCAGTGGTTGGTTGCCCCACCAAATATTTGGGGCACCAGCTACCACTGGGAGTATTGTCTCAACCTTGAACAGTCTCCATACCCACTTACCTTAATGGAGACTTACAATTTTGGAGCTGTTTTTCCTATTCAATGTCTCTGCCAGATATCACATCTATGTATGACTGTCACAAACTTTACAGCTTTTAGCATGAGTGAGCTGAGCAGTGACTGGGTGAGTAGGGACCACTGTGGGCAATATAGATGAAAGGCCTTGAGTCTAGTGGGAGCCAGGAAGGACCAATATGCCTGTGGGCCTCACAAGCAGAGCGACCTGTGGCCTGCAGATACCATGTGTTAAGAGTCAGTGTCTCCAGGGGGCCTCGCAGGAGTAAGGTGGGGGCTTGCTTCTACATTATGGTCGGATTTAACTTTTAGGGAAACCAGGACCCAGCTGAACATGAAGAAAATTACCATTAAGTCTTTAACAGCCAAGAAGAGTTCTAAAATTCATTCCTCACAACTGCTGGTGAAGTTATTAACTGGCATCACTACACCTCACAGGCATGGTTGCTGAAGAAGACAAGTGTTAGCAGAGGTAAAACTGACCAAAGTGCTCAAAGATCACTCACTCTTGTATGTCATTTTATTTATTTCAGATGATGACATCTCGGTCATAAGTAATATTGAGTTTTTACCTGATTGAGGTCCCATAGCCTGTCATTTGATGTCATCATCTGCCCGAATGATGTGAGGTGTTACTTCCAATCCTATCCTCATTATGCTAATAGTTATTTTCAAACTGTGAAACATCCTACATCATTCTGCGAACATAACATCAACAACTATGAAATGACCATGTACTTTAGTGTGGCTGTTATATGAAGTTCTGTAGCTTCTCTTTGCATTCTTATACTTGCAGTTCTGCCCTCCTTATAAACGCAGGACTAAGAATACTAGGTTGAAAACTGTATTTTCTAAGCTAAAGGTCTTCTTTTTGTACAATTTAACAACCAAGTTACAGGCTACAGCTAGGAAGAAAGGAGGATGGGTGCCTAATTTGTTTCCGCACAGGGCAATAGCTGAGCAAAAGCTGGCCCTGATCGCACAAAACCAATTCTCACTGAGACTCTCAATTCACCTGCCTTTGGCAGGTGACACAGGCCCAAAGGGACTCTCACACCCACCAGCCTCCTTCCTCATCTGCCTTGCTAAGGTGTACTAAAGACTTTGTGTGGTGATCCAAAAATGAAGCATGAGATCCTTGAAGGAACACAATTTATTTTCCTCGCAGCCCACAACCAACGTCGGGTAAGCACCCTCCATGGAATACTGGTGGCATCCAACACACATTCCTTGAAACATTTTGGAACTGGAAATTAAAATATGGATGTGAATAAGAGTCTACACATCATCAGTGGCGTAACGAAACTTGAGGGGGCCCCCCTGCAGGGTACGTGGAGGGGCCCCCTCCAGACTCAATCTGGTGCTCTCCGGCCGAAGTGCGGTGCTGAGGGGACCCCCTGGAGGTTGGGGGCCCCCCCGCACCGCGGGGGCTGCGGGGGCCTGTGTTACGCCCCTGCACATCATGTGAATAAATATGATATGTTATGTTATGTATAAACATACAAGCTCATATATTATTGTTGGGAAATGGCCCTTTCCTAAGGGTCGCATAAACGTTTTGCCTTCCTCCTCCTCTTTTTCTGACCTTGTTTTTGTTGGCTTTAGGACTCTGAGCACTTTATCACTGCTAACCAGTGCTAAAGTGCATGTGCTCTCTTCCTAAACATGGTGGCACTGGTGTATACCCGATTGTCATATTTTATTTACTAGTAAGTCCCTTTTAAAGTGGAATAACATATACCCAGGGCCTGTAAGTCAAATGCTACTGGTGGGTCTGCAGCACTGATTTTGACACCCACATAAGTAGCCTTTCAAGCCTGTCTCAGGCCTGCCATTGCAGGGCCTGTGTCTGCAGTTTACTGCCATGTCTACTTGGCATGTAAAACTACTTGCCAAGGCATAAACTCCCCTTTTATTACATATAAGTTACCCCTGAGGTAGGCCCTAAGTAACCCTCAGGGCAGGGTGCCGTGTATGTAAAAGGTAGGATATGTGTGTTAATCTTTACATGTCCTGATAGTGACAAACAGACAAATGTATTTTTAACTGCTGTGAGGCCTACACCTCTCATAGGCTAGCATTGGGAATTCCTTAAAACACTTTTAAGCTGCAATTCCTTAACATGAAGTTGGATTTAACATTACTATTTTAGAAAAGCCTCTTTTAGAAAGGGGGTCCTTCTCCCTGCACTTACTGCTCTGTGTGCCTGACAGTCTGTCTCCAATACATGTCTGGGGGGGTGTAACTGTGACATTTCCTTTAGACAGCCACAACACAGGAAGGATAGGTGTGTCTGAGAACCCATCTACATACATCTTCATTCTGATGGCGTTGCTTGGGCAGGATGAAAGGGAGGGGCTAACACTTCACTTGAATAGGCAGAGTCCTATCCCCACACAAAGGACTGATTACCCCTCACAGATAGCCTGGCAGACAGGACTGGGTTGAAAGGGAAACTTGTGCACATCAGAGAGCTGCTTTGAAGTCACCCCCACATCAAAGGCACTTTAGAATATAAGTACTGGGTCTCTGACCCCACCAAATCAGACACTACTGGACTTATAACTGAAGCTCTGCCAGAAGAACTGCTGTGCTGCTTAAAGGACGCAACTGGACTGCTGATCTGGAAGGCCTGCTTTTCTGTTTGCTGCGTCTGCTGCCTGCTGCTCTCTGACTCTCCTGAAGGAGAGATGGACTCTGCCTTCACTCCAAGTGATCTCCAAGGGCTTGCTGGCTTGCCTCTTGTTGCTTGAGACTCAGAGATATCAAAGTCTCCACCCCTGCTCCTGTGCCAGGCTCACTGGGAGTGGCCCAGATATTTGCAACACGGATTTCAACGCATCTCCTGCCTGCGAGTAGCAGAGTTGGTGCATCGTCTCATCTGCAAGAGTAAAATCGTTGCATTGCCTCAGAACCTGCAATTTGCCTCCAGAGATTGATGCATCTGTAGCTTGGGGAGATTGAGGCATCCCCTCGACTGAGTGGCAGAATCCGGTGCATCGCTCAACACCTCTCGACTCTGGCACCAGTCTTCAGAACTGATGCATCGCCTTCACTGCGTGAAGAAGATCAACGCATCATGCACCTGCGGGACTCAACAATGACGCATCATGTTGTTTGCGACTAGGAAAGGTACTTTGTTCACCGGGACCTGCGTGGGTCCTGTAGCCGGCCAGCGCTCCATTGCCGTCGATCTGAACTCTGACTTTGCCCCGGTCCAGCATGACCTAAAGTAACCTTTTTAGCGCTACTTGCTTTAAAGCGCTTTACTGCATTTATTCCTTTAAAATTCAATATCTCAATTTCTATACATTAGATTTTAGTCGTTTTGGTCTTGTTTTATTCAGAATATAATAATCGATTTTTGTAAACTTGTGTGGAGTCTTTTTGTGGTGTATTCATTGTGTTACTGTGTGTATGTGTTGCACAAATACTTTACACATTGCCTCTTTTAGATAAGCCTGACTGCTCTGTGCCAAGCTACCAGAAGGTGAGCACAGGTTATCTTTTAGTGTGTATCTAGCTTATCCTGACTAGAGTAGTGATTCCTGCATGGCCTAGGTGATTACCTCAACCAACCAGAACTTCCATTTCTAACAATTACTTAATAATACATTGACCAAGACAGCAACAATATTTCTCTTTTCTCAAAATAAAAAAAAGATAAACTGTGGTAAAGAAAACTAATATACTAGAATAATCGCACATAATATATTAATCTTAAAATAACAGTGGAACCTGAAAGCTAGCAGATCAGAAACACGAGGATGAAAACAAATGTTGGAACAGATATAAGTATCAGGCATAAGAAACCATATAACATTAAATGTGTGATGAACTTTCGAGGTCTCCTACACACTCTAACGCTTTTATGTACCCCTAACTTTTCACCATTAATGGATTCCTTTTTCTCTTTAAACCCTTTTTGTCCCATCACAGCCATCATCGTTTACTTAAACTATACTTTCTGTATTCAACTACTATTTTCCCACAAGCATTGCCACTCACTGACTCCACTCTTTCAGGACTTCTACATTTGGATTTAACTTCCACATAATTCAATTGATTTTTCCCTAAAACCAATCTCCCACATACATTTTTCTTACATTTGCTCTTACTAATATCATTGTATTTCCTTGCCTTTTCCAGAACGTTTTCTACTTTAGGGCAAATTTCACTTTCCATCAATTTCCGATTTACAACCCTTTAATACCACTTTCACATCAAGGTTAGACATAGTTTGTAAGAGTTTGTTCTACCTCTAAGCACCTCAAAGGGACCGAATGCTGTGACTGAGTGAGGACTAGTTTGGTATGCAACATCCTGTCAACTTTCCCTCGTTTGGCCCAATGAACGCATTTAACTAATATTGTGTTCATGTACTCAATAATAGCTTTAGCTTGAGGGTCATATAGTGAAATTCTAGGATGTTTGATGTTACACTTCCTGTAAAAATTCAAACATCTCCTTAAAACAAATTGTACAGTTTTATCGGAAACTATTTCCTTTGGTAAACCCTCCCTCATCAGTTTTTTCTCACAAAAAGCATTATTTGGTAATAGGTTCATACATAAATTTGCACTTCTCACCATTTCTTATATTAATCCTCTAAAACTATAGTGTAATGGTTTCTATAGTTACCTATGCTTTCTCCAGCATCCGTAGTTGGAATCTTTGTTATGCTGCATTCTATAGTCTGTTTTAGAATGTGGCATGCGTTTCAAGTGTGGCTGGAGTCGTGAACTGCTGCGTCTGCTGCGCAGTACCTCCTGTAATGAATAAACTTGATATTCATCTAAATCTGCCTCCCGAATTCACTACAATTATGTTGGCGACGAGCTGAGGGAGGACCTAACCCACGAAGGACCTTGTGAGCAGAGAGCATCGATGAATCGAGATCTTACCTGATCCCAAGGCTGCAGCAATCACGGAGGGAGGAAGCAAAGGAACACGGAGGCATCGGTTACTGCCGAAACAGAAGATAAGTGGCGCATGCTCGTAGCGAGTAACAAGGAGGACGCACCTTCTTGACTGTTGCCGGAGTCAACGGCGGCCGTGGTTGGCAAAGGGTGGTTGGCTGATCTGATCAAGCGAAGCATTGGTTGGCAGTGGTTGGCGTCTGCTATGTGCCGTGCGTGTCGGCCATTTTGGAGTGGTTGGCAGTGGTTGGCAAGTGCTACGTGCCTTGCGTGTCGGCCATTTTAACGTGGTTGGCAAACGTGGTTGGCAAGAGTACATCAACCACGGGACTCGGATCAACACTGCCTCAGCGCTATTGCTGTCAAGCTTATTTTTACCACGTCAGTGTAAATCAACTTTACCTTTGGCAAGCCATTTGGTCAGCGCAATTCCACTGTGGATTACTTTTGTGTTCCTCGTTTTTTTTTTCTCTTTGATAAGTCCGGATGCTGCACATGGTTAACTCTGTGGCAGTTCTCTAGTGACTCTATTCCTTGTAGTGACTCCCTGTCACACACGCATTCTTCAGAGACATGCAGATCTAGTTACGTTCGAAGCAGCCATAAGTTTCTGGATTTAAATTTAAAAAAAAAAAAAAGTAACACTTTAAAAGTCATTTTAGTTCAATTTATCTTGCTTGTTGGTGTATATCGTCGGCATGCAAAGTGTATCTGCACCTCCGTCTTTTCTTGAGACACCTGGCAACCCACCTATTGTGTGGAAAAAATGGTATGACGCATTTGTTACTTACCTGGGGGCCATTGGTGCTTCCAGATACCGTCCTGAAAGGAAGAAATACTTGCTCCTGCACTGTTTAGGCTTCGAAGGGAGGTCGATTTTCAAGCATTTGCCAGCTTTGGAAAGAGGTCAGGATGAAGAAGACATTGATGAATATATGGAAACTGTTAGGAAGCTTGAGTTGCGATTTGACGTACAGCCAAGTTTAGTTGTTATTCGTCACAAATTCTTTAAAAGAGAACAGTTGCATGGTGAAGATGTTGACACTTTCGTATCTGCGCTCAGGCAATTGAGTGCAGATTGTCAATTCGAGAATTTTACCGAACAATTGATTAGAGATCAATACATCTGCAAGTGTGCTGACAAGTCCATCCAACAAAAGCTCCTTTCTATGGGAAATCCCTCTTTAGAGGAAACGGTCCGCACGGCGAAAAGCATCGAACTCTCGAAAGCTTCAGTCAAAGAATTAGAGAAAAAGACTGAGGAAGCTGTTGCGGCTGTCAGAGTCAAAGATTCCAGGAACACTCTAGTGTCACGTTCTGATAAAAGACCGTTTTTCAAACAATCTGACCTATGCTACAGATGTGGGAATTCTTCCCACTATAAAGGGAACAAGTTTTGTCCTGCTAGGAATGCTTTGTGCAAAAACTGTGGGAAATATGGCCATTTTGCGAAAATTTGTCAAAGTACAAGGAATGCTAGTAATGGTCAACAGAACAAAAGTACAGGCAGTTCTGTAGGTGTGGCAAATGTTTCAGACACGGTCAATGAATGTGAAAGTATTCAAAACATTCAAGAGGACTTGAGGGACATGGTTATGGTCGTAAATGATGGACAGGTTGTCATTGGAGATGCGTCTGAGTGTGTGGATCCCTATGTTGAAATTGGTGTGGGTGATAAGAAATTACAGTTGTTGGTTGATTCTGGTGCTAGAATAACCATGATTACCCAAGAGCTATTCACTGAAACATGGTATGGTCGACCTTTAGAGCCCCCCGACAGAGCGCCAGTCTCCTATGAAGGGCGAAAGATCGAGCTGGCTGGTTACTTTGAAGACATTCTTGAATTCAAAGGCAGGAAAATCCAAGGCAAGGTTTATGTGGCTATCAAAGGGTTGTCTATTTTAGGGTGGTTCCACCAGGGTCTATTTCAAATGGTTCTCAGGCCTGGTACCAAAGAACAAGTCAGCGTTGTGGACTCTTTGGATTACAATCAGAAATTGTCGCTTGATTTCCCTTCTGTGTTTGGAGGGGGTTTGGGTGAAATCAAGGGGTTTACTCATGA
Source organism: Calotriton arnoldi (assembly GCA_963921515.1). Taxonomy (NCBI): domain Eukaryota; kingdom Metazoa; phylum Chordata; class Amphibia; order Caudata; family Salamandridae; genus Calotriton; species Calotriton arnoldi. The sequence goes on along the minus strand of CAWUFW010001528.1, from coordinate 1,431,489 downwards.
GATAAGGGTCAAAGACGGTGCCATCCCTGTAAAGCACAAGTTGAGAAGTGTACCATTTAGTGTGAGGGATGGGTTGGAGAAAGAGATCAATGAGTTGTGTTCTAAAGGGATTATAGAACCTATAGAATCTTCATTGTGGCTTTCGCCTTTGGTTGTGGCTAGGAAAAAAATGGTGACTTGCGTGTGTGTGTGGATTTGCGCAGTTTAAACAAGAACATTTGGATTGACTCACATCCCTTACCAAAAATAACTGAGTTACTGGCGTTGACCAAAGGTGCTAAATGGTTCACGAAGTTGGATCTTGCTTCCGCATACCACCAGGTCATTCTAGATCCCTCTTCGAGACATTTGACAGCTTTTGTTTCTCCTTGTGGTACTTACCAGTACCGCAGAATGCCTTTCGGCTTAGCGTCAGCAGCAGCTGTCTTCCAGAGGTTGATGAGTCAAATGTTGAAAGGTGTTCCTGGTGTTGCTGTATTCCAGGATGATGTATTGATCTTTGGTGAATCCAGAGCCGGTCACGACAAGTCTCTTAGGCAGGTCTTAAGAATCATGCAGGACAAAGGTGTTGTTCTCAAGAGCGAAAAGTGTCTGTTCCTCAAAGAGAAGGTGGAATATCTAGGTCATGTAGTGTCGCAAAATGGAGTTGAACCTAGACCAGGTTTGGTTAAGGCCATTGTGGATGCCTGTCCTCCCAATGATAAGACTGGTTTGAAGTCTTTCATTGGACTTTGTGAATTTTATTCTAGGTTCCTCAAAGATTACGCATCCAAAGTCCAACCTTTAACCAACATGTTAAAAAAATGTTCCTTTTATTTGGGACGACAAGTGTCAAGGCGTCTTTGATTGGATCAAATCTCAGTTGGTGGGTGATAGGATCCTTAAGCCATTTGATCCAAACAAAAAATGTACTATCACTGTTGACGCAAGTGGTTTCGACTGGGTGCCATCCTCACTCAAAACAATGGAGACACTGAAAACACATTGGGTTATGCCTCCAGAGTACTGAGGGGGCAGAAATTAATTTCTCAGTGATTGAGAAAGAGTTGCTAGCTTGTTGGTGGGCCATCAGGAAATTTAGTCCTTTTGTGTGGGGAAACCATTTTGTTTTGAGAACGGACCATAGTCCTTTGGTTTCTATTCTATCAGGTGAAAAATAAAAGAGCACACACCTAGAATTGCAAGATTTTCTACCAAACTGTTACAGTACAATTTTGATATTGTATACTTACCTGGATCAAGAAATGTCAGAGCTGATTTTCTCTCCCGTTTTCCGGTGACAGAGTCCGATTCTGATATGGAAAAGGATGACGATCAGGATGATTGCTTTGTTGCTGCTGTTGATGTTGAAGAGATGTGTGCTGTGAGTGAGTCTGAGTGGAGGAGAGAATTGGCTCGAGATGATATCCTTGTGGGAGTCATGAACTTTGTCAAGAAAGGATGGCCAAGAGAGAAAAACGTTTCTCATCAGTTCCAAACTTTTGTAAAGGTGTCTCGTGAGCTCACCGTAGAGGATGGTATCCTTCTGCGTGGGGAGAGGTTGGTACCTCCGGAAAATTTAAGGACACGTTTGATGAATGGTGCGCACGAAGGGCATTTAGGAAAAACTCTTATTAAGCGCAGATTGAGAGAGGTGTTCTGGTGGCCACAAATGGACAAGAGTGTTGATGAGATAGTTGATAAATGTGTGGTCTGCGGATGTGCGGAAAAAGGTTTCGTAGTGAGGTCTCCCCCCATGCAGCCTGTTGAGTTTCCGAGTCGGCCATGGGAAAAAATTGGTATTGATCTGGTTGGTCCATTCAACTTACTCCCTGTGTCATCGAGGTTTGCTGTGGTAGCCATTGATTATTACTCCAAATGGCCCGAAATTCGGTTCATGAGTGAGCCAACTTCCAAGAATATAATTCATTTTCTAAAAGATGTATTTTTAAGAGAAGATTTTCCTTCATCTATTGTGTCAGATAATGGCGTACAATTCGTCAGTTCTGAGTTTGAAAGTTTCCTATTGCAAGGGGGAATCACGCACCACAAGAGTGCGCTCTACCATCCCCAAGCCAACGGGTTGGTTGAGCGCATGAATAGAGTGTTGAATAATTGCGTCCAATGGGCCATTGCCAGTAAATGTGTGGTTCAAAATGCTGTTCGCTCGATGTTATGGTTCTACCGTACTACTCCTCATTCGTCAACTGGGATTTCGCCTTTTGAACTTTTGAGGGGAAGGAAGCCATCATCCAAAATTTGCCCAGGTTGGATGTCCAAATGGGTCAAGATGAATGTCATGGATGATGTGGATGAATTTGTTAGATCAAATGTTAAAAAGGCTCAGGAACAACAAAAAACCTATTTTGATGAGAGGAAAAAATGTCTCTCACTTAAAATCAGTGTGGGTGATGTGGTGCGCATCAAGAATCCCATTCACACGACCAAGGGACGATTAAAATTTTCAGATCCTTTGATTGTCGACAAGGTGTGTGGTAATGCCATTAGGGTTAACAACAAGAACTGGTGGAACATTGCCAGAGTGGTCAAGATGAAGAATCAACAGTCTTTCGACTGTAGTGCTGGTGTAAAGAAAAACACTGTAAAAAATGGGCACTCATCTTCTGCTTCCAATGGAGGGAGTGAGAATCTCTCTTCTTCTCTCCGTAGGAGCAAGCGTCATTGCAATGTCCCTTTGAGATTCCGATGAAGGGATTTATTATATATTGTTTTCTTGTGTTTTCCGCTTATTTACTATTGCTAAAAATTGCATGGTTCAAAGTTGTTTTTGCATTGTTTGTTTTTTGTTTTGTTTTATTTTATTTACATTTTAGTTTTCTGTCTAGCTTCTGGAGGGAGAAGATAATGTAATGGTTTCTATAGTTACCTATGCTTTCTCCAGCATCCGTAGTTGGAATCTTTGTTATGCTGCATTCTATAGTCTGTTTTAGAATGTGGCATGCGTTTCAAGTGTGGCTGGAGTCGTGAACTGCTGCGTCTGCTGCGCAGTACCTCCTGTAATGAATAAACTTGATATTCATCTAAATCTGCCTCCCGAATTCACTACATATAGCTTATCTTTTCTTGTTGCCTAAGTTATTGACTGAGTTGACAAAATCTATTCCTAATTATTTCCAAGGTTTCGTTGGCAAGGCGATAGGCTGCAGTGGAGCCTAAACTTACTAATTTTTGCAGCTTGTCAAATCCTGCACAAAATAAAGCAATGTTTCTCAAGTGCATTTTTCTGTGTGTACATACCTGCCCCACTGACTTTCAGAATGTGTTCTGGGATTGGTCAGTGTCTGGCATAAGAGACCTTCAAGTCCTAATCGTACAATCCCATAACTACTTTTTTAAGGAAGGGCACATTTGTTGCTTCATATTAGCATGCTGCTCCCTTCCATAGAAAACACATCTGGAATGATGGCATATGCTTGGACCTTGACAGGAAATTACCTCTCTTGTGGCCAACCATGCTTGACATTTTTTTAACTAGTTTGAGATCTTCATCTGCTTTCAATGCATCAAACCATTCATCTTCTGACAAAGCATGAGAAGCAATCACGTCAAGAACATCGATCAGACACACTTCATCCTCATTTCATTAAGCCTTATCATCAAATTAAATAGCTGATCTAGATAAATAGCCTCCCGACACTTTTCGCTCTTAAAATATTTGACAGTGACAAGTTTTTTATTGTGTGATTACTTAAAATCATTACAAAAACGCATAAAACTTTTTTTGAACTTTTAACACAAAAGCAGTAAAAAAGGTAGTTTAAAAAGGTTTAAGAAAGATTGTAAATCCAATACATTACAAACCAATTTAAATGTTTTCCTTGATAAAAATGGTGGCATTCTAGGGATACACAAGGACACGTTTTCCTCTTGGAATATGAACTACCTCAAAATTGTATTGCAACAAGGTATAACTTAATCCAGCAATCCATGGAGTGTGATCTTTCACAACATTCCATAAACAGGTGGTACAAGGCCCGTTATCAAAGTAAATTTCTTTCCCAATACAAAACGTTTACCTTTTCTATGGTCTATAAACCTAGTAATTATTGTTCAATTAGTTTATATAACGTATAAACACATTATTAACATATTCATTTATGGCAGGGCTGTTTACCAATATTCAGCAAGATTACATGTCGTTGCACTTCTGAAGCTCTGACATTAAACTTAGCTACAACCAGAATGAATGCCTGATGCCAGTTTTACAGCTGAGATATGGTACAACATGAAGGAGGCCAAATAACAAAAAAAACAGAGATTTAAAGGTGCCGGTACTCACAGATACTGAGTACCGGCACATCTGATATTTTACCTTGGGAGTACCGAAACTTCTCATGGACATGAGTACAGGTACTCACTTGCGCATGTCGGGAGTTTGATTAAAATTGAACCGTGAGCATGCACGACACACACTATCATGCCCTGATTACTTATGGTAATCCTCATTACTCTTAGTCCTACTGGTCCTCGACCCAGTCATTACAAATGAGGTAATATTCCAACTGACAGGAAACAAAACAGGAAACGCTTTTAGGCTCCACCCACCCTCCAGCCAGGGGCTATAATAGCATAGCCAGCAGAAAGCACTTCCTGACATACCAAGCACAACAAAGGCCTGGACCAGGGAGGGTGGGTGGGAAGTATGACTGGCTTGAGGACGAGTAGGACTAAGAGTAATGAGGATTACCATGAGTAATCAGGGCATTACCGCTACATCCCTCGTCCTCGACCCAGTCATTACAAATGAGGCATACCAAAGCAAATCAAACACCAGAAATAAAGAAAACGCACACAGGAGTGAAGCGTAGAAAACTGAAGTGTTTATAAACAGAACAGGTTCAAAGGGAAGCAGCAGGCTCCACAGCACGCAACACACCAGAACCAAAATTCACACGATCATTCAGAGCGCAATTAACCCGGTAATGCCTAACAAACGTAGAACCAGAAGCCCACGTCCCAGCACATCAGATCTCATACAGTGAAACCCCATGAAAAGCAGCCCAGAACGCTGAGACACCTCTCGTGGAACGGGCTTAACATTCGCAGGACAAGGCAAACCAGAGCCCTGATAAGTCAAACCAATAACAGACTTGATCCACCGACCAATGGTAAGGCAAGAAGCAGCCTTTCCACAACCAGCCAGACCAAAAGTCACAAACATACTGTCCGAAGACCGAAAAGCAGCAGAACGGTCCACATAGACAGACAAAGCATGCCTAACATCCAAGGTGTGCAACAACTGCTCAGCAGGAGAAGAGGGAGAAGGAAATAAAGAAGGCAAGATCAATTCCTGCAAAGAATGAAAGCGAAAACCCACTTTAGGCAGAAACCCAGGATTCAAACAGAGGATCACAGCGTCTTCCATAAAATGCAAAAAAGGAGGAGAACAACGCAAAGCAGTGAGCTCACCCAACCTCTGAGCCAAGGTAATGGCCACCAGAAAGGCCACCTTAAAAGTCAAGAATTTAAAGTCAACAGAGTCCAAAGGTTCAAAAGGAGAGGCTTAAAGTGCCCGCAGGACCAGAGAAAGATCCCAGGGAGGCACAGAAGGACAAACAACAGGAGATGAGAGGGAAAAACTCCAAAATAACCGAGATACCAACAGCCCATCTGAAGCGGGCAAGGATCCCGGATCTCGGAAAGCACGAATAGCAGCCCATTGCCCCTTCAGAGTAGACAAAGCATACTGCTTGTGGAACCTGTCCAAAAAGAACTGAAGAACATCAGAAATAGGACAGGTAATAGAGGACAGGCCAAGCCCAGAACACCAGGAGTCGAAAGAAGCCCAATGCTTAGCATAAGAGGACAACGTAGACCTCCTATGGGAAGACTGCATCACAGTAATAATGTGGTCAGGCAAACCCCTGTCCCCTAAAGACAGCCGTTCAACCTCCAGACTGCTAAGGTGAGAGGAACCAGCAGTGGAGGGGAAGATGTCAGGACCGGAGACGGGTATCGCAGCAAGATCCAAGGAGGACCCACCGCCAGGCTGAGCAACAACAGTAACAAAGACCTCCTGGGCCAGTGAGGTAACACCGCCACCACCTGAGCCCTCACTCTCTGAACCTTCAGCAGAAAAGCCAGGATGAGAGGAAAGGGAGGGAAGTTATACAGGAACCAAGGGGGCTAAGGGAGAGACAAGGCCTCCACTCCTCACGCACCCTGTTCGGGAATCCGGTAACAAAAGAGGGGAAGCAGAGCATTGGTCCTGGAAGCAAACAAATTTATCACCGGAGTCCCGAACCTCCAGCAAATCAACCGGAACACCCTGAGGGAAAGACGCAAAGTCAGGGAGAACGGAAACCTGTGGCTCAGTGCATCCGCCACCACATTGTCCAAGCCTCGGATGTGTTGAACCAAAATCGCCTGGAGATAAAGCTCCGCCCAACTGGCTATTGCACAGGCCACCAGATTCAAGGACCGACTGTGAGTACTGCCCTGATGATAGATGTAAGCCACAGTAACGATGTTGTCGTAGCGCACTAGAACATTGCAACCCAGCAGACAATCCTGGAAGAACCGGAGGGCCCTCTCCACAGCAGACAGTTCCCTCCAGTTGGAGGACCTGCGAGCCTCTGAGTCGCGCCAACAAGCCTGCACAGTCAACTGACCCAGAGTAGCCCCCCAACCCGAAGCACTGGCATCCGTTATCAACACCACAGGAGGATTGGGATGTAACCACATACCCCGGGATAGATTTGCCATGACCATCCACCACTGCAGATTGGACACTACCTCCGGGCAAACAGGAACCACCATGGGGAAATCCTGAACAGGGACAGGAACACAGTGGTGAAGATGCCACAGCAAGGGGCAAAGATGCAACCTGGCCCAAGTGACAGTGAACACAGACGCAGCCATGTGGCCCTGCACCTCCAACCACTGTAGTAGGGGTGTCGAATGCTGAGACAACAACTTCCGCAACAGTGACTGTAGACGAAGGATCTGGGAAGGAGGCAGGAACACCTTGCCCAGAACAGAATCGAAGTCGGCTCCGATAAAGGACCTCTGGGTGGCTGGAAGAAGATGACACTTCTGGAAGTTCAGGAGAAAGCTGTGGTTTTCTAGCGTAAGAATGGTCAACTCCAGATGGCGAGACATCACCAGGGCAGAGGGAGCCTCCGAGTCGTGCCAACAAGCCTGCTCAGTCAACTGACCCAGAGTGGCCCCCCAACCCGAAGCACTGGCATCCGTTGTCAACACCACAGGAGGATTGGGATGTAACCACATACCCCGGGATAGATTTGCCATGACCATCCACCACTGCAGATTGGACACTACCTCCGGGCAAACAGGAACCACCATGGGGAAATCCTGAACAGGGACAGGAACACAGCGGTGAAGATGCCACAGCAAGGGGCAAAGATGCAACCTGGCCCAAGTGACAGTGAACACAGACGCAGCAATGTGGCCCTGCACCTCCAACCACTGTAGTAGGGGTGCCGAATGCTGAGGCAACAACTTCCTCAACAGTGACTGTAGACGAAAGATCCGGGAAGGAGGCACGAACACCTTGCCCAGAACAGAATCGAAGTCGGCTCCGATAAAGGACCTCTGGGTGGCTGGAAGAAGATGACACTTCGGGAAGTTCAGGAAAAAGCCGTGGTTTTCTAGCGTATGAATGGTCAACTCCAGATGGCAAGACATCACCAGGGCAGAGGGGGCCTGCAGGAGCCAGTCGTCCAGGTAGGGAAACACTGAGACACCCAGGAAGTGAAGATGCACCACCAGAGGAGCTACCTCCTTGGTGAAGATCCTGGGAGAGGACCGGAGGCCAAACGGGAGGACACAAAACTGCCAATGATGACCCCACAGACAAAATCTCAGATACTGCTGGCACTCCCGGGCTACAGGGACATGAAGATATGCATCCTGAAGATCCAATGTAGTCATCACCCAGCCGGCCTGAATCAACGGATTCACACGCTGCAGGGTCTCCATCTTGAAAGGAACCTTCTGGACGAACCGGTTCAGAGGCTGGAGATTGATCACGATCCGAAAGCCCCCTGTAATCTTTGGGACGAGGAAAATGAGCGAGTAGTTCCCGTGACCCCATTCCGTCCTGGGGACAGGAACAATCACCTTCTTCTGAAACAGGATCTGCACCCCCTCTAACAGGGCTTGATGACGTGACACATCCTTCGGTAATGGCATCCTCACTCTGCCCGATGGTGGAGTTTGAGAAACTAATTCGATTCGGTAACCCCGTTCCAGGATATCAAGGACCCACTGGTCTGCTGTCGAGATCCTCCAGGCTGCCAGGAAATGGTGCAGTCTCCCACCAACCTCTGGCAGCACCCCAGTCGGAACGAGCCGGGAGGTGGCATAGTCAGGAACGCTGACTCCCAGGACCAGCATCGGGAGGGGGGTTCTTCTGGAACGGCCGTTGGAAATTTTACCCAGGTCCCCTCTGGTTTCTGAAAGTGTTCTTATGTAGACAAGAAGGTTGCTGGAATGACCTTGCATTAGAAAAGGATGATTCCTTACGATGTTGCTGATGCTGAAAGGATAAGGAGCAGCATCAGTGTTCCATCCTTTCAGTAACAAGTTTCGTCTGGCGGCAAAGGAAGCACCACACAACATGGCGAAAGCCCATACTGATTCAAAGGCAATGTCAGAAAGAAACTCAGCCTGACGTTCCCTGGATTCCTACAACTCAGGACAACTACCACCTTCTTGCATAGTGGCGAACAAAGAACAAAATCTTAAAGTCAGACAATAAGGACTGAGCGACATAGGCCCCATATTCCCCAGAATGAATGGCGAGATGCGACCCTGCATAGGCCTTTTTAACAACAGACTCAATCTTTTTATCCACACCATCCTTCAGGACATTATCTTCAGCCATGGAAGGACGTCCCACCAAGCTGGCCACAATGGAGTCCACATGAACCGACTCAGAAATAGTATCCTCCATATCCTGCAAAGGGTACAGCTTGGACATGAAGCGAGGCATCATAATGTGGTCAGAATCCTTCCATTCTTTCAACAGCACATCCATCACAAAGGGATGAATAGGTAGAGCCTTTGTAGCTTGTTTACGAAACTGGGGCAACACCATGTCCTTGGACGTGCTGGCCACCACCTCATCTGGAAAACCCATGTTATCACTAAGATGTGATAAAAGGTCCGGCAACAACTCCTTAGAAATATATTTGCCTTTCAGGTCGACAGCACCCACAGAGGAACCATCAGAGGAGTCAGAACTGGAAATATCAGACTAGAGATCAGGACCCCCACCAGAGCGCACACCAGGAGATTTTCCGGACTTCATGGTAGATAAAGTCTCAAGGATTAGCTTTTTCAGATGATCGTCATCACTCAACTTCCTCTGCTTCCGTGGAGGAACGGATTCCTTACTGTCTCTTGAGGAAGAAGGAGAAGAAACAGGAGAGACATGCCTGTGCTTCTGTCTATGTTTTCCCATAGCAAACACAAGGAGATGATGGACGGAGCGCTGAAACTTTTCAGACACTCACCCCCAGTCACAGATCTGGGTTGAATCCATCATCCTTCTTTAGCTCACTTCACCACCTCAGTTCAGACCCAGCTATATGCAAATCAGTCTTGACCCTGTGCCTCATGGGAACAGTCCAGCCCGAACTGCCAAGCCAGGTCTTCCCTGAACCGGAAACAAGCATCCGGGGACCGGTTTCTGGGTAACACCCTTCATCAGCCAGGCTAGCTTGAATCCAGTGGCAAAGTGAGCAAGGGACCCACGTCTGGGCATTCCCTGCCAACTTAGGGTGAACAAAGCAAACACAAGGAGATGATGGACGGAGCGCTGAAACTTTTCAGACACTCACCCCCAGTCACAGATCTGGGTTGAATCCATCATCGTTCTTTAGCTCACTTCGCCACCTCAGTTCAGACCCAGCTATATGCGGTCATGCCAGGACAAGCTCCTGGACGTGGTAGGCCCCCTTGTTAACATTTTTGACATGGCCGAGGACGCCAAGGCTTCCGGGGCTTTGATTTCCCCAGAGATCCTCTCTAGCTGGGCCCAGCGGGCTGTCTTATTTTTAGGCAATGCGAACTGTGCCATCTCTACCAAGAGGCGCAGATCCTTGCTGATCAAAATTGATCCCGAGCTAGGGGGGCTGGCCACGTCAGAAGCGGGACAGGTGGCTCGAGCGGGACTTTTTGGCGATCCGTTCGTCAAAGAGTTGGGGAAATTTGTTTCCACGTTTAATTCTCTGGACAAGGCCCAGTCCACAGTAAAGCGCATTTTCAATGCGCGTGTTTTCAGTGGGGCCGGCCGTGGTAGGGGGCGCTCGGCTGGCAGTTCCTCTTCAGTCGCCTCCAGCAGGGGCCAGCAATCCCAACGCGGCCAATGGCAGGACTCCTCACGGTTCGGAGGTTTCTACCCCACACGAGGACAAGGGCGCCACAGAGGCCAACGTAACAGACCCAGGGCAGAAGGAGGCAACTCCAATTCGCACAGTGAGTTTTTCTTTTACTTCTTGCATGCGCTTAGGGGGCCGCTTGGCGCAGTTTCTCCCCAATTGGTGCGCCCTCACTTCAGATGCCTGAGTTCTCCAGATGGTGCAGGGGTTTCAAATAGAATTCTATGGGTCCCCAGTTCAGGCAATTCCTCCCCGACCCATCATTTTTTCCGGTCAGGAAGCCAAACTTATACAACAGGAAGTTTGGGAGCTCCTGCGCAAGGGGGCGATTTGCCAGACCGCTCCTCACCCATCGGGATTTCTCAGCAATTTATTTCTAGTCCAAAAGCAGGACAGTGGTCAACGCCCAGTGATCAACCTCCGGGAGTTCAACGGGTGGCTGGTTTACCACTACTTCAAAATGGAAGGTATTCACCTTCTTCAGAATCTTCTGCGCCCCGGCGACTGGATGGTGCATCTGGACCTCAAGGACGCTTCCCTAGTGGTCCCCATTTTTCCCCCTCATTGGTGTTTCCTGCAGTTTCAGTGGCAAAACCGCACTTTCAAGTTCACCTCGCTGCCTTTCGGCCTGTCCTCGGCTCCTTGGTGTTTTACCAAGGTTCTTAAACCAGTCATAGAACACTTGAGGGCGTCCGGAATTTGCATGATCGTATACCTGGACAACATGCTGCTGATGGACCAATGCCCAACGACCTTGTCCCGTCACCTTCATCGGGCCATAGCCCTTCTTCAATCCTTGGGGTTTGTAATCAATCAAGCCAATTCAGCCCTGGTTCCGTCGCAATCCATTACCTTCCTGGGGTTTGTGATCGATTCAAGGGTATCCACCTTAAGTCTGCCGTCCAGAAAGATGGCAAAGATTCGCCTAGAAATTCGAAGGACGTTGTCTCGACAGCAGGTCACCCTTTGCCAGCTGGCCAGGGTGGTGGGGTTGCTGTCTTCCTCGATCTAGGCCATCTTCCCGGGCCCCCTACACTTCCGAGCCCTTCAGCGACTGAAGGCGGCTCACCTCCGCCGTGGCCTCTCGTACTCCCAGCGTGTTCCTCTGTCGGAGGAGGCCCGGGAGGAACTTCGATGGTGGCTCTCACACATGGAGGCATGGAACCGACGAGCCATTTTCGGTTCTCAACTGGATTTGGTGATCGAGTCCGATGCCAGAGGTTCGGGCTGGGGAGCCCGTTGTGGAGAGTTCACCACAGGAGGCGGATGGTCCGCTACAGAACGGACCCTCCACATCAACTGCCTGGAATTAATGGCAGGCTCCTTTGCGGTCAAGTGTTAGACCAGAGGCCGGATTCAATCGTGTGTCCTGCTGAAAATGGACAACGTAGCGGCGGTCCGTTACATCAATCATTTAGGGGGCACGAGGTCCAAAGCTTTGGCGGACCTGGCCAAGACCTTTTGGGAGTACTGTCTGGACCATCATGTCTCCGTGACAGCGGAACATCTCCTGGGGTCAGTCAACCAAGTGGCAGATTGGCAATCTCGCCATCTTCGGGATGCAAGCTTGTGGAAGCTTCTCCTGGACGTGTTCAGGGCCCTTTCTTCTCTTTGGGGCCCATTCACGATCGATCTTTTTGCATCCCAACTCAACCATCAGCTGCCCCGGTATTACAGGTGGAGACCGGACCCGGGAGCTGCAGCCACTAATGCCTTTCTCCAGACCTGGTCGGCGGAACACGGTTATGCGTTTTCCCCTTTCGCCATGATCATGCGCCTGACGACGCAGGTACGCAGACAACAGGCGGACTTGGTGGTGATTACCCCAACGTGGAGATCGCAAGTTTGGTTTCCAGTTCTGATGGAACTTTCTTGGGCTTCTCCAATCCGTCTACACCAGTGTCCTCATCTCCTGACCGACCCTGCCGGGAATCCTCACCCATTGATCACGACCGGCAACCTCCACCTCATGGCATAGAGGATTACAGGTCACGATGGCAGGTCCCGGGACTATCGAGCGACGCTGCGCATCTCCTCTCCAAGGCCTGGTCAGAGGGTACGGTTAAACGATACCGATCAGCCTGGTCTAGATGGATGGGTTGGTGTTTGCGACGGGGTTTGGATCCCGTGGGGGCGGTCGTTGTCCATATCTTGAACTCCCTGGCAGGTCTAGCTGCGGAGGGTCTGGCCTACCGATCGGTCAATAACTTTCGGTCTGCCATTTCCGCGGGCCACGCAGTGGTTGCAGGCCTCCCTGTGGGGGAGCATCCGCTAGTTAAAAAATTGCTTCGGGGTATTCCGTTGTCCCTCCCTCCGGAACCAAGATATTCGACCCTTTGGGATGTGAATAAGGTCTTGAAGCTCTTGTCTGACTGGCCAAGCAATAGATATCTTTCCAGGAAGCAATTGTCGGCCAAATTGGCCATCCTTTTGTGTCTCATCTCCTGCAGAAGAGTGTTGGATGTTCGAGATTTAGACATTTCGGGTAGGTCTTTTACCCCAGAAGGCGTCACATTCCATGTTACCAGGCGTACCAAATGCCACTCCAGCGCAATTTCCTACCCAGCTTTTCCAACGGCACCAAAGTTGTGCGTGGTCAGGTGCATCAAGGCTTACGAGGCCGCGACGGCGGACCTCCGTCCACATGGAGAGAGACAGCTGTTGATTGCTTTGAGGAAGCCTTTCCGGGAAGTGACCTCTCCAACCATCTCCAGGTGGGTGCGATGGATTATGCAGGAGGCGGGCATCGATACCAAGAGTTTCAGCGCTTACTCCATGCGCTGGGCCATGGCTTCAAAGGCGTTTGCTTTGGGAGCCCGCTTGGAGGACATTATGAATGCAGCAGACTGGTCTTCGGACTCGACCTTTAAGAGGTTTTACTTTAAACCAGTCTCCTCCATTGCGGCCCTAGTGGTGGACAAGCTTTGAACTAGCATAATCCTCGCCTCCGGGTCCTACCATAGAATGAAAAATGTCCTAGCTATCGTTTCAATTCTATTAAGGACTCGGAGGCGAGGATTAGCCCACCCTAAGGTTCTTAGGAACCTACTCAGGTTTTTGGATCTGTTTATAGAAGTAAGTAATCATTTTTCTGTTTTATGGTTGCCATTGTGAATTTCATCTGCCATTTTATGAATTACAATTGTTCATGTTTTTTTTTCTATTTGAATTGTACGGTTTGTGACGAAGTCGTTGCTAGGGTTAATTTGGTGATCTCTCTCTGCCTTACAGTGACTGAGTCCTCCAAACAGGATTGAAAGTCTTCCGAAGTCGGCTGAGTCGCAGGAAGAAAGAGGGCGAGAGAGGAAGGACAACACCCCTTGAAGGGACAGACGGTTCCTGATTGAACGAGGACTTTGTTTATGTTTGTTGACTTCTTTCCCTGGCATGATGGGAAAGGAAGTGTGTTGAATGTTATCCTCGTTTTAACGGCTGCTATTTGAAAATAAACGAAGAAAGAAGGCATAATCCTTGCCTCCGAGTCCTTAATAGAATTGAAACTTTCCGTTACGATAGCTAGGAAATTTTTCATTCAAGGTGCATTACACGGAGAAAAAACAAATGAAGAAGAAGACAGTCAGGCTGGCAAAGCCCAGCAACGCAGCCCCAACAGCTCACTGCTTTGCGTTGTTCCCCTCCTTTTTTGCATTTTATGGAAGATGCTGTGATCCTCTGTTTGTATCCTGGGTTTCTGCCTAACGTGGGTTCTCGCTTTCATTCTTCGCAGGAATTGATCTTGCCTTCTTTATTTCCTTCTCCCTTTTCTCCTGCTGAGCAGTTGTTGCACACCTTGGATGTTAGGCGTGCTTTGTCTATCTATGTGGACCGGTCTGCTGCTTTTCGGTCTTCGGACAGTCTGTTTGTGACTTTTGGTCTGGCTGGTCGTGGAAAGCCTGCTTCTTGCCTTACCATTGGTCGGTGGATCAAGTCTGTTATTGGTTTGACTTATCCGGGCTCTGGTCTGCCTTGTCCTGCGAATGTTAAGCCCGTTCCACAAGAGGTGTCTCAGCGTCCTGGGCTTCTTTTCATGGGGTTTCACTGTATGAGATCTGATGTGCTGGGATGTGGGCTTCTGGTTCTACGTTTGTTAGGCATTACCGGGTTAATTACGCTCTGAATGATCATGTGAATTTTGGTTCTGGTGTGTTGCGTGCTGTGGAGCCTGCTGCTTCCCTTTGAACCTATTCTGTTTATAAACACTTCAGTTTGCTACGCTTCACTCCTGTGTGCGTTTTCTTTATTTCTGGTGTTCCAAAGGCCTTCTGGTGTGTGGTTTGCTTTGGTATGCCTCATTTGTAATGACTGGGTCAAGGACGAGGGATGTAGAGGTAATGCCCTGATTACTTATGGTAATCCTCATTACTCTTAGTCCTACTCTTCCTCGAGCCAGTCATACTTCCCACCCGCCCTCCCTGGTCCAGGCCTTTGTTGTGCTTAGTATGTCAGGAAGTGCTTTCTGCTGGCTATGCTATTATAGCCTCTGGCTGGAGGGTGGGTGGAGCCTAAAAGCGTTTCCTGTTTTGTTTCCTGTCAGTTGGAATATTACTTCATTTGTAATGACTGGGTCGAGGACGAGGGACGTAGAGGTAATGACCATTTTCCTGTGAGAAGCCACTGCTTTAAACGTGATGTGTGACATCACCATCGCCCTGGACGCTGCAGTTTGGCAGAAAGGAAGAGAATCCCTTTACAGGGATACGTTCTCAATGGCTTTTCCTCCCTTATTCGCCAACTGCACCCTTTAGCACCCACGTTCCCAGCAAAGACAAGACCGGGCATTTCCAGGCAGGACCGAGTGAGGAATGTCCAATAGGATTGTGGAGGAAGCCATCCCCAGGCAACCAACATTAGCCAAGACCAGATTTGCAGCGGGACTCCTTCCATCAAGAGTCAGACAGGACCAAGTGGGTCATGAATGTATTCCTGCTTAAATGCGACCCTGATCCTTCCAGCGCACATAAGGATTCCTACAGATCACGTGAGGTCAGGGCTTTAAGGGCCTTTGGATTTGATTTGTCCAGTACTGGGGTCTGTATTCATGTCCCCTGAGGGTGCCACCACTCGGTAGCAAGGCCAGGCCAGCCTTTGCTCCAAACAGTAATTGAGGAGGGGGTGTATCATGGGGAAAAGGGGTAAAATAAGAAACTTTAGGAAGGGAACAGCCGCCGACTAGAGCTACCACCTCTGTTAGAAAGAAAATACCGCCCATGTCTTTAGTCTTCCTATTCTGGACCAGCCAAAGCTAGTAGGTGAAAAATATTTATTGTAAAATAGTCTGGATTGTTGTATAACATGGCAATTATCTCTCCGTTTGCTTTGTTAGTTATTCTGAAACTTTTCAGACAGCCTTCAAAGAGGTGTTCACCGATTTCTCCATCTAGTTGCAGGTTTAGGTTTATGTCTCAGATGGAAAAAATACCGGGTTTCACTGGTTTTCCCAATATTTTTACTGGCCTGCACCTAAAAATACAGGAAACTGCATGGTGCCAACCCTGCCGCTGGCACATAGGACTGGCTCCTGTCTTCATTGCGAAGGGGATTGGCTCCAATCCTCCTGGTGTGGTGAGATCGGGAGATTGGCAACCATTCTCCCTAGGGCAGTGGCAACCATTCTCCCTAGGGCAGTGAAATCAAAGGACTAGCTCCCATACTCCCTGGTGCAGTGAGATTAGGTGACTGTTTTTGTCTTCTTGGTGTAGTGAGATGAGGAGACTGGCTCTTATTCTGCCTGGTGCAGTAGGATGCTCACCTTAGCAAGGTCAGCAGTTTCTGCCGCAATCGGAGTGTGATGTGCAGGTCTTCCATATGAATCCTGATTAAGAAGTCTCAGCGGTTAATCCTTCCAGGGTCGATAGAATTGATACCAATTTCGAATGATTTTTAAGAATGTTTTATTATACTGTTTTAGGAGTTTGGTGAAAGAGCTACATAAATAACAGATTTTTGTTTAAGTGTATGGAAAGGTCCTTCCTTTGTCACAGGCCCACAGGGTAACACAGAGATGCTGTGGAATAAGCAGAGAGCTGATATGCTGTATTGCGTAAACAATTAAAGGGGTGTGGGCTCTGCGCAGATGTGGGGTGGCCCCAGAGTTATCTGCTTAACATGGCACAGCACACAAATAGCTAGAATCTGCTGAATGCATGAGATACTTGCTGGACCACCACGCTCTAAAAAGAGATATAAAGGTAACTCATCACGGTGGGTGTAAATCTCAAACATATACATTAAGAATAGTAAAGAGCACTACCTTCAGGTCAAAACCAGTGAGAAACAGTGAAGAGATACTGGGGACTCTGATCTTGGATTTGCATTCTCACAGTGGCCAGCATGGTCTATGTGTTTGTGGAAACCATGTGAGGCACAGTAATTGAGCCTCTCCAAAAAATGAATAAAAGGCCATTTGATGGGAAATCTCAGGGCACCCATCTGAAGTAAGCCACCCTGGGCCTGGTCCCAGCTTGCCTTTGACAAAAGCCGGCTGTGCTCTGTATACCTACATTTGTGTGTGTTTTTATTCTTTTTTGTTTCCCTTCTGAGGAGATGCTTAAACATGGTGAATCATTTGTTATTAGTGGGTGATTAAAATATCCTTGTAAACTCTGAAATGAGAACTGTCAGTCTTACCAACTTGATTGGCAGTGGATTATTGTGCAGGAGCGTGCCATGGGGTGCACTGCAGAGGTTGGGGTACTTTGGAAAAAGTTTACTTATTCTTCAGCACCACTCTTTAGAACAGCAGACTTAAGGTGTCTGGAGGGTGCCAAAAGGGGAACATGTGATAAAGTGCTCATTCCCGTTAACCCTTTTAACCCCACAATGTAGCAATGTCTACTGCACTTCCTTATGGTGTGTCAAGTCACAGACAGCCATTCATCCTGGGCCTTATGATAAAAAGTAGCCAGGGGAGCTTGCTGTCTTCAACAGACACTCCCTCTGTAAATACCATATTTATCAGAATTCCCTATGGGACAGTCCCCACTCTTTTGCTTCAGTTCTGTTTTTGGATCTCCTGAGATATGTCTCAGTCACCTTCTTGGCCCAGAGTCTGTCTGCATCAGTAGGTGGAGGAATATGTCCAGTCTTCCAAATGAGGCTTTGCGACCCATTCTAAGTTGTGCCAGTACCGCATAAATATTGTGAATTCAGTAAGTGTTCTTTCCACCTCTACGGCTTTTGTTGATGGAAGGCATGTATGATATAGTATTCAGGCATATTTTCCATACCTCTACAATTTCTATCGCCTCTGGATTGAGGAGTAGCTGTGTGGAGAGATAAGAGTTGATCATGTGGAACATCATTTTGGTATTGATAGTGTCCTGTTGAATTGCAGGGGTCTGTATTCTCCCTCAACCTCAAGACTCCATGGAGTAGCATTCGACCCTTCCGTAAAGCACTTCAGCACCTCATCATGTGTAGTGATCGCTATATACATTCACAGTACTGTGTTCTGACTGTATAAACCTGTAAGGTAATCCATGTCAGTAATGCAGTCTATATTTACTTTTCATATTTTAGTTATCTTGTATTACTAAAGAGTATTTCGTTTTTATCTGATGTGTTTTGTTAGGTTTTTCATGCAACTCTTGAAAAGTGCATAATATGAGCTAGGTTGCCTCTAAGTGTCTTGGTGGGTTTGGGGCTTGCATTAGTGTTCATGGTGGGGTAAGATTTAATAGCTTTGGACTTGGGATGAAGGCAGTGTGAGCTTCTAATTGTGCCTGCCAATGGGACACAAAGGTACACAACCAATCCTTGGCCTCTCAGCAAAGTGAACAGAGTGATAGTTCCATATTTGCCAATTTTAATGATGATTATATAGGTAACTGTGTGAAGGGGGTATGCAGCTGATGTAATATTGACAAAAGAAAATGGTGTGTTTAGAGGTGAGTAGAGAGTGTGCATGCACATCTGTGGGTGTAAAAGGGCACAGTGAAGGGGAAGAGAAGCGAGGATGCAGAAGGACAGATTAATGACGGTCGTGAAAACAGAGATTTTGTGAGAGATGGAGGATTTCAGAATGGAGAAAAAGGGTGTGTCTATCAGTAAAAAGTGCAGAATTGTATTGATTGGCACATCCCAAAGACCAATACCCCTCCCAGACCTTACTAATGTCTAATTCAGTCTCACATTTTCAGAATTGAAACATTTTCAATTTTCTTTTTTAGCATTTCAACACCATCATCAGCTTTATTCGGTTTTTCAACCATAAAAGCACAAAAAAGACAATGCATAACATACAGAATAAATATGTAAACTACCACAAAAACATACAGATTAATATAAAATCCACTAAAATATAAACCTTTTTTAAAACGATACCAATTATTGTGATAAAAACACGATGATAGGAAAATCAAGACAGATAAAAACACTTTATCCAGTAGGTACGTTCCACGGTTCATATTCACAATAGTCCAAAGAATTACAACAGCAGAATTTATTAGAGAATAAGAGGCATAAGGACAGGCTTAGGGCTCACTATTTCCTTGTGCCATGTCAGAGGTGGCCATGATCTTAGATCTTATGGCCCAGCTCCATTGGAGATATTTAGCAACAGCACAGACTTCCACCTCTCTTGTTTCTGTGCACATAAGTCTGAGCACCTGAAGATAATGACCACCACCTGTCTACATACCGGAATAATCCAGCAACGCCTAGGCCTGGCATATCCAGGACAGAAAAAGATAAAATGTGTTACAGTCTCTTCTGCCTGATGGCAAACCAGGCAGATGGTTTCTTCTTGCAGCGTTGCATTTCCATTTGGCAGAAAAAGCAAGTAGAGGCAAAATGCCATATCTTAGCTTCAAAAGTAACTTCTGGCAGCTGAATCAATCAAGTGAAGAATAAAATGTTCAAATTCTGCGTAAGGTTTAATGTCAATGAAATTTCAGGAGAGAGAACCATGGTTAACATTTCTAATCTCCTGTTCCCATTTTGGCCCCATAAAGGTTTCCTTAAGAACGTTCTTAGTAAAATGAGTTGGAAGGTCTTCATTAGACCAAAAATCCCCAAGACCTAACTCATGGCGTGAGTTTCTTATATAACTTATTACCTGGTCTTGTGGGATTTTCAATTTTCATTATTCGTAACAAAATCAAATTGATCACATTAGCCATAATTGTATATCAGCCCTGCCAAGTGCCATGCATCTCGTGTTAGACAAACACTTTTTTTTCAATAATTTGTCCACATTGCCGCAAGGTGTGAGAATGTCACGCAATGTTTGGCTACACATGATGTACAATTTTAAATTATACAGCTGAGAACGAGCTTTTTGGGTTATGACTAGCAGCAGTCTCCACTTGTTCTCACTGCAGCACTAGCAGCTGTGGCTCGTGCTGAGGCTCAGGTAACAGGTGGAGTGCTTTTTTTTTTAAGTTATACAGAACGGCTGAGGCACTCTCACTGCCTCTTGGTGAGAGATGACTGGCCCTGTTTGTCCAGTGTGGTTTGGTTATGGACATGCGTTATGCAGTTAGCGGGCCCCGCCTACCCAGTCTTGTGGCGGGATCGTAGGAACACCTAAAGGGCGGAGCTTCCGCTATAACAACAAAAGCCACCGATTGTATTGGATGATCATCTCTGGGTCAAACCCAGGCAGTACGCTCAGGAAGAAGTTAACCTCATGGTCTAGCAATTAAAGTAAGATGACATGTTTTACTAAAAGCTGTGTATTGATCACCTGTGTTATTTGCTGCAGTGTGAATATAGGAATGAAAAGCGGGCTATTCCTCCATGGAGTTCTAATCGCTATATTTCCTTGTGTTTCTACTTTTTAAATGTAAGAAAGGATGTGGCGTGATTGGCAGAGCTGCTGACTTTGAAACTGGGTAACTAGGTTCTAGTCTCTGCGTCGGCTCAACATCCTGTGATTCTCCTAGTGTCTAAAAAATTAATTTGTCTTTGTGTAAATTAACTTCTGCTCATGTAAAGAGCTCCAATACCTTAAGGTCGAGTTTGCGCTATAAAAAAACTATGGTGTTTACTATTTTTAATCTGATCCATGATTTTAAAAAAAGTATAACATAAAATGTTTTTGCAGACTTCAATTGATCAGGCACTATTCATGGCATGGCTACTTAAAGTATTGCAGCATCAGCATAATGTCCCTTGTTTGCTATAGAACAACAAATGATAATAGTTTTGTAGTGGCTTCATTCTCCAGCCCTTCAATCCTATGTTCTTCAGGTCACCAACAAAGCCCAGTTACATTTTTTTATTTAACTCTGGATCTTGTATTTTCTACAAAAGGTAGTCAGTGCTTGGAAAAACACTAAGAACAACTGCTGAAATTGCAATAGCATTGATTACAAAGAGCTTGAGTTGCATGATTGTTTAAAATGTATAGTGTTGTTTATAGCTTAGTAGGACTGTGTGTGGGAGGTGTAGTAGTGCACTTCCTATGATCTTAATTAGGTTTGGTTGTGTCCAAGCTACACAATTCAGGTTGGTGCAGCACAAATTTGCCCACCCTTTACACATCACAAATAGTTAACAGATACATGAAATAAACATGCACTTAGCACGTTTCTTGTGTGGTTTAACGATTAATGAAAGTGTTACACTTGACATTACTATTAAAGAATGCATTCACAGTAGGATTAAAGAATGTACTCACATTGTGTATTTTTACCATAGCTGATTGATATAGTCTTTGAAGTCTTGATGAAATAAACCCTCCTTAGTTAGTAGATAATGTGCTTACTATAAAGATGAAATTCGACTTTCATAAGGTGTGCTTTAATACCTTGAATAACATTTATTGATTAGCAAGCTAAATAGAAACCATCCTCATATATGCAGACTGTGATTTCACTTGAAACGTTGAAAAGTTTATGTAATGTGTGCACTAATGTTACACATATATTTTATTTAAATGTAGTTCCTAGCCATACTTGCTCATGACTAGTCTAAAGATTTACTGTATGTTACATGTGAATGTAATGCACTAGAAACGTATATTTATTTGCGTTTAATGTGCACCATTGAGTGAATGCTTTATCTTGTCCTGCCTAGGCCTGTTTTTCACCATGTTGCTTAAATACTATTTTCTATTTTCTGCTAACGTGAAATTTCTTGCAGGTATTCACTTGCATTGTTAGTTTGAGAATAGATACATCACTGTACTAGTGATAGAGGAGAGAGCCTGAGAAGAAGGCCTTGGCGAAAGAACGTGAGGAGCCAGAGCGTCAAGTGAAAGGCCTTTTCAGCAATGTTGAGATCTAACCTGTGTGTGAGAAGATGTTGTTCCCATGTCCAGTGTGAGATTTCTCCCTAATGTTGCAATCTGCAATTTGAGAAATGGATGAGAAAAATGGGCCCCTGATGTTGCATACAAAGGGGTGTTACCCACAAGACTCTTGTGTGTTATAACTTAGTGTTTACACCGTCTGAATACAGAACTCTTCCAGACTGCTTTCAGGTACCCCTTGCAGACTTTCTCTTGCAGACCTCGTGCAGACACCTCCACTGATTTTCCACTTCCCATAAACATTGAGAGGTTTAGACCTCTATGGTTACCTTTGATTCTTTCCCAAGTGTGGCTTAGGCAAAAACGTATTCTCTGACACATAGAACACTCTTGTTCGAGCTTTTAAAATGCTGACACCTTCCTACTTAATTTTTCCTTGCTTTGTTCTAATTTCCTTTATGGAAATTCCCTGATTTTTTAGATTCTTTAGGGAACAGAACCATCCTCTTAGCTTGGACTCTGATTTAGGAGATTTAGATTACTTAATATATAGACGAGTGAACTTTTGACTTTTCTCGGAGCATCAAATATTTGCATTGCTCTTTTGTATTGCTGTGCCTGAACTGCCTGTCAGCCTAATATTGGTCTGTCTCAATTTCTTTCAGAGGTTGGGCTTACCTGTTGTTATTCTGTACCTTTAGAGCATGGTATTAAGGGTTATGTACTTGAACTTGATTACTAATTTGTAATAAACTTCCTTAACTATAGTTCCCGATTCCTGGACCTTGTTGTGTAGTCAAATGGGTTACGCTGTTAATTAATATTGACTGATGACATGCTAACTCTTTCACCCCTCAGTGCGTATAAGAAAGGCCCCTCGGAGGAAAATATATTGTAAGAAACGTGGGCCTAGAAAATGCTGGATTAAGGTCGACAATTGCTCATTTTATCACTTTATTACATTCAGGGACATCATTTCTTTGTTTTACTTCAGATAAAGTGTCTCCCAAAGTGTCACACATTAAGGCTTGAAATGTCACATATATGAACGCTAAAACCATGAAAATGTCACATATAAGCAAATTGAAAACTTGGCAGCTATGGTATATATCATGAACACCATCCACTCCGGCTCACCGTCAGACCCCTGCCCCCACCACATCTTCAACAAAGCATGCTCCACCATCGCACCCCATCTCCGCAAGATCATCAACAACTCCTTCGAGACCGCCACCTTCCCGGAGAGCTGGAAGCACGCCGAGATCAACGCCTTACTCAAGAAACCCAAGGCGGACCCTAAGGACCTCAAGAACTTCCGGCCCATCTCCCTACTCCCGTTCCCGGCGAAAGTCATCGAGAAGATTGTCAACAGGCAACTGACCACCTTCCTCGAAGGGAACAACATCCTGGACCCATCCCAATCCGGATTCCGCAGCAACCACAGCACCGAAACAGCCCTCATCGCCGCCCCCGACGACATCAGGACCCTGCTGGACAACGGAGAGCGGCGTACCCCAAGGATCGTCCCTCAGCCCGACACTCTTCAACGTCTACATGGCACCGCTCGCCAACATCGTCCGATCGCACGACCTCAACATCATCTCATACGCCGACGACACTCAGCTGATCTTCTCCCTCACCAAGGCCCCCACCACCGCCAAAACCAACCTCCACGAAGGAATGAAGGGTGTCGCCGAATGGATGAAGAACAGCCGCCTAAAACTGAACTCAGACAAGACGGAGGTCCTCATCCTCGGCTCCACCCCCTCCGCCTGGGACGACTCCTGGTGGCCAGCCATGCTGGGAGCTGCACCGAAGCCCAGCGACCATGCACGCAATCTGGGGTTCATCCTGGACTCATCGCTGTCAATGACCCAGCAAGTCAACGCCGTCTCCTCCTCCTGCTTCAACACCCTCTGCATGCTCCGCAAGATCTACAGATGGATCCCCACCGGAACCAGAAAGACGGTCACCCAGGCCCTCGTCAGCAGCAGACTGGACTACGGCAACGCCCTCTACGCGGGAACCTCGGCCAAACTCCAGAAACGACTACAACGCATACAGAACGCCTCTGCACGCCTCATCCTCGACATCCCCCGCCACAGCCACATCACATCCCACCTGAGAGACCTGCACTGGCTCCCCGTCAACAAGAGGATCACCTTCAAGCTCCTCACCCACGCTCACAAAGCACTCCACAACACCGGACAGCATACCTCAACGAACGACTCACCTTCTACACCCCGAACCGCCAGCTTCGCTCCGCTGACCTCGCCCTCGCCACCGTCCCCCGCATCCGATGAACGACCACCGGCGGCAGATCATTCTCCCACCTTGCCGCCAAGACATGGAACACCCTCCCCATCCACCTGCGGCAGACCCAGGACCTGCTGACCTTCAGGAGACTCCTCAAGACCTGGCTGTTCGAGCAGTAGCAGCCCCCCCCCCCCGCCTTGAGACCCTCACGGGTGAGTAGTGCGCTCTACAAATGCATTGATTGATTGATAAGTATCAGAATTCAAATGATTTATGTGACATTTATGCAGACGCAATCTGCACATATAGTAAATATTAAAGGTATCCTTTTGTACATGTAAGAGCAACAAGAACACTAAAGATAGAAGAAATGTCTCCATAAGGCACACCAGGAAAATCTAGATCACATTAAATGTTTGCCTTTTGCTCCGCCCCCTACCCACATCCCCTGGCCCGCCTCCTAGCCAGCAGCCTAATTTTGTTAGTACCTGCACGTATTTTTTCCGTTTTAAGAACTGAACAAAACAATGATGCACTGAAAAAATACGGCACTGTGCTAGAAATTATGCTGTAAGGGTGGGGGGGGGTCAATTATGCGCACGAAGGTACAATAATGCGCTGCGCCGTTGGTTGGAGCAAGTCCCTGAACAGAACGCATTTAATTGCATATGTAAAAGTCCATCACATCTATGGGTGCCTGGTGTTTGTACAACATTGCAAAGCTGTAGCTATGTACGGTCTAATACCAACACAGCATGCGGCTCCAGGGTTGCCTGAAACACTGCCATTTATAACACCTGCATCCCTTAATGACTGATATCCATGACATAATGACATTCGCTCAAGAAACAAGTTAATAAGAAATGGGTCTGGAATCACACGCTTACCGTACTTGCTGTCATGGAAACGGAAGTACACTTCCGGTGACGCAGACAAACAAAGCAGCACAGCAAGTCGGGATAGTCATTGTTACCTTGAACTGAAATATAGTCTAGCATTGTATTTGTGAAACCCGTAGAAAATGAATATTTTTAAACATCTACAGAGTAATTTAAATATCGATTTTACAATATTTAAAAATTATCTAGCTCAATGCCTATAATATGAAAAGAGTAATTTAAAAAAGTAGGTAATTATGTTATTTGAAAAAAAATGTTTTCTTGGACAATTTGTTAAAAATTCTAATAAAGTCTTGAAACAGCAGGAGTTTTTACTTACTCCTACGCTATTATCCAACAATATTATCTTTTCAAAGATGGCCGCCACGGACATTTTGCCCAAACTCTGCTAGGGCTCCGTCGGAGTTTACGGTAGGTTTCAGGCGGACAGAGAGCGCGCGCACGCTTTAGCCTCACCTCGCAAGCGTCCCCGTACACGCGCGAGGCAGGGTGGGCGTGGCCAATGGGGTGACGCTCTGTCTGGCACGCGCCGAAGGGGGCGGGGCCAGGTCGGGTAGAGGGAGCTGTTCGCAGCTGAAGGTGCTGGAGCAAGGGAGACTGAGAGGCACAGCGCGAGGGTGGCCCACGCGAATAGGGATCTGCAGCCATCGCTGCCCACGCGCTCAGAGAGCTCCTGCTGAGCCTCGGAGGGAAGCACAGCAGCAACCGGGACGCCTGCAGCCACCTGCTGCCCGAGCCACTGGAAGAATCACAGGTAACTAACTACACGAGCCTCGGCGCCCCTGTGCATCTTGTCTACTCTGCCTAGAGATGCTTTTCAGCCTGAGGGACCCTGTACTGAGCATGGAAGGCAGTGGACAAGTGAGACTACACCCCAGACCCCTCCATCCGGGAACCCATTATACAGCCGCAGTCTTGCACCTTGTCTTTCGCCAATTGCCTGATTTCTTTGTATCATCCCTTAGGCGGGGCTCAAATCTTATTTTTTAAAATGGTTGCTACTTTGTCACCAAAAACGTGCGTTCCGTTTTCTGCAGGAGACCTCTAAGCATTTTTGACACACAGCCCTGACATGAAATAATTTCATACCTTATATTGGACCGAGTGACTACAATATGCCAACATTGTCCAGATATTATTGCCACTGTGTGCACAATGATTTCATGTTTTGGGCACGTTTTAGTTCGAATAAAACGCTCCGAATTCATAGAAAAATGTTCAAGAGTCGATTCTTCTTTTTTTTTTTTTTTAAATGTTGATACCGACTTCATGGCTACGCAGACCAATGTGTATAATCTCTTAAGAACGTCAAAATATCTCTCCCTCCCTTTTCTCTCTCTCTCCTTCCTTCTGTCTCGCTCTCTATCTGCATCTCTATCTATCTCGCTACCTCACTTTCTGGGACCGTTCTGTGTTTAGATATATCTGGGTGTTTAGATTTTTAATAACCACATACTCTTGTTCTGAAAGAGCCACTTATAAACTGCATTGTTTTCCTAAACAGCGGAGCATCAGGCAGGTGGTTTGCTGAGGAACTCCGGGTATGTGGTCTCCAAGGGGAGAAATCAGCCATCCAAGAAATACTAGCAGACTGCACTCTGCACTTCCTTGTGCATTTATTTCCACGGCTCATAGGAAAGCTAGAATGAAAATATCAAACACTAGGACGAACAGGTGGAAATGTCTGTTTTCTCGAAGCGTGGATTTTCCTGGAAATGGAGACGTTCGCCTGCGTCTGGACATATTCGCTGTAAAGTACGAACGATGTGTTCCCTATGGTGACCGCCTGCACACCGCAGAGCTTTCTACAGGCGTTTATTCAGTGATTTCTGTCAGAGTGCAGGCACAGACAGACGCACAGTGTAGGTGAGCGCATATTTGTCTCAGAAGGACGCACACTTGTAAGCCCTGGCGATTCCAAGTACAATATCAGGCTAAAATCATAAATGTACAGGCAGTGTCATTTTGAACGCGAAGAACAGGAGGAAATGGCAGATTTCACCGGGAGAAACAGTTTGTACGACAGGGAACGGGTTTCACAGCCACACTTAGAGTTTCGCTCGTGTGCAATGTTCTAAAACTTACACAGGTGAAACCACTTGGTTCTGCGTTCCCGGCGCACACTGCAGCACGGTTGACCGGGGTTCATTTAGAAGAAGAAAAAAAAAAAGTCTTCCCTACCACGTACCACCCTAGACACAACAATAAAGAAAGGGCAGACGGAAACCATGCCCTGTGTGGGAGGAGTTGCGCTTCAATGATTAAGTTGTTTACTGTGCAACATGGAAACCAGAGTTGTAATCCCGGCTTCCCACTAGAACACATTGAGTGATCCTGGGCAATTTAGTTTATCCGCTTTTGCTCCCAAGCCTTCTCATCAGCTCCAGTTCTTTGATATACCTAAATAATTAAGATTAACTTACAAACATGCTGAGTTACAATAGCATGCTAATGCAATTTCTTAAGAATGGGTAGAACAATCTACTGGTGGGTACATCACCCCGTCGTAGTGTCGCGATATTCTGCGCCTATTTCCGCGCCACAATTTTGGAAAACAAAGCAGGCACGTGGCACTAGAAAATTAATTCAGTCAGGATAATGACAATTTCAAAGCTTGTGTGATAGGAGGGCGAAGAGGTGCAATGGCTGAGCGTCACATGGCAGACCAAAGGGACAATTGGACGTGTGTCTGTGGGGAGAGCGTGGTGTTAAAAAGCTTTCTATTGCTCAGGGGTGCAAATAGCACCGACCTCTCATTAGTATCGACTCGTGGCTTGTGCATATACACCGTTTTTGATGTGTTTGGGGCTCGGTGTATTGTAGAGGGCGTTTTCGATTGTGCCAGGAAAATAAGTTGTACAGTTTTGCAAGGCAGATGTTTCGGAGATGCACGTGCAAGCATGATATGATTTCATGGATCCAAAAACGCTGTTTGTGCCGTAGAAACTTGCTTTCCCGCCTCGATTTCAGCCTGACGTGTTGGTTTTTATCCTATTTCTCATGGAATGTCAGCCATCTTTGTTCTCCTGCCATGCCTTTTGGGTGGTGTTTTTCAGTCTGGCCTGTCATGCTTGTCTTCTCCTCAGCAGATCTCCCAGCAGACATGTCTAGCACGTTGCTTGATTGCGGAAGGGGCACGTGCGCCTAATCCAGGCGTGCACACACATAGCAGGTTTATTTATTCTTGGACGTCGATTGTGGGCACGTGCAGAGTGAATCGCTCTCTTCCGGCTTTAGCAGCCATCATTGCCTTTTCACCACTGTCAACTTTAAAGTATTCCATCCCAGGGCTATGAAATCTCCCGTTTCTTTTTAACTTGACAATATTCACTGTTCACTGAAAGTAGCCACGTGCTTCTGAGAAATATAAGCAATAACATGCCGCTGGGAGCATTTTAGGTGGGCAGCAAACTGGGCACACGTTGGAAAAGTTAATTCATGCGTTTGTGTGTGTGTGGATGGATTTTCAGAAAGTAGACATTAAAGGTGTTTTTTAAAGGAAACTGTATGTCAGGCTCGACAGAGTCCACTATTATATATCTTTTTTTAATGTGGCAGTCACGCTTCAAATCTGTCTGTGACTTTTCAGTGCTTTTTATTATTATATTACAGATGTTCACGTTCTGGGACCATGGGGGACATTATCAGCTCAGTCTGTGACATTGTATGACAGATGACACTGGAAAATGTTGATATATGTTTTTTATCATTGTCTTAAATATATAGATGTATGTTACGTCGTTGTGGGCATCTTCAGAGAGTTACTACCTGTTTTAACATTGATGATTGACAGGAGGGAAACATTTTAACTGTGCTCTTATGCAATGTTGGATCAGTAGCAGTGCTTTGTGACGCTAAAGCACATACAGGGCCTAGTGGGGTCAAGGGTGGGCCTGATGTCTGTTGCAGTTTGGCAATGGCAGATTGCATGCAATATATTGGTTATATATGAGAAAAAACGTATGTTATAGGTTTCTCGTACAGAGGAACGTATGCAAGGAAGCGGCCTGGTGCTACATAGCAGATAATGGTTCACCACATATTAATCATGATTCGTTACTATGTAAAAAGTAATATTTTCAGCAAATTCCCCATAGATGATCCCATGTAGCTCGATGCCTCTGATGGAAATGCCTGGGCTCCTTTACTTGTTTTTAATTTTTTTTACAAATGTGTATAGAAGGAGGTAAGTGGTAATGTCACCGTGCTGTAAAGCATGGAAGGGCGTAAGTGAAGAGAGCGTGCTCTGTGTAAAGCCTGCCCTTTGAGTTGAGCTATCTGTAGACGCGCGGGCCTCACAGCAGAACTAATGTAAGCTGAGGGATTGAGGATGTTCGAGGATGAAGTCTGCTGCGGTACAAAGGCATCATACAGTTGGCCCATGAGTCAGCAACACCTCATGCTTCCATGTCCGACTGGAGCTTAGGGGTAAGTCGCTGCTCACAGCTGACGTTGGTTGACGTTCATTGAGGGAATAGACAACTTTGAACCCAGTGCTGTCGTGAAGCAGAACCCATTTGCCAACCAACCCTCTCCCTCATTCTGTTTACACTGCTGTCCTGCTTAACTGCAAGAGGAGCCCCTTGTAAGTCCAACTTTCACAGACTACACGTCTCCTCCTCTTTACTGATGTTGTGGTTACATTTCACACTTCTCCCACAGTGCTGCATTACATTTCCTAGGCCACCATGTTCCATTCGAAATGTCAGGTTTACATTTTTTGGAAGTTGGACACATATGGAGGCTGTCCATCAATATTGGTGCCTTTTCACCCAATAATGCCTGACCGTTCCTCACACGGCGTATCTCTGTGGCTAGAGATTGCTCTGCTTGTTAAAAGGTCGCTACTTTGAGACGTTGCAAGAAGAGAGAAGTGGGCACCAACCTCATCTCCTCACTGTAACACCAAGTCCTGAAGTTCACAATTGATTTGGACGGAGGTGACTGTTCTCGACCCCTCAGAGTAATCGGAATTAACTGGACCACATTCATCATTTTTGGACATCCATGACGTGGAGCATCTCTCAGCTCTGTTGTTTTCCATAAACCACTGGAAGATGATTGGCCATTTCCAAGGATGAATGTTTCAAGGTGCTTTCATGTGTTCACACTTGCATACACACTGCTTTGGTTTGCCATGAAGGGGAAAGGAACAATTGGCATGCGATGCAAGCAGTAGTTGAACACGTCCGTGACTGTGTGTTTAAAGAGCTGGAAGGGGCTGCCCACAAGGAGCCCATAGGGTTTACTTTTGGCCGATGGACTATCTCACAGACTGGCTCTAGGGCAGCATCAGCAGCATGAAGCTTCTTACAGATGATGTGTATGTATTCCAAGTTTCTGCATGACCAAGGCAACCCTTACTCCTGGAGTATGACCTTGAAAGGAGTTGAGGGACCAGAGCGGGCGACCTGTGGGAAAAACATATATATTACCTACATAGGTACTCATTTAGAAGGGGATTCCCCCTCTATGAAATAGGAAGAAAGCAGGTGAGCCCCACCTATTGTTTGAGGGCAGGTTCTGGCACGTGTTCCTCTTGATCTGTGATTA
Organism: Calotriton arnoldi; assembly: GCA_963921515.1. Lineage (NCBI taxonomy): Eukaryota > Metazoa > Chordata > Amphibia > Caudata > Salamandridae > Calotriton > Calotriton arnoldi. Next base: position 1,401,241 of record CAWUFW010001528.1, on the reverse strand, counting down.
TCAGGGCCTGAAAGGGAACCAAAAGCAACCCTGGATTTTTTTTTTTTTAAACAGCCCCACTTCTCTCTCTCTCACCCTCTTTTGTTCTTTCTCTCTCAGTCTCTTTATGTCCACTTTGCCTCCTGCCGTAAACTCCGGAGACCTGGGAAAAGTGACAGAAAGAGCCGTGGGCTTTCAAAAAACAGCCTCCAGTGACTTCTGACCCTTGCAGAAATGCCCAATAACCTAAATGGCCAGTTCCACCCTGGCGAGTAGGTGGGTGTTCCCAACTGAACAGGGAATTAGTTGGCAAGGTATGGGGCAGACGCTCACTGGATGGATTTCCACCAGACAGTCCAAGCAATGATGATGAAATATCTTTGTATTTCATGTTAATACCAATAGACTGTGCATCCTATTAACGAAGGAGCAAGCAACTCGACGGTCCTGGTGAACAGGTTTTTTTTTTTTAAACGGTGTGTCTTATCTGGAACAAGGAAAATCAAACCTCCATGAGTAACTGCTAATACAAACATCTATCAATTGTAACAGCAACGCATCACCCCGCCTCCGTATCTATCAGCTGTAACAGCAATGCATCATCCGCCCCTGCATCTATCAGTTGTAACAGAAACGCATCACCCCGCCCCACATCTATCAGTTGTAACAGAAACGCATCACCCCGCCCCACATCTATCAGTTGTAACAGAAACGCATCACCCCGCCCCACATCTATCAGTTGTAACAGCAATGCATCACCCTACCCCCGCATCTATCAGTTGTAACAGCAATGTATCACCCGCCCCCCACATCTATCAGTTGTAACAGCAACGCATCACCCCACCCCGCATCTATCAGTTGTAACAGCAATGCATCACCCGCCCTCGCATCTTTGTTGTAACAGCAACGCATCACACCACCCCACATCTATCAGTTGTAACAGCAACGCATCACCCCGCCTCCATATCTATCAGTTGTAACAGCAATGCATCACCCGCCCCGCATCTATCAGTTGTAACAGCAACGCATCACCCCGCCCCACATCTATCAGTTGTAACAGCAACGCATCACCCCACTCCCGCATCTATCAGTTGTAACAGCAATGCATCACCCCGCCCCCACATCTATCAGTTGTAACAGCAACACATCACCCCCCATCTTTCAGTTGTAACAGCAATGCATCACCCGCCCTGCATCTATCAGTTGTAACAGCAACGCATCACCCTGCCCCACATCTATCAGTTGTAACAGCAACTCATCACCCCACTCCCGCATCTATCAGTTGTAAAAGCAACGCATCACCTGCCCCTGCATCTATCAGTTGTAACAGCAATGCATCACCCCGCCCCCCACATCTATCAGTCGTAACAGCAATGCATCACCCGCCCCGCATCTATCAGTTGTAACAGCTACGCATCACCCTGCCCCACATCTATCAGTTCTAACAGCAACGCATCAATCACCCCCCACTTGTTGACGATGCACCTTTGTTCGATGAAGATGGTGTTCCTGTGTTCCTATCTCCCTTTAGAAAGTGATCCTGACCACTCCCACTACACTGGGAGTCTTGTTGGGTTGTACTTGATGGATTGTCAAGGAAAAGGGTCCTGGAGTGGGAATGTGGGCTGATATTCGAGTGTAAGGCAAAAGGTTCAGGGGTCATGTTGAACCTGCACCAAGAAAAAGCATTCTGGGTGGCATTGATGTGTTACTAGGGTGAATACTATAGAATGCTTAGGCTGCCGCCAGTGCCCTCTTCATGTAGGGGGTTTGAAGCATACATGCTGCCCAGAGCCGACTCGGCTCTGTCCTATGCATCCCTGTCCCTTCAGCACAGGACTGGGCCGAAGTGTTGCTTTCATTGCACAGGGAGCAGCGTTTCACACATATTTCTCAGGGACGATGTCATACCCATGAATTATTTTCCTTAATTTGCTGTTATATCACTGTTATATTACGGATTTCATCAAAATTGGGGGTTACTCTCAATCTTATCTCCTAGCTTCCACCTTCTGAACAACATATCAACATATTTTCTTTTCTGTACAGGAAGTCAACAGTATAATCCATTATTGACCTAATTGTAAACTGTAGATTCGCGCTCTGAAGTGACCTAGGTGACGTGCAGCATTTTGTAAAATTCCTAATTAAATAATAAATTCGTAAGAAAAACATTTTCCTGTTTGAAAAAGGTCTATTTTACATTCAATCTGCATCCATGAAAATAGAGAATACAACAATACATAATACTGTGATCAAATAAAGCCATCTTTGGACCTTTGAGTTCTAGTGATATTTATGCTACACAAACACCGAGATGTGTTACTGGACTATAATACAAAGCCACAATTAATTTTTATGCAATATATATATATATATATATATCAAAACCCTTTCAGGATTAGCGCAGTGCTATCGACGCCGAGATAGAAAGGGACAAAGTCTTTTGCCATTTTTACAGCAAAGTCTTTAAGCATAGGATTAGCACAGTGCTATCCATGCTGAGCTGTAAAATGGCCAAAGCCTTTACCACTCCAGGCACAGTATTACAACTTTGGATTGGTAAAATACCATCCAAGCCAACCTAAAATGAATAAAAGCAACCCCTGACACGTATTTCGCTCTCGTTAGAGCTCTTCAGAGAGGTATAGCTTTGTCCAGACACAAGGGAGCACCCAGTATAATTCACAACAATACCCTTTCAGGCATAGAGTGACAAATAAATTATGCAAAAACAGAAGCAGAGAACTCTGGGTAGTTCTCAAGTTTAGGTGGAAAGCAGCTCCAGTAAGAGCACTCTCAACACCAGCGACACTCTAAATTTGCTCACCTCAAATGTCTGCTTTTCTATCAAAGTTTTTAAGCATAGGATTAGCGCAGTGCTATCCACGCCGAGATAGAAAGGGACAAAGTCTTTTGCCTTACTCATCTCCACTTTATATTATTTTTGGAGGGCATTCCATCTTTCAAAAGCAGAGGCAAGCGAGTCAGGCCCCCTGACATCCATAAACCACACAACGTTGCTCTGACTCGGGGGCCCCAGACCCTAGCAGGGCGGCTTCAAAGTGGCGGGCTCAGAGCCTCCCACCTTAACATCCAACAAAACCTCCTCCGACAAAGAAGGACCTTGAAGCCAAATTCCAGGGGATCCAGGCACGTTGTGTGGTTTATGGATGTCAGGGGGCCTGACTCGCTTGCCTCTGCTTTTGAAAGACGGAATGCCTTCCAAAAATAATATAAAGTGGAGATGAGTAAGGGAAGTGAACTGAAACGTTTCAGATTCACGGATTCTTCGTGAAGCAAGTTACACTTGTTTAATTTTAACCCCTGGCATGCTTGCAAATCTGTTGAACTTTAATATTTTTTGCGCATGGAACTGCCATAAAAGAATGGATATTTAAATGCAACATTTGCACGAAGGGATTTGCAAAGCTGCAGAAAACATGAAATGGGCTAATTGATGCTCTCTGCACAAGCGCATGTAAATGACACTTAGACTCCGCAGAACACCTAATTAAGGAGCCTTTAAAACACTTGGTCATTTCTGGAAGCATGAACTCTTATTTTCCCGTGAGCAAGGCTTGGAAGTAAAGCTGAAACGCGTTGGGACAGACATTAATGCTGCATGCCAAATGAATTTATATTGAATAAAAGTGCCTGGATTCCCTGGAATTTGGCTTCAAGGTCCTTCTTTGTCGGAGGAGGTTTTGCTGGATATATATATATATATATATATATATATATATATATATATATATATATATCCAAAGAACTCCGTTGCTAAAACTTTTCTTAGTAAGAACGGATACGGACCACCGAATTCGTGCAGCAATGTTTATTGTAGGTGCATGGTTATCGCCATGACGCGTTTCAGCCCCTTCACGGGCCTTGATCACATATATATTGTTCAAAAAAGGTATCCCCCTGCGAGGACACACTTGAAAAAGCAGGCGAGCCCTGCACCTTGAAGCAGCGTTCTTTATTCCTTTAAAACCGGACATCACAGAGCTTGTAAAATGTAAAGCCCTACGCGTTTCGAAGCTTCCTAGCTCCTTGTTCACGGGCTGTTGCGGTGTCAGTATGCTGGAGAAAAGTGGGAATTGAGTCCAAACATTCTTTTAAATGTCCTCAGGTGGATCACGCCCTCTGGTGGGTTAATTGATAGAATCGGTATTCTGGGACTCGTAGTTTCCCCACTTGCAATGACATCCTTCAGTGGATTCCGCCGACTTGACATCTTTATTTGCACAATTCTTTCTCTCTGGTGAGTCACAGGCCCCAGACTCCGGTTTGCTTTTCTTTCCTGCTTTGACCTGCAGTGCGCTAAAACAGACAGTCTGTGCGCCGCAGCCCACCATTTCTTTAAGTGGGAGTGCAATCCTCTCGGCCGGGACTGGCCGAATTAATTGTTCAAAAAAGGTTATATATATATAATTATTTATTTTTTCTCAGTGGCAGCTGCCACTGGGTAGGGTTGTTATAGTCAGGACTTCACTGCCTAACTTTGGCGCTCTGTGACAAATCTTAACAACACTTTCCCCAAAAAGTATAATCTAAGCTCCTTTTTGGAAACTTTTGGGATGATCCGTCAAGCAGTGGCCAAGAAAAAGGGGGGGGTGGGGGAGAATCCCAAAACGTGTCTGTCCCATTCATTTTTCCATAGGAAACTCAAACAGCAATACCGCAAAAACTGCTGAACGGAATTACACCAAATTTGGCGGATAGCAAGATATTGGTCCACAAAGGTGTAAATCTGTTCAGTAGTTTTTGTAAAATGAAGGTTTAAAACTTTGTATATTTCATGCCGCAGAGGTGAGCCAGGGGGATGGCGCATTTTAAACTTTATGGGGAGGTGGGCATGCAGCCCACCTCCCCGAGCTTTCACGAGTCCCAGGGGACTGCATTCCCCAAGGCTGAAAACTTTATAATGGGGGGGGGCTGCATGTGGCCCCCCTCCCAGAGCCTCAGAGAGGTCCCCGGGGACCCCATCCCCAGGGGCCAATAATTTTGAAAATGGAGAGGGGACGCGTGGCCCTCCTCCCCAAGCCTCGAAGAGGCTCCTGGGAACCCATCCCACAAGGCCAAACATAAATGTTAAGGGAAAGGGGTCGTGCAGTACCCATCCCAGAGCCGATGAATGGCTCCAGGGGACCCAATCCCCTGGGGCTCAATATGGTGCTGTGTCCCGGCCATCCCCCAGGACACTGTAGTTCTCTGCCTGGCGGTGTGCACTCTCCTGGGCAGGGTACAGAATTTTGATCCTGCCCGGGCAGCAGCAGTGAAAAATGCTGCTTCCGCCAAGGGGAAGCAAAGGAATGCTGCTAGCTCCCGCCATCACACAGTATGGTGCTGGCTGGGGAGCCCGCAGGGTCCTGGGGCTCCCTCGCGGCCCCTAATGTGTGGCAGATGTGAGTGCCCATGGTTGGCACCCACCAAAGAGTTGAAAAGTGTCCGGCTCCTGCAAGGGGAGCAGGCAGGGGCTGCAGGTGCTGTGAGCCTCTTTCCGTGGCTCCCAAAAGAAAAATGCTGTGGAGTGCCACGGGTGAACACCGGGGAACCCCAGCTGTTTAATTAAAAAAAAACATGTTGCCAGTTCTTGCGCAGCCCATGGGGCTGCTTGCAGGGGGCCTTAGGGGTACCCCCAAAGCCGCAAACAAAATTTAAAGATGAGAGTGCACTGGGACACCCAAAAAGTAATAAAAAAAGAGAAACAAATGAATGATAAATGAACCGCTGGAGCTGCTACTTTATTATTCATTACTCTGGCATGGAGCGCCCCATAATGACCCACGGGGGGGGGGGTTAGTTACAGTTTTAAAATCCTGGTGGTACCCCTAAAGGGGGCTGGAACACCACCAAACTTTTTTAATGTTGTGGGGGGGGGGGGGCTTCAGAAAACGTAGCAGATCCCCAGCAACATTAAAAAACAAAACAAAAAGAAAACAGTAAGTCTCCTGGGCCATTAAATGCATGATCCCAGGGGACCTTACCCTCTTTTCTTTTTAAGGAACTCCTAGCTGGAGCTGTATGATCTTTAGCTAGAGTGCTGGCCTCTCTTGTGGTTGTTTTTAATTACAGCATTTTATGGGCTGAAAAATGTTAAAAGAAAAACTCAAAGGCATATTGATTTTTTTGTTTTTAATAAAACTTTATTAAACTTTGTTTAAGACAATCACTTTAATTAAGCATTATATTGTGTGAATTATTGAAATATAGATCTGATTATAGTTATTTTAGATTTTTTTGACAAAGATGACTGTTCTGTTTTATATATATTGATGTGCAGACTCCTTGCTAATGCCACTAGGCCCACTTTTTATATTTTGGTGGTGTGACCCTTTAACAAAGTCAGTAATACCACCCATTAAAATGTAATATTTCATAGTCAGCCGGCACCCAAACCCACTCTGCACATGTCCAAAGGCGGTTTGTTGCGAGGTGTAGGATGGTGGCAGGGGTCCAGGCCCTGCGCCAAACCCCATGGCACGGTCCCACACCACAGCGATCAACATCTTACTTTACATTAACAAAGCCATAGTAATTCACTGGAAAAAAACAAAGTTTAAGGTGACGTTGCAGTTAGGAATTGTAACATATTACTTTTCATTAAAAAAAAAACCTCTGAAATACACTGAAAAAACCAAAGGTTAAAGGGCTGTTATAGTTAGGTGAAAATGTTGGTTAAAACATACTGTTTTAAATGAACAAAACCACTGAAATTTACCAGTTATATTTGTCGCAAGCAACTCTAACTCATGCCCTAAAGTAACTCTAATTCACACCCTCCCCATGCACTGCTAAGTACCTCACATATTACATCACTCATGATATGTTCTATGGCATCATCGATAACATCACTGCAACATCCGAAATGGCATTATTCATGACAAAACTGTGCATGGAGGGGACACAACTTATAGTTTCTTTTGGGCAACGGTTCCAGGCACAGTATGTTTTACAAAGCTTAAATAGCGGAATCGCATCTTGGCTTCTAGTACTTGGCTTCTTGATTATGAAACTGTTGTGGTATCTATCTCTCTGTCCGTCTATCTGTCCATCCATCATGAAACTGTTGTGGTATCTATCTGTCTGTCCATCCATCCATCCAAGAAACTCGTGTATACTAAATATAGAGAAGAGACCCTGCTCTGTTGCACTTGAATGATTAGATAGGCCTATAGTAAAATCAAGAGTGTGTTCTTTAGGCACACCAGTTCCCCTGATCGTTACATAGGGCAGAGGTATAGTGGGACATGTCACTAACTTTGAATCAGCCTAGAAGTCTCTCAGAGTCCCTGGCATCTAATAAAACCTTCTTGATTTACTTACTAGACAGACCACGTCCTGTAGTCACTCTGTGTTTTTTTTGCACATTTATTACCGGGTTTGAGAGAATTGTATGTGTCTTTAGGATAGCCACAAAGGGCATCCCTCTAAATAAGTATTGGGCGGGTGAAAAGTCCTTAGTCATGCGGTTTGCAAAATACGCTCAATTATTGAAGGAACTCCGAATGTATAACAAACCTTCAGCTTAGCCACACACACTAAGGAAACCCATCAAAGTTTCTAACATGAACAAGCATTGGCAAAGCTAATGGGTCTTGCCTATTAGAGATCTATTGGCCTTGCCAATGTTTTTAGCCATCTTGCAAATGGCTGCAAGTAAAGGAAAAAATATTTTTGACAAAGCCAGCGTTGACTGCATTATAGCATTTTGTTTTTACTTGCAGCTATGCTGCACTGAAGCCAGCTCTGCTGTATAATCTATATTATAAAGTCTCTTTAGATCTTTAGTCTGGGGGCCGCAAGTGCACTCCTGACATTTGCATGCAGCCCCCTGTTCAAAACGGACAAGCATTTATTTTCAAGTTAATTGACGTGAAAGATTGGGCCACCTTCATTTTTAAAGACATTCTGCAACAAATGTGTAAATTATGAAAAACTCTACAAAAATTTCAAAAATGTATTTTATTCACATGCAGAACTGTTTTATCTTGGTAGAAGTAGTACATCATACTAAATTAGTGCAATTTCTTTTTTTTAAGAAATAGTTTTCAAACATGAATTTTGAAACGTGCCTGCTTTCTCCCACCCTGACAATACCAATAGTGAACTAAAGGCAAGTCAGTTATGTGCACCCTCTGGATGGCCTGGGTTGCTATTCTATATGGACAACATTTTAGTAAAATCAAATATTGGAGACGTTTTCATACAGCACACATCCGTGCGGGTATGTATTTCAAGATCGCGTTATATGTAATAATAAAGAACAAGCATTGGCAAAGCCAATTGTTTTCACCCATGCAAAATCTATTGTGTTTATCAATGTTTTTTGTACATGTTGCAAATGACTATAATAAAGATGTGAAATAACGGAAAGAGCTGCCGACTTGGGAAACTGGGTTTGAGTCTTGGTATTGGCCCAACATCCTGTGCTCCTGACCAAATTATGTAATTTCCCCAGTGCCATAAAGAAAGTGTCTTTGTGTAATATAACTGGTGCTCTTATAAACCGATGAAATACTGTATAGAACTTTTAGGTGCTTTTTATAAAAGCTGCCCATACTGTGAAAATTGGTGATCCGTACACTTTTAAGGGGTGCCATTGTCCTAGGTGAGGAGAAGAGGAAGCCTGCGAGGGAGGAAGCCTGTGAGCGGATAGAGGAAGGGTCAGGAAGCGCTGCAGCGGCGGTGTAGGAGACAGCGCGTGCACTGCGCCACAGGGAGCACTTGGACGGCGAACGGTAAATAGGTAGCAGGGAGATATCGGCCAGAGCTGGCTCCAGGTTAGGGGCCGTAGTAAAATATAGCAATAATCGGTATGCAGTGGGTTCCCTAGACCTTTTGGCCACTGTACCTCTGCACCTGCTGCGCCATTCAAATCATGACCATGGTTTCTGTAAGGTAATTGCACTTGTGACTGCTTGTTTAGTTATAAAATATAGCAATAATCAGTGTTCAGTGGATTTCCTAGACCTTTTGGACCCTGTGCCACTGCACCTGTTGCACCATTCAAATCATGACCCTAGTGCTTGCAAGTTAATTGCACTTCTGACTGCTTGTTAAGTAGTAAAATATAGGAATAATCGGTGTTCAGTGGGTTTCTTAGAGCTTTTGGCCCCTGTGCCACTGCACCTGTTGCACCATTCAAATCTTGACTCCAGTGCCTGCAAAGTAACTGCACTTGTGACTGCTTGTTTATTAGTGAAATATAGCAATAATCAGTGTTCATTAGGTTCCCTAGACCTTATAACCCCTGTGCCACTTTACCTGCTGCATCATTCAAATCATGACCCTAGTGCCTGCAAGGTAAAAGCACTTGCCTGCATGTTTAATAGTAAAATATAGCAATAATCAGTTTCAGTGGGTTCCCTAGACCTTTTGGCCCCTGTGCCACTGCACCTGCTGCACCATTCAAATAATGACCCCAGTGCCTGCAAGGTAATTGCACTTGACTGCTTGTTTAGTAGTAAAATATAGGAATAATTGGTGTTCACTGGGTTTCCTAGAGCTTTTGGGCACTGTGCCACTGCACCTGCTGCACCATTCAAATAATGACCCTAGTGCCTGCAAGGTAATTGCACTTGACTGCTTGTTTAGTAGTAAAATATAGGAATAATTGGTGTTCAGTGGGTTTCTTAGAGCTTTTGGCCCCTGTGCCACTGCTGCACCATTCAAATCATGACCCTAGTGCCTGCAAGGACAACGAGGAAATGGCTTATATCCAGTAATGTATTTGTTCTGGAAAACGAAGAGTTGCATACGGAATACATTATTATTGTGTAGCTAAACATAAACACAAAAGCTTTCACAAAAAGTGCCTTTAAACTTCTCCAACTCTCCAAAACGAGTTGCCACAGATGTCATAAATAAAGCATATGCTTTACTCATCTAAGTGAAAACTAAGCATTGTTAAATTGTGTTACAATGTGGCTGGCTCTTTCCTGTGAAAAGATCTTATCCTGAGCTTGAATACGAATGGCCCATAAACAGTGTAAATTGCCCAAGATCACTATATGGTACGGCTGACGCTGAGACTGAAATGCGGTTTTGTACTTTGTTTCTAAAAAGGCAGTTTAACAAATTAAATGGCCTCACCAAAGAAGAGGAATTTTGCAAAAAATGTGTTAAATATGAAAAAGTCTCTGCAAAAATTCCATAAATGTATTTCATTAGCATGCAGAACTGTTTCATCTTAGTAGTACTAGTACATCAGACTAAATTAGTGCGGTCCGCAAGCACCCTCCTGAACTTTGCATGTGGCAAGCATTTATTTACAGGTCAAATGAAGTGAAAGAAAGCAAATTACTAGTACATCAGACTAAATCAGTGCAAGGTTTTTTTTTGTAAGAGTTTTCAAACATGGTTTTAGAAATGTTCATGCTTCCACCCAACCTGACAATGCCAGTAGTGAACTTCATTCCCCATGAATGAAAGGCAAATGTTTTGTACAGCTGAGGAACGAGATACCTTTTGAGGTGGCGATGTCTAAAATAAAATTATAAATAAAAGGGCACAAGCAGGCTCCATGGAGAAAGTACGCTGCATTCCTCTTTCATGTAAACGCTCTTACTTTGAAGTCAGCCAAAAGCAAAATAAACACCAGGCTCTCTCGGAGACACAGCTTGACATTTGACCTTAGTCTTTGAATACCTAGCAAATGTAACGAGATAAGAACAAAATTTACAGGCCTGTTTATTACAGAAAACTAGTTTATGGAAGAATACTGTAAACACATCTTTGGTATGGGGAGGTACGAACTCAAGCTGTACAGCCTAAAGCAAATAAAGCCAGCAAATGGCAAGCCAGAAAAGGTGAGTTACAAAACAAAAAGCCAATGGCAAGCAGTTGACAGAATACATTCCCAGGTCAACTTTCTGAAACTCCCCAAGATATCTTTCGCATACCACACAGCTGCACTGTCTGGTAGGTTGCGACCTAAAAACTAGCCCATCTCCCCACCCTGAAACATTACCTGCCTTTAAAGCTCTTTAGCCTCCTCCTCCCTTTTAACATTTCACACCTTAACCAGTTTTTGTATAAGATTCTAAGTCTTACGCTTTGTTGTGCAATCTCCACTACCTACATTTTCCTCTGGCCCCACTCTAGGCCCAGTCTGCCTTCTACTTCCTCTTCAGTTATATCTTTCCCAACATTCCTCTTCTCCTAATCTTCCCACCTCTCCTGCCTTATCCTGGGTTCTCTCTTTCTGCCTAACTCCAGCGACTACACTCTATGTGACCACACTCACAAAAATGCATGCCCCACCCTGTCTGCCTCCAAAAGAGCCCTGCAGCTTGTACTAGGGTGGTGGTGAACTCTGCATCGCGCTGAAAGGGATTCAGAGAATTCCTTCGCTCATGCTCTACTGATTTGGAGTTGTGGCGGAGCAGCGGCTGCTGACTCCCTCCATCGTTGTGTCCCGCCCTATTTTGTCCCACTCTCAAATAACTGGCCCGGCAAGGGACCTACCTTTCTCCTCATGGCCTGACTTATCAATACATTATTTATGTGGTTGCTGTAGAGTCTGTATGAAATGCAGGGTACAGTCTTTTCAATTGATTAATACAAGTTATGCGTTGAACTGCACATTGCCTAATATCAAGGTAATCAGAATTATCTATTCATAAAACAGTCATTCCAGGCAATGAGGGCATAAGACTCTGCCAGTGTGTCTCTTTGAGGCCTGCAGGCCACACGCCTCCCCACTGTCAGTTTCTCATAACAATAGCACAGCACTTCGTAACTGCACCAATATAGTCACAAGAGCTGTATCAATCCTACGTAACTATATGTACTCCCATGAGACATACACCACTTCCACCTCAAATAAGCAGGGCCACAACTCATCGACTGAATCCAGAACTTACTCAGCTCCCTTTGTATCAGTGAGAAAGAAAATGACAAGTAATACAGTACACTAAAAACTCAGACTCACATGCACACAAGAGTCATGAGCCAAAGCCAACACGTTGCTGTGAAAGCAGGACACGTAACTGGTGCAGTGATGTAGTAGGGGACCTTGAAACACCACACTGCTTTTTGCTGTTGTGACATGATTGGAGGAACCTGCATGAGAAAAGCTTGTGCCACAATTAAAAAAACAAATCAACATCTCATAGTCCTCCGCTTATTTAGGGCGATGGAAGTGGCCCGCTAATCTGGTGTCTCCGAACAGCCCGACTCTGCCCCATCTCAGTATGATATTCAGAGACTCTAAACTGGCAGGTAACCCCTGTGTATACCTATAGACAGGGCCCCTGGATTTATGTTTTGCTAATTGAATTTGTTGAGCGAACGAATACCCAAAGGTGTCTTGGCGCTAGCTACTATATGCTGTTGAGACCAAGGAACAGAGTTAAATAACCAGGTCTTCAAAGATTTTCTAAACACAAAGAGATTTGGTGAGGTTTTTATATCTAATAATTTACGCAGCAACGGAGGATCAAATTATGCGTTGAGTTTGACTAAATGGTGTTTGTTCACTCCTGTTGACTTTAATGGGATCGGCCTCTAAAAACAGCTCCTTTCAACTGCCTTGAATAGTTAAAAGGTTGAATGGCCACCCTGCTACTTCTGATGACAACATCAGGTGGTAATTGGGGTTGACAGAGGTGGCAGGGAGTGTGCCAGTGTTTAGGAGTCATACTATCTGCCAAGGGTGTGGCCTGTGGTATTTCTACAGAACCCAGAGTGCTTGGAAATTGACTTCCACTTGAGGTACTTGGTGTTATTTTCTGTTGTTGATTATTTTAAGGCATTTATGTCTCTACAAAGCTGTGAAAAAAGACATGAGTACGAAGGACATGGAGAGAAACCAGGAGCATTGTGTAAAGCATCCGCGCAGCACACACAGGCGACACACCAGGCACCCTACAAAAAGGAGACCACACCAGTTTAAGTAAGAAAAATAGCATCTGTATTAGGCAACAGCTTAGCAGATGGTAACCACAGCGGTAACACAGCGCCAACCGGCACCCGGTATACATAAACAGTGGGGACTATGTACAGGGCAGCGCCAATCGGGCCGCTGCCAGAATCATTATAAGCACTTTAGCATAGGTCACATTAGTGCGATGCAGAAATTATTAGGCAGAACACCAACAGTATATGCCTTGGGGAAAAAGAACATCAGGCCTGAACCCATTACCATTAGGCATAACCTGATTAGCATTATAATATGACATTGGCATAATCACTGGAGCATAAACCCCATTGGCATGAAACATTAGCATAAAAGCAGTAGGCATAACATGTGGGTATAAGCATGAAGCCTCCTAACGTGGCATGAAAGCATTAAATATGCACAATAGGCATATAAACATTAGCTTAGGGCGTACGCATGTGAGCACAGAGGCATCATCATTATGAAAACATTAGGCATATAAACATTGGTATAGACCACACTTTACATAAGCATGCGAGCATTGAGGCCTCCTCAGCAGGAAGCTATCGTTGCCGGACATTAGGCTTCCCCTTAGGCCTAAATGCAACACCATCCGCATGGGCCTAACACATGAGGCGTTTCAGTAGGCAGAAAGACACATTAGGCATACAAATAGGCCTAAAGTATATCAACAACAGGGCATCACACCTAATACCAGCAGGGCGCACATGGTAATACCTAAAACAATCGCTCCCGTCGGTACAGGTTAGTGTCTGACGCCACTGCGCCTAGGGAGCCCCTCTCCTGGGACCCTCGAATGACCAGTGCCCCCAACCGTTGCAACTGCCCACTGTCCAGCGGGGCAGTTGTGGAAAAGGCAGTCACCAAGTTACTGGGCAGTACTGGGGCGTGGGAGTCCCTCTTCTGGGACTCTGAAATACAAGAAACTGCCCCAGACGCTGCAGCTGCCCGCTGTCAGACGGGGCAGCTATAAACCCAACCCAGGCACCACGGTGCCCTCAGAACAACCCAGGGGGGAGGCGGGCACCGACAACGTGCCCCGACACCACCCCCACCAAGGCAAGGCTGAGCCCCACTGGGACTCGACAAACAGAATGCCCACCGTTGCAGCTGCCCGCTATCAAGTGGGGCAGCTGGAGAAATCGCACCAGCGCAGGGGGCGGGCACCGACAATGTGCCCCGCTATCTTCCCCCAACCTCCAGAAGACCGAGCCCCTCACTCACCAGGGCTTGCAGGCAGATCGAGGCGCTGGCAGGCGGCCCCTCCTCCGGGGCTGCTGATGCGGCGACACGCTGGGCTCTCCTCACACGCGAGAGCCCCGCCTGGGCTCCGGCAGCCTTCTTCTCAGGCGGCAGCACTCGGGGCTCTCCTCTGCCTCCGGGGAGCCCCCACCACGGAGCGAAGTCTCCGTCGACTCTTGGGTGCTGGGCCAGCGCGGGGTAGGCTCCCGCCTGGCTTCTCTCCACACACGGGGCTCCCTCGTCACCACGGGAGCCCCGCCACACCACCGCTTGCTTCCGGCCTCCTCCTTCCGGCCGGCGGGCCACGCCCCCACCCAGGCGCGCTCCTGCCTGGCTTCCGGGTCGCTGCGAGCAGAGCAGCGGCCCGGGGTTTTCTCTGCGCCCGGGCTGCGGCGGTGATTTCTTTCTTGGCGGCAATACGCGGGGTGGGCTCCCGTTTTTAAATAAAACGCCAATATGGGGTAGGCTCCCGTTAAATTAACATAAAAACCACGGGATGGGCTCCTGCTGGTTTGAATAAGCCCAGAAGCGCCGCTGCAGACACCCACAATGCGGGGGCGAAATATATAGCGCTCACCAGGCGCTAGATAGCAGAGGGGCGCAGGAATAAAGGCAATAGCGCTCCTCTTCGGGAAATCAGCAATTAGTGCCCACGAGGCGCTAGGCAGGCAGGGACCTAGGACTGCAGCCCTCACAAGCCGAGCACAGTCACTTAAGATATAGCGCTCTCGCAGCCCAGCGCTGCAGGTGTCAGCTCCTCACCTCCTGGGCAGAGTTGCAGCGCTCACGAGGCGCTATAGTCCTCCCACATTCAGGGTCCCACAGGGAAAGGTCGCACCCACGCTCCTCCCCTCTTTGTGAGACGGACAGTCTCAGGATGGTGCTCACGAGGCGCTAGGGGCCAGGAGACAGGTAGTGCAGGGCGAGATCAGCGGCCAGCAGGGCGGCTCACCAGTCCTGAAGCAGCAGTTCCTAGGAACAGTCATCCTCCATTATGATTGCAATCCTGCCAACACAGCAGCCTCCACTCCAGCAGTGTCTCTTTGCTAGCCCAGGGGGACAACAGAGGGGTGTAGATGGGCACAGGGGCCAGCACACAGGCCCAATGTGGCGGTACCTCCTGGCAGAGTTCCCCCTCGGTCACTTCTCCTGCTCTGTCACTGAGCACATGGCAGCCCAGCCCCTCCTATATATCCGCCCCTCACCCCACCTACCAGAGAAAGCTGGCAACTTCTGGAAGGTTCCCTGGGGAACCGGTCTTAAACTGGTTTAGGGGGAGGTGTAGGGCACCCTGGCTGCCAGGTTTCCCTCCAAAAGCTGGGAGTGCTGGGAAACAACATCTAGACCGCCACTCAACTCAGTCAGGCGGCACAAGGGCAGGCAGGAATGGCGTCCATTTTAAAAGTGACAGTGACACCATTACACAGTATTACCCATTCACATTTGAACACAACATGTAAATACATAGGCCAGGGGGGAAAAGCGAAATATTTTGGGAAAATAAGGGCCAAGTCCAACAACTGTAAACACATCTTTGGTATGGGGAGGTACGAACTCAAGCTGTACAGCCTAAAACAAATAAAGCCAGCAAATGGCAAGCCAGAAAAGGTGAGTTACAAAACAAAAAGCCAATGGCAAGCAGTTGACAGAATACATTCCCAGGTCAACTTTCTGAAACTCCCCAAGATATCTTTCGCATACCACACAGCTGCACTGTCTGGTAGGTTGCGACCTAAAACTAGCCCATCTCCCCACCCTGAAACATTACCTGCCTTTAAAGCTCTTTAGCCTCCTCCTCCCTTTTAACATTTCACACCTTAACCTGTTTTTGTATAAGATTCTAAGTCTTACGCTTTGTTGTGCAATCTCCACTACCTACATTTTCCTCTGGACCCACTCTAGGCCCAGTCTGCCTTCTACTTCCTCTTCAGTTATATCTTTCCCAACATTCCTCTTCTCCTAATCTTCCCACCTCTCCTGCCTTATCTTGGGTTCTCTCTTTCTGCCTAACTCCAGCGACTACACTCTATGTGACCACACTCACAAAAATGCATGCCCCACCCTGTCTGCCTCCAAAAGAGCCCTGCAGCTTGTACTAGGGTGGTGGTGAACTCTGCATCGCGCTGAAAGGGATTCAGAGAATTCCTTCGCTCATGCTCTACTGATATGGAGATGTGGCGGAGCAGCGGCTGCTGACTCCCTCCATCGTTGTGTCCCGCCCTATTTTGTCCCACTCCCAAATAACTGGCCCGGCAAGGGACCTACCTTTCTCCTCATGGCCTGACTTATCAATACATTATTTATGTGGTTGCTGTAGAGTCTGTATGAAATGCAGGGTACAGTCTTTTCAATTGATTAATACAAGTTATGCGTTGAACTGCACATTGCCTAATATCAAGGTAATCAGAATTATCTATTCATAAAACAGTCATTCCAGGCAATGAGGGCATAAGACTCTGCCAGTGTGTCTCTTTGAGGCCTGCAGGCCACACGCCTCCCCACTGTCAAGTTCTCATAACAATAGCACAGCACGTTGTAACTGCACCAATATAGTCACAAGAGCTGTATCAATCCTACGTAACTATATGTACTCCCATTAGACATACACCACTTCCACCTCAAATAAGCAGGGCCACAACTCATCGACTGAATCCAGAACTTACTGAGCTCCCTTTGTATCTGTGAGAAAGAAAATGACAAGTAATACAGTACACAAAAAACTCACAGACTCACATGCACACAAGAGTCATGAGCCAAAGTCAACACGTTGCTGTGAAAGCAGGACTCGTAACTAGTGCAGTAATGTAGTAGGGGACCTTGAAACACCACACTGCTTTTTGCTGTTGTGACATGATTGGAGCAACCTACATGAGAAAAGCTTGTGCCACAATTAAAAAAAACAGATCAACATCTCATAGTCCTCCGTTTATTTAGGGCGATGGGACTGGCCCACTAGACTGGTGTCTCCGAACAGCCCAACTCTGCCCCATCTCAGTATGATATTCAGAGACTCTAACCTGGCAGATAACCCCCATAAACAGGGCCCCTGGATTTATGTTTTGCTAATTGAATTTGGTGAGCGCACGAATACCCAAAGGCGTCTTGGCGCTAGCTACCATATGCTGTTGAGACCAGGCGCGCCCATAGGGCTCAAAGGGCTTCAGACCCCCCCGTCCTGTGTGTCAGCCCGGGCTGAGACAGCTTCCCGGGCACAGACAGTTTTAGAACTTATCGCAGCCGCACCCGAGTACTTCACCGGTCTTTAATAGACCATGTAGGTGTTACCGAGGCTTTGTTGTTTTTTCATTTAGTCAGATAATAACAAATTTTTTCACCCTTTCATCTCCACTCTGCCTATTGCTGGAAGAATTAGCCCCCCCCCCCGAAATTTTCATTAGCCCCCCTGAAATTTGGCTCTAGTTGCGCCTCTGGTTGAGACCAAGGAACAGATTAAACAGAGTTAAATAACCAGGTCTTCAAAGATTTTCTAAACACAAGGAGACTTGGTGAGGTTTTTATATCTAATAATTTACGCAGCAACGGAGGATCAAATTATGCGTTGAGTTTGACTAAATAGTGTTTGTTCACTCCTGTTGACTTTAAAGGGATCAGCCTCTAAAAACAGCTCCTTTCAACTGCCTTGAATAGTTAAAAGGTTGAATGGCCACCCTGCTACTTCTGATGACATCATCAGGTGGTAATTGGGGTTGACAGAGGTGGCAGGGAGTGCGCCACTGTTTAGGGGGCATACTATCTGCCAAGGGTGTGGCTTCTGGTATTTCCACAGAACCCAGAGTGCTTGGAAATTGACTTCCACTTGAGGTACTTGGTGTTATTTTCTGTTGTTGATTATTTTAAGGCATTTACGTCTCTACAAAGCGGTGAAAAAAGACATGAGTACGAAGGACATGGAGAGAAGCAGCTTAGGGTATATTTCTCTAGCTTCTGCGCCTGGCTCACACTAGGCATGTTAAAATAGGCTCTGAGTGGATGGGGTTAGGGAAGGCAGAGCAGACAGGCGGGTAAGAGATAATAACTGACACATTATTTAAACCCTTGTCTTAGAGTGCTATTTTCAACTAACTTCCCCCCCTGCTGTACATCACGAAAAGGGTCAAAAAGAAGTAAAAAAAACATTGGAGCACCTCATTCATTGGTTTATGCCTTAGCACCCATCGAAGGTGAGAAATTGAGGGCACAGGAGGCTAATGAAGCCAGCATCACAATATATTCATGAGACCACAAGGCAAACGGTGCCTTCATTGCCCAAGCTCCCAGACACTCCCTCTCCAAGAAGTTCTGTTTTACCGGAAAGAGACAACCCGCTCACCCAGTGCACTTTAGCCCACAGCTATGTGTCAAGCAACAATCCGGAAACAACAGTCCTTCTTCAGTTTGTTCTCACTTCTGTCATTGGCTCAGCCTTGGCTTAGCTTGCTAGCTAGGGACTCTTTTATGGCTGCGTCAATCCACCGTTGATACTAGGTTGTAGTGGCCATACTGATGTCCATGCGGATTGCACACACAAAAAACAAGGGCTTGGGGGCAGATGTACGAGCGTTTTTTTGAGGTCGCAAACGGGAATTCGGCCCGTTTGCGACCGCAAATTTGGTCTTCCCAATGCACAAAGCATATTTTGCGAGTCGGTAATCTATTACCGACTCGCAAAATATGGTTTGCGACTCGCTATTAGGAAGGGGCGTGCCAAGGGCGTCCCTTCCTAATAGCGAGTCTGACAGCAATGTATGCGGTCGCAAAACACTCGCAGTTTACCACCTACTTCAAGTAGGTGGTAAACCACTCGCAAACGGGAAGGGATCCCCAGGGGACCCCTTCCCCTTTGTGAATGGGTGCGAAAATATTTTTTAAGAGCAGGCAGTGGTCCGACCACTGCCTGCCCTTAAAAAATGAAACTGAAAGGTTTCATTTTTCTTTTTTAAATGCATCCCGTTTTCCTTTAAGAAAACGGGCTGCATTTTTAAAAAAAACTGCTTTAAAAAGCAGTTACAGACATGGTGGTCTACTGACCCCAGCAGGCCACCATCCCTGTGAGTGCCAGCCATTCCCAATGGGTCGCAAATTGCGCTTGCCTCATGAATATTAATGAGGCATGCAATTTGCGACCCCATTGGGAAGCGCAAACAGTGTCTGAGACACTGTTGTACATTCAATTTTGCAAGTCGCAAATTGCGATTCGCAATTCGACGCAATTTGCGATTCGCAAAATTGAAGTACATCTGGCCCTATGTGACATAATCTGGTAATGGCAGTTTGCACCAATGTGCTATTTAGTGTCATTATCATCGCTCCTTTATGTAGCAGTCAATGCTATCGTTTGGCAGCAGAATCAGCCTTTGCATTTTGCCTCAGAGAGAAGCGATGACATAGCGGGAGTTCATTCCGCTACAGTATCTCGCTTTGGGTGCCACGTGCTGCCTCTCTTGCCTTCGGGTGAAGCTGATGGACCGTGATATCAGCTGTGGCAGACTTGCACCTCTGGCTTCCGGTGTACATTTCTGACGGGCAGTAATTTTAGGCCCACGAGTTAAGAATGGACGGGGTATCTTGGCAGGAACCTGACGAGCAGCTGGTACATTCAGGAGGCAGGCCCTCAGGTCAGTGCTGGGCTGCAGGCGCCCGCGGTGGACACCCGAGGCTGCCGGGGTGCAGCTCTCTCTTCACGTCACCCAGGCGATCAGTGTATCTTTCCGAGGTATGGAATGGGGACCACTGCTCATTGGGCACTTGTGCTCGACGCTAGTCCACGCAACTGTGCCACTAGCAACTCACAGCAGTAATAGCAGGCAGTCAAACTGGGTGTACCCTTCAACAACTGTCTTTACTACTGATCTACAGACTGGAGCCTTGATCCGATTGGGTGTATTTATTCAGTTACAACAGTTCTTGAGATGGTGGGTAGAATGTGCCAAGGGGTGCCATCTCGCTTTGCAACACACCAGACAGAACATAGGGAGATAAAACAATGTTTAAAGGCAAAAGTAATGGTACACAGCGCACTACACTAATTACAGTGCAACAGGTGTTAACATAATTCAAAAGTAATGGTACATGTCCAGTGTGTATTATGTACAGGGCAATGGGAGGTAACATAGCCCAGAAGAAATAAAACTATGTACAGGACAATAGGAGGTAACATAGTCCAGGGTAATAATACTATGTACAGGGCAATAGGAGGTAACATAGTCCAAGGTAATAATACTATGTGCAGGACAATATGACGTAACATAGCCCAGAAGTAATAATACTATGTGCAGGACAATAGGAGGTAACATAGTCCAAAAGTAATAATAATATGTGCAGGGCAATAGGACGTAACATAGTCCAGAAGTAATAATACTATGTACAGGGCAATAGGACGTAACATAGTCCAAAAGTAATAATACTATGTACAGGGCAATAGGAGGTAACATAGTCCAGGGTAATAGTACTATGTACAGAGCAACTGGAGTTAACATAATTCAAAAGTAATGGTACATGTCCAGTGTGTATTATGTACAGGGCAATGGGAGGTAACATAGCCCAGAAGAAATAAAACTATGTACAGGGCAATAGGAGGTAACATAGTCCAGGGTAATAATACTATGTGCAGGGCAATAGGAGTTAACATAATTCAAAAGTAATGGTACATAGCACGAGTACACTAATTACACTTCAAAAGGAGTTATCATAATTCAAAAGTAATGGTACATGGCCGGTGAGTATTATGTACAGGGCAATAGAACGTAACAAGGTCCAGAAGTAATAAAACTATGTACAGGGCAATAGGACGTAACATAGTCCAGAAGTCATAATACTATGTGCAGGGCAATAGGACGTAACATGGTCCAGAAGTAATAATACTATGTGCAGGACAATAGGAGGTAACATAGTCCAGAAGTAATAATACTATGTGCAGGACAATAGGACGTAACATAGTCCAGAAGTCATAATATTATGTGCAGGGCAATAGGACGTAACATAGTCCAGAAGTCATAATACTATGTGTAGGGCAATAGGACGTAACATAGTCCAGAAGTCATAATACTATGTGCAGGGCAATAGGACGTAACATAGTCCAAAAGTAATAATAATATGTGCAGGGCAATAGGACGTAACATAGTCCAGAAGTAATAATACTATGTACAGGGCAATAGGAGGTAACATAGTCCAGGGTAATAATACTATGTGCAGGGCAATAGGAGTTAACATAATTCAAAAGTAATGGTACATAGCACGAGTACACTAATTACACTGCAAAAGGAGTTATCATAATTCAAAAGTAATGGTACATGGACGGTGTGTATTATGTACAGGGCAATAGGACGTAACAAGGTCCAGAAGTAATAAAACTATGTACAGGGCAATAGGACGTAGCATAGTCCAGAAGTCATAATACTATGTGCAGGGCAATAGGACGTAACATGGTCCAGAAGTAATAATACTATGTGCAGGACAATAGGAGGTAACATAGTCCAAAAGTAATAATACTATGTACAGGGCAATAGGACGTAACATAGTCCAGAAGTAATAATACTATGTACAGGGCAATAGGACGTAACATAGTCCAAAAGTAATAATAATATGTGCAGGGCAATAGGACGTAACATAGTCCAGAAGTAATAATACTATGTACAGGGCAATATGACGTAACATAGCCCAGAAGTAATAATACTATGTACAGGGCAATAGGACGTAACATAGTCCAGAAGGAATAATACTATGTACAGGGCAATAGGACGTAACATAGTCCAGAAGTAATAATACTATGTGCAGGACAATATGACGTAACATAGCCCAGAAGTAATAATACTATGTGCAGGGCAATAGGACGTAACATAGTCCAGAAGTAATAATACTATGTACAGGGCAATAGGACGTAACATAGCCCAGAAGTAATAATACTATGTGCAGGGCAATAGGACCTAACATAGCCCAGAAGTAATAATACTATGTGCAGGGCAATAGGACGTAACATAGCCCAGAAGTAATAATACTATGTGCAGGGCAATAGGACGTTACATAGCCCAGAAGTAATAATACTATGTACAGGGCAATAGGACGTAACATAGCCCAGAAGTAATAATACTATGTACAGGGCAATAGGACGTAACATAATCCAGAAGTAATAATATTATGTGCAGGACAATAGGAGGTAACATAGTCCAGAAGTAATAATGCTATGTACAGGGCAATAGGAAGTAACATAGTCCAAAAGTAATAATAGTATATGTAGGGCAATAGGAAGTAACATAGCCCAGAAGTAATAATACTATGTACAGGGCAATAGTAGGTAACATAGCCCAGAGTAATTATACTATCTACAGGGCAATAGGGGGGTAACAGTCCAGACATAATAACACTATGTGCAGGGCAACATGGGGTAACATAGTCCAGTAGTAATAATACTATGTGCAGGGCAATAGGAGGTAACATAGTCCAAAAGTAATAATACTATGTACATGGCAATAGGACGTAACATAGCCCAAAAGTAATAATACTATGTACAGGGCAATAGGACATAACATAGTCCAGAAGTAATAATACTATGTACAGGGCAATAGGACGTAACATAGTCCAGAAGTAATAATACTATGTGCAGGACAATAGGAGGTAACATAGTCCAAAAGTAATAATAATATGTGCAGGGCAATAGGACGTAACATAGTCCGGAAGTAATAATACTATGTACAGGGCAATAGGAAGTAACTTAGTCCAAAAGTAATAATACTATATGTAGGGCAATAGGAAGTAACATAGCCCAGAAGTAATAATACTATGTACAGGGCAATAGTAGGTAACATAGCCCAGAGTAATTATACTATCTACAGGGCAATAGGGGGGTAACAGTCCAGACATAATAACACTATGTGCAGGGCCACATGGGGTAACCTAGTCCAGTAGTAATAATACTATGTACTGGGCAATAGGAGGTAACATAGTTCAGAAGTAATAATACTATGTGCAGGGCAATAGCAGGTAACAGTCCAGAAGTACTGGTACGCAGCAGACGTATACTATGTAGAGGGCAACAGGAGTTAACTTAGTCCAAAAGTAATGGTACTCAGATGTCTACTATTTACCACTCAACAAGAACTGACATTGTACAAAAGTGTTTAAAGACATACAGCTTGTAGACGTTACATGTTGTAGAGAAATAAGAAGGCTAAAACTAAAAATAAACTGACCGGAAGTGGACAAGCTACGAGTGGCCAAGTTTAGTAAGTAGATGTGACTTGAGACACCTCCTGAGGTGGTTGAGAGATGGCACGAGCTTAACGTAGGATGGAGAGCATTCCAGGGGCCTCGCCAGAGACTTGTTTGGTGCCTGTCTGCATATTACGCTACTGATAAGAAAACCTCAGAGTTAAAACAGCAAAGACTAAGTACCACAAACAGCATATCTTACTTTTCTTACATCCAGAGAAGTACGGCCGGTCGACCGGAGAAAATGGAAAAGTGTCCACTGGATCTGGGAAGTCTGTAAGCGTGCCATCTGCTTCACTATTAGCATTGCTTATAGTATTATGGTCAGGTGCATGTACAAGGTGCTTTTTGTTCTGGTCACTGTATTCATTCAGAAAATGTCTGCCTCCTAGAGTGCATGCATTCAAGATGGCCGTCACTTGTGTTTTGTGACCTCATCCTTTAAAAAGAGCACAATTAATGCCAGACTCCACACACTGCCTGGGTGGTGGTAAACTATATTTAGGGAGTTGCAAATTTTTGTTACACTTGGGTAGGTGGTGAAAATGGGACAAATTTCGTTCTTCTCTCCCAAGATTTTTGAAGTGGGCGCTAGACAACATGTTAGCTCTGTCTAAAACTCCTTAAATTAATAAATAGATACATAAATAAATAAATTCATTATTCCAGAGGTTATAGGCCTTGAGTACAAGTTCCGGGCAAATATTTTGAACTTGCTAACTAGTGCTTTTTGCTAGGCATGTATCAGGTGCACATTTTTGTACCTGAATCTGAGTTGCAAGCCCTGGAATGGGGACTTAAGACAACTTGATCATGATTTCACCCGGTTTGGGGTGCGCAAACCAGAATTGCGTGCAGTTTACACACAAGGGCCCAGATTTACAAAGAGTTGACGCGACAAATGGCATCAAGCAAAGTTGCTGCTCTGTGTTGTATGGATTGGAGAGAGCAGAACTGAGCCATAGCTACAAAGAAGTGGCACAGTTCTGCTGGCTTCTTGCGCTGGTGCACTCTCAGCAGCCATACGCCAACAAAGGCCCCCTTGCACCATAATGCAAGTGTGTCTGCGTTGTCCTGAGCATAGTTTTTGTGCAGGAAGGGGACCATTCCTGCTCAAAAACTATGACGAAAGGCAATTTCCTATTTGTATGTGTGCTGCACACATGAAAGAGGAAAACGAGGAGAAATGAAAATATTTCTTCTCGAACACCAGGCAAGCTCTTGATTTTTGGTGTGAATTCAAATCTGCAATTCTTTGTAGATATGAATTTTCATCAAAATCCATCAGTGAATGCACAGGAACGCCGAAGCACCACCTTGGAACGCTCTTGTGACGTAAGGCGAGGCAATGTGTTGCGCTACTCTTGGTTACAAACCAACTCAAATTGTCATTTGCATCGGTTCGTAAATAACCTGTATTTTGCGCCGGGCCTGTGTTAAAAAAGTAACACAAACCCAACACACAATCTTTGTAAATATGAGCCAAGATCTGCAGCGGGTTTTGCCTGATGGAAATTACAGCGGCCGACTCCATCAGGTGCAGTTTACACCAGAGTGTGATCATGTTTTGGGCGCAAATAGGAATTTGTCCCCTAAACCAGACTAGCCCAACGTTAGTAATCGGGTGCAAAATCATTCCCAATAGTGTGGCCTGTAGCAGGTGCTCACATTATTGGGATGTTTTTCAACCCTTCCTAACCTCAATTCTCGGAATATGGCTGCTAGGAAAGCCAACGTTTGGCCTCACATTTTATTCCCGGCTTTTCTCAGATGGGCCCTTCCCTCTGGTGTCTTCCCGGGCACACCTACAAGAACATTCATCCTAGAATTAAATGGTTGCTTGTCGTCAGCCGAGAAACAGATGCATCTTTCAGAATATGAATGATAAATGATATGGAAAGCCTTAGCAGCCAAAAAGCCGGTAATGGCGTCTCATAAATATTAAAGCGATATTAAAAATGAACGAAAACTGGTTTTGTGTTTTCTGCCAAGTGAGGAGAGCACTCTATGATTTAGAGCAGTGTCATGTGCTGTGTTAGCGCTCCTCTAAAAATTTCAACGAGAAGAACCCCTGTGCAACAACACAGTATTTCTTATTTAGATATTTTTCATTGGCCTGTTTCCTATGCAGTGCTTAGGCGCCCTTTTTCGGGCATTTTGAGCTAGGAAAATGTGAACCGGTAATGGAATTTTAAAAAAAGGTAACACAGTCATTTGTGCAAAGGAGGTTGTTCTTGAGCAGTTTAACTTTTGTGCTTCCCATATTCGTCTGTAGCTATCCAGGTTTTGTTCAGGCCGCGACTCGCCATACCGGGCACTGGGCATTTCCCCGGGAGGCTGGAAGGGTGGGGGTCGGTTTTGCAGTGATGGGGGCGGGTTTTGCAGTGGTGGGGGCCGGCTTTGCAGTGGTGCTGTAATATCAGCCCCCAGTAACAAAAGCAGTAGGCAAGCATTTCCAGCCCCCTGGAGGCCAGGCAGTTCTTCAGGGGCTGGTCCGAGAATATTGCCAGGGCTGGTTTGGGTTCCCAGTCCGGCCCTGGTTTTGTTACAAGTTCCCCTATCACCATTAGGTCTTGTGGCACTGAATCAGCAGGCGTGATTTTCTTGACAGTCAAGAGTGCCATTCTGTCTAAAATTTCAGATTCTTCCGGAAGTCAAACTAGATAGCAGAAGCTCTCAGATCAAGAGGCAGGATGACAAATTATATAATTTGCATCCACCCAGGCGGGTGTGTTGATTTCACAAATGTACCGCTAAATAAGCAGAATTTGATCTGACCGGCTGGAGAGGCACAATGGCTCTGACTTTTCTTCTATAACATGAGGGGATTCCCAAGTAAGTAGGAATTAGATTGTCTAATACAGATTACCGAGACTTGGGTGGATAGCAATTTTTTTCTCCTGGACTTTGTACGGAAAAGTCTTCTTCAGAGGTTAGAGATTTTGGCTGGAGACTGACAGTTTTCAATGTAGAGGAGTACTGAGGCTGAAGATTCATTGGGATTTTTCAGAGAGGAATCAATCAGTCTGATTTATAGCAGATCAAATGAATCCAGTGCTGAAGTCCAGATACTAGAATGTCATAGTTGATGGTGTTGAAAATCACCTGCATCAAACTCTATTGCGGCTAAACCTCACACAATTTGGGTTAGTTGTATAGAATGTTTTTTTAATTACGTATAATAATAGACATTGACACAATAAGTATAAAATGGCTTCTCGCTAGATCGGCCAAAAGAGATCTTGGCAGGAACCAATGTAAGGAAGAGCCCCCTTCCTTGGAGGCTTGGAAGAAGAGGCTTGATCCCTGCATGACCCTTGGGATACCTATATACAGAGCCAGAAAATATTCTTAGGATTAGGAGTTGGATGGACCGGTACCAATGTAGTGGAACCGCTCTTGACCTTTTGGAAGCCCCAGTACATGATCACACTGTATATGATTGGCACGATCAGATGTGTAGGGAGTATAAAATTTGGGTTTTCTCTTTACAGCATTGTGAATAATGCATTGTAGCCTGATATTGAATATTTTTATGTAAATCGGTATGCTAAATCAATTTGAACCTTGGTACTGGTTTTTTAAATTGATAAAATCAAAATAAAATTGAGTTATAAAAAGACGGTGGTTTTAGTATATAGCACAGAAAAAACAAAATGTAACTAAAAAAACTTTGTTGATGGTACATATGGTTTCCTCTGCTCATAGCACATTAACATATGTTTGCAACAACTCAGAAATTCCCATAAAAACTTCAGTTATACTGGCAACGGTGATAAAATAAAACCAAAAACTGCTGAGATCAGTTAGTTATGGTAAGCGCCCCCTACAGTAAAAACCATAACTCTGCCACTGTAATGGATGCCTATGGCCCCATACACGATGTGTCAGGTGACACCACAAATTACATTGATGATATCACTGGGAGCATTACATAGTACCTAGATATTACCTTACCAATGACTTAATTGATTACATCACTAGGAATACAATATCATATCATTTTTTGTTTAGATATGCACCGTTATTTAACAATTGTATGATGGTAAATCCTTTTATTTGTTAATATACATTTTGTGATGTCATGAGCACTGCATTTGGTGGATACGGTCTGGTTTTCATGGCTGCTGTGTGAGTTATGGGTAGTGGAGCTAACCATAACTGCCAATTCCAGGTATTATTTATGTAAACATAACTTCCCTTTAACTGTGTGTTTTTAAAAGAATGTATGGAGAGAATGAGCTACAGAGATGTGGAAAAAAGAAAGGAGGGCTTAGAAGAAACTAGAGGGAGAGTTAGGAAGTAGAGAAGGAAGACGGAGAAGGAGGATTCTCTGACAGAGAGAAGGGTGGGGAGAGACAAAGTGCAGAGTCACCAGAAGCTGCGAAAGGCTTGCTGTGGGATACAGTGCTCACCGCGCGCTCCATGCCAGATGCTGTAGGCAGTCACCACACACATCTGGACGGGCACACTGATATTTACTCTCGTGGCTGCTGGAGAGGCCGGGTTGCCGCCTTGTTTGCCACACAGCCATTCATTAGCTGCGCCGGCGCTGCAGCCATGTAATTTCACTGTTTGCACATGTGGAAATATCTTAAATGGGGGGGGGGGAGTTGGAGGGGGGCCCAGGCTCCCTTCCGAGCTCGAGCCTTTTCATGTGCAGCACAAGCCGTCGCAGGGCGTCAACTGAGGCACAACCACAGACAGCAACAACTGAGGCCTACACGCTGTGGGAAGCCAGGGAGACGGGCCTGACTTGCACCGCGCCATCTGCATCCGTCTAAAAATGGCGCATGAAAGCGCCCTCGCTTCACAGGCTGGTCTGGGGCCCTCAGAACACGACATGGCTTCCCACAAGTTTATTTTAATTAGAAAGCAAATTCGATGAAATTGTGGGCCTGCTTGACAGTGAAATCATATTCACGATTCATTCCCAAAGAGAAACACTGGCTGCCTTGGGAAGCCGATATTTTTCAAAATGGCTGGTTTCACTTAAAATACTAAATCGGGGTTCCCCGACTCACTCAACTATCTGCCGCCTGAGGAGGTGTCAGATGAGCAGAAGTAAATATATCTGGAAAAAGGAAGGTCTTTGCTTTAAAACAATGAGCACCATGCACCCGGCATGGAACAGCATTGCAGCTTCAACCACACAGTGCCAGATACTTCTGATCTTAATCTTTTTTATATTTGAATGCGTTTCTGTTTTTTCACTGTATGATTGGGTGCGATTCCCACCATTTGTTGTGCAAATCCAAATGGTGTAAAGCCGTCTGATGCCCTTAGCTTAGTTCTCAATAATACAGGAAAGTCCATTAAAAATAACCGCTGTTCAGAAATCCCACCAGAGAGAGCCAGTTCTGTCAATAACCGTGTCTACCTCCTAAGTAGGTGAGGAATGGTGGAGAGCGCAAAGATCATTTACAATACTCAGTACTTTAATTGTGTCCATTTACTTTCCAATACCACTGTCAGAGCCGAACTGGGAACCCAATGCGGCCCTGGCAAATTTTGTCAGACCAGTCCCCGTACAGTGGACAGTGAGTGCAGTTGTTGGTGAGCCTGACCCCTACAAGGAGGGTTTCGGGGGGCTTCTCCCCCAAGAAAATTTGGGCAAAAATGGCACATTCTACACCACAATATCTTCAATATAATTATAATTGTATTAGCTTTTAAAGCGCAGTAAATGATGGACTTATAGCGCACCAGGATATAACAATCTTCGTTGGGGCTCTTCTCTTCAATGATTCCCTCACTATCACCCTCCAGCAGTGCCTCCCATCTCTCCATAGCCTCTCTCACATGGATTTCATTTTTTATAGCACCTTTAATACCAGTATAGGGTGTTGGAGCACTTTACATCACACACAAATACAGAGACAGTGAATCATACATGTGTAAATCAGTTTATAGAAAATGTTACAAAGACAAAGGGAAATACAAGGTGTAGGATTCACATGTCACCCATACGGGTAGACATTTTTTAAGAGTGCTCGGTGTGGAGAAGCACAAACCCAAGATTCAGAATGTAACACAGTGGTAAGGGTTGGCTTCACTAACAAGAATTTATTTCTACCCAAACAAACCCCTTTTTAGCAACATTAGCAAGGATAATGAAAGACTTGAAAAGAATATAGAACTTTCTAACCTGTACCATGTAGTTTGCATGCAGCTCTTTGATGACACTTTAGCTCGCTGTGCTAGATTATGATTGTAATTTATGAAGTGCACACTAACAAAAGGGTCTTTGTGACAAAAGCAGTAACCCACTAAGCTATGCACGTAAAATACTGTTCTGCGATCTGCTTGGTACACATCCTTTGCAACAGGCATATTAACCCTCTTCTCTACCTTAGATGAGTCAAAACCTCCACTAGACAAAACTCCGATCTCTCTTCTGCAGGTACATTAATCACCAGAGTTATCTTGACACTTTTATAGTTGCCCGAAAACTACTGGATATACAAGGAGCTCCGCAGCCGGTGGTTTCAAAACTGCTGCAAAAACGCCCCTCATTAACAAAACTAGCCCCCCACCCTTCCAGCCTCCCGGGGAAACGCCTGATGCCCGGTACGGCCAGTCTGGCCTTGACCACTGTCCTATTGTCCTGATTGCCAATGGCTACTGCCTTTTTGCTGCACACTTGCAGTGGTGGGATGGGGGTCAACCAAGGCACCTACTGCAATATGGGTGCAGACATCAGAGGAGGAGTTGGATGGGTGAAGACATCGGAGGAGGAGTGGGACCTTAAGTCAGGAGTTGAGATGAGAGCTGCACCTGACATTGAGACTGTAGGAGACACAGGCAGTAAACATTTGGACTGCAGCGTGGAGGAGGTGGGAAATGGGAGCGCAGCAAGGAGTCAGCATGGAGTTAATGGAAACTGGGAGTGCAGCGACAAGGGAGCGGAAGTGGGGAATGCAGTAAGAAGGGCGTAGAAATTGAGAGTGCAGCAGAGAGGCAGTGGAAATTGGGATTGCGGCAAGGAGGGAGTGGAAATTGAGGGGCTTACTTACAAGCCCCTTGCGCCACCAGTGCGTCACTTTTAATATGGGAAAAAGTAACGTACTGGTGGTGCAAGTGGCTTGTAAATAAGTCCCTGAGAGTGCAGCAAGGGGGTAGTTTAAATTGCGAGTGCCGTATGGAGGAAGTGGAAATTGGGAGAACGGGAGAGTGTGGGTTCGTAGATCCAGAGTGTAGGAGATTGTCAGACCTGAAATTGAGAAGGCAGAGGCGAGCTGAGCCAGGAGTTATCAGTTCGTAAGAGAGGGACCTGAATACCGGGAGCACATAAAAGGTCACGACCATAAATCTCGAGGGCAAGAGACTGTAAACCCAGAGTATATGGGATGACTGGGTTGTTAATCAGGAGTGCAGGGACAGGGAGCTGTCATTAGGAGTGCAGTATGGACTGTCCAAGCATTGGGAAGGGCACGGTCATCAGTAAGAGGCGCAGAAGAGTTACAGCCCACATATTCAGAGCACAGGAGAAGATGAGACCATAAATCTGAAGGGTGGCACCATCGATCGGGATGGCAGGACCATGAATCAGGAGAAAAGAACAGAGCGGGAAAGAGTATGGGGGAGGATATAGGTCCAGAACCAGAAATCAGGAGCACAGATTGTTATTGTTAATGCTAAATTTTTATTATTAAGTGCAGTGCCACCTATGGTAAGGTGATGTAGAGTTGAACGAAAGCCTAGGCTGGCCAATCCAAATTTTAATCCTGCAGCGATTGTTTTTCCGAGAAGAGAGCCAGAGCTGATTTTCAATGAGACCAGGACAAAGTTCAACAGTGTAGAACCTTGGGCAGGAAAAAAATGGTCTCCATCTCAAGAGAGTCTGCATGTCTGTTCTTTCAGCAACATGATACGGAAAAAAGTTGAGTACGAGGTGAAGAATATGTCTCAAAAAGGTGTTTGAGAAACAGAGAAAGGCAGTTGTAATACATTTTGTGCTTCAGACTCAGCTTGGAAAATGAATCCTTTTACAAACTGACAGCCACTGAAGCGAATGTTGGAGCAAACTTATTATTTTTTCCTGCAACAAAGTATAGAAACCAAGGTTGTTCCGCTGCTTGGCAAGACAGGTTGATACAAAAGGGGATGATGGACGGAACGTTTGAGCCAATCAAACACTCACCCCCAGTCAACTGATCTGGGTTTAATCCATCATCATTCTTTAGCTCACTCCACCACCCCAGTTCAGACATGGCCATATGCAAATCAGTCTGACCTCTGTGCCTCATGGGAACAGTCCAGCACGAACTGCCAAGCCATGTCTTCCCTGGACCGGAAACAAGCATCCTAGGACCGGTTTCTGGCATTCCAGCCGTCATCAGCCAGGCTTGCTTGAATCCAGGGGCAAAGTGAGCAAGGGACCCACGTCTGGGCATACCCCCGCCAACTTAGGGCGAACAAAGCGATACAAAAGGGGATGATGGACGGAACGTTTGAGCCAATCAAACACTCACCCCCAGTCAACTGATCTGGGTTTAATCCATCATCATTCTTTAGCTCACTCCACCACCCCAGTTCAGACATGGCCATATGCAAATCAGTCTGACCCTGTGCCTCATGGGAACAGTCCAGCACGAACTGCCAAGCCATGTCTTCCCTGGACCGGAAACAAGCATCCTAGGACCGGTTTCTGGCATTCCAGCCGCCATCAGCCAGGCTTGCTTGAATCCAGTGGCAAAGTGAGCAAGGGACCCACGTCTGGGCATACCCCCGCCAACTTAGGGCGAACAAAGCGATACAAAAGGGGATGATGGACGGAACGTTTGAGCCAATCAAACACTCACCCCCAGTCAACTGATCTGGGTTTAATCCATCATCATTCTTTAGCTCACTCCACCACCCCAGTTCAGACATGGCCATATGCAAATCAGTCTGACCCTGTGCCTCATGGGAACAGTCCAGCACGAACTGCCAAGCCATGTCTTCCCTGGACCGGAAACAAGCATCCTAGGACCGGTTTCTGGCATTCCAGCCGTCATCAGCCAGGCTTGCTTGAATCCAGTGGCAAAGTGAGCAAGGGACCCACGTCTGGGCATACCCCCGCCAACTTAGGGCGAACAAAGCGATACAAAGGGGATGATGGACGGAACGTTTGAGCCAATCAAACACTCACCCCCAGTCAACTGATCTGGGTTTAATCCATCATCATTCTTTAGCTCACTCCACCACCCCAGTTCAGACATGGCCATATGCAAAATCAGTCTGACCCTGTGCCTCATGGGAACAGTCCAGCACGAACTGCCAAGCCATGTCTTCCCTGGACCGGAAACAAGCATCCTAGGACCGGTTTCTGGCATTCCAGCCGTCATCAGCCAGGCTTGCTTGAATCCAGTGGCAAAGTGAGCAAGGGACCCACGTCTGGGCATACCCCCGCCAACTTAGGGCGAACAAAGCGATACAAAAGGGGATGATGGACGGAACGTTTGAGCCAATCAAACACTCACCCCAGTCAACTGATCTGGGTTTAATCCATCATCATTCTTTAGCTCACTCCACCACCCCAGACGTGGGTCCCTTGCTCACTTTGCCACTGGATTCAAGCAAGCCTGGCTGATGACGGCTGAAATGCCAGAAGCCGGTCCTAGGATGCTTGTTTCCGGTCCAGGAAGACATGGCTTGGCAGTTCGGGCTGGACTGTTCCCATGAGGCACAGGGTCAGACTGATTTGCATATGGCCATGTCTGAACTGGGGTGGTGGAGTGAGCTAAAGAATGATGATGGATTAAACCCAGATCAGTTGACTGGGGGTGAGTGTTTGATTGGCTCAAACGTCCGTCCATCATCCCCTTTGTATCGCTTGGTCGCCCTGAGTTGGCGGGTATGCCCAGACGTGGGTCCCTGCTCACTTTGCCACTGGATTCAAGCAAGCCTGGCTGATGACGGCTGAAATGCCAGAAGCCGGTCCTAGGATGCTTGTTTCCGGTCCAGGGAAGACATGGCTTGGCAGTTCGGGCTGGACTGTTCCCATGAGGCACAGGGTCAGACTGATTTGCATATGGCCATGTCTGAACTGGGGTGGTGGAGTGAGCTAAAGAATGATGATGGATTAAACCCAGATCAGTTGACTGGGGTGAGTGTTTGATTGGCTCAAACGTTCCGTCCATCATCCCCTTTGTATCGCTTGGTCGCCCTAAGTTGGCGGGTATGCCCAGACGTGGGTCCCTTGCTCACTTTGCCACTGGATTCAAGCAAGCCTGGCTGATGACGGCTGAAATGCCAGAAACCGGTCCTAGGATGCTTGTTTCCGGTCCAGGGAAGACATGGCTTGGCAGTTCGGGCTGGACTGTTCCCATGAGGCACAGGGTCAGACTGATTTGCATATGGCCATGTCTGAACTGGGGTGGTGGAGTGAGCTAAAGAATGATGATGGATTAAACCCAGATCAGTTGACTGGGGGTGAGTGTTTGATTGGCTCAAACGTTCCGTCCATCATCCCCTTTGTATCGCTTGGTCGCCCTAAGTTGGCGGGGTATGCCCAGACGTGGGTCCCTTGCTCACTTTGCCACTGGATTCAAGCAAGCCTGGCTGATGGCGGCTGAAATGCCAGAAACCGGTCCTAGGATGCTTGTTTCGGTCCAGGGAAGACATGGCTTGGCAGTTCGGCTGGACTGTTCCCATGAGGCACAGGGTCAGACTGATTTGCATATGGCCATGTCTGAACTGGGTGGTGGAGTGAGCTAAAGAATGATGATGGATTAAACCCAGATCAGTTGACTGGGGGTGAGTGTTTGATTGGCTCAAACGTTCCGTCCATCATCCCCTTTGTATCGCTTGGTCGCCCTAAGTTGGCGGGGGTATGCCCAGACGTGGGTCCCTTGCTCACTTTGCCACTGGATTCAAGCAAGCCTGGCTGATGACGGCTGAAATGCCAGAAACCGGTCCTAGGATGCTTGTTTCCGGTCCAGGGAAGACATGGCTTGGCAGTTCGGGCTGGACTGTTCCCATGAGGCACAGGGTCAGGCTGATTTGCATATGGCCATGTCTGAACTGGGGTGGTGGAGTGAGCTAAAGAATGATGATGGATTAAACCCAGATCAGTTGACTGGGGGTGAGTGTTTGATTGGCTCAAACGTTCCGTCCATCATCCCCTTTTGTATCGCTTTGGTCGCCCTAAGTTGGCGGGGGTATGCCCAGACGTGGGTCCCTTGCTCACTTTGCCACTGGATTCAAGCAAGCCTGGCTGATGACGGCTGAAATGCCAGAAACCGGTCCTAGGATGCTTGTTTCCGGTCCAGGGAAGACATGGCTTGGCAGTTCGGGCTGGACTGTTCCCATGAGGCACAGGGTCAGGCTGATTTGCATATGGCCATGTCTGAACTGGGGTGGTGGAGTGAGCTAAAGAATGATGATGGATTAAACCCAGATCAGTTGACTGGGGGTGAGTGTTTGATTGGCTCAAACGTCTCCGTCCATCATCCCCTTTTGTATCGCTTTGGTCGCCCTAAGTTGGCGGGGGTATGCCCAGACGTGGGTCCCTTGCTCACTTTGCCACTGGATTCAAGCAAGCCTGGCTGATGACGGCTGAAATGCCAGAAACCGGTCCTAGGATGCTTGTTTCCGGTCCAGGGAAGACATGGCTTGGCAGTTCGGGCTGGACTGTTCCCATGAGGCACAGGGTCAGACTGATTTGCATATGGCCATGTCTGAACTGGGGTGGTGGAGTGAGCTAAAGAATGATGATGGATTAAACCCAGATCAGTTGACTGGGGGTGAGCGTTTGATTGGCTCAAACGTTCCGTTCATCATCCCCTTTTGTATCGCTTTGGCAAGACAGGTTGGCAAGAAAAGTTCCTAAGTGCCGGCATACTCTCTGACTGCTCAGCGCCATGCATATATGTTTGCACTATAGTGCACAGGGGTCTGCATGAGTCTAGCATAGATTCTGCACTGAAAGGCTACCCTTCTAGTATAAAATACTGTGCCTGAACTTACTTTTAAACATTTCCCACTTTCTATGTGTGCTGTAGAGTACAGCTCACATGCAAAATTAGAAAAGTTTGTTGAAAAGAAAATGTTTCTCCTGATTTGCGCCTGCCTCGAGGAAGCATATTATTTGCCTCCAGCTCTGTATACAAATGTTACTAGATAGGGCTTTGCATCAAATACCGTGGGTGGCTGCATGGCAATGCCCATGTTTCATGAAACGGAAGCCACCTTAAAGCAAAGTAGCTCAAATTGGTTATTTGCATCAACTCAGACAACTTTCCAGAGCACAAAAAGTTTTGCACTGGAAAGTAATACCCAGATCACCTCTTTGTTGTGGCTTGGTGAGATTGCACCAGCGAAAAGTGTTGATAAATACCCCCCAAAGTTTTTGTGACAGACTCTTGAAAGACATCGGTCCATAAAAGATTCTGGCTGCCGTGTTTGAATATATTGGAATCTATTAATGAAGTATTCTGGAAGCCCAGGCTAGAATCCCATTACAAAAGTCCTCCAGAGTTTGGACAAAGACATTAAATGATCAGGACGTTTTGAGGAAAGAACAAAAATGGTAGCATTTTGCTGATATGCTACAAGTGAAAAAAAAATCTTCTTGAAGCTGCAGCTACTTGAGGCTTTATGGACAGTTCTCTGTGGGAGTGTCCAGGTTACTCACTACTGGTAATGGCCTTTCTTTCATAGATGTAGGCCAGTGATCAGCCACCCAGCCACCGGGATTACTCAGAATCAAAAAGTGTCCAAATTCTTGATGTCAAGTGAAAAGGAATTTGTATTTATCCACCGTCAGACAGCCGCTAATACCACAGAGGTAATGGCAACTGAGTAACCTGGCTCAGGTTATATAGAAACTGTTAAAAAACTATAATGTCAGACGAATAGAAAAGATTGGACAATATTTGAAGATAAATAGAGATGCATTCCCTGTGGGACGCCTAAGCTCAACAGTTTTGGATGAGAAACTGGAAGTTTCCAGCAGTTTCATATGAGTGTGAGAAGAGAGAAAAGATTTGATCCAATCAAGAATGCAGCGACTGTTACCAGTTTCTTTCAACCAGGTAACCTTTGGTCAACGGTGCCAAAGACTACTGACAGGCCATATGGATTTAGGTTTCATACAGCAACATCACCAACCACCGCCCGAAGGCCTTCCAAAAAAGGCCAGCACCACTGTCTTGTTACTCAGCAAACTCATCCCCAGGTGGAACGCTAATTGGAAGAGGTCATGAACATCACTAAACTTCACAAACTGCAGCATATCCGCTCGTCAGAGCAGCTTCATTAGGAACGACGTAAGTGAATTGAGCCTGAAATTGCCTTTCTTGAATGATCTAATGAGACATGTTTTTCAGCAGGGTCTCATTTAGGCTAATATTAAGCTGTCAGAAGCCAAGACTGGTGATATAGAAATTTGTATCAGGTAAGGGCCAATTGTCTCCTGTGGACTACTCTACACAGTGATTCAAGAATCATGGTTCTCCATGGAAGGAAATGTATGAGCGTCAATAGTTTTGTAGATTTCACGTGGCACAATAGGAATCTTACAGATTATGATGGAGTCAGATTCTGTTTTAGAAACTCTGATCAAAATAGGTATAGTTCCCAGATTGACAGTGATTGATGATTTTATCTGACTTAGAATAATTTGCTCTTAATTTTTTGTTCCAAACTTGCAGAGTGGCTATTTTTCCTCTTTTCAGAAGCTCTGAGAGCTATTTGGAATTTAAGTGAGAGGTTTTGGCAACAGATTGTCTATTGGGAGCATTCTCATTAAAGGCTCATTGGATAGATTGTTAAGAAGGGATGATGAAACGGTGAATCAGATGCAGAGGCGAGGGTGGCAGTAATGGGACAGAAATTGAGGTTGCGTGAAGGTTCTCTGGAGCTACGGGGGTCTTATCCATGTAGTCTTCCTGCAGCCTACTGTCCATGCCAAGAATATCTGTGCAAAATTTCCAGTGTTGGTTTCTAGCCGCACTGAAAGCCTGAAATCAGTCCTCATGAAAGCATGCACAACAGTAATTGTTGTGGATTTTATATTGTCTATCAACATTGCAAGAATGAACTC
The DNA here is from genome assembly GCA_963921515.1 of Calotriton arnoldi. Taxonomy (NCBI): domain Eukaryota; kingdom Metazoa; phylum Chordata; class Amphibia; order Caudata; family Salamandridae; genus Calotriton; species Calotriton arnoldi. The sequence continues at coordinate 1,363,880 of CAWUFW010001528.1, read as the reverse complement.
AGTCGTTGTTCATGAGGCGTAATAATATTTGCACCTTATAGGCAATTTACTGTACTTAATATTATTTATACAGTAGCCTTTGATCACTAGTGATAACATCTGATGACAGACAAAGGCGCAGGTATAGGCAGTAACCTCTTCTGGTTCAATGTCTTTAGGAAGAGCTAAAGGTCAAATGTACAAAGCATTTTATCGGTCGCAAATGGGCGGATTCACAGAATTGGTCCGTTTACGACTGGAAACATGCTTTTTCAAATGTACAAAATGTGATTCGGTAACTTGTTACTGAATCGCATTCTGCATTTGTGATTCGGTATTTGGAAGGGGCATGTTGAGGGCGTCCCTTTCAAATACTGAACCAGTATGGTATGTATTACTGTTTTGCGAAAGAATTCTGGTCGCAGAACAGTAATATTTTACCACTAGTGTAAAACTAGTGGTAACACATTCCCCTTTGAGAAAGTAATTAATAATTATTTTTTAAGTGCAGGCGGTGGTCACATGGACCACCGCCTACTCTTAAAAAATGAACCTTCAAGGTTTCATTTTTCTTTTTAAATACATCCAGTTATCCTTTAAGGGAAACGGGCTGTGTTTAAAAAAAAAAAAAATGCTCTGCAGGCCACCATCTCTGTGATAGCTGTGATTCCTAATGGGTCGCAAACTGTGACCTATCTCATTAATATTCATGAGGTAGGTAAATTTACGATCTACAAGAAATCCCTAAATTAACCTCAATTAGTTTCAGACATTAGGAATAACGATTTTCTAATTGCGATTTGGAGAGACTCCCAATTAGGAAAATTGGTCTTCCTAATGTTTATACATCTGGCCTTAAGTGCTCCTTGAACCTCCGCACACTTTACATCATCCTCCTGTCTCACCTCCCCCTATCCTGGGTTCCGGGGTCTCTTCCTCTAACCAGTGCTTACAAACAAGGAGTCAAATGGGGCATAGCTTTCTAAAAAAACATCTGTTTTCTGTGATGTCGCCCTCTCCTGGGTCTCTCTGTAGTTCTCTTCATTACCTACCATTCAGTGCCCTAGCACCCTTTACTAAGCGTTTGTTCATGTTGCACAGATCTGCAGTGGCAACCCTGTATCTTCCGTCTCTCTGCTTGCTGACACTACAGCAAGGTTCCCAAAAATATACTTTCACCAAATATCGAAGCACTGGAGTTAGAATATTAAATTAGAATTATCCTGTCCTTGAATATTTGGGCATATTCCATGCTCTCCCACCCTCCTGCTGTTTTTTTAGGGGAAGCTTCAAAATACGCCTTCTAGGAGGTAGACTGGGGAGCTCCAAAAGTTAGAACATTGGCCCTTTCTGTTCTGCAGACGCTGAACTTGTTGGGAACGTTATTGAGTATTTACGGGTCGAAGATGTCTTTTGCATTTTTTTTTCAGTTTGTGTACACATGATCTTCTGGAGGTCCTTAAATAAAGCTGTTCTTTTTAGGTCTCGGCTATGGACCGCTTTAGTAGTTTATTGGTATGGCCTATTGTTCCCAATACATAACATATACTAAGAGTGGGCTTAGGGTCAGGCCCCTGTTCATGATTGCATGGCTTGTTGTCTAGCTCAGTTGTCAGCTCTTGAATCAATGGCTTTTCTCCCTGGTCTTCTGTTTGCCCTGCCAAGGAGCATTTCGGTCTGATTGGATAAGTTGCATCCTTCCACAGCATACTTTATTTCATTTGCTACTGGGCACCCCATTGGCATGCATGTGTTTCCTTGCGTTATCCCCCTACTTGTTCCATCCCATACTCTCTTTTAATTCCCTCCCTGCTTCCACCCTGCTTCACATCCTGCTACCTGTGTTGCATTCTTTTTTCATTTTCTTTCTTTCTTTCTAGACCACAGCAGCTGCAAAGTAGTGCTAGGCTGATCGCTTCCCTTTCTTAACTTTGCGTGTACTCGTTGTTCACTTTTCAAAACATTTTCATTTACTGTTTTAAAGTGGCCATCAACCATAGTATAACGCAGTGCTTTAAATGGGAAAAAATAAGTGCAGGTACTCATTAAAATAAGCTAGAGGTGTAGTGAGTGTGTGGGGCTAGGGGCGGGGCTAAGGGCAAGACTTGATAATACTTAACAACTTCTATAATAGTTGCAGCACATACCAAAACACATGAGAAATGTGTTTATATAAACAAAGCAGGTTAACTCATTACACAAAATGGAAAACAAATGCAATAATATGTTAATTTCCTTTTTTTGCAATAGATGCACCTTCTGAATGTCATACTGTTAATTCCTGTTGTTTGGCACAATACTATATATTTTTGAGCACGTGAGTAGGAAGAAACTAAAAATACCCCCAGTTCGAACCAAAGCTCTTATGGCACCAAGCAAATGAAGCAACTCATCACAACCCTCCCCAGAAGAGATCTCTTGTCTCCTCCATCGATCTAACCATTCATCCTTTCATCCTACCATTTACCTGCTGATGTCCACCATTTAACCTTTACATTCTGTCGTCTAATCTGTCTTTCATCCATCATTCAGTTTTTCACCATTTCGTCTGTCCACCCTTCATATCCAAACCTATCCATCCATCTCCAACCCTATCCATTCATCCTTTCACTCATCCATCTCTTTATCCACCCTTTCACTCATCCATCAATCCTTTTGCTCATCTATCCATCAACCCTTTCACTCCTTCATTCCATCCACCCTTTCATTCCATCCACCCTTTCACTTAATCCCTCCTTCCACTCATCCATCGTCCACCCTTTCATCCATCCTTCCTCCGTCATTCATCCATCCAATCTTTCACTTATCCACCCATCATCCGCCCTTTCATCCAATCATCCACCCTCTTTCACCCATCCATCCATTCTTTCACTCATCTATTCATCCATCCATCTATACATCCACCCTTTCACTCACCCATCCATCCACACTTTCACTCACTCACCCACCAACCCTTTTACGTTACTTATGAACCTTTGTCGCCGAGCAGACATGTACACACAAAGTGCCACCCATTTTCTTTAAAATGCCTCCACTGAGTGTCTTGATTCTCTCTCTCTTTCTCTCGCTTTTTTCTTACAAAAAATTCTCTTTCTCTCGCTTTTTTCTTACAATAAACAGGCATAAACATGCAGGCAAACACACAAACATAAGCAGACACACAAAAGATTTGGGTATGATAAAAGCCATTTTATACTCTTCACATACCATGGCTTTTTTAATTACCACTGCCAGGGGACTGCCATCATTCCTGTGTTTGCACAAATGCACACAATAGTGTGAATGTGATTGACAGCACAGGGCCTGAATGGACACTGCTCTGTCAAGCACAGCGTGATGGTGAGCACCCGGACATTATTCAAATGAGGTCTGCTGAATAGCTCAGCTGGGGCTCAGATCGTGGGCTACAGAAGCGGCGCCAGAGACGCGTTCCACCCTGCTCACCGGCACTCACAGCTAATGCGCCTAACTTTTCATGAGTACCGGTACTCTCCTCTGCAGTGGAGAAGTGCCGGTACTCAGAGTGATAAATCTAAGAAGTGCCGGTACTCAGTACCGTTGAGTACCGGCCCATTTAAAGCACTGGTATAACGGTAAAGAGAAAATGGCCACCATTCGTCACGACGCAAGTGCACGTACGCATGTTCAGAAGTCATGGCAAACCGCTTGGAATGGGTTTTCTTAAATAGAAAACCCATTTTAAGACTGACGGCTATGCATGGACATGCACCTTGATGCACGCGTTGGCAAAAAAACATTGACAAAGCCAGTATCTTGAACTTTTAGAGCTGCGACCTATTGGCTTTGTCAATGCTTGTTTTATGTGTTGACCCCAGCTCCCTTCACACCCTACCCCACAGCCTATCAAAAAGCACTCTTTTTCATTTTGGCGCCATAATCAAAAACACTCCATTCCCAAAAGGGAAATTGTGTACAGTACGTGCAATTTGGGCGCATCTCGGCCACAGGCTTTCTCACCTGCCACTTTACAAACTGACAGGGTGGAAAAACGTCCGAGTCTACTAGTGAAGCAGGGAGCAGGCGACACGCCAGCTTGCAGCCCCCGGCAAAGAAATTAACATTTAATTGCATTAGTGCAGACAGAAATTGCAGTGGCTTCCTTAGTTTTCCTGTTTGTTTGTGAACGGACAGATTTAGGCGCCCTTTTGGTTTGGGGCTTTCCCTATTCACAAGTGCTACCACAGGGAAACGTCACTGGAGGTGGGATAATAAAGTGACCCGCCACAGAGCATACATTGGGCCATATTACATAAAGCGCTAATTTTAGACTGAGTCTCTGCTACAGTTTTGGGCTGGTTGGTGTCGTAAGTAGTTGAATAGCATGAGCAGCGCTGTTTTACCACCTTAGATAGTGATAAATGGCTGCTTGCCATGGCAACATTTGTTGAGGTATCAAAGTAAACAGAAAATAACATAATAAAATAAACAAAGCAACATGAAAACACTTTTAAAATATAAATGGGTACAGCACAACCAGTCGAAATATGTGACACTACTACTGCAGTACAAAACTGCAAAATTACATTGCTGAAATGCAGCCTAAAAACAACAGAACACATCACCACCGCCACAAAGTACCACACAACAAATATGCACAAATATACATGTCACACATTACCACCTCTAGAATCCTGTTTTCATAATACAGTTGGTAAAATATGTTTGGAGCAAGCACTGCCTTAATTTTAACACCAAGGTCGTGACATAGTGTCAGTCAAAAGTGTGTGTATTGTGTCAACTGTAGGAGCTGGCCCTAAAAAGCTTAGAAAGTGTGTTAACGCGAAAACACTAAAGAGCTCCACGCATTGTGAAATCGTGCAGACATACGCAGACTGTCAGTGAAATTGCAGCCTTTGCGTGCATACAATTACTGGTAATGACAATGGTGTTATTAGTGATACAATTTGTGATGTCACTTTGGAGGTCATAAGCATTTGGGGTGTCATACCTGTGTAGCTAATGATGGCTGGGTAATGTCAGTGTTTTAATTTTTGAATAGTGACTGTAATATCTCTTCAAGGGAAGTTTTGTAAGTTTTAAGACTTATGTACATTTATGAACTAAAATATAGGTATATGGAAATACATTTAAAAAGAAAGAGAACATATCAGGTATACGTATTGTTGTCCAAAATGATAAGTTGTATGTAAAAGTTGTCTGAACCCTAATATAGCATTATATGACAGTATATGTTAACCATTACATATTTGTATGTGACATACACTGATAGACTTCCGATTGAAATATGTAATTCATCTGTTGTTGAGGCAGTGCTTAATGTGAGCCGGTGGTTTCCGGTGCTCGGCACTGGCACTTAATTGTCAATACCAGTGCTTGTGACAATCTTCCACAAGGTGGCGCTGTCTGGTTAATTTGGGGATTACCACATCAACAGTTAATTATTAACTCAGCATACATTAAAAAGGACTATTGCCTACCGCCCAAGCCATTCATATAGCTTTGCTGGCCTGAAATAGTCTGAACTGTCACACTTGTAGTAGTGTGATGGTTAGCAGTTGTGTTGTTACTATCATTGGCAGCGTTGGTAGGGGCAATGTGTGGTGCAAGCTGGAGTGGCCTCTTGACGAGAACCCTGGCACTTATTTTTTTTTTTTTTTACAAATTAAGCACTGTGTTGAGGGACCAACGGCAATTGTTTCAAACCCTTAATTAATTAATAATATGTAATAACTGATTTATTTACCATATTTTCTGTAGCCACTTGAGTGTTACACAACAGCTTTTTTAGATTCGGCTTTATGAATGCTGTGAGGCTGCAGTTCTATGCCGAAACCTAATGGAGGTAACACAGGCTCTGAAGCAAGAAGTGGATTTTCTGGCTTTGTGATTTTTTTGAGCAGCTGGTTTCGCGCTATAGGAATGGTTTGTTGCCTGTTCTCTGGGCGCTTTCTACTACTTTGTACTGGTTTGCTGCTGCTAGACTAGAAATCCGGTATTCACACAGATCATTTGTGTTAAGCACAGCATTACCTGATGGCGACACGGTTCAGTGAGTCTGACCTTTTTCACATTCCATTACAGTGATTTAGTGTACAAGACCCTTTTGTGTCTGGATTGAAATATAACGAGTGCAGGAAATGTTTCAGAGGAGCAGAGTAAATGAAAATGGCCGAAAATGTTACTCGAAATACGGTTTTTTCAAGCATGCTGAATACTGAAAACTCTTTGAAGCCTTTATAGAAGCCAAACATAAAGTTGCTAAAGTGTCATAAGGAGGAAGCATACTTTTAGTCTGGGTTTCATGAGCCCCTGAATCCTACCGTGGAATTGCTCAATCAGCTCCCAGTAACCTGAATGCCTCCAATCTCGCCTGCCTTCTTAAGCTTCTCGGAGGAAGAAAAATCTGTTTTGTCGTTCATTCTAGTTTTCAGCTTAAAGACAAGACACACTTGAGTGGTTGTTTTTATCTATAAATCAAAACATATATGTAAAATAAACTTGCTAAAATACAGAAAGTGACGTGGTCATGGCACAGAGGCTGTGTGCATCAAGTTTGCAATTTTGCTTCTGTTCTCATTCTCAGCTGGAATTTAGTCTTACAATCGCCTTGCCCTGATCTGTAGAGAATCTAATATGCGTAGAGTTAAGGACAGTGGGTAGTTCATCATTGGCAATTTTGTCTCGGTGGTAAATTTGCAACATTTTAGTGTTCCAGGCTCTGGTTCTCAATGTACATTACCTAAGAGTATCTAACGTCTGTCAATCTCAGGTGCCCACGTTAGTCATGCCCTCTTAGTCATATTTCTGTGTACGAAGATAATCAATTTGCCTTTCCTGCTCTCTCATCTGTCAGCACAAAATGGAGTGCTGGCATGGTCATGAATCTATCTGACGGCTAACAGAAGCAGACCTGCATAGTGTTACTGTTGATTTCAGTCTCCGCTGATTGCAAGCTTATCTAAACTTCATACGTCTTCATCACGAAAATTGGCAGGATCACTGCTGGAAATGGTGCCAGAGCCCCAAGTGTAAGGACGAAGAGGTTGACATCTTGCATCTGACATGGCATTAGCAATGTCTCGAGGGTCAAAGCGTCTTGTCGGGTGGTTCACCAAGTGCTGAATTAGCTCATATAAAGAACTTTAGCCATCCCTGGCAAGTTCAGTACAGTTTCAGATTTGTTATGTTTGTCCTTGCCTTGTCGAATTGCTTTCTGTATGTCTTTCCTTTTCTCCACCTACCAAGTTATTGGTCAAGGAGAATCCAAAAATAAAATGTGGCGTTTCCCCCAGAAATCAGAGGAAAATATTATTACCACTCACTTTAAAATAATGCTTTAAATATTTTGTAACGACATCGAGGAGGTGGTGCGTGACTTCTCTCACGCTAACAGAACTCAGTTCAGTTCAAATAAGTTTATTCGGTCTAGTTAGACCATAAAAGGATAAAAGCAATCACAAGACATATATAAAAACACATCAGTATACTGTGATCCAATAATAAATAATCATTAAAAAACAGAAAACATGCAGACAAATAAAAAAACTCCATAAAACATCGCATAAGAACGGTGGCCTTCTGCTTTATGGCACGTTCAATGTATACATCCGCAAGAATACAGATCTTAATGGTGAGCAAAGTTTGCAGATAAGTGAAAGCCGCTCTACAGTAGCGAATGTTTGCCTCCCTAAGGATGGGCAATAAATAAAGTTTCCTCAACAGCAAGTAAAATTTACAAAAAAACATAAAATGTAAAGTAATTTGTGGTGATTGATCATCACAGGGACACAGAGGTAGGTGGGAAAAATAGGAACCTTGTGACGGAAAAGCAGCCAAAAAGTGCACAGTGCATAACCTGAATCTTACTAGTAAAAATGTATGGTGTTTATTGCCCACCCACATTAAATATGGCGCGGGACTGAGCGCTCTAACACATCCCCATAAAAGCCTGGACCGTTGGCTTATCTACAGCCCTCCGCATTCTGCCCTCCAGACATCCCTCTAGAAATGAGTTCTTCATGGTAATAATAGAGCTGGCTGACGCACTACTGGGAGAGGTACACAAATCCTCCTGCCCCAATAGAACTCATGTACGTATGGTCGATTTCGGAATATTCTTGCTCACTAAGCAGGATATGCTTAATGGTCTTGTGAATTTAATTCAGTTTTCACTCGATCTTGCTAATTTAAATCTGCATCCTCAACTGTAACATATTCATTTGCACACATTGTTTTAGGCTGGAAGTGAACACTAGTTAAAAACCTGAGATCTTTAAATCTGCTCATCAATCTTTCCCAACTGATCTGACCATCCCCAATCAGCACATTATTATGAAAGGCTTATGGATGTAGTACTTTGAGCTCATCAATACACTGCTCACTTAATGAAGTACGTGATCAAAACGTACTTCAAAACCTCATAATGCTCGAACGCCATCTCTGTCTGCACCGCTGTCCATAAGTTTCAGTGCTTCAAAACCACCTGGATTTGTATTAAGCCTCTTCTTTATCTCTAAGTTTACATTTTATTTATAGACCTAAAAATAAGCTTGCATCGTGTGATGAGGATTTTGCTACATTTAAAAAGGCATTTCACTGGTGTTCAGCTCCGATTCTGGTTTCAATAATTTCTCTCAAGGATATAGCCAGAAATGTCCTCCTGTCCTTCAGTCATATCCTGAACAGCACAGGGCAAGCAAGCGAAGATTTGGGAGGTGGGCGTTAGGTTAAAAAAAACTTTAAAAAGAGGGGCAATGCGTTTACTTTAGAGTATAGTATTGGACAAAGTTACTGAAAAAAATTTCAGATTTATAGAACCTCATGTAATAAAGACTGGCTTTCTCCAGGGGTTTAGTTGTGGTGCGTAGAACAGAGAGTTCCCCATAACATTTTTGAGATCATGGTTCCAAGGTGTGAATTTTTTAACACAAGTTTCAATTATGTAGACAGAAAAAGTAATAAGCTTTATCTGCAGTTTTCAAGGGGTACTCATGAAATATTGCAATACATTAATGGTTTGTCAGACTAGGCCGATCCTCCCCAGGGTTATTGGAGCTTTCATCCCCTAAGGAAAATTGGTAAAAATTGCGCAAAACAAGAGCATTTCTTTCATCCAATTTACTTATAAATTGATTTTAAAAAGGCTATAGGACTTACAGGTAGTTTGAATTATCAAGGGATACAATTTGACATTTTCAAGATGTATGCATTATCTTTATTATTACAGCTATACTTCTGATCTTTACCTTCCAAACTAGATTTCAATTATATGCTCTGACTTAGAAGTACTTGGAGGAGCAGTGTGGAGAAATGATAATATCATAAAAAGTTAATCATTCTAGACTAAGAGATGCACCAATATAAAGTATGAAAGATTTGCTGCACTAGGCCTGCTGTCTTCCTTTCAAATACACAATAGATAATGAATCATCATATAGTGTGGATTTCAATCAAACTTGAAAAGTATTGATTGATAGTTTGAATATGGTAGAAGAGCTACACAGGTGCAAGATCTCTGACATCCTGTGCCATTTGTGCTTAAATATACTATACTTTCTAGTCTCTACGAGATGCCTGAGTAAGTGGTCAGATGAGGACATACACATGGTGGGGATGTTATTCGCGGACAACATGCTGATGGACCATGACACCTTTGTCAGGATGCAAGGGGTCCCCAACACACACTATATCCTCCATGCTAGTATTAGCAGATATGTGAGACGTAACTGGTCGCCGGAGGGTACAGAGCCCAAGACACATGAACTAGTGCACATGCTGTACTTAATGGGAATTGGGGGACATTTGACTAGATGGATACATAGAAGTATCTGTACTCATGCGGCTATCCCGCTCCTGGAGCTAAGGAATAAATCAACAAGAGATATTGGGCGTGAACTATCGGATAAGGAATGGGAACGAGTGATAGAACACCCCAAAAAAGTGTCCCGGAACCCTAAGTTTAAGATGATACAGCTAATGCTGGTACACAGCGCATACCTGACACCTCACACACTGAGCAAAATGTTCCTGGGCGCTGCAGATACATGCCCCAGATGTCATACACAGTCTGCTGACTTATTACACATGCTATGGGCATGTCCACGACTAAGACCCTTCTGGGCGACTGTAGAAGTTGCGCCCGGACTAGGGGGAGAGTCCATAGAATAGGGCGCGCAAACTAGATTTGCCAATCTGATATTAATATTGGCGAAACGCTCAATCACAATGAGATGGAAATCTACCAAGCCTCCAGCGGCATTGTTATGGTATGAAGAGGTGGTTTGTTGGGGGAGGGCCGAAAGCATGCCAATTAGAAGAGAAGAAAACAGAGGTTTGAGGAAGAATCCGATTTCCTTAGAGTGGGATGCTCTACTAGAGTTGTTTGTTGCTGCTGAACCTTCATTGCATTGAAAACTAAGCAATATGAAAGCCTCTTAATTATGTCAAGTACCTAATAGGCACAGACCCAGCAGGAACCCCTATAGGACTACAACAAGGGAAATGGTTGGTGGAGTACTTGTTACAATGAAACAGCTGTGTATGACCTAATATCTATAAGTAGTGATTACTATGAAGTGAGTCGGGAAAGGGTGGGGGAGGGTTAGTAAGTTAGTTATTAGACACAGGGAGTGGGGAGGGTTGTTTATTGACTGGAATTTCCCGATTGTATGTACAGTGTCGTTAACTGCTGAAGCTAACTGGATGTAAAATTTCAATGTTAACACTGTGTACGTAGGGACCACGGCATGTTGGTATTTGCCTTAAATTTCAATAAAATATGTTTTAAAAAAATATATATATATACTATACTTTCACAAAGGCATTGCCTTAATAGTGGAAGATGGGGCAGGGAATTCGACCTTTGCCTTTAAACGCCCTCTGATGACTGCACACTCCCACAAGGTCTGCTGGATTTTCACCTGATTTGGCTCTTACCACTCACACACCTGTCTGGTTTACTTTTTATAATCTAAATTGCTCAAAGGCTGACTGATTGCGTGACTTGAGCTGTGGACACTTATAATGAGTTACCTATCTCATTGAGCTGACCTCCTTCATGCAGGAATGTCAGGGTTGCTGGGTACTACAAGCGAACCGAGCCCCTGGGAAAGTCCTAGCTGAAGTGTGAGAGGTTAGGCTGGAAGATCAAACTGTGTTTGTTAAATACAGTGGGACTCATTATGATGTCGGTCGGATCTCAAACGACAGGCCATCGGTTGCGGTCCGACCGACATCTGGTGCCACAGTCCGACTGCCGCATTATGATGTGCGGCGGTCGGGCGCAGTGGATGGAGGGACCGACCGACGCTTCCGATTGGCTCAAGGAGCCCGTCCGACTGTCGGTCGGAATCTAATACCCTACAATAGGGCGGGGCCTGCTCAGACACTGCTGTAGGGATCACGATGTCCCTTTCAGACAGCATTTCAATGTCATCTGACCGACATTGAAAGGCTGTCGGAAACGGAATTTGAGGGCCCCTAGCAGAGCCCCCATCCCTCCGCTATGAGGCCTGGTGGGCACCTATGGTGCCCCCCCCCAAAATCCATACCCTGTGTGCATGGATGTTTGCAAACATCAATTTTTCCAATGCGGCTTGTGCTGCCTGCTGCCCTTTTCCGGCCGCAGCACAAGCTGCAATGGAAAAATGGATGTTTCCGAACGCCTCGTGGGCTGTCGCATCCTAATTTGTTGGATGGAACCGCCGACTACTAGTCAGTCGGTTTCCATTCCGAGACGATGCCGGTCAGACACGCATCCGACCAGCATCGTAATCGGGGCCAGTGTGTTTACCCTGAAACATGAATATAATTGTGGTCCAAATTCCATCCAAGGAGAGCATCCATCACTTTAAACAATATTACTCCTAAAAAAGACAACTGTCAGTCAAGTGTAGAGAACCTTTTTTATGTTTGTAATTTTCAGTTGCAGATGCCCCATAGTAGGAGGCAGTATCATGACTGAAACACTTGTTTTCTGGCAGTTTGTGTAACACGTTTTGCCCCTTAGTGTTTAAGAAGGCTTTGAGGGGCTGGCTTTCTACAGAACGAAATATCTGAGCAGGGAGAATGAAGTGAACCTAACCAGGTAATCATTTACCACTGAAAACGACTAGATCACCTGGACTGAGTGTGAGGGATCTCTTACAGGAAGTCATAAGCGTAGGAGGTTATTTATTTCTTTTGATTGTACTCTTGGTAATTGTGGTCCATCTGACTTATGTAGTTTTCCCCAGGTTTACACCGTTGCTGTTCATTGCGAAGACACTGGCGAAAAATCACCCTGCCCCTCTTCTCAAAGCATTTTAGCTTAGACTTTTTAGGGACAGAAACCAATATACATCAGGCGGCACTAGACCTTGACAAAGCCATCCTGGCTGCGCTAGACAAAATTGCTCCCCTCACCCAGGTCAAAATCAAGCCCAGGTCTGCTCCCTGGTTCACAGACCAACTAAAAACTACAAAACTTCTGTGTAGGACTGCGGAGCGCAAATGGCGCAAAAGCAAAAGTACGGCTGACCGTGAAACATATAAAAATATCCATCATGGCTACATGACTGACAAAAAATTGGCAAAAAAACTTTTTCTCCTAAATAGGATAAACCTGGCAGAACACTCAAGCAAAGAACTCTATCAAATTCTGAAAGAATTCACAGCTCCCACCAACCAGCCATCAATACCTGACTCCCAAACCTGGACCGACTCTCTCTCCGAATATTTCGAAGAAAAAATCATGGCCATTCATCGGTCCTTCCCTCCACCACACAACACTAATTCTGAAGATGTGCCCAGCATGTCCACCGACCCCTCCCACATCCTGGACGAATTCACCAAACTTGACACAAAAGCAGTCTCCACTGCCATGTTGAGGATAAAATCAGGTTCCCCCACTGATATGGTACCGCCTAAAATCCTTCCCACGATCGCCCCGGTATTATTGGAAAGTCTCACAGAGCTATTCAATAAATCAGTCTTGGAGGCGGACTTTCCAAAATGCTGGAAGGCAGCAAGGGTAAGACCGATCTTAAAAAAAAACACTGCCGACCCAATGCTGCTCCCCAACTACCACCCAATGTCTTTGCTTCCCTACTTCGGGAAAATACTAGAATCTCTGATCAACCAGCAGCTCGTCAACCATCTGGAGAGTCAGGGACTGCTCGACCCCTCCCAATCGGGCTTTAGGGCGGCTCACAGAACTGAGACTGCACTGGTCGAGGTAACAGACAACATCAGGCTGGCCTTGGACAAACATCAGTCAGCCATCCTCGTCCTGCTTGATCTGTCCGCAGCCTTTGACACCATCTCCCACAGCATTTTAGAACACCGGCTCTGGGAGATAGGTGTCAGAGGCATTGCCCTCGAGTGGTTTAAGAGCTACCTAGCCAACCGAGTGACAACAGTACAGATCGGCAACAACCTCTCACGTGAGAGACCAGTCAAGATGGGAGTGCCACAGGGCTCCATTTTGAGCCCGACCCTATTCAATCTGTACATGACGCCACTGGCCAAGGTGATCAGATCCTACGGATTTGATGTCATATCCTACGCAGATGACAAACAGATTCTGGTCACTATCGGCCCAGATCCTACCGAAACACAGCTACGCTTCAATAAATGCCTATCCCACATTGACAGGTGGATGAGCTCCAATCACTTACAACTAAACGGAGCCAAGTCTGAGGTCATGCTCTTCGGCAAAGCACAGGAGCACTGGTCCACCGACTGGTGGCCATCCCACCTTGGCCTCTGCCCCACCCCCAAACTGACGGTGCGGAACCTAGGTTTCCACATGGACAACCAATTGTCCATGAAGAACCAGATCAACCATATCATCGGCACGTGTTTTGGAGTAATGCGTAGCCTACGGAAGGTCTTCAAGTGGATACCAACGGAGGCCAGGAAACCATTAGTCCAAGGGCTGATAATAAACCGAATGGACTACGGAAACTCCCTACTGTTTTCAATCAACGAAAACCTCCTGGACAGACTATAGATCTTGCAGAACACTGCGGCAAGGCTGGTCCTGGATCTTCCTCCCAGATCCCCCTCCGCACCCTGCTTAAGATCTCTTCACTGGCTACCAGTCAGAAAACGAATCCTTTTCAAGGTCCTCTGTCTAATCCACAAACAATTGTATGGAAAAGGCCCGAGATACTGGACCAAGAAATTATGTTGGTACCAACCACGCAGGGTGCTCAGATCCAGCAACCAATTTCTGCTCACCCCTCTCAAGATACATACTGCCAGAAAAGGAGGCCGATCTTTCTCCTTTCTCGCCCCATCATCCTGGAACAAAATTCCTATCCATCTGCGAAATGTCTCTGATCACAACTCTTTTCGCAAAAGGCTGAAGACATAGCTTTTTGACATCTGAGCCATTCACTTCCTTTCAGAGCCGTCTGCTAGCGCCATGAGACTTTCGAGTGATGTGTGCGCTGTACAAATGCCCCTGATTTGATTTCATTTGAGCCAGTGACAACATACAAATTATATTTTTTTACCTTTATATCTGCCTGTTTGAGAGCTTGAGTTTTGAACACTGACAGTACTTAATCTGTCAAATAAATAAATAAAACAGACAGAGGCCCAAAATCTTTCTCAGGAGCCTACTGTAATTGCCACTGAATGGCGGTATTACCAAATACTGAGGCTGCCTAGTCTTGATTCCGCCTCGTGCCTCTTTCTTTCACCAGCCTACACCTTTTTGTCTCTATGTCACACTGTTGTGGGTTCTTTTTTATTCCTGCTTTCTCCCTTTGTCACTCTTTTTGCTATCTTTGTCTTTCTTCTTTTTCTACCTTTCTGTCTCTTGTTCTGGATCAAAGTTTGATGATGAAAATAAGTCCTGGTCCCTCAAAATGTTCCAGTGCCCTCAGTAGCGGCTGGCAGTGAAAGGCAGTGGAGGGGCGGGGATGGGGGGGGGGGGAGACAAAATAAAAATACCCCTTACCTTTTCACCGGCTGCCGCCTCTCCTCTGTCTTGTTCAGTTTTCTTCTTCCTGCACTCCTGGCAGCAGGAAGCACCCGGCTTTCAGGCTCCCCTGAGCCAATCACAACACTGCAATGCAGCGTTGTGATTGGTCTGAGCGCCGTGGTTCAGCACTCAGACGGGGACAGGGAAGCTTTGCATGTTCCTCACCAGGCTGTGTAATGCAGCCTGGTGGGGAACATGCAACGTGCACATGACTGTTTGGCCGGCTCAAGGGGGTCGGCCAAACAGTCATGTGCACGTAGGGAGTGTGCAAACCACTCCGCCCTCTGTGCCATCAGCCCCGCCCCACCCTAACCCAGCCCCGCAGCTACAAAAAATAAAATGATAATAACGACGTTATTATCACTTTATTTTTGCTGCTCTGCTCTACAGTGGGGCGGCGCTCCTCCGCCTTAGTGGAGGAGCCACCCCTGAGTGAGTGCCCTCCACCTGCAACCACCAGGACAAATTAAGCACTGTGCTCACATCAAGCCTGAACTTTCACTCTCTCCTTAGTACTGCAGACCAGTTGCTTACAGTGAGCAAGTAAACAGTCCTGAACTGCGGCAGAGTCTGCATTTTCAGGGGTTTTGGTGCTTAAAGCCTCTCACCTGGCATTTGCATCTGCAAGGGTTCAACAGTACATATATGCCAAAAGACCCGATTCAGGGGGGAGACTCTCAATTTTTTATACCAAAAAATGGCTTTATTTTAGCTGTCTCCCTCAGCTTCAATATATGTCCATTGAGAAAGTACATTCCCCTAGTTTGTTTTTGAAATGTCCCGCTTTCCACTTCTAAAATGTTGGCTTTTATGAGTATATAGTCTAAACATTAACAGGAATTGCATCATTTCTAGTTATGTATTTAGAGCTGTATATCCCATGTACTTTTTGTCCTCGTCATTCTGCAGAGAAAAAATAAAATAGCTCTGAGTGATAGACTGACGTGTGAGCGGAAACGTCACAAATCAATTTCCGGCCGAGATGATAAAGTCAGCCTTAGTCAAAACCAATTAAGGTTTATATGACCACCTTCATCCAGCCTCTGTGTCTTTGTCACTCTGCCTTCTGATGAGTTGTGAGGGTGTCTTTTGGTGCTGTTGTGGTGACCCCGCTGCGGTAAACCCTCTCTTACAAACAGCATTCAAATGGCGCCGTACACTTCACATGCACTACAAGCCCATGCTAGCAGACTGGAATCAGAGTTTGCAAGGAAATATAATAAACACCCTGTTCATTTGGTGAATACTGAACTACGAGAGGCAGTAAAGTTTTGTAAGAGGCTTAAATCTCTTCTTTGTGAGCCTGTTGTCTGGTTTATCTACAGCCGCGGCCTGTGCTGGTAAGAGCGGTGGGGCGGTGGGGCCGGGTTGGGGGGGAATCGACAGACGACCATGATTGAAAATTAAATAAATAATTAGTTTTCCCTTGTCGTCGTCTGTCGAAATCCCCCCCCCCCACCCTGCCCCACCACCCCACCGCTCTTACCTGCACGGGCTGCGGCTGCTTATCTACCTACAATACCTATCTTCTTAGCAACTTTTTCCGGCTGCTCGCAGGCAGAATTTACACTCCTTTGTTGGATCGGCTGGAGGCTGTTGGATCCTTTCAAGCCCGGGTTACAATGTTGAACAAAGCGTGAGCACGAATCCTTTGGAGCACGTGGCATGCGAGAATAGAGGACCTCAAGCCATGGTCAATATTCATGCTCGGAATATGTAATTAGCAGAGCACAGTAAAAAGAGATTGAATGGTTCCTTTGAATTGACGCAGTGATCTTGATAATGAATCTTCTTTTTTAAGTCATTTTGGATCCCAGTAAGCTCTTTTGTTGGGGGATCTTTAGATGCTTTTCACGTCGCCTGGATCTATTTTTCAATAATGAATAATGTATAGATGAATAATGAATAGCTAGTGGTGCTCTGAGGTGCAAATGTTTCACAGTAGCTCGTATTGCCCCTTGATATGAATTTATCGCTTAATATGTTATTTGCAATTTCTTAACCGTGAGCAAATTGACGTTTGATGACGCTGCTTAAAGAAGTAGATCGCTGTTGTCCTATGTCCTCACTCCCAATCTATTATTCTGTCTAAGGCACGACGACTTGATGGAATAATGCTTCTGCAAAATAGTTTAACCCGAAGAGAATTAACCAACATAGTGCAGGTGCTAACTCCTCACTCTGAAAATAGTCCTAAACCTCATCCCTTAGTCAGCCAAAGAAGAGGGGGGATTTATATGTTGCCTGCCTCTGGGAATAAGGAGAGTACATTGTCCCATTGCAGATCACTTGTAGAAAGAGGAAGAGCTTCCACCCCTCTTTGCGGTTTTTACGTGTCTGCTGGAAATTTAAAGAAATGAGCAGAAGACATGTAAAACTGGAGAAGACAAAACTTGAGAACACGTGCTATGTTGTAAAAGCTCTTGGAGGGAGAAGGAGCTTTTCTTTACTTCAAATCTTTTTATTAACAGTTTACAAAAACATTACATTATGGTACAATGTCAATTAGTCAAAGCTTCTTTGGGAAGCATTTTAACACATGAAGGAAGAAAAGAAAGAGAGAATTTAGCTTTTAACCAATCAGGCTTATGAAAGAAAGGAATTAATTGACAGTGCATCTTGCTCCCTTATATTTCCAGAAGGAGGTAAAACAACATACAATATTCCCAAAATAAACCTGCCCATCCCATCCAAACAAAATCCTGGTAAAGGAGGCGAAGAATCCGAGAGGCATTTCAACCTTTATGGCTTTAATCTCTAGTAGGGAAGGATGCAGCAATCATACTGATAGGAAGGTGGGGGACCCCTGCATACAGATATCAACAGACCCGTGATTTGGGACATGGTGGGGCACGGTGGCAGCCACTGAGCTGGAAGGTGGATACAACAGGTTTTCAATTCAGGGTTATGAGAGGTTTTTTATTTAATCAAAGAGTTGGAGTGTCCTCAGTTTAAGGGAGAGTAAAAGAAAGGAATTCTAGTTGGGACATATAGTCAATAAGGGTTTGCCATCTAGCTGTGAAGTACTTCTCGGAATGGGTGATCTTATGGCTTATCACTTCAATGGCTAACATCTGCCAAAGTCTGCTAAACCATAATGTAATGGTGGTGGTGGGGCGGAGGGGGGTCTTTGTTTTTCCAAAGGAGGACAATAAGCTGTTTAGCTGCACCTGACATATGGCCGACTAAGGTCCAGTCTGGCCCTTGTCATGCCATCTAGAATTGATGGTTGTATTCCCAACATCAGAGTGTTGGGTTTGCTGGAATTGGTACCCTAAAGTCCCCTTGATATGACCCAGGATTTCTTTCCAGAATGTTTGTGTAAGAACACAGGCCATCATATATGTATAAAGGTACCAGTTTCTTGAACACACAGCCAACATTTCATAGATGCCATCTGAAACATTTAGCCCAGTCTCGCAGGTGTTAAGTACCACTGATACATCACTTTATAGGTAGATTCCATGTAAGGGAGGCTTATGTGTACTTTTGGAATCTCCCACCATAGGCACACACACACATTGCTTATCTAAGATGGACTCCCCTATGCCTCCTTCCTAGTGAGTCTGGAACTGGTATCTGGGGTTGGGTTTGAACTCTTGAAGAGTGTCAGAGTGTGGTTGGTTTTAGAAATAAGGTATTTTATCCCCTCAGGAGCCATGTCTTAATACTGGAGTGGCTGTACTGCCTGGATGACCTGCCAGCTCCATTCTGCTGGTAATGCTTCTACAACTGGCCACTAAAGACTTCTCATTGGACTAGACAGCTTGATCTTACAAGCATTCCTGAAGACAGCTGTGACGTTCTAAGGAGAGTTTACAAAATGATTGAATGGCCATCAAAAGCACGTAGGACCTTATCCACTGAAGTAATGTTTTACAAGTGGAAACCTTCACAACGCATCCTTACAGATCCTTCTCAGCATTTGAATAAACCTCCTGCCCCCATCAGGATTGCCACCAATCAAGAAATCAGAGGGTCTTGTAGAGCGCAACTTGTCACCCCTAGAGGTCTCCAGGCGCTGGGGTTCTGTGAGCCTTGGTTGGAGGGTGGTGGCGGTCAAAGGGCCAGGTCTTGAGTTGTTTCCTGAAGCCCTTCAAAGTTGGGGTGGTGCACAGGTGGGGGGAGTTCATTCCAGGACTTCATGGCGAGGTAGTAGAAGGAGCAGCCACCGCAGTGGCTCTGACGGATACTGGGGATGTGGGCCAGGGCGAGGGAGGAGGATCGGAGCTTTCTGGTCGGTATGTGGAATGTCAGGCGGTTGTTGATGTAGGCGGGTCAAGACTTGTGAAGGGCTCTGTAGGCATGTGTGAGGAGTTTGAAGAGGCATCTTTCCTAGACAGGCAGCCAGTGGAGGGCTCTGAGGTGGGGGGGATGCTGGTTCTTCTGGGGAGGTTGAGGATGAGTCTTGCCGCAGAGTTCTGGATGATCTGGAAGCGGTTCAGTGATGATTGGTGGTTCCGGCGTAGAGTGAGTTGCTGTAGTCGAGTCCGCTGGTGATGAGGGCCTGGGTGACCATCTTCCTCTTTGCGACGGGGATCCATCAGAAGATCTTGCGGAGCATACGGAGTGTGTGGAAACAAGCGGAGGAGACTGTGTTGAATTGTTGCTTCATGGTTAGTTGGGTGTCCAGCATGATTCCAAGGTTGCATGCATGGTTGGAGGGGGTGGGTGTGGGGCCGAGTGCGGCGGGCCACCAGGTGTCGTTCCACAGGGAGGGTTTGTTCAAGAAGATGGTGGACTCCGTCTTGTCCGAGTTGAACTTGAGGCAATTGGTCCTCATCCAGGAGGCGTTGTTGGTCATGGTGATTTGGAAATTGGCTCTTGTGGTGTCGGCATCTTCTGAGAAGGATAGGGCGAGCTCTGTGTCATCGGCATATGAGACGATGTTGACTCCGTGGGTGCGGGCTATGTCTGCTAGGTGAGTCATGTATGTGTTGAAGAGGGTGGGACTGAGGGAGAAGCCCTGGGAGTCGCCGCATATGATGTCTTTAGGTGTGGAGGAGAAGGGTGGGAGGTGGATCCTCTGTGTTCTGCCGGAGAGGAAGGAGGCGATCCAGTTGAGTGTGTTGCCTTGAATGCCGGTGAGCTGGTCACGAGGGTGTGATGGGAGATGTGTTGAAAGCTGCTGATAGGTCGAGGAGGATGAGGGCGGCTGTTCTACCTTGGTTGAGGAGGTGTCTGATGTCGTCTGTTGCTGGGATGAGGGCGGTCTCGGTATTGCAGTTGGGCCGGAAGCCGGATTGGGAAGGGTCAAGCAGGTTGTTTTCTTCTACCATACCACTCGTATTGATTCCTACCTTTTGGGTAAGCCTTGTAATAATCTCATAGGTACGGATGAGACTTAAGCTATTAACTTAACTTCCATTATTTATTTTTCCAATGTTGTGCTATGATGATCCATCCTCTGCCTGTTTCACACAACACAGTGTCCACTAAATTCTAGAGAAGCCTGTCCTTCAATTCAAGATGTTCACATGACCAATGGGCATGTGATTATTTGCTGTTTTCTGTGTATAAAAGTAATGCACTTGATTCTAAGTAGCGGCACATTTATACCTCCATGTACACATGGGTAGCGGCACGGCTCATGCCTAGACACCACCATTTTACTGCCGTAGTGACTTGCGCTAATAGCCCTCAATTACAGGAGAAGCGGGTCCATGGCAGGGTGGTCGAGGACATTAGCCTCCACCAGCCTGGAGATGGAAGCACCGGCAAGCTGAGGATCCTGTTTCGCCCAGTGCCCCTGCAGAGCCCCATGTTGAAAACAGCATGTGACAAAGACCCATTGACCTCAAAGCAGCACAGGGGGAATCCTAGCAGTTCCCCAAGGGCCGGGGTCCCAACTACAGTGATAATCCTAAGGATTACATTTCCTGGTGTGCTTCATTAAAAGGGGACTGGGGGTTCTTGCACACACCAGTGAAAGTAATGCTCAGGAGTACCATAGGGCAGTGACGATCAGATTCACTGGAACCATCTCCCTTTTTCTTGGCCTCAGAGATTGACCCGGTGATCTCTACAGAAACCACATATACATGCAGGCCCACCGGCGTAACATAAGCCCCCGCAGCCCCCACAGTGTGGGGGGGCCCCCGAGCTCAAGGGGGCCCCTCAGGAAAAGTGCTAGGTGGTGGGCCAAGGAAGGCCTCCGTGTACTTTGCAGGGGGGCCCCCTCAGGTTTCGTTACGCCACTTTGCAGGCCTTGGGAATCCTTCAGTGTTTCTTGGAGTTCTCGGAGCCCCAGGGAGGGGCAGACGGATCAACAACCACGTGGGAGCTCACGTCACATATCCACACCACCAAAGCCCAAATAAAAATTTGGTACCAAATATGCCACCCAATCCTTATGGTGCACGGTTTGACTGGTTGATGGTGCTGACAGAGGCCAGATACTGCCATCTGACTGGCACTAGCGCATCCACCATCTGGGTATCTGACTGCTGGCCCACTAGGGCGCTAAATAGGCAACAAGAGGTCACCACGTCTATCCGCTCCTTCCTCAAAAGTTAAAATCGGGCCTAAGTAACATTTACCTAGTGTCATTACTAGAAAAACTTGCAAATTTCCGAGTCAAATGTCTGAAAAATTCTAATCCATTAGCACTACTTCAGAAGGCTACTTTGGACAAACAACATCATTAAATCAATTCTAATGGCTTAGAATCTAACGCCACCACTTGCTTTTAATTGAAGAGAAAGCAGCATTTACCTGCCATCAAACACCCAGATAAATAAGAAGGATCTCTTTTGCACTCATAACACGTGTTTAACATCATCTGGAAAGAAAAAATGGCAATTACTAAAGCTTTCGTTGGAGAGGTTCATTAAAAATACAATTACATATGTTCTTTCTTAGCGCAGTGCTTTCCTAGCGCGTTGAGCTGTGACCCAAATATACAAAGCAATCTTTCCTCAAGATCCACAGTGCAAGCATTATATGGAGCATCGTCTTCTGCTTATTATTGTTTATTTGTGCCCTTATTACATTTATGTTGGCTTTGTTTTTCTTTTCTTTACTGCATCAAGCTTGCTCTGGTCCTCGTCTGCTCGCAGAGGACATGGAACCGGTGGTGGGTGTTGTTGGTTGTATGACGTTGTATCTATGTCAATGATAGATACCTTAACGTCATTGCACTCAGTACATCGCATGTCACTACATCATGTTAAGTATATTATTATGTTTATCTTTACATCATCTACCTAGCTCTGTCAACAATGTATTCACCTATTACACTTACCTTGGGATGCAGTTGTATGATGATGTAATTAATGTGATATAATTGTCATGAATTATAATGTATGTGTACTTTCCCACCTAGGAAGCCATTCCATATTATAGGGGGGCGTAATGCATAGTAGCCCCTTTCCTCTGTCCTTTTTAGTATCTATCTTGCCCCACTGTTCTCTCAGTTTTTCGACTCGTTTGAATCCTATGCTGACGACAGTCAGGTTTACATTAAATTCTCAAGAAAGAACAAACTTCTAATCAGCCTTCAATCCACAATAGAGAGGGTGGAGGCTTGGATGGGCACAATCAGCCTTAAACTTTACAGCAATAAGACAGAAGTCATATTTTTTATGCATAAAGGGAGATATAACTCACTATCACTTCCAATCGTGAGCTAACTGGGTCAAAATGTGACCTCGCCCCACCAAAGTTAAAAATCTTGAGGTTATCTTTGATCACCCTATATCCCCCCATTCGCTCATTAGTAACCAATTGCTACCATACCTGCACTAAAATTAGACCATTTTTACCACCATTGTCCATACAGCCCTTATGGTACGGTGAACATTATCTCCAGGCTGAACTACTGCGCCTCTCTTTGTGCACACATATTCGCTGAGCATGTCGGACATATCCAGAGGGAGCACAATGGTGGCATATGCCTTATCATGGGTCTCAGGAAAAGGGACAATGCTACGTCAACTAGGCGTGCTTTCCCATTGCTGCCAGTCTTTCATAGGATCAACTTTAACCTGGCATGCTGGATGTACAAATGCAAGAATAATGTGGTCTTGGAATGTCTCTTCAACTACATTTCTACCTACGTTTTGTATCTGCTCCCTAAGCCTGCTTCCTCCACAGTCAAGCACAGAATCTGCTTACGGGACCCAAAGCCAAATTTACTTCTAAAGGAGGGTGGGCCTTTTCTGAGTCGGTCCTTCTCTTTGGAAATCCCTACCAGCTCACATTAGGCGTACAACAAATTTCCAGCCTTCCCGGCTGCTTTAAAAAAGTAACTATTTTAGGCTTTCTGATGACCCGCACCAGAGACTCCTCGCAGGGCCAGTATGTACCATGCAAACGCTATTATAGATAGAAAAAGAGCAATGTATTTGGGGTGGTGCTATAGAGAAGTTCATGCACAGTCCAGATAATGCTCACCACTTGTTTAGAGTTTTGAGGAGCAATTTCTGGATCTGCATAATGTAGGTTACATTACATGTGTTCTAAAAGTAACATTAAAGGGGACGTTGCACTTAGTTTTTGGGGGTTTTGGGTGGTCCAGAATATAAAATCCAAGAATGGGCAAGTCTTTTCCTTTTTGTCCAGTGTGACGTATGCTACTTCCCCCCCAGCTTTCACAGTTGAAATAACCCTTTGCTGCCACCTTCTTTCTCCCTCCTTGCTATTCTCTGACCCATTTCAATTGGAAGAAAGGCACATGCTGCTTTGTAACATTAAGTGGATGCTTTGGCATGAGTAGTATCTGGTTGATGCAACTTTCATAAATATATACTGGTCATGCATGGCCCTAGGGTACAATAGAACACAGCACACCAGGACTAGCCAGCTTTCCACTTCTATGCCACTTATTCATTCCACAAATGGTCCCTAAGGAAAGGGGGAAGTGTGGCCCTTGACTTCTGCGTCAATAGTTTCTTAAGGACCCCTTCTTACAAGCAAGGATGCTATATACAACAGCACATTATTCATTCACCACATCAGTTCTCATTGCGCCGTCACCAAAATTGGGGCACCTCTGTTAAGTATTTGATGTTACTTTATGTTTGGAACAATAATTTGTTGAAATGAGAAAAAATACATTAAATGCATAAGCAATCCTTACTTGTAAGAAGGGTTCCTTAAGAAACTATTGCCATGGTAGTCAAGGGCTACACTTCCCACATAGGGACCATTTGTGTTATTAATCATTGATCTACGCAGGTCCTTGGGTTACTGGGTTCCCCCTTTTTCTTAAATCACTTATTCGTACAAAGCTTAGAGAACGTGTCTTATGTGCCCTTTCTCTTCCAGTACATTCAAAACCAGAGCTTGCATTCCATTCTCTCACAAACAACACACCTTGAAGCTGATATGGCATACCTTTGTGAAATGCCCCTTGCAGCCACAAATTGTATATGTTTCTATATTGTTAGATAACTTTATACATGCTTAAAAAGGTCCCTCACTACTACCGAAGTAGGACTTTCGATCCTTTCATTGACTTGTGTTCTGGCCCTAGACTTGCCACCTTTCCTTTGTTCCACTTTCCATCCCTAGAACCGTTACTATCAACTATACGAAGCACATTCTCTTTCTTTCCTGGAAACTCCTGAACTCACCTATGTGATGGTTGTAATGGTTTATTGTTTATGTCCTGTGATCATTTTACCGTTCCTAGCACCAAGATAACCTCACATATAGGTGTGCTCTACAAATAAATAAAGCAAACACAAGGAGACAATGGATGGAGCGCTGAAACTTTTCAGACGCTCACCCCAGTCACAGATCTGGGTTGAATCCATCATTGTTATTTAGCTCACTTTGCCACCCCAGTTCAGACCCAGCCATATGCAAATCAGTCTTGACCCTGTCCCTCATGGGAACAATCCAGCCCGAACTGCCAAGCCAGGTCTTCCCTGAACCGGAAACAAGCATCCTGGGACCGGTTTCGGGGTAACAACCCTCATCAGCCAGGCTAGCTTGAATCCAGTGGCAAAAAAGTGATGGATGGGATGCTTGAATTAATCTCAGCCACTGGTAAATACTCGGGCCACATTGTTCTTTTGTACATCAAGCCACCTCAGCATGGACCCAGCCATACGTAAGCCAATGTTGACCTGTTCCAGTCGGAACAGTCCAGCCCGAACTGCCAGGCCAGGCGCTCCCTGAACTGGAACACAAGCAACCCAGGACCGGTTTTGCCATAGCTAGGGCTTATCAGCCAGGTATAGCTTGATTCCTGTGACAGTGTGCGTGGGACCCACGTCTGGGCATACCCGTCCCATTTAAGGCGCCACACTAAAGTATACAAAAAAGTGATGAATGGAATGCTTGAATTAATCTCAGCCACTGGTAAATACTCGGGCCGCATTCCAGTCCATCGTTCTTTTGCATACCATACCACCTCAGTTTGGACCCATTTATATGCAAATCAGTATTGACCCTGCTCTAATCGGGACAGTCCAGCCCGAACTGCCAGGCCAGGTCCTCCCTGACCTGGAACACAAGAAACCCAGGACAGTTTCATCTTACTTATGTTTCATCAGCCAGGTATAGCTTGGTTCCAGTGATACAGTGTGCACAGGGCGCACGTCTGGGCATACCCGTTCCACTTGGGGCGACACACTAAAGTATACAAAAACATGATGGATGGAATGCTTGAATTATTCTCAGCCACTGGTAATTACTCAGGCCACATTCCAGTCCATTGTTCTTTTGCACACCATGCCACCTCAGTTTGGACCCACTATGTAACTTAGAAGTCACAGGATTGAACTAGGGTGTGTGAAAGTATAATTTTATGGTTTAAATAAGCAACATCCATAACTATATCAATTTCACGACGCTGTGAAACTATGTTTTTTGCCCATTTGCCTCTGAAACGTTTAGTTAGTTTGTATTGAAAAATCATTAGACAGAAGGTCAAGTCAAGTGTCTTTTTTTTCAGGAAAATTAGTGTGCAAAATTCTTTACAATCTTTCTTATTTTTACAGTTTTTTCCCCCTAATTTTTATATAGATTTTCATCTTTCAGCTATTGAGACAATTGAGTGCCTTTCATTACAGAGCTTTAAAACCACTGGCAAAGCCATTAGGTTTGGTGCCCGCACTTGACTACTAACAAAAAAAAAGGCAATGCCTGTGGGGGAGACAAATTAATTTTTTTTAAAGGATTGCTTTGTGTTTACAATGCACGGATAAGTTAAAGGCCTAAATGTGGGATTAGAGTTTACTTTTCAAAATATAAAACAGTCCCTCATGCATTCCAATGGAGGTTCAAGAATACATTAAACAATTTTTTTTTTCAAGAACCTGAGAGAAAAATACTCCTGTGGGCTGATCCACAATGTAACTGACAATACCTCTAAATAGTGATTGAAGTTTTCTGAGCCAGGGTAGCCAGTGGCTGAAGAAGGCTGAACCCAAGCCCTTCAGAGTACGTATAGAATACAATATGTTCTCCATGTATGGTGCAAGTGCCATTAAATGTCAAACCTAAAAATGGTTTCCGGTATGGAATTCCATGTGAAGACAAGCTCATATGATAGATGGCAGCAGGCAGAGCAAATCTGGGACAAAACATATGGTTATATTTCACTCAAGGCCACTGCTGACGTAATTCCTAATGGGCCACTTAACCCCCAGAAGCTGCTGACTAAGATTGGATACTCAGGATTATCATTGTTATAAACCCTATTATTATCAATTGAATCAAAATCTTTCAAGGTTGGGTGACTTCAAGTTAAAGGGAAGGTATATCTTTAGAAATGCAAATGTCACGAGCGACGGAAGCATTACCATTTGTCCTGCACTTCAATCTCATCTATGAAACTGTTTCTATGAACCTCCTGTATATTTCCTTTTTATGGAATGTAGAAAAACAAAGAATTTGTAGGCATTCACTAAGAACATTAATGCATTGTACGCTAACTCGCCATGAGATTCGTAAACGTCTTGGAAAATCATGGTGGTTCCGGTCCTATGTGGATTTTGTGGTCTTGGTTTCCACTTCTCCCATTGTTTCTTTCCATTTCCACAATTCCGAATGGCTTGTCACGATGGCTGTAGGAAGTACATCTGGTCCTAGCTGTGTTATGTGTATAAAGGTGCTCTGTGGGCTTTTGCTTACACCTCTGAGTAGAACATATTAGGAAGCAAAGACAATATTTTTAGTGTATTATGATTTTTTTTTTTTCTGAAGGCTAAAAGACTTGCTGTACAGGTTTAGGCATGTCTGCTAAAACCTCCAAATGCCCATAGCTGAGCCAATTGTAAAAATAATCCCTGATGTTCTTAAAGATCTTTAAGCGACTGAGTCAGTAGGTGGTCTTTTTAATAGGATTTCGCATCAGACACAAAATGGAGCTCGGAGATTTTTGTCGACTATCTGTCCAGCTTACTCACTTAGGGAGCAGGAAACTGCAGCAGGTAGACTGCATCTGTTACTCGTTTGCAACACATTGCATCCAGTCTGGTGCGAAACCTGTTGCTGTATTCCGTCTAAAGGCTCAGAGTCGTACAAGGATGGCAAAGACGCCTCATAAATGTGTACAAAATGAACAACATTCTCTAAAGAAGGTACTTAAATGTTGCTTTAACATATGCTTTGTTCAGGTTCATTTCAAGGGTTTTGGAAGACTATTTTAGTCCAGACCTGCTCTGTCAATGGACGTTGCTCTCAACATGCGTTGTGTTTGAGAAAGGTGTGGCCCCAGTCGCAGAATGCAGGCTCGGCACAACTCTAAGTATACCCCTGTTTAACCTTGCAATTGGAGGGAATCCAGGATTATATTCTCTGTTTGTGAATAAAATGGCTTCCCAAGTACGTCAGTATAGCTCTTGCCTGCCCAATCATGACGAACACTACAAACCCCGCAATTATCCCAAGGTAAATTTAAGCAGGTCATTTCCCAGTACATTATGATACATGCGAACTGGTGTGGAACACACAAATGTGACATGTAATTCCACATTTTTCTAGGTAAAACGCAGAATAGAAGGTATTTAACTCACCCATTAATGGTATTTACCAAGTGCAGTAACCATCACCCATTCCATCCCACTCATAATAAGGACTTTGTTTAAAACCATATGATGAAGACATCTTTGGACTGTGAACGCTCGTACCTTTTGAATGATCGAAGATGTAAAGGGGATTATTCAAGTGCTAATTAACAATAACAACCACATAAAACCGTATTTTATTCAGCAAAAACATAGGAATAGTGTGGAAAAATCTATGATAACCCTACACAGTGTGATGCAAAAAGCAATAGTGTATTTCGAAAAACAACAGCAGGACAGATTGACAAAACTTATTCTCCTCTTAAGGTAGGCTTATACTTAAAAGATTTCATAATCTAGGCATGTGTAATAGTAACAAGATTCACAAATAAAGTAAAAATGCAATTTGCTTACATGAATATGTTTCCACAATGCATTATGTAAGCAACACGCCTACACTATGCATATGTCATTGTTGAATGCTTTGTTAAAAAGTAGGATTGATTACCCATTGAAATACCATAGAAGAGGCATCTGACATGCAAACCAAATTCGATGTGCACTACAAAATAGTAACTTTTTAGATATTCACAAAGTTTTAGGAATGCACTCTCTACTGTTCTCTGGGAGAGCAGTCTACACCCAAAGGTATCCTACAAAATATGGAGTTTTTTTATATTAACCTGCATGCTCTTACATTAAATACACAGTATTAACGACGAACATATCTTCTAAGTAAGTAGACGTGGAGTTAAAAACAGTAATTCTATAATTCCCTATGTACGCTTACCTTGAGGATATGTTGGAAGGCGGTATCCTGGGTCGATATTACTGACCTTGATAATTTGACATACAGCCATATAGAACAGATATAACATGCACCTAAAGAAAGTTGAAGAGCACCAACATATCCAACTTATACATTATGTGTGTTGGGAGGGGCACCCCGTACGGTAAGAAATTAAAAGTAACGCATGCGTAGGTGCAAGTTATGCTTGGACATGATTATTACACAATTAAGCAGATAATTTTTGCTGTGAATCCATTGTCCCTTTCCTCAAGCACCTTTCTCGCTTCACTTGTTAGCTCGCCATCTGCCTGTATCGCTTCAGAAATCTGGTTACTTTCTGTTGTAACGCGCATGAAAATATTTAAATAATGATGGCAAGCAAGTAATGTTAATTTGCTGCACGCCATCTGCAGCGCAAAATGCAACAATACAACCGCTATGTTACGGTTTGCTCCTAAATCAAAGCATTGTTAGGGTATGTACCAATTAGATTAAGAATTAAATTAGATCCCTCCCTTGTTGTTCCACAAACATTATACGTCAATTACCTTTAAACAAATTCATTCTACAGTATCATTATCAATCAGGATAAAATTAATCAGCATTAATTGTCGAGGAACCAGATTTGTTCAATTAGAGAGGGGAAAACAGGCCAGCAAAACTAAAAATAGATGAGAAAAAGCAGATGCAGAAAGAGGTCGAAGGAAAAGAAAACAAATGAAAACAAAAGGGAACATAAAGGGAGTCTTTGTCGCCCCATTCATTTATTGTCAGCAGCATATGCCTTATACGAGACAGATTTTTTGAAAAGAAGAATATTAGTAATTTGTTTTTTCTTTTAACAATGTCTGTGAATGGAGATTTAAATATGTACAACAAAATGTAGTACAGCAAACCGAGTACAATACTACAGGAGAATGCCATGTATTTAAAGCCTGAGTAAAGTCTTTATTGGAAGATAACGTGATCTCAATATACAACAAGCATTGGCATAGCCAATAGGTCTCGCCTTTGGGACCTTTTAAGTGCTTAGCCATGCCTTGCGCCCTCACCCCTAGTACAGACAATGCTGTTTGCCAAGGAAGTTTGGTACCATCACACATAAACACCCAGAGTGAACATCACCTAATCACAACATGAATTAAAGCAAGCTACTTACCAATATCCCACAAGCACTGGCAAAGCTAATTGATCTGGTATTAGCCTGCCCTCCTTTCGGCTTTGTAAGTGCTTGTTTTGAGGTATTTTTTGTAAAATATTATTGTTTGGGAGCTGTCCTGATCAATACAAAAAAAATACCACTAGCTAAAACGTATTTTACTACCAGGTTTGAAACCTGGACGACCCCACTCACTTAGAGCCCGGGTGGCCGATATAGGCTTGTGTCAGAAGGCGCTGGGGCTCCGCTTCAGGTCCACGTGGACCCTCGCAAGGAGAGGAGCTTTCATGTGGTTTCTGAACGCCCCCCTTTCATACCTTATATGCCAAGAAATACACAGCATTAACTAACCCTTGCTTCAACAAGGAGAGAGAAAGCGATAACGCTCAAGTGGCTGAACTGCACACTGTGGAATCAAAAAACCTCAAATTGTGTGATCCTAGGCAGATATTTGATACCTCTGTGCCTCATTTGTTCATTCTTTCACGAGTGAGCACCAGGAAAAACTTCCGTTCAGAATCTACACTGTACGAAAAGCTCTATTGTCTTTGATTTATTGGACTATAATATTGCTCTAAATACAATACGGATCTAGGCCAGCTGTATGTTGCCCCTGACAACTGACTTGCTTCTAGGTTCACTAATGGCATTGTCGTTAAGGGGGGGCATATTAATGTTTTGAACTTCAAGTTTAAAAACTTCCATTTAATAAATGCCTATAATGCAGTAATACAATCTAAAGCAGGGTGGTAAAACGCTTCAGTTGTTATGGAAATACACTGTTTTGCATTTTGAAAGTTCCTTATTATATATAACATGGATGTCTGTTGCAAGATTTATATGTCACACTCTGATGAGCTGGCGGGAGCGCAGTGGTACTTGGCGCTGTAGCCCTGTGTGTCTGGCTGCATCTCGAGGTAGATGATGCCGGTCCCGGGTGTTCAGGGTCACATGTTCTGCACGGGTAGGTGCCAGGTGGGATGTTCTTACCCGCTCCAGCCCCTGTCGCCCCTCCCTCGGGTCTGCGTGCTGCTGCCATCTCCAGGTGTGAAATACGGGAACCTGCCCTTTGACCCTCATAACGACGGGTGACGCCACGATTAAGTGCTGCTCTACAATAGAGTGCACCGCGGACCCTGTCAGCGCAGCACCGAGGCCACACAGTCACCGAAAGAGAAGTCACCTGTACTATTCTAGAATAAGCCCCATGAACTTGTACTTGGCACTCCATACTGGTGTCCAGCCTCGCGCCTTTCTGAGAAGCTGGAGCTGGCCACATGCAGATGAAGTACTTTGCACACGATTTGGTCAAGTGTGGAAATCCACGAAGAGAACTCCGGGCTTGTTGTCTGTATGTAACCAAATTTATCTGAGCACCTGTATTATTTATATCAAATGAGCACTGTAATTAATCAGTCAATCTGGTTTCTTATAAGCTTGGTGCATGGCAAATTTAAAGCGCCAGCATGCCTATACCTGCACATAGTTGAAAGTATCGGCAGAGGTGGGAAAGGGTTAATGGCCTGCACATGCCGCCAAAGTAAACAGAGGCCGGGAGCGGGTGGGTGCTGGTGGTGGGGGGGATCCGCAGTGCAAGATCTCGGCATAGTCTCTCCAGTGCGAAACAAGCGCGGCGAACACGAAGCGCGGCGAACGCTCTACTTAATAAATACATTTTAAAAATGGCGGTTGGGGTGAGAGCAGGAGGAACAAGCGCAGCGAACGCGCTAATGAAAAACAGATGGCGGATGGAGTGAGAGCGGAAGAAACAAGCGCTGCGAACGCAAACGCGCTAATTAGAAACAGATGGCGCCCCTGCTCGTAACCGCATACATAGGCCGTGGGCGGAAATATTTTCTGGGAAAGGTGGGACATGCACCCGCCTTTGCCCAATTGCGTGATGTCTTTTTTAGAAAGACGCATGCAAAGACCAATAGAAAAAAGACTGAAAAAAAAACACACGCACGAGCGTGTGAAAAGTCCAGAGCAATTCCAAGAAGTCGTTTTCCTAGAGCAGCGCATGCGCGCTGCGCTAGGCTCGACCTAAAAAGTAAAACCAACACACCTTCCTTCCTCCTAAATGTGGCAGACAACCCAATAGCTCGCTACCCACTTATTGAGAAAACAACGGTATTGGAACATCAATTGCTAGTGAGATATATGGGATAAAGTACTCCCAGCAGTACATTATAAGGATATTGCAAGTCATTGAGGAGTTCCATGAACATATAGAGGAATGAGGCCAAAGGCTGATTTCCTTTATAAGGTTATGGAACTTTGAGGTGACTTGCAATAATATCCTTACCAAGTATGGCAGGGGGTACCTTATTCTTTATAATACATGATCATACCATCACCTTTACCTTCACCACAAACCACTTAAATCCTTGCTGGGTAGCTCTTTCATATGAAAGACAGAGCTTGTTTACAAACATGAAAAATAAAAATCGAATCTCCAGTGCAAAATTAAACACATTAAAAAGGCTGTTATATATTTGTTTGCAAAATATATTAGAATCCGTTTAATATGTAAGATGTTTTGTTTTTTAAAAAGGCGCAATAATTCAAAATGTGTAGAAAGATTATAACTTTTCTGTAATTACCTCAGGATTGCAAAAAAGAAACATGTTGCCATAAATATCTCCTTTCTGCTTGTCACTACACAGAAAAACAGGGAAGAAAGAAAAGCCAAGGTTTGTTCCTGCTTTAAACAGCTGCTTTAAATATGCTTGTGACATGACCTGCCTTTCACCAGGCTGCTGGCTCTGGCAGCAGGCATTGTGACGTCAGAACTCAGCTGTAATAAGTTATAATAGTTGAGTTCTGGCGTAAATTCTTCATATTCGCCGTCTAGGTGCGTCACAAGTCGCCAATTATAAAGAAATTAGAGACAGGGTTTTATAGTGGGATTGCAGAATCCTGTGTATTATAAACTAACCTTTATCTAAGACTCCCCACTGTGAAGCCTCTCTCTCTTGTGATGTGTAAACCCCTTCACTGAGCTACGTCTAATTTATTAATGCATATGTGGTTAGTTCTCCAATGTCTCATCTTGACCCCTTAAAAAAACCTACATTTAGCAGATGTCTTCTGCTGTGACTCACTCCTTCAGTGCATCAGCAGCCTTTCGCAACCTCTTTTCTTTTGCCTTTCAGGCCAAGCTCATGTCTCCTGGTCAGTGGCGTAACGAAACTTGAAGGAGCCCCCCTGCAAACTACATGGAGGAGCCCCCTCTGCACTCACTCAGGAGCTATCAGGCCAGGGTACTTTGCTGAGGGGGCCCCCCTGGAGCTCGGGGGCTGCAGGGGCCTTTGTTATGCCACTGCTCCTGGTTGTACTACCAATCTTGCTGAATCCTTCTGCCCAATTACCTGTGCTTAATATCTTTATTAACGGAGCTCACCTAAAGTTTAAAGAGAACTGCACGGCACCACTCTTTACACCATCAGTTAGGTTACTTTCAGCACATTTTATCTGCTTCAGCACCATGAGCACAGAAGAGATCAAGCAACCAGGCTGTCGCTTCCAAGTAGTAGTGACTGCTCCTTCAAAACTCCACCTGATGGAAGCTTGAAGCACTCCTGATGTGCCTCTTCATGGGGAAGAACATTTGTTTCATATCACTCACTTCCTCTTCCAACTAACTCTGCAACCTAGCCTTACTTACACCTGTCAATCAATAATTAATTTGTCTCAAGAACCTATAACTATTTGACAGCACCATATCTATCTGCCAGTCTACCTGTTTCACCAAACCAAAGTCCGTCTTCTAAAATGCAAACTTATAAATGCTATAAAGGCAGCCAAGCCCAGCAATCAACTCACACAATGCCATTCTAGGCCTATGACATCAGCTGCTAGGCAACACAAAAAATGTGGATGACATACAGTACCCTATAAAACCTTTTCAAAAATCCAATCCCTCTTTCGGCTGATCCATTGTGCTATTAGTATGATGCACCCAAAAATCCTCTTCCTTTGTTAGATCCATGCAGTCCCAGTCTCCAATTCCTTGCACAATTTTCCATGAAAACTGTGACCTCTTCTTCAAGAAGCTTTTGGCCCGCTTGGAAAATTCTAACCATTCAGGACTCTGGATGGTCACTAAATCCAACCCCCTAGAACTAATGTTTCCTTCACACTCTTAAAAACTATGGGCCTTGTTACGAGTTCAGCGGTCCATAGGACTGCCGAATCCGTGGTGGCAGACCGAATACCCCCACACTGTGGGCCTGCCCGCAGTAATATGACTGCAGCGGTCGGACCACCACGAGACTGCCGGCACCGCTGGGATCAAGGATTCTGCTGGGCCGGTGGTCTTTCACTGGCAGGAATATGCTGGCAATCCCGCGGCCGGCACCGTCGAGTATATTGTTATGTTATGTTATGTTAGTGTTATTTGCTATAGCGCACGTATCACCCGGGGGCATCTCGGCGCTGTTGCAGATCCTGACCAGAGGAGCAGACCAAATAAGTTTAATATAGATAGGCTTTTAATTGTTTCCTGAATTTACTGTATGTGGGGGTCTCTCAGAGTGCTATAGGTAGTTTGTTCCAGTACCGTGGGGTAAAATATGAAAAAGCCTTGCCCCCGGTGCGGGTTTGACGGATTCGAGGTACGCACAGAAGGGATTGGGTACTTGATCGAAGACTTCGGCCGGGGACGTAGGTGGTAAGTTTTTTTTTAAGATAGCGTGGACCTTTGCCTCTCTATTATGAGTTGCCATTTTACCGCCCTTTTCATGGCAGTGAACCCGCCATGAAAAGGGTGGTGGGATGGCAAGAATTGTCCCTCGGGGTGCATTCAGGGGGGCACATGTAGCCCCCTGTATTTGCACCCTCATTCATGCACAAACACCTTGCAGAAAGATGCAGTTGGTGCTCTGGCAGTGGCAGTCTGCATGTGAGGCTCTTCCATAAGCCTCACAGACTGCTGCTGTCAGACCACCGCAGGACCGCCCACCAGAACAAGATTGAAGTCCTAATCTGGCGGGCGGCAGCACCACAGCTTTGGCGGTCCTACAGCGGATGGCACATTGCACCGTCCGCTGTAGGACCGTCAAAATCGTAATAAGGCCCTATGTGTTTTCAAACACTAGTTGGTACATTCCCTTGTGGACTACAGACTAAGGCCCTTATTTACAGAGGGTGAGTGACCCTGTAGGTTGCCTTGATCTTTGTGCCCCTGGCGGAGAACACTCA
Source organism: Calotriton arnoldi (assembly GCA_963921515.1). Classification (NCBI taxonomy): domain Eukaryota; kingdom Metazoa; phylum Chordata; class Amphibia; order Caudata; family Salamandridae; genus Calotriton; species Calotriton arnoldi. The sequence goes on along the minus strand of CAWUFW010001528.1, from coordinate 1,328,838 downwards.
CCCTCCTTAGAGATCCAATACTACCTGGCAGGGATTTCTAAGCCTAAATTATAACCAGACCACTGGCAGTTCCACCCTGGGCTCAGTAGAATAATAAGTGGGGATGCAGTTCTGTTGGCCCCATTTGACCTTTATGCTTGTTTAACCCAAACATACCCCCAAGGTGGAAGTTTGTTAGTATTCAACAAACTATCAGTGGTACTGCTTCACATGGTGGTCCAGGGCTGGGAAATTTAGAGATAACTGCCTTGCCCTACATAGGGTAGAGTGGCCAACACTGTGAGGTTCCAGCCCTGTGGTGGATGGGCCTTCAAGTCAAGGGTTTCGGAGCCAGCCATGGCTGTGCCATCACAAATCCTGCAGTTCCTCCCCACCAAAATGAGTTGAGAAAACAGACAGTTTTTTTCAATACAGCATCTGCAGTTTATGGGTGGCTGGAATGGACTTCCGAAGTCTGTTCGTTGCATTGGACCACCAAATCACCAGTTCTAATGTGGTGTCCTATACTGGCTGTGGCATACTAAAAATGCCAATTGCCAAAGTGCAAGCAAGGCAAATAGCCCGCTTGCTGCTTGGTTGTGTAGTAAAAAAGCTCATAATCCGGTTCTCCCCAAAAAGGGATATTATCAGACAAAACCAATCCACACAAGCATGTAAAAATATAGTCCATTTTGTCATTGTTACTCCACTTCCAAACCTGCTCAAGCAGAAAATCAAGTCGATTTACGGGTACACCAGAGTCCTTACCTCCCAAAATATAGTGCATAAAATTCACCAATATGGATATCACAGGGATATCCTATGATGCAAATTCCAATACTATATGAGTTTTCTCAAAAAATTTGGTAGAAACTCATTTAAGGTTATCAAACTTGTAGCCTTTTCATCGTGGCGTTACCCAATCCATATCCATGCCTTTATCATTGTTAAAATGAAAACCTAGGGTGTTCCATCCAGGATGCCTGCCACAGGACATACTGAGTAGAGACTTACTCTCCAAAATGCAATTTACCCCCTATTACCTTGTTAACCATCAATGCAGTGTGGTGCTTTTGCATTGTTAAGCATCACTCACATACAGAAGCCGCCTCCTCAGCTGGACACTTGTTCATCAAGGGAGTAGAAACATTATTAATTTACTATCCTGGGACTACCAACTCAACGTTGATTCCTTTTTTAGAAAAAGCACTGTCCAACCACGCTGAAAAGCACCTTCATCAACCCAGTCCTCGGAATTTTGAGCCTAGACATTTCTTTGTTTCAAACCACAAGTACATTCCTAAAATTTCCTATTAAAAAGCATGTCAACTAAACAACTAAAGGTATATATTCAACAATACCATCTTTTCTTCTCTTCTCAGTCCTCTTCCGATCAATCGTATGGAGCCAGCTCTGCGTGTCACTTGGGAAAAACTGTTTGCATTGGACCAATGTCAGCTCCCAGCCTTGTTTTTCCTTGATCCTGCTTCCTTCTTCCTCACCTGTTCAAATACCTTAGCTTCTCTAGTCTTCTTACACTATAATAGTTTGAATTCTTCCAGGCCAAACTCAAATGTTACCAAACCACACCTTGCTCACTGGATCAAGGACTGCCTCCAGTGCCCATCCTCTCCCATCTCATCTTCATAATATACCAGAGACCACTTGTCAAAGTCATCTGAAGACATCAATTTCAATTGCAGCGCTTCTCAGATGAAGACGCACTTAGTGTCTCTGTAGACAGGCTTGGTGCAGATGCAGGGTATAGTCAAAGCACATTGGTCACAAGTTCTAATGGCCGCAAAGAATTTTTATGTATGAATGCAATCCAACTGTGTGTCAATATCTCAAGATCAGAACTTTAGCCGCTCGATCGGTTTCTCTCTTATCACACCATACTTCCGAATGCAAATTTCTAGAGCAAGGCATATCAGCCTGTACTCTGGTCTTCGGTAGAGTGTGGTATTTTCTTTAGAGGTCCCTCATTGTTTTACGTACTTTAGAACAGAGTTAATTTGCACATAATAGAGATTTATTTATTGCATCTCTACAAATAGATTTTAGGGACTTAACCCTTCTTTGTGGTTATGCATAATAGAAAAAAAAACAATTTAATGATATATTTCCCCATTGTTAACTTCTTGAACTGCTCGCTCCAGGGTTCCAGACAACTTTCCAAAATACAATGGGCGGAAAGGCACCTGGTGCAGAGCCATTCACTCCATATTATTTATATTAATGCTAAGCCAGCTATCCTATCTTGGATTTGATTTCAATACCCATTAGATTATGTCAGTTCTACTTTGTCTGCTGCTTTCTGTCTGTTGACTAGCAGAAAAGAACATTAAAGGGAAGTGAATCATTTAATGCCAATCAAATAGCACATTTTGACTATTGAGATAAATCTAAGTAGCTCCAAGAGACAGGCACTCAATAGTAAAATAATGGACAAAGCAGGTGTATGCCACTGTAAAGAGCGTGGAGGTTACGGGTCAGAACCACGACTTCCTTTTGTGAGCAGTATAGCACACTCTCGGTCAGGTATCTCCCCTCTGTAATCACCAAGTGGCTGCGTAGATCCCAGTCACATGTATTGTTATAGAAGAAAGGTATACATAAATTAATAAATTTTTTAAAATTCAACATCCCACTCACACTAGGAACGGGTCCAACAATGCTCGGGTGAATTTGCAATAGGGTTTATTTTGCCGGGGTGCTGATCATCGTGCAGAGTTCAAATGTCTGTGAAACGCTGTGGCAGACGCGTTTCAGCCGTAGGGCTTTCTTCAGTGCCAGTTTCACTCGGTCAGTCAATTCGCCTGAAAGTTCGTTTTTAAAGTTGGGATGACCACTCCCATTGACATGTGATCTCCACCTCCCTTGACCTTAAAACTGTAATACAACTTCAAGGGGTTGCGCCATATGCTTATTTCCAAGCCGCTCCACGTTCGAGTTCTCCCTCGCTGCGAACGCCTATTCAGTAATAAGGCGCTTGTCCACCAAGTGGCGTCCCAACATTGTCGGCCCGCGGGTTGCAACCCGCCGTGGCAGCTTGTCCGTAAGCATTGGTTATTGCTGGTAAGTTCCCTCAAAGACCCCTTCATGCAGTTAATACTGCTTCCTCTCTCTCCTCTCTCCCCAAATTAATAAATGTATAAATAAATATTTGAGAGCTAACAGCTGGAAGTTCCATCCCTAGAGGTAAAAACATCGAAAGCCCATTTCATTCTGAGGGAGAGAGCTCCGATTTCATATTTAAATATGTTTTAATTTGGGTCAGTAGAATTCAAAAGCTGAATAAGAGTCCAGTGGGTGAATGTAAAGGGAGACTGATTGGTCCCGCAATTAATGAATTGCGCCCATTTGTCGAGGAAATCAATACATTTTTATAAGCTAGGAGTCCCTCATTGCTAGATCTGACTCGGTGTGAGGTGAACTCCTAACAAAAAGGAAAAAAGGAATTCTAAAACCTGACACTCGGCTTGCTGTGGTCAGGAAGATGTTGTGAATCTCAGAGTCTAACTCAATATGATGTACCCTCTACCAGGGTATAAAACAAACAAGGAGTTACACAACTAGGGAACTGCCTCAGTTTGAGGTGTGCCTCTGCAAGCATGGAGTTCCACACCATGGGACTAGTCTCTGTGTGAGGTGTGGAGTACCTGTAGCCTGGATATGGCTCAGTGTTAAGTGAATAGTATCTTACATCCTGGGATCTGGCTAATTGGGAGGTACTCCTGTACAGGGCCGGACTGGGAACAGAAACCGGCCCTGGCAAACTGCTCAGTTGGCCCCCCCTGGGGTGAGGGGGAGTGCAGCCGAGCAGTTTGCGAGGGCCGGTTTCGGCCGATTTTGTTACAGGGAGCCGATATTGCCGACCCCCGGTAACAAAAACGGCCCCCCAGGGGCCCAAAACCGGCCCCCACCCTAGCGGCCTACCGGGGAAACGCCCGGTGCCCGCTATGGCCAGTCCGGCCCTGCTCCTGTACCAGCAAGGAGTTCCACATAAAGGGAACTGATTTAGTGTGAGATGCATCTCTACAAGCATGGAGCACCACAACCTGAGTTAGGGATCAGCGTTAGATGTAACTTGACCTACAGGCTCAGTGTGAGGTGCACTTCTACTAGCATGGAGGGTATGATCCAGGTCTACCAGCATGGAGGTCCAGATTGTGCCTCGTCAGGGGTAGTAAGCGCTATACAAATCCACTTTAAACTTCCTGAGAGTGGGATCCAGCTCTGTATAAGGTCACCTCGACTAATAATTAGCTCAACAGCTTGGGATCTGGCCAGGTTTGAGGAGCTACTCCAGAGAAACGGTTTGCAACTTGAGCTGCAAGCACTGCGTGTTGCTCATCTCCTCATTGGCACCGTTTACCCCAGTGAAAGCAATACCAAAAAAATAAAAAATGTGTTGAAGCTTAGTACAGTCTTTGCGTTTACTCACCGAGTACCTGACAGCCTGGGATCACTATCAATGCGAGTCAGACAACCACTCCAAAAATGAGTCTTCCATCTGAAAACCCAGTCTGATGCAAAACCATCACTTTACCAATAAGGGGACCCTTCTTTTGGCTTCATGCAAGCTATGCCTAAATAAATTATAGAGTCCTCTGAGATATAGCCTTCTACATCTTTTAGAAAACCCACAGTGCGAGACGTGGCTCGCGAAAGACAATGTACTTCAATTGTGAATACTCAGCTTGGATGTGGCACAAAGCAAGGGTGAAGGATATGGAACGCCGTAGTCCTGTCTCCACCTAATTAAGGGACATTTTTGGTATGAAGATTTGTCTAATGCCCACTAGGCTTTTTATAGAGGAAGATATATTACAGTGGTAAGCATGACCCTATTCAGTTGAACATCCCAAAGCTCTGTTTGTACGGCATGCCTATACGTAGCCAAGCTTCCCAGCTCCGTTTCAGTGCAAGGCGTGCTTCTGTTCGGCAGGTTATCCTCAGCCAGAGCTCTTTTCAGTACAGCACATGCCTCCATTCAGAAGGGAGTCCTGCAGCTGCTGGAGATCAAACTCAGTGCAAAACGTGCTTCCATTCTGCAGAGCCTGAAATCTGGTTATGTGGAAAGAATTTCCTAGCGGTCTAAGATCACACACATTTTTTTGACATGCCTAGATTCATCCTGAGATCAGGCTTTTGAAACACTTGAGCTTATCTGGCTGAGAGTCTTAGTACATGCCATGAAAACAAAAAGCCTCTCTGTGATGTAGTGGTCCCTCCCTACAGAGTGAATGGCGACGTGTTTGCTGAAACTAGGTCAAAGTGAATAACATTATTAGGAGGTAGATTGTGTATGCCCCTGTTGGCTACTTTAGGTAGAAGTGCTAACCTTCATTGCTGGGAGCATGACAACCATTCGTTTCCTCCAGCAACAGAAAGGTAGAATTATGGGTGCCCAGGGCAGAGCCCAGCTGCCAGTGTGCACATAGCATGTGTGTGATTAGCCAGGACGATGGCAGACATACCTAATGGACCTCTCGTTCTGGATAACTGGAAGTTGGTACTTTAATCAAATAGGGGAAAGAGGAGTATATGATCTCCTGATCCATAGCAATTAATATTTAGAGCTCCCTCAGGTGGGATGAGCCCATCCAGATGTACCATCAATCTGGATGAGGGACTCTATGATGAAGCATGCCACGAACAATAGGTGGGTGAGAGTCCCTAAAAAAACCATAAAAGGTTTCCTTCGGGAGCTATTTGGGACCGCCTTGGGCCATTATGCTGCTGTTCTTCTAAATTAAGGCATATTATTTTGATTCTTCATACTATCTGGAAGTTGGACCAAGAGATTGTGTATGGAGCCCGAGGAGAAGGCCCCCCTAGGAGAATGCCATCTTGCACTTCCCTGTCAAAGACCATATCAGGGACCCGCCCCCTCCTCCAGGAAGGGATAGGCTACTGGTGGAGACCAAGCACTCAGCAAGTAATGGCTGGGGTTAGTTTAAGCTACTGGTGGGTGTTCCTCTGGGAAGTCTGCCTCCCACCACTCCAAACAACAGAGTGGCTCTAGACCCATTAGCCACATATTGCCTTGGAAACCAGGAGAAATGAGTAAGAGGGAAGGCATGCTAGGTCACCACATAAAGCCATCAACCATGACAGTAGTTCCAGCACTGGACAGCTCCAAGCCTGAGTGCGTGCTGGTCACTGTCTTGGAAGTTTGCCATGCAACATGTGGAGATAGGATTCTAGCCTACGATTCTTCACACAATCTTCACTGTAGATCTGAAGGCTCTGCACTGCCCACCTATATCAATGCCCTTCACTTTATCGTAGACCAGGGATACCTCCTGATTACAAAAGCCACCAGGACCAAAATGTAATCTAGAAAATTGGAATGACATTGGGAAACCAGATATCATCCTCATGCCGCAACTCTGTTTTCATGAATATATGTAGAAACCGTATGGCTTGTATTGATTTGATTCTCAGTATGTTTGTAATGCAATTTTATTTACAGAAAGCTGAGATACAAAGCAACTGAGTACTGAATTCCTTTTATGCACGTATGCTTAGAGAGACTACAGTACCATTCTGGAAATTCTTGGTGGGGTTTATGTTTCTGAAAGGGCCCCTCAATGTATTTCCCCCACCAAGTGGCACTGCAGGCTTCACACAACTGATGTAAGATGTTGAGGTATGTGTCTATGCTCTGTTAGGTACAAGAAAGTTGAACATAAGGTTCCTGGGGTGTCACAGAATTAGGATAAGGCACCGTAGTATTCTTAATGTAAGGGGACTTCTCGCATTTCACTCTGTAGTTTGCTCCATGCACTGTCCATCCTAGGATATGAGAGATTACTAATTTCTCACTACACATCCACCATCACAGTTTTTAACCCTACCGAAGGAGTCCACGATTAAAATATTTTTCCCAAGGGCGGATATTCCTGAGGTCGTTTTAAATTCACTCATAAATTTACCACGTCATACAAAGAAACCAGCTCTGCTGTAATCAGGTGTCGTAGCACACCTAAGATGCATTCAGCGTCTTAGGTGGGAACCCAACGATGAAGCATACCACCAACTAGGTTGGTGTGTGAGGGTTGTTTTAAATAACCTAATGGTTTATCTGAGACATGAGTGAAAGACATTCCTGACAGCACATTGGGATGGTAGCGAGCTCGTTCTCATTTGTTTGACATGCCCTGTTAGGTACAAGAAAGTTGATATAAAGGTTCCTGGGGTGTCACAAAATTAGGATAAGGCACCGTTGTATTCTTAATGTAGGGGGACCTCTCGCATTTCACTCTGTAGTTTGCTCCATGCACTGTCCATCCCAGACAATGACCCTTGTGACCCTTATTCCACCAAAGGTGCAAAAGGTGACTGCCTTTATAAAAAACAGCCCAGTTTTGCAAGGTATGGAAAACTGCATGGATTTGAGCTTGCTGCAGGCAATGTTTGATTTATTATCAGGGATATCAATATTAAAAACCGGCCAACAGACCATAAAACAGGCCCAAAAAACAGCCAGAAAACTGGCCCACACACTGCCCTGTCAGATCAGCTCTTCGGGCAACAGCTGATTGCCCTATAAGTCAGTCCGACCCTGAGTAGACAGCAATAATTAACAGAAATTCAATTGACACCCACTCCAGAAATTGAAAATACATACAAAAATAATTTGTTTCCAGTTTGCTTTTCATTCATTACATCTGTTGTTTAATTTTAGAAGGCAGGACAATCCACTAGGCAGGCCCACAGTTGATCTGTTTTGCAACAGTATTGCAAAGCATGAAGGGGTGTTGTTGCTTTTGAAGGCCCTGTTTTGATTTCCCCCTTTGACCTGAGGAATAGCCATATGCAGTGCTTCATTTGAGCCTATGGTTGCAACTGGATCCCACCAGCACTCATTTTTGGGGACCTGCACTTCTTTTTCCTCATCAGACTATGACCCAGAGCAAGACAGGGAAAAATATTCAAGGGGGAGAGAAGGAGGAATAGAAAGATGGTAAAACACTGACAAAGGGGGATACAGGAACCTGGAATAGTGAGATAAATTGGCAGGTTGTGTATGGTGGTGGCTGAAAGAGGGATGAGGTGAAATCAAGGCTATGCAGGCTTGGTATTCAGTAGGCTGACATGCAGTAGTGTCAGCTCCGGGCTTCTCAGTAAAACGCTGGGCCTCTGCACTTATACTTTTACAAATTAAGCTCTGGAATTATGACCACCTTGATAGCTCTTTTCTGGAGTAACGCTATTTTCCTTGGTGCTTTATGATTGCTCCATATCACAGCTTTATAATGCTGCTGAAGAAAAGATAGCATGTTAAAATCCCCAACAATCATTAAATGTGAGTTGAAGGGTGAGTGGTACTTTTTAATCTCTTACCTTTCAAAAGAAGGCTGAAAAACAAAGGATGGGTTGCAAATAAAAACGGATGGATTCTATACGTTATATAAGGTTCCTGATTGCTTTACTTTTGACGTGAAGTGTTCATGTGAGAGTCGATGCTTCAGTTTGTCCTTCGCACTAATGCTCCCTACACCTGTGCTCCACAAGCCCAAGTGCCACATGGATCACTTCAAGGAAAGAGGGAAAATGGAGACTACGTCCCCCATGACGAATGGTCACCTAATCCTGTTGCCACAAGTAGCAGCAATTACCAGCCCCATCAGCATTATAAGATTCTAGGGAACATCACAGATCTGGTTACTTTCTTGCAGAGATTTCAGATGCTAGCTGACGGAACCTCCAGGTTAAAATCCAGAGGAAAATGAGGAATTACCAGAAGAAATGGATCGTGTATTACTGATTCCCCCTGTATTTCTTCATGGACCCTCATTGTCCAACTGGTAATGGACCAGATATTCCCCGCCCCTGGAGTTCTGGTACCCCCAGTGTCACTAACTCTGGGACAGAAACATACTTTCCATTTCTCTGGTCCTTTGTAATGATGGCCTCAGCTTGTGATCCACATGACTTGCAGTTACCTGCACTTGTACTACCTTGGGGTGGAAAGAGACCAATCCCACCCTACCTTAGCTCGTGTGAGGCTGCCAATGACTGCCCTTTGCCCGGGACTTGATGTCATCCAGTCAGGAGGAGGGGTAAGCTCAGCTGTCTTAGGCCAAGAGTGGGTTTCCACTTCATGCGCGGGGATTCCCGGCTTCTGCCAGCAGCTCTCAAGACCATAGAGCTTCCAGTCAGCAACTTGATGCCTCTCGCTCGGTTGGAGGAGACAGGTCGTTCCCGCTTATTGTTTCACTCTCACGTGAAATCAGGAAGCCGGCTACTGAGATCTTTAATGCCATGGAAACCGAGCGAGACAGAATCCCTTCCTTCCGAGGCAGTGGGCGCCATGTTGGAGTCGCCGCTGACGCGCGCACAGCCAGTTTTTTTCCACGTTTCTCGAGAGCAAACCTCGGAGGGTCGGATGAGCGCATTTGAATGTCACTAATGGATACTGTTCCTAATAGACTAGAAGCCCACCCCACTAGAAACATATAATTAAACGGAAAGAACAAGCGTACACACAGTGAAACATCACCAGTCTAGCTTCCTGCGGGGCTGTAACTAACACTGAACACACGACCTTTTGTTTCGGTGCCAAATTAAACAATTACTCTCCCAATAACTACGTTTAGCTGTCTGAACGGATCCCACAGGGCGCCAGGTGCCCTGTGCAGCACGAGGTCTTGGCCAGTTTTAAAGCTTTGCCATACATACCTCAAACTCATCTCCAAGTACACACAGCACACTGTTGATAACTGATGAGTGAATAAGGCGTGTACACGCGGATTTAACTCTGAATGTGGGCTTTTTTGTTAATCTCTGGAACACTGGTAGGGCATTCTGTCAACTGTCGGATATTCAGACGCCTATTTACTTCGAATTATTGGTGAATGTTCAAAGGATTCCCTCTGTAAACATTCGATTATACACTCAGGTAAATGTTCTGCCATAGATGCGAGTGGAGCAATTAATATCCTAGAATTCAACGAAAATCAGCAAAAACTCTTGAAAAGTAGACAAGTTGTTAAAAGTGTACTAAAGGAGATTGTGGCATCACACACATTTGTCCTGCCTGCGGGCGATAGCTGGCGACCATTCATAACGTGCCAAATATTCACCCTAATCCGATATGGCCTTCTGTTCTGACTAATTACCCAGCAAGCAAATATGATGCAATATTCAGGAGCAGCTCTAAAATACACTTTTGGAACATTCTCTACTAGTGATGCCATTAACCGCATTTGCATGCTTTTGGCAGCACTCTGGTATCGACAACTTGTTACCACAACTCGCAATATATGGGTTTCTGGCTCTTCGTCATCATCGGCCTGTCCGCACAAGATATGCATAGTAAGGGTGGGTGAATAATTCTGCTCCACTGGCAGAGTTTTGCCCACTCCGCATTCCGCTTGGAACGCGGAGTTCCGGCAAAACTCCGCCAACCGCCAAGTGGTGGAGTTTTTTCTCACGTACAGCTCGCCAACATTAAGTTGACGAGCACAAATTTGCGCCCCCAGCACGATTTTTGGGTGCTAGAATACCTCCTGGCAAGATTTCTCAATGCGGGTGGTGGAGATCGTTTGCGTTGAGAAAGCTGCCGCTCAAGCAGAAAATCTACTTGGGCGGTGGAAAAAGCATTGCCCTCTGGCACGCCACCTGGTGCCATTTGCGCTGATTTTACAGTGTGGAACAAGCTCCCGCTGCTAAAAATCTGTGCGAGCAGCACAACATGCCGAATTCCACCCGCACGCAAAACTCAGTGGAATCTCGCTGAGTTTTCATATAACTCCACAGAATTCCACGGAGTGAAACAGCAAGTTTCACCCATCCCTAATGCTTAGGTGCGTATCCCACATGCTCAGCCCCAGTGATTCTGTAAAAGCTCTTTTTAAAGGTCTGCCATTGTGTCTTTATAAAGTTTAATCCACAGGGGCTACATATGTATGTTAATCTGTAGTGAATGAAAGTAGAACAAGTTAATTCTCAGAAAATACATGGCAGTCTTTGGATGATATGCCCCCATAAATGATTTTGAAGCAGATAGAAATAATGTGTTACGCATGATCGGTGTAGGGTAGAGTAAGACTAAATTGAATGCTTCTTATGAGAACTGAGCGGAATGTGAAGAGGAACTGATATCTATCCCAAAACAAAAAAAAGTATGCTTACCATAATCAATATGAATGGACGGTATGATTTAAAATGACCTGTACACTGATACTGTAGCTATATCCATATTTTGGTGTAATGATTGTTATTAGGAGCAAATCGAAAAGGCCTTCATTTTGTTGTGGAAGGGAATAATGACGCGTCTTCAGTGTTATGTTTGGATGGGTATTATTACTAAATTATAGTATGTTTATACTTGAATAATCTGTTGTAACAGCGATGTGGGGTTGAATAAAGTTGTGGATGTTTGTATTAGTTTGAAAACTCAATAAAAAAGAAAAACAAAAACACAAAACGAAGCCTTGGAGGATGTTCAGCAAGTGGTTGTCTGGAGAACCGGAGAGAGGATCAGGTCAGAGTCCTTTAGTGGGACCTCAGGGCCATTTCTGCTGTGGAACTTGGAAAGCAGTGTTGAGTGAGCAGTTGTCATACCCACTGCCTTACTTTTGGGGGCACAAAAGGAGAACAGATGAAGTCATAACAAAAAGGTGAGAATTGAATGGTGAAGATCATGTTCCAAATACTACGATGGGGCGTTCAACAATGCTCAAGAATCCAGGACTTGAGAGTCTGCAGGAAGTTTGAAGAGAGAAAGTTCTCAAGCCTGAGAGATCAGGATTGCCATAAACCCCTCCACCCGACAATGTTGCAATCTGTTAAGACTTTGAACAACATTTGGAGTGCAGATCGGAAAGTGAAAGCCAAGCAAAAATTCTTCTTCTTTATTTGTGGTACAAAATAACTGGATTTCATGAGTTAAAGCAATCAAAGAATAAAACAGGAACTCCAAAAATAAAGCAGTATTTTATCATTGAAGTTAAGCCTCTTTTCTAAACTCTGTTTTTTTTTATGCCGGCCTAGGAGACAGTGTTTGCTTATTAATAAATAAATATATTTATTATGTATGATACATACATTGGGGCTTTTTGTCATCCCTCATCATCTATTGGTCTGTTCAGCTGTCGTTCATTCTTTGCTTCCTCCCAACATAGCATACAGCATTTGCCAATGGCTCAGCCCACTTCAACCAATGGTTTCCCTGATTGTGAGTGTCGGTAGTTTTTCTGGGCACAATGCGTACATTCTCTATAGAAGTAGTCCTCTTCTGTGCCACAGCTGGTACACCTTGCCCCGTCCTCTTTGTGAGTACTTCACTGCAGCTCACAATGTTCTTGGATTCTGTTCTTCCCTTGTTACTTCTTGTCCCAGCTTCTAATGTGCACCTCCCATGCTTCTATCTCCTTGGACATTTTCGGGGGCATTAACAGGCATCTTTGGTGCTCCAGCATGATGAGCGCCACACTGGCCGTACATCATCAGTGGGTCGAGTCACGTTGGCAACAGATCAGTGCCTTGATAGCTGAACCATCACACATGTGAATAGATTCAAGTCACATGTGTAAACATTTTAAAGTCAGTACTTCCATTATCTTGCTCACTGGTCATTGTATTTTGTGTGCTTATTTCAATATCTGTGACTTGTGTATAAACAAAACCAATCACAATTGTTTACATCCAATATATGCTGTCCGAAATATGTTTGTTTGTTTATGGGGATTTATAGCGCACACAGCTACTCAAAGAGTGTCCCGGCGTGAGCCCAGTGGAAGGAAAAGCAGGGAAAAACGATAAACGGCTTAAATAAAAAGGAGGGTCTTAAGCCTTTTCCTAAAAAGCTTAGGATTCTGAATGCTGCGAAGGTCCAGAGGGAGAAGGTTCCAGCCGTAGCAGCCCTGAAAGCAAGGGAGCTGCCGCCTACCCTCTTAAGGTGAAATCTCAGGACGTGGGCAAGGAGCAACATGGCTGAACGAAGCTGTCTGTTCGGGACATAGAACCTGAAGCGTTTGCTCAAGTATACGGGGCCAAGTCCATAGAGAGCTGCATGTGCCAGGACCAAGGATTTAAACTTCACCCTCTCTATCACTGGCAGCAAATACCAACACCGATCAGCTTCTACAAGCTAAAGAGAACGATTCAAATGTTCACCGTACCAAACAGTGCCACCATTTACACACCAAATAGTCTGTCCTTACTTTCTGTTGCTCTAGCAATAATGCATGGGAAACTGCACATAAGCTGCACCTGTAAGCTGAACTCATGTGTAATACAAGGAACAATGCGCTGCAAAAGGACAATGCAGAACGCTGCACCTCTTGCACCAACACCAGACTCAAGGCACTATGCCAATGTAAGAATGGTTGCAACAAAAAAACCTGTGCACGTGCATTCAGCCACAGTTGCAGAGGCAAGATTCAGTAGGGGGTGGGTGGGGTGTGTGTGCTTTTGTGAATTGTTGGTTTCATTTCATTCATTTGGTTTATTACACTGCTGCAAGCAACAACCTGTGCGTTCAGTTGTTTCTGGTTTCACTCTCAAATGTTGTCTTCTGTTGTTGTTAAGTGCTCCTAAGGTAACTGTGTCTAGTCTAATTAACTTGTAATGTTTTTTATGTATTCTGGATGTACACTCAAGGGCTGACGACTGTAAGGAAGTCACTATATGCAGGGAAATCAAGGCGCAGTAGCACAGCCAGATAGTGATAGGCGCCATGCTCTGGGACTTCGCACACAAATGTGTGTTTCTTTTTTAATGACAATGCCGGATGCAGTTGAATTAAAGGGTGATTCAACCCAGAGTCAATTTTCATAAAATTAATATTAAATCACAATTCTTCATACTGACCTACTGGACAAATTAATTCTTAAGTCCAAACGTGTGATCCTGGGGATCCCTCTGTTATTTCAATTAAAATGTTTGTGTAGCCCCCTCTCAATCGTTCTACAACCCTTTTCATACTACTGTTATTTATATTTATTTTCCACCCTTTTTTTTGTCGGGCACAATTTAGTCACTAGGCTAGTGGAGCATCTGGCTGAGAGTTGTTAATTTTGTACATGCATGCATGTGTCAACATGTGTACATAAATGTGTGTCAGCAAGTTTGTGTATGTGACATGTATAAGGAAATTAAGGGGCATATTTACATTATTTTGGCATAGGGCAGCGCCACAAGCCTTTTAGCTGCGCTGCCTTACGTCAAAAGAAAAGGGCAGGAATGTGCCGTATCTACAACATACGGAATGCGTAGATACAGTGCATTCCTGTCCCTTCTGCCAGTGCCAGCACACAAACTGCAGCCAAGCGTCAACGCAGGCACCCTTGCACCATGGTGCCCTTGTGTCTGTGTTTTTGGCATGATTGTTTTTGTGCAGGAAGGGACACCTTCCTGCACAAAAACAATTAAAGGAGGCGTTTTCCTTGTTTTATGTGTGCTGCAGAATGCAGCTCATGTGGAAAGAGGAAAACATGAGAAGAAATGTAAACATTTCTCCTTGTTACGCCTGCTTTGGGAGGGCATTAGTTTTGGCGTTGCCCCAGATTTATGCTATGTTGTAAATCTGGGGCAGTGTCCAAAAACATGGGTGTTACGTGGGAACACCCTCAACGACACACATGGAACGCCCCTTCCACGCAGAGTAAGGCATTGCCTTACTCCATATTTACAAGGCCATGAAAAGCCATGCAGGGTGGCTTTGCGTGGCCTTGTAAATATGGGCCGGCACACTGCGCCTCCGGACCGCCACAAAAGTGACGCTCCGGCAGCGTAAAAGTGCTGCAGGGGCATTGTAAATATGCCCCTAAATGTATTAGTGCTGCACTGTTCACTTCTTTTTTGGGTTTCTACTGCCAACGTCTACAAGGATTCAGTGCACTGGCAGCCATTTTCACCCCAAGGCTGACTGGGTGCTTTTCATGTTACTGCTTTTTGACAGAAGGTGTCTATGCCAGGTGGCATCATTCAGAGGTGGCATTGTTAGATTGGGTGGGCAGCTCTTCTGCTGTGGCTGATGAGGTTGGGGTGTCTTCAGAACCTTGGAGAGGGATTTGGTAGGCAGATGGTGATATGCTTTATTGACCCCCTTGCTCCTACTTTCCACACAGTTCTTAATAGATGTCAAATTCAAACGTTCCCTTCATTTGAAAAGTCATTTTCCTCTTAGGTAGCCATTTAGTAATTACTGGTTCTGATAGTACTCTTGTTGTGGGAGGGTCACCCTTATTAGAACTTTGACTGTTTCACTCAGCTGTTAGATATGCCCCAGCTCTCCTCTCTGACCCCATTAACCTTCATCTGCTTCACACACTATAGGTCGTTTTTTGACCTCCCTTGTCACCTGTCTAACCTGGAAATAAACAATCTCCATTAAATTCACCCTCCCCCCACCCCCTCTTGTGAATAATAGATTTGACTTCTTGTCTCACATTTAGGCCTTCAGCAGGCTCCTATTTTTAGTATCAGGATGTTAGTGGAAGTGCAAAGTTTGCAAAACTACAAAAACGTCAACAAGGCTTCAAGAGCTCTGATTGTGTGTTTTTGTTTCCGCCACTGTAGCAGGGCCCATGGTTACCAAAGGCAAGGCCGTGGCAGCCCTGGCAGCCTTTATTTGACGTCCATGAGGCGTGCTTTTCAAGTGCATTAACAAAACCTAACTGAGTGAACAGCTACACTCAACAGGAGAGTGGCAAATAATTGTGTTTACTGAAGATCTCTTCACTTCCCTCACATTGAACGTGCATTCTATTCCACCGAAGTTAAGCTCCAACTGGCACTTTGTAGACTTAGCAGAAGTGCTCCAAAAATAGTCAGATGCAAGATCAGCGCGCGGGGACACAGCAAGAAAGAAGACTTTCCCTCTTCTTTTCCCCAAACATACCCATAATCTCAGGCACTGATTATGGAATTCCTATAAAATCATCCGAGGTCAGTAGTAGGTTTTTGTTGTGCAGGCTAAACCGAGACCTCTGTAACAAGCAACAGGCAAGCAGTAACCCACCCCTTCTTTTATACATACTGTCAAATAACCACGTGTCATCATGTATGAAACCGTCTGCTTGTTCTGTTTTGTTAGGCCTACAGTCCTAGAATTCAAAGCAGTGCTTCCTATAAAAGCAGAACGGGTCGAAGATGTAACTCTATAATTCCTATTTTTTAATAGTCCATATTTGTAAAGCACAGACATATCACCCCTTAAGGTTTCAAGGCGCTGGGGGCCGTTGGGAGATTAAGTGAACTATTGCCCAGAGTCACATGGCGCTGAGCTGAGCTGTCGCCGTCGATCGAACCGTGAGCCCCGTGGTCAGCCGCTCTGGCCTCTGCGCCACACCTCTTCCTAACATTAGCATTAGCTCACATGGCAGCAAGACATATTTTTTTACGGAGCAAGGCTCCAAATCCGCATTGGCAGACGTACTGATTTTCTGAAATGTTCTGTGACATAATTTGGTTGTTAATATAAGAAAAGTCTTCCTGCCCCAAAATCCCTTCCATCTGTCACTAAAATAGGGCACGCGGCTGTTTATGATTTGTACGTCACGTGCGCCATCAGTTTTCCAGCGCTTCCATATCAATTTATTGTCGCTGCGATTGGACGGAGAATCCTGTGACGCGGGGCTCGCCTAACCCCCCTCACGAGAGTGAGATAAACAGGGCAGGAGGGCGGGGCCTTGTTTCCTTGTCCTGGGAACAGATATGCTCGAGCCGGGCCCGTGCCTTTTTACTCCAGAATGTGAAGATAAAGAACTAATTTAATACGCTCTGGTTCCTCTGTGTAATCTTTTCCAGCCCCTGGCGTCTTAAAATATTAAGAGCGGAGGATTAAACGCTTGTATTAACGCAGAGGCCCACGGGGGATTTCGGTGCATTGGCCGAGGCGTGTAACTGCAAAGCGGCTTGTGAGAGACAATCCGGCAGTGTGGCCCAATCCAAACCCGGGCAGCTGCTTCATGGCCGCGCCAGCTGCATTAGGTAGTCCGGGGACATGAGAGCCATGCTTAGGAGGAGCACGGCTGCTTGTAACCTGGGCCCAGAGTCAGGGGCGTAGCTTCAGGGGGGGTGTTTGGAGTGTTACACCCACCTAATACATCTATTCTTTAGTAAATAGTTGGGTACGGATGTTTCCAGTCGGGTATGGTGAGGGGTCTGTCCCATTTCACCTGGGATTTTTATTCACACGCACGCGCGCACACACATTGTCTTCTGTCTGTCATCTCTGTTATAAAATGCTCTTAAAAGCTGTTAGTTATTTTACAAAAGATTGTGTTTTAAGTACCCCTTAAAATCTCCACCCCACTTCCTTTCCACCGCCCCTTAAACCAGTGGGGGCTCCTCCGCTAAGGCAGAGGAGCATCGCCCCACTGCTTTTCAGCAGTGCAAAAACTGAAAAATAAAATGATAATAACACGTTATTTTATTCTTCTGTGTTGAAGCCTGTTTTTGGGTGGGCAGGGCTTGGCTGTCGTCACAGCCAGCAGGGAGGAGAAATCTGTGCACTTAAATGCGCATGACGGTTTGGCCGGCCGTCTTGGGCCGGCCAAACAGACATGCGCACTTAGCATGTTCTCCACCCAGCTGTATAGCACAGCCTGGGTGGAGAACATGCACAGGCTCCCTGCCCCATCTGAGTGCTGAACCACGGCGCTCAGACCAATCACGACGCTGCTGTCAAGCTGGTGATAGCAGCGTCGTGATTGGCTTACGGAGCCTGTGTGCTTCCTGCTTCCGGGAGGAGAGACGACGGACGAGAGACAGCGGCGTGTAGAGGTACGTTTTTTTTTTCCCTTTCTTTTTCACCCACCTCCACCCCACCCTGCCCCGCCACCCCTGTCCCGTACCAGCTACCACTGCCTTAAACTCCCCTTCTGCACTGCTTCTCTGATAATGTATTTTAATATGATATGCCAGCATAGCTGTTGGAAAATCTGAGGCTCACACCCCCTTAAAATTAACAACCAAGCTACGCCCCTGTCCAGACTGGTAGCAAAAGGCCCGCTTTACTGAGCCCAAGATTATGATTCACAAAATAATATGCACTGCAAACAAAAAAAGGCAAGTTGCAATGTGCCACGGACACATTGCAAGTCAGAGATTACTTTTCAACTCACAAAATGCCATTTGCGACTGATTGCAATTTGGTAGTAGTAGGGGGCATGATAGGTATACCCCTCCTCCTGCTGCGCTGCAGTGTAATCAGTGGTTTCCAATAAGGGACACAGGCTGCTTTAAAAAAGGTCTGTATTGAGTGAATGCAAGTCCAGGAATGAAGGTTTGCCTTCCCTTTCAGGCCTCAGCCCCTGCATATGCTGCCATTCATACGGTATTGCAATTAGGCAGCAGTTTTTTCAATTGTCGGCGAATGGGCAATTTGCAATATCACTGATTAGTACATCAGTTGCATCTCAAATGAAGGGAGAAGAGCTCAAACCAGTTAGAGAGCAAACTGCGACCCCCAGCTTGTACTTGGGGTACTAGATCAAAATAAAGCGAGTCACTGTTTTGAAGGCTGTAAACTCCACCCTGGGTCTGTGGAACATCTTTTGAGCTTTGGTTTATGCGTTAGCCTGTGGTTCATGAAGAATTGTATGCTGTGTATTCTGTGCATGTTTGCTCTTCTTTTAAACAGACCTGTTCACTGGTTTATCTCTGCTGGGAGGTGTGAAAGAAATACTGCCTTCAGTAAAATCACAGATGTTCTTTGCCTCTGGTGTTCATGCAGTTCTGACAAGGCCTGCATGATATTCCATTTGTTTAGCTAAGAGTTGCTACCTAAGGTAGTTCCTTCTGCTTTACAAAGACAGATAGTTTTCCCCTAACTTTTCTATGTGATGCACCTTATTGAGCCAATACCAATGGATATTTCTTCATGCCACACCTGTCTTGCTAAGCCCTTTTGTATTTAGTGCCATTTTCATTGATTTTGTAGTGTCTACAGTTGGGACTAAGGTATGTATCTGGGGGCATTTACAGAGAGAAAATCTCTCTGCAAAGCCATGGAGAGATGTTTGAGGTGGGAGTACTAAGGATAGTGTGCACTGGCACAATGGCCCCTGGTTCAGGCAGTGTAAATTGGCCCATCATTCACTCGCTGGACCGTAAAACACTGTCATCTTTTGCGTGCGTTGGGCACCTAAGATCCCTGGCCCCAGTACCACTGCAACTACTGTACTATTGATAGCCACACCCCTGGAAGGGAAAGCGGCCAGGTACAATCAACAGTGAGAGGATTTGCAGGTAGGTTATGGGAACTGGGAAACTCCTGGTGCAGAAGGGAAGCTTCAGAGGCAGTCCAGTATTTGAGAAGGGTTTCACAAAGACCAGGCTCTTCAGATCCTTGTGGAAGTGAAGGCTGAATGCAAATTGTCACACCTCGGTGGGTATGGAGTTCCAGGGGCCATATTATAAAAAGTGTCCCAGGGGCGCAACTGGTGTTTGCGCCCGCTCTGCGCTCCCCCAGGGCACTTTGGTATTACAGAAAGCGCTGCAGACGCTTGTGCAGCCCTTTCTGTAATACAGATAGTGCTGGCGCACATATAGTGCCAGCGCTATCACAGAGGGCATTCCCTCAATTGCATGGGGGCGTGGCCCCATGCAAATGAAGGAATCCCTTTGCCTCTTCACCCGCACCGTATTGTAGACGTGGGTGCAGAGGCAAAGAAACTGTCACCACCAGAAAGGTGGAGCACTGCCAGTGTGCCCCCTGCTGGCAGTCCTCTGCAAGTGGGAAAGGGGATTATATGGACCTCTCCAGACATCCCGTTGCAGGCAGGCTCAGTCACTCATTGTACCCGCCTGCTAGGAGATCTCTCTCTCCCCTTCTTAAAAGAGCAGGCTGTTTGCTGCCTGCACATTAAAGTGAAAAACGGAGCGGCTTTGAAGCAGCTGCTCTGTGTTTTGTGGTGTATAAGAGGCCGTCTCATCTGCCTGCACTTTCTGTCATGAGTTGGTGTTGCTGCTGCGGCTGTTGTTTGCCCACTGGAGATCGTATCCTAGCATAGACGCAAATAGTCAATAATTGCTGAAAAGGGCAAAGAGAACTGAAATGCAAGACCGTAAATGTAGCTTACACTGGTTACACTGTTACTGTTTATTTTCAAAATTTCTTAAATGTTTAATTCGTTTTCTCCTGGTGACCACTGCACTAATTTCAGTATGATTTATATGAATAGCTAAAATGGCCTTCAATGAGAAGTCGCCTGTTGTTACATGACCAGACTACGATCTAGCTTTAGTACAACAGTTTTTGCATTCTAATGCAAAACTAGATGTTGCCATTTGGGAGCTCATCCTCCTAGAGCAGCAAGGCCACTTTGTATGCCTTTTGTTGTAACCTACCACCCTCTTGTTAGTTTATACAAATCAGTAATAAATGTCAGGTTCTTCAAACATTCTCTATAACATCAACAAACGTTTTAAATTCAATGTTTGATCATTAAATAACACATGATCTCATCATCTGAGAGGTCGGAGGTATGTGTCAGATATTAATAAAAATAAAGAACCTGGATCTCTGTAAGGAAAGAAAGGTCAATATATTGCAGCTGTGTACCAGATTTTCATATCCATAATATCGTCTGACAGAAATAATGTGTCCTAAATATAGTTTACAAAAATATTGCTCCTTTAAAGTTAGTAATATAAAATTTACACTGGATTGGACAATATTTTGGTAATGAATATTTAGGACACAATATTTCTTTCAGACAATATTTTTGCTAATGATCTTCAGAAATACAACCAATGTGCCACATGCGATAAAGGGCCCAAAACCTCAAAGTAATAACTACAACAAATACATTACACGATTCATGATGGTACCTAGATTCAATTTCAATAGGTAGTGTGGAAAAGGTCCAGTCTAATTCTCAAATACAGTAAACAGGCATAACAATCATGCAAAGCACCAAGAAGTCTCATGGAATGCTGAGCGCTTTGCAAATGCTGTCATCCATTCACTCATGTACAGTCCTTAGATATAATTGAGGACCACTGAGGTACCCATCAATAAGGAAAACTCCATAGCTGGCACATTACCTATCTGACCAACAATAAGTGGCAGCTCGCATAGGGTGTGCTGTGGGGCGGGGCGGGGGTAGTAAACTCGGACATACGACGGAACGGAGGAACGTAATAATTACTTTCCTCCGTTCCATCGTATGTCCGAGTTTACTACCCCTCCCCCTCCCCGCCACACCGCCCGCAGCACACCCTATGCGAGCCGCCACTGCCAACAATACATTCCCATTTGTTTTTAACTAACAGTACCATCAACCTCTTTTTAACCCCTTGCATGCTCATGACAGCCGGGAGCCGTCACGCGTCACGGTGGGCGTGTGCGCAGGACGGCCCCCGCCGTCCGAATCCCGCCCACTCAATAGAATCCCCGCACAGCGCGAAAATTCACGCCGCACGCAAGGGGTTAAATACATTCTAAGGAAGCTTAGAGTGTAAAGGAACAATTGTAATGATGATAATAATCCACTAATCCTGTCTGCCTCATTCTCGATTATTTTATGTCTACAAATTGCCCGCACCTCATTTCATGGACCACAAACTCTCCTTCTTTGAAGCACGTCCTTTCACCCCTCCAAACATTGCATGACCTCACATACTCGCCAACTAATGATCAATTCTCACTCGTATTCATTTAATCTGCCACAAATAAACTGGAGTGAACGCATGGATTGGTTTTCTTGGGAGCACAAGACTAATGACAACAACCAATGATAACCAATAACCCTGGACCAACCCCTAATGTTGGGTTCCAGAGTGGAGTGCTACCCACCATAAAATGCTTCAATGCCTCATCAGGGGTAGTAAGAGCTATATAATTGCACATATAATATATACAAGTTCCTCCACATGACGTCCTATGACATATGCAACTTAGGGCTGATATAAGCCACCCCAAATTTCCCTTCCGAAAGTGGTCCACTGTTATATTGTGCATTCCACCTTGTAATTCCAAAATGAGTGAAAACAATAATGATACCCACTGTTATCTCTGACTGCTGTGTTCTCTGTTATCATTGGCACTGGTTGTACATATTACAGCATTATAGCTAAGGCTCCCCGTTTTCCGTTTTTACTGATTTTTACAGATAAGTACAGACAGAAAACCATTTATTTTCTTGTCTGTATTTATTTTTAAATGTGGATAAAAACAGAAATTGGGTGCTTTTTGAGTGATTCTTAATACACTTTGCCATGAATGCCAGGCCAATAACTGTGTGGATTGATATGTAAGGGGGTTAAAAAAAAGGAATTTTAGTAAAGAGGCTTAAACAGCAGTAGATATGCACAAGGCTGATACTGAAATGTGCATATTTTCTTATAAGTGCATTGATTTATCTTCTGCTGGTGCTCATATCACTGAAACCTGGCAGGCATTCAAGCATGAGTGCCTATATATTGGTTAAATGAATGCGGAAATATACCAGTTTCAGCTTTATTTTTTTCACAAAACCCATAATAAATATGGATAAATACAGATAAAGTTGACAAAAAATAAATATGGATAAATACAGACGGAAATGTCAAAAAATAAATACCATAAAACCGGGAGCCCTAATTATAGCCCACAGTCCAGGGGTATCCCCCTCCAAGATATGTAGGCAGTGGCCTAAAATGAAGGTGGGATAGTGAGGTCGTAAACGACCATGATCGCCCTGGTAAGGTTTGCGATTCTGGCAGAACATTATATCCATCAAGGACTTGTTCTAAGGAGAACAGGGAAAGGTTTCAGAGTTACATTGGAATACAGCATTGCAGCCTGATGCCAATGGATATAACAAGTCTTTACTGGCCCCCCAGCCATTTGTAGGCCCAAGCCATAGGAGAGTGACTACAATGACGGAGAAGGCCTTAAATGACTGATATATCCTGAGGCAGAAGGGCAATAGTGCTATTAGATCATTTAACTCATAGAAAGTAAATGAAACACAGAGAAAGACAAAAACAAACATTTGAATGATGGAGCACACCGTCTATACTTGCCATTGTTGGCCCTCTGCCACTCGGTTATCTTCAACTGAGCTCCCAAACTTTCTGTGTTGTTATAATGCATTACTGCAGAGGGTCTGAACAGCTGTCTTCACACACTGAAGCTATGGCCCTTGGCCAAAGGCGATCCATTGTGGGTGCCAATGTTTGTTGATGCCGGCTCTTTGTTACAAGATGTTTCATGCAAATACTTTCAAGTTATGGTCGTGAATATGACTGCGCAATAGCACAATATTGGAAATGTACTGACAGGCACGTCTCATCGGCTGCATCTGATCCTTTCCACCTCCATCCCCCCCAACAGTTTCACAGCTTAGAAAAAGGAGCAAAACTGACTGGTCCGTCTACGATATCTGATCTTCTCAAGGCCATCAAGCCTTGGCGTTACTAATCATTTTCCTACAAACTGTGCTGTAAACCTCTGCAAGGGGGACATGTTGTTCTCGAAGTAATCCCTAGAGGCAGGGCAGTCTCAACAGGCAGCATGAGTTACAAAGAGGGCACAGGTCACTGCATTGCTCCATCACTCATTCATTTGCAGACATGCACTTTGTATTTTACCATACAAATACAACGTGCACCAAAACAGTCATTAGGACACCCAGTGCTACTAAAATAGCAATTTCTTCATCACACAACATCAGTGACGCATTTAATATCTTGGACAGCTTCCAAGTAATTTCTAACAAATAACAGGCAGAGAGCGGCGCGGCTTGTCTCGACGGTAGCGTGGCCTGTTTCAGCAGTGAAAGTGGCTTGTCTCAACAGTCAGGAGTGGCTGCTTCATTTATGACCCTGCCTGCCGGGCCCCGCCACCATAGGAGTGCCCATGTCTGCCTCAGCAGTGCCAGTAACCCTGCTTGACTCAACAGTAACTCTTGCTTGCCTCAAATGTGACTCTGCCTGCCTGCTTCAGCGGTGAACCTTCCTGACTCCCTTCTTACATCGCCTGCCTCAAGCTTCACCTTAGTTGTCTCAACAGTAACCCTTCTGCCTGACTCAGCAGTGACAACCTTTTGCCTCAACAGACATTGTGCCTGCATTATCTGTTACCGTGCCTGCCTCACCTCTAACCCCAATGGCTTTAAGAGTGTCTTTTGTCATCAATCACATTTCCTCCACTCACATCAGCTGGTTCCTTTTGCAAATAAACCTCGCCTTGCTCTCCTGTGCCGAGAAATGCTAAACCCAGTGGACTCGTTTTCTGGGCTGCACATTTGGCTGTACTATTATTTTAGTGTCAATTTTCAAGACTGGTGATCAACTTTAATTTCACCCTTTGCTTATTTGAGAGGCACAAATTGTAATGTTGTAATTATCTCATTAAAGGCACTGCACACCGTGTATAGAAGTGTATTTATTTAAATTAGAAGCTAATTGCAGAAGAGCGCCGGGAAACGCGTCCGTGCCGCTCCAACATCGGCGCTGAATCGGCGCCCAAAATGGCGGCTGCGCTCTACGTCATCGCGCCTCCGCGCGACCTCTAGAGCGCGACACTACATATCTCCCTTCTTTACGGGACACACAACAATGTCCTTAACAATAGTGTACAAGTCTATGAGTCTCTGTGCCTGAAGTTACTTCACTTCTCCCAGATCATAGTCTCTGTATTTGGCTGGCCTTACCACTGTTCTCCCTGCCCTTGTACGTCTTACCGGAGTGGAGGTGGAACTTTCCCGCCCTTCCTTCAGCTCGGCTTGCCAGTGTCTCTCCAAGTCGTTTAGGGCTCTCTTTCTCTGGAGTCTTGCCTTTGTCCTCCTGCCATTCACCTGCGATGGGATTTTCGTCTTCTTCCTGCTCCTCCCTGTTTCCTTCCTCCCCAAGGTCCCTCTCTCCTTCTCTTGGGGCTGCTTGTCCTGTAGATGAACTTGGGTTCTCTTGTGTCCTTGATTCTTCCTCTCTGTCCCACTGCAGTATCTTATTGCACTTGGACATGCGATCTTGCGACCAGACGTTCCCGTCACTCAGCAAAGCTGCTCTGTTGTACACCTGTTCAACTTTCATGGGCAAGCTGTATTTGCTGTCTCCTTTCCTCCTTAATTGGGCAAGTTTGACTCTGACCCACTCCCCTTTTTCCAGGGGCGTCCCCTTCACATTTCGTCTTTTATTGTACTACTCTGTGTATGTTCTCTGTGCTCTCTCTAAGTTGTGGTGAACGACTGCCGGGGACCATTTACTTGTGACAGTCTTTTCCTTCCATGCTAGATTGTCCTTAGTGAAAGGATCACGTCCCCTTAGGATTTGGAACGGGCTGTATCCTGTGCCAGTAGGTGTGATACGGTAGGCCCACAGCATACTCCTCACTTCCTTCTCCCAATCCTTCCCCACTCCTATGGCCGACTGTATGGAACCCATTATTACTCGGTTGAACCTTTCGGCAAGACCATTTCCCGCCGGATGGTAGACCGATGTGTGTTTGCTCTGGACTCCATTTCGTTCCATGTAACGATTCCACTTATCAGAAGTGAACTGAGGTCCATTGTCGCTCAAAATGGAACGGGGGATGCCCTCTCTGAGGAAGGTGGCTGTGAGAAACCTGAGAACTGTCTCTGTGTCCATCACTTCTTGTATGTCCAATTCGGGCCACTTTGAATACCGATCTATGAGGACTACCACGTACTTAGGGGTTCCCTCCGCATCCAACACTGGACCTAGAATGTCTATAGACAGTTCCTCCCATGGGTTGGTAGGGTTGTCGAACTTCCCTAGTGACGGGCGTAGTAACGTTTGTGATTTATCCGCTCTTTGGCACTGGTCACATTCCCGAACATGCCTCTCGATATGACTGTCCATAGCGGGCCACCAGTACATCTGTTTGGTTCTCAACTTCGTTTTTACGATGCCCAAGTGCCCTTCATGTAACACTGCTAGTAGATGTGGTATCAACAACGCGGGTGGAACCACTCTCTCTCCTCTAAACAGGAAGGTTCCCTGGTCTCCTACTGATAACTCCTCCCGCACTTCAAAGAATTTCCTTTGTTCCGCCTTCAGGTGCCTTTTTTCTGGCCACCCTTGTAGTATGAAGTCCTTGATCTCCTTGATGTCACTGTCAATGTCATAGGCTTGTTTCCATTCCAGACCACTTATCACTATTTCATGGTCGTCCATGAATGCCACCCTGACTTCGTCCTCATCCGTACTTGTAGGAGCTTCCTCCATAGCTGACGCTCGGCTGAGGTAATCTGCCACATTATTCTTGGCTCCTGGGATGTATTCCACATCATACCTGTAGTCTAGCAATTTCAGAGTCATTTTTGCAATGCGGGGTGTGGCGCTCGCGTGCCCACAGGACGTTAGTAGGGGTTTGTGGTCCGTCTTGAGTTGAAATCTTGTGCCCCATATAAATTGGCGGAATTTCGCCATGGCCCATACCACAGCCAGCATCTCTTTTTCTATTACACTGAACTTCTGTTCTGTTGGTGATAATGTTCTTGATGCAAAGCTGATGGTCGCCAGTTCTCCGTTTGTCCTTTCCTGCATGAGAACTGCCCCTAGCCTTTGTCGCTCGCATCAGTGGTCAAAATGGACTCTCCTTGCGGGTCATATCCTTGTAGGGGAACTGCTTTGCTGATACTCTCCTTGAGTTTCTGAAACTCCCCTTGTGCCTCCTCTGTCCATCTAAAGGCCGTTCTGTCTCGTATGAGTAGTCGCAGGTGGTGTGTCTTGGTGGCGAAGTGTTGCACGAATTTGCTGTAATATTCGGCCATCCCTAAGAATGATCTCACTTCTTCCTTGCTCGTTGGTGCAGGCGCTTCACATATCGCTTTGACGTTGGCATGTTTGGGCGTGATGCCTTGGTCACTGATCTCATGACCCAAGTATGTGACCGACGCCATTCCTAATCTGCACTTCTCCCATTCTGCTGTCAGACCATTCCTTTCCAAGATTTGTAACACCGTTGCTAGCTTTTTGTTGTGGTCGGCTTGGTCTTTGCCCATTACTAGGATGTCGTCTTGGAAGTATTGTACTCCCTCTATATCCTTGAACAGTTTGTGCATCAACTTCTGGAATACCGCCGCTGCTGATGCCAGGCCAAAAGGCATCCGGCGGAATTGGTAGCATCCAAATGGTGTCATGAAGGATGTAAGCTTCCGGCTCGTGTGATGCAGGGCTATTTGATGATATGCCGAGGCGAGATCCACGGTAGAAAACCATTTTATACTTTTTGTCTTTGCTAGCATTTCGTCTATTCGGGGTAATGGGAATTTCTCCACTGTTATGCACTTGTTCAATTCGCGCAGGTCCACGCACAACCGAACTTTGCCATTGGGTTTCCTCGCTACCACCAACGGGACCAGCCATTCCGAACTGTTTATGGGTTCGATGATCCCTTCGTCTTCCAATCTTTGTAGCTCTTGTTGTACTGCTTCCCTGATTGCTAGCGGTATGTTCCTCACCTTGTGGGATACAGGTTTGGCGTCCTCCTTGAGATCAATTCTGTGTGTGAATTTTGTTAGTTTCCCCACTCTGCCTCCGAATACTGTGGGGAATTCGCCCTTCATCCTTTCGAAGTTCGATTGATTGTCTGCGCTGGTCATCAAGACTTGCGTGTCCCCTCCTGGGTTCAATTGTATGCCCAACTCGCCTTGGTCCATCCATCCCAGAACAGAGGGCCCTTTTTCAGCCACATACAATTTGCACTCTGCACTGCGATTCTTGAACTCGAATTTCAGGACTCGATATCCCACCATCGGGATGGGTTCCCCTGTGAATGTGACCGGACGTATGTCTGGGTGCTAGGTGTGATCCCAGGCTGGGTTTGAAATTCTCATTCCACACCGTTCGTTGAATGATGGTATACGGAGATCCGGAGTCCGCCACCATTTTGATCCGAATTCCTCCCACTACCATGTCGCATTGTGGTTTCTTGGAGTGACCGCCTTCTAAGCCTAGCACCTGTCCTTCAATGCACAGCACATTGTCATCTTCTTCTTCTTCTCCTTCTTCTTCGCCTCCCCCGTCTTGTGCTACATACTTGACCGTTGATCTCTTCACCTTGCGGCGACACACCTTTTCATAGTGTCCTACGATTCCGCAGTACATGCATTTGTCCCGGAAGGCCGGACATCGTTTATCATGTGCCGCGTGGGATGGACTGCCGCACCTGTAGCACGTGGATGTGCCCTCCTTGTTCAGGTTCTGTGCCTGTGTGGGTCGTGGAGTCCATCTGTTCTGTGTTCTCCCTTCTGCCTCCATCTTCTTACCTCTCTCTGGCGGTCCTGTTTCCGTGACTCTGTTGACCATGGGTCGTTCTGTGTTTTCTTTTTTCGCTGCCTCAGCACATCTCTTCGATAGTTCCGCCTTTTTCACCATGGCTATGACCTCCTTCAGGGTAGCGTCCCCATTCACCCACAGTTTGTCTTGGATCGCTGTGTTCTTCGTGTGCATGACAATTTGGTCTTTGATAAATTCGTCGTGCAAGGCGCCAAATTTGCATGTTATTGCCAACTTCTTTAACTCCGCGACGTAGTCGTCTATGGATTCCTCCCTTGCTTGTTTCCTCTGTTGGAAGTTGTATCTGTCTATGGACGTGCACACTGCCGGTCTGTAATGGTCATTTAGGTCTTCAATCGCGTGTTGGAATACGTCGTCATCTGTGTCCGGCCGTTGTGCGTGTACCATGTTTTTGAAGACTCCGATTCCTTCCGGGCCCAAGTTGTGGAGTAATATTCTTCTCTTCCTTTTGCTGGGGAATGCTTCCCCGCTTTCATCTTCTAAGGCCTCAAGGTAGTTCATGAAGTATTCTCTCCAATCTTCCCATGTCATCAATGGTTCGCCTGGTTTCGGTAGGAAGGTTATTGGTGTTGTGAGTGAAGACGCCTGCGCACACATTGCGGCACTTCTTTCCTGTATATCTTCGTCTCCCCTTGGACTGCCCGGTGCACCTGTGCTTCTGGGATGTGTGGAGTCTTGATGGGGCCCAGAGGCTCCCCCGTCGCTGTGCTGCACCGCTTCCGCCACGGCCCTGGATATCCTATGGGGGGATCTGGAGGGGTGGCGTTATGCTTCCCCGTGGTTCTACCCTCCTATGTTGTAGGTTGTGAGCATTCCCTGCTTGCAACTACCTGTTCCGTGGGTGCAGGCTTGCGGTGGTGCTGTCCTCTGCCACGCTCTCCTGCTGTGTCGCTTCCTTAGCCGGTGGTGTCCGTGGCCTGCCTTGCTGAGTTCTTCGGTGGGTTCTTGTGTTGTTCTCCACTTAGTTTTATATGTATTTTTTTTTTTCCCGTCTCGTCGCCACTGTAATGTTGTAATTATCTCATTAAAGGCACTGCACACCGTTCGTGTATAGAAGTGTATTTATTTAAATTAGAAGCTAATTGCAGAAGAGCGCCGGGAAACGCGTCCGTGCCGCTCCAACATCGGCGCTGAATCGGCGCCCAAAATGGCGGCCGCGCTCTACGTCATCGCGCCTCCGCGCGACCACTAGAGCGCGACACTACACAAATCTGCCCATTGTTTAAGTCCCCAACTTTTTCAGCGTTTTCCACCTTTTTCCATTTTTCTTCCTTTTCCTCTGATTTGCCCTGAGTCAAAGTTTGATTTTGAATTGCAGGTCTATCACACTCCACTGCCTGCAGCCACGCGCACAATTCAAGGTCTACTTCCCGTCATTCCTGGTGGTCACGTGGTCGCAGCCGCTGCAATCGGTCCGCGCCGACGTTCTCCTCAAGGCAGTTTTCTCATTAATGTTTCCGTCGTGTATGACGTCACTAAGTGCGTACCTCATTTAAGAATTTGAAAGGTCGCTCATACTTCTCCCAAATCTGTAAGAAAGCAGCAGAAAATATAATATATATTTTTAATTTTAATTTCATTGAACAATGCAGTCCGATTTTTTCGGATTGTGAATGCCTCCGACCATGTCTTTTAATAATAATAATAGTAATAATTAAATTCAGACTGATACCGTCGCTGCAACTGCTGCTCAAAATGCAGAAATCCATTGCCTTCTTGTATAATTATGCTCCATTATTCTACTTGGAATGCAGACCTGCTCCCAGGGGCAGGCAAGGCATTACGATCACATTATAAATTAAAGACATTATTGCTTTGCTACTAGTTTCACAGCTGAGGCCGTAGATACCCAGTGAACACTATGTTAGCTGTTTATGGGAAAGGCTCATTTTTGTGAAAACTCACAATATAAATGAATTTCTAACTTCATGATTACCGTGTTGGCGGAAGAAGGTTAGAAAGAGCGAGTCCTGACGAGTGACGAATGTACACAATAAAATCTCAAACCTATTATCGAATCCCAAATCAGGAAGGAACAACTGCGCGTAAAAAGGATACACAATTGTGCAATGAAAACGAATACAAACGTAAAATGATTTATGAACCAAAAAAAATTGGAAAAGATAAACCAGGGAAGGACCCGTTCTTTTGAAAAGAGAAGCAAATACGAAAGAAGACATTATAACGCTTAAGTGTAAAGCCATATTTCTAAACCACCGCATCCACATGTACAGTTTCGCATTCAGTCTTTTTCACGCCGCCGGGTTGGCAATGTTCTCTTCAGTCGAATGAGTAAGGAATGTTTGAAACCCTGGTTATGGGTGCCCCGGAGGGCACGTGCTATTTATTAGATCGGATCAAATCCGACTCCCAGGGTTCTGAAGTTTATTGGTTGCAATACACTGCATGTGTTCTGTAAAGTTCTCCTCCTCTCAATAAAGGCGCTGCACACTCAGACTTGTGTAAGGTGTATTTATTTAGATAATTACTTCTTTGCAGGAGAGTGCCGGGAAACGCGTCTGTACCGCTCTAATCTCGGCGCCGAATCGGCGCCCAAAATGGCGGCCGCGCTCCACGTCATCGCACGGACGCGTGACCACTAGAGCGCGACACTACATATCTCCCTTCTTTACGGGACACAACAACAACAACAATAACATATGGATAAGAGTCAAAGAGTCTCTCGGCCTGGAGTTACTTCACTTCTCCCAGATCATAGTCTCTGTATTTGGCAGGCCTTACCACTGTTCTCCCTGCCCGTGTACGTCTTACCGGAGTGGAGGTGGAACTTTCCGCCCTTCCCTCTGCTCGGCTTGCCTGTGTCTCTCCAAGTCCTTTAGGGCTCTCTCTCTCGGGAGTCTTGCCTTTGGCCTCCTGCCATTCATCTGCGATGAGATTTTCGTCCTCTTCCTGCTCCGCTCTATTTCCTTCTATCCCCAGGTCCCTCTCTCCTTCTCCTGGGGCTGCGTTACCTGCAGGTGAACTTGGGTTTTCTTGTGTCCTTGATCTTTCCTCTCTGTCCCACTGCAGTATCTTATTGCACTTGGACATGCGATCTTGCGACCAGACGTTCCCATCACTTAGCAAGGCTGCTCTGTTATACACTTGTTCAACTTGCATTGGCAAGCTGTATTTGCTGTCTCCTTTCCTCCTTAATTGGGCAAGTTTGACTCTGACCCACTCCCCTCTTTCCAGGGACGTCCCCTTCACATTGCGTCTCTTATTGTACTGTTCAGTGTATGTTCTCTGGGCTCTCTCCAAGTTGTGGTGAACTACTGCCGGGGACCATTTACTTGTGACAGTCTTTTCCTTCCATGCTAGATTGTCCTTAGTGAACGGATCACGTCCCCTTAGGATTTGAAACGGGCTGTATCCTGTGCCAGTCGGTGTGATTCGGTAGGCCCACAGCATACTCCTCACTTCCTTCTCCCATTCCTTCCCCACTCCTATGGCTGCTTGAATGGAACCCATTATTACTCTGTTAAACCTTTCGGCAAGGCCATTTCCCGCCGGATGGTAGACAGATGTGTGTTTGATTTGGACGCCATTTCGTTCCATGTAATTGTTCCACTTATCCGATGTGAATTGAGGTCCATTGTCACTCAAAATGGAACGGGGGATGCCCTCTCTGAGGAAGGTAGCTGTGAGAAACCTAAGAACTGTCTCTGTGTCCATCACCTCCTGTATATCCACTTCGGGCCACTTTGAATACCGGTCTATGAGAACTACTACATACTTCGGGGTTCCCTCTGCATCCAACACTGGACCAAGAATGTCTATTGACAGTTCCTCCCAAGGGTTGGCAGGGTTGTCGAACTTCCCTAGTGACGGGCGTAGTAACGTTTGTGATTTATCCGCTCTTTGGCACTGGTCACATTCCCGAACATGCCTCTCAATATGACTGTCCATTGCGGGCCACCAGTACATCTGCTTGGTTCTCAACTTCGTTTTCACGATGCCCAAGTGCCCTTCGTGCAACACTGCTAGTAGGTGTGGTATCAACGACGCGGGGGGAACTACTCTCTCTCCTCTAAACAGGAATGTTCCCTGATCTCCTATGGATAACTCCTCCCGCACTTCAAAGAATTTCCTTTGTTCCGCCTTCAGGTGCCTTTTTCTGGCCACCCTTGTAGTATGAATTCCTTGATGTCCTTGACGTCCTTGTCAATTTCATAGGCTTGTTTCCATTCCTGACCGCTTATCACTATCTCATGATCTTCCGTGAATGCCACCCTGACTTCGTCCTCGTCCGTACCTGCAGGAGCTTCCTCCATGGCTGAAGCTCGGCTGAGGTAATCTGCCACCTTATTCTTGGCTCCCGGGATGTATTCCACATCATACCTGTAGTCTAACAATTTCAGGGTCATTTTGGCGATGCGATGCGGGGCGTGGCGCTCGCGTGCCCGCAGGACGTTAGTACTTTTACTAGGGGTTTGTGGTCCGTTTTGAGTTGAAATCTTGTGTCCCATATAAATTGGCGGCATTTCGCCATGGCCCATACCACGGCTAGCATCTCTTTTTCTATCACGCTGAACTT
This sequence comes from Calotriton arnoldi, assembly GCA_963921515.1. Taxonomy (NCBI): domain Eukaryota; kingdom Metazoa; phylum Chordata; class Amphibia; order Caudata; family Salamandridae; genus Calotriton; species Calotriton arnoldi. The sequence continues at coordinate 1,296,104 of CAWUFW010001528.1, read as the reverse complement.
CTGTTCTGTTGGCGATAATGCTCTTGATGCAAAGCTGATGGTCGCCAGCTCTCCGTTCATCCTTTCCTGCATAAGAACTGCCCCTAGGCCTTTGTCGCTCGCGTCTGTGGTCAAGATGGATTCGCCTTGCGGATCATATCCTTGTAGGGGAACTGCTTTGCTGATATCCTCCTTGATTTTCTGAAACTCCCCTTGCGCCTCCTCTGTCCACCTGAAGGCCGTTTTGTCTCGTATGAGTAGTCGCAGGTGGTGTGTCTTGGTGGCGCAGTGTTGCACGAATTTGCTGTAATATTCGGCCATCCCTAAGAATGATCTCACTTCTTCCTTGCTCGTTGGTGCCGGTGCTTCGCATATCGCTTTGACATTGGCGTGTTTGGGTGTGATGCCTTGGTCACTGATCTCATGACCCAAGTATGTGACCGACGCCATTCCAAATCTACACTTTTCCCATTCTGCCGTCAGGCCGTTCCTTTCCAAGATTTGTAACACCGTTGCTAGCTTTTTGTTGTGGTCGGCTTGGTCTTTGCCCATTACCAAGATGTCGTCTTGGAAGTATTGTACTCCCTCTATATCCTTGAACAGTTTGTGCATCAACTTCTGGAATACCGCCGCTGCTGATGCCAGGCCAAAAGGCATCCGGCGGAATTGGTAGCATCCAAATGGTGTTATGAAGGATGTAAGTTTACGGCTCGTGTGATGCAGGGCTATTTGATGATATGCTGAGGCGAGATCCACGGTAGAAAACCATTTTATTCCCTTTGTCCTTGCCAGCATTTTGTCTATTCTGGGTAATGGGAATTTTTCCACTATTATGCACTTGTTCAATTCGCGCAGGTCCACGCACAAACGAACTTTGCCGTTGGGTTTCCTCGCTACCACCAACGGGGCCAGCCATTCCGAACTGTTTATTGGTTCGATGATCCCTTCTTCTTCCAATCTTTGTAGCTCTTGTTGTACTGCTTCCCTGATTGCTAGCGGTATGTTCCTCACCTTGTGGGATACTGGTTTGGCGTTTTCCTTAAGATCAATTCTGTGTGTAAATTTTGTTAGTTTTCCCACTCTGCCTCCGAACACTGTGGGGAATTCGCCTTTCATCTTTTCGAAGTTGGATTGGTTGTCTGCGCTGGTCATCAAGACTTGCGTGTCCCCTCCTGGGTTCAATTGTATGCCTAACTCGCCTTGGTCCATCCATCCAAGAACAGAGGGCCCCTTTTCAGCCACGTATAATTTGCACTCTGCGCTGCGATTCTTGAACTCTAATTTCAGGACTCGATATCCCACCATTGGGATGGGTTCCCCTGTGAATGTGACCGGACGTATGTCTGGGGGTTCGAGGTGTGATCCCAGACTGGGTTTGAAGTTCTCGCTCCACACCGTCCGTTGAATGATGGTATACGGAGATCCGGAGTCCGCCACCATTTTGATCCGAACTCCTCCCACTACCATGTCGCATTGTGGTTTCTTGGAGCGACTACCTCCTATGCCTAGCACTTGTCCTTCAATGCACAGCACATTGTCTTCTTCTTCTTCTCCTTCTTCTTCTTCACCTCCCCCGTCTTGTGCTACGTACTTGACCGTTGGCCTCTTCACCTTGCGGCGACACACCTTTTCATAGTGTCCTACGATTCCGCAGTACATACATTTGGCTCGGAAGGCCGGACATCGTTCATCATATGCCGCGTGGGATGGACTGCCGCACCTGTAGCACGTGGTTGTGCCCTCCTTGTTCGGTCTCTGTGCCTGTGTGGATCGTGGAGTCCATCTGTTCTGTGCTCTCCCTTCTGCTGCCATCTTTTTTTCTCTCTCTGGCGGTTCTGTTTCCGTGACTCTGTTGACCATGGGCCGCTCTGTATTTTCTTTCTTCGCTGCCTCAGCACATCTCTTCGATAGTTCCGCCTTTTTCACCATGGCTATGACTTCCTTCAGGGTAGCGTCCCCATTCACCCACAGTTTGTCTTGGATCGCTGTGTTCTTCGTGTGCATGACAATTTGGTCTTTGATAAATTCGTCGTGCAAGGCACCGAATTTGCATGTGATCGCTAACTTCTTTAACGCCGCAACGTAGTCGTCGATGGACTCATCCCCTGCTTGTTTCCTCTGTTGGAAGTTATATCTGTCAATGGACGTGCACACTGCCGGTCTATAATGGTTGTTTAGGTCTTCAATCGCGTGTTGGAATACGTCGTCGTCTGCGTCCGGCCGTTGTGTGGGGACCAGGTTCTGGAAGACTCTGATTCCTTCCGGGCCTAGGTTGTGGAGTAATATTCTTTTCTTCCTCTTGCTGGGGAATGCTTCTCCACTTTCATCTTCTATGGCCTCCAGGTAGTTCATGAAGTATTCTCTCCAATCTTCCCATTTCATCAATGGGTCGCCTGGTTTTGGTAGGAATGGTATTGGTGTCGTGAGTGAAGACGCCTGCGCACACATTGCGGCGCTTCTTTCTGGTATAGCTTCGTCTCCCCTTGGACTGCCCGGTGCACTTGTGCTTCTGGGGTGTGTGTGGTCTTGATGGGGCCCTGAGGCTCCCCCGTCGCTGTGCTGCACCGCTTCCGCCAGGGCCCTGGATGTCCTATAGGAGGATCTGGAGGGGTGACGTTCTGCTTTCCCGTGTGTTCTACCCTCCTATGTTGTAGGCTGTGTAGACTCCCTTGATTGCGACTACCTGCTCTGTGGGTGCTGGCTTGCGGTAGTGCTGTCCTCTGCCACGCTCTCCTGCTGTGACACGTCCTTTAGCCAGTGGTCCTCGTGGCCTGCCTTGCTGAGTACTTCGGTGGGTCCTTGTGTTGCTCCTCTAGTTGTTGTTTTTTTTTTTCTTCAGGTCCCAGTCTCGTCGCCACTGTAAAGTTCTCCTCCTCTCAATAAAGGCGCTGCACACTCAGACTTGTGTAAGGTGTATTTATTTAGATAATTACTTCTTTGCAGGAGAGCGCCGGGAAACGCGTCCGTACCGCTCTAATCTCGGCGCCGAATCGCCGCCCAAAATGGCGGCTGCGCTCCACGTCATCGCGCGGACGCGTGACCACTAGAGCGCGACACTACATGTTCCTATATTATGTGGAATAACATGCAGGTTTTGGGGCTTACCACTCCAAAATCTGCATGACTGGTGAATACCATACTTACATTCTGTCAGGTTAGACCTCTGAAATTTAATAAAGAGTGCAAGCTTTATTGCACCGGTAATTTCCAGCTGCAGTAAACTCTGCACAACCCAGAATTTGTGCCCCTGCACAAACAAGGGGTTTGCGTAGGGGTTAGAACACTGGTCGAAGTGGGCAGGATTGGAGGGGCATGACGTGCCCATACTATTTTAACTTAAGGAAAACTGTTCCCCTACTTTCTGTGAAAAGACAACCGTCCCGGGACGGTTAATTCCAAGAGCTGAAATGTTTCCGCTGCAGTGTAACGCAGGGAGTCTCCAGTGCTGTGAAACCGAAGGCAGGCAGGCAGCTAAACAAGCCTTCTTGCCAGGGTGCCTGCTTACCCGAAAGAAGTGTAAATGTGCACAATGGGTCACTCTTCCAATGTAAAGGGAGCTCGGAAGCTGGTATTGGCTTTAATTAATGGAATCACTTTACACTTCCTGATGACACAGATTTATTGTTTTTGAGTGGTATTGGAAAGGAGTTATCAGCTGAGTAGTGAAGTGTGTGCTTTTTAAAGGCCCGTAACACAGGCCCCTGCACCAAAGGGGCTGCAGGGACTTGTGTTATGCCCCTAACTATTCTCCACTACTCCAACCAGGATTCAATCCTGTGGCTCTCTGGTTACAGACACTGACCTCTAATAGAGGTTTCAAAAACTATGATAGTGCATTTCCCACGGATTAACCTAACTTGCATTTGTTTAACATTTAAGCAATGTGTTATTTTATATGTACATACATGAAGGTGAAAGACTGAAAAAAGTTACAGAAAACATTTTTTTTTAGACACCCTTTGACCCCACCCCCACGCTCACTCGCCCTGCCCCCATTGTGCACAGCATCACAGTTCCCTTACTTTTTTAATCCACTTCGACCACTGAGTTAGAAAACTGCAACCCACTCATAATGAGGCCCTAAGGTGGGCTCTATGACTGGGATATTAGCTGGAGCTCACAGTGGTTGTATTTTGGATAAAGAAAATACTCTGAGCCTGGGCTTCTGCTGCCAGCGCCTATTTTAGGATGCGTGTCCTGATACAGAAACTGAGGCTTACCTTTGGTCACCTTTTCTCGTGGTTAGATCACTTGCTTGCTGGTTATAGATGACGCATGACCATCACTGATTTTTGTTCTTGGAACAGCCATGCGCAGCATGGCGGTTTTGGGAAGAAAAAGGTACAAACTCCATAAGAAATTATTATCCTTGAGGGGTCAATTCAAAGACAGCAACATTATGTGCTCCTTTGCAAGTGCTGTCCAGATACAAGACTACATACAAAGTGAAGACAAACATCTTGAGCGATCCTTCAGGCCTGCAAACATTCATTGCCAATATGTTGGGATTGGCAATGGACATGGAATCATGTCATTGTTTACGATCAGAATACCAAAATATTCTTTTCAGTTTGTTTCCCAGGTTCATAGCAATAGGAAAGCTATTGTTCTGCTACCTAAATGTTTTCTTCGAGGTACATAATACCAACAATGAAACTGCAAAATATCGACACCAACAATAGTGTGGTAAAAAAATATTGAGGACAGAATATCAAGGGCCAAAATATCGAAGGGTAAATGTATACAGGGAAGTATAGATCTACTATTCCTAACTCCACATCTGCTTACCTTGAAGATATGTATACCCAGTAGGTACATATATGTGGAGTTAGGTATAGAAAATCTAGATGTACTTACCTGTTGATATGTTATATTTGATATTGTGTCCTTGATATTGCGTCACATAGATATTGTGGTTTCAGTATTTAGGGGACACACCACAACAATGAATATGTCGCATGCAGGTGGTTGGAGTTGCTCATTTCTTAAGGATGCAGTATACTGCCCTTGATTAGCCCTTGTTTAGTCTGGATTTTATTGAAATTGCAAATTGTTGCAAACTGGAGACCAGTTTATGAGGAAGTAATCTGATTCTGGTGCAAGTTGCTCTTTGATTACTTGCTGTGGTTGCAGGTAATGGGCCCCTTCGCCACTCTCTGGAAGACACATGCATGGCGGGCGGGGTGGGGTTGGGGTGTGATATACAGGGGTGGTGGACTTTTCCAGATATCATGGTGATCTTGGCTTCTTATCTTATCTTTTTTGATTTGTCTTTTTGTTGAGTCAGTCGATTTAGGTATTGGGGCACTCAGACTTTCCAATTCTGGTGATGACAAAAGGGGTGGTTCAAGGACATGTGCAAATATATTGTTACATATATTGCTTTAGTTAGATGGTGAGAAATAGGATTGGTGGGATTAGTTGATCTTGGGGATTGGTGTGTCTGTGCCCTACGCAGCCGGTTTTGGATATAGACCTTGAGATTTCACAGTATATTATGATTTAAATAATTTCTCTTTATGGGTATTTTAATAGCCCTTAAGGTTAAAGGTAACAATAACCTGGTTAAGAGGAAGAAAATTATGGATTATTGGTAGAAATTAAAAAGTGATGTTATCCTTCTACAGGAAATGAAAATTCCTGTAGAAATAGTGGGGAAAATTAAATCTGGTTGAATTGCAAATTTGTCATGTTCTGGTGCAAAGGGGAAAATGGAGTGTTGATAATGACCACTAAAAAACAAGAATTTGTTTCCGTATTTTTCCAAGAAGATTCTGAAGGTAGCTTGGTAATTGGAAACACATGCAGAGACAATTTTGAAAGCTACTTGGTCAACATATATGGTCCCAATGCAAACAATCCTGATTTCTGGTTCACACTGGGATATAAGATGAGTGTTCTACCAAATTATTTTGCTGTCACTTTGGATGGTGACTTTAACATACCACATTACATAATTTTGGATAAAAAATCGAAAGCTATTTATTGGGATACAAAGTCGCACAAACTGATATGAAATTTATCTAATTGGTTTACCCTCAGAGATGGTTGAAGATGTTGCATACTGACAAACATGAATTTACATTTTTCTCAATACCCCACCAGTCCTATTCAAAAATTTGTTATTCACTTACCGATGACATAGGACCAATCGAGGATGCCCAAATAGACCCTATGCTAGTGTCAGGCCATGTTGGACTTTAAACATTTCTTGACATTGGGGTCCCTACCGAGTAAAAAAAAATCTGGAGGTTAAATGAGTAATTTCTGGATGACTAGAATCACTACCAACTATTAAAGAAGCTATGAAGGATTTTTTTGTGGAGAATGATTTCCCAGGGATCAATAAACAAGTTTTATGGGATGTCTTTAATACAACTGTTAGGAGAACGCTGATTGGCATGATGATTAAAGAGAACAGATTGTTGAATGAACAGTTGTGAAGTCTGGAAATGGTAAGCACGCCTCTTGAAAAAGCGCATGCTCATTCAAAAATTCAAAGGTTTGAACGGAATCTATTCAAAAAAAGTTTCTATACAATAAAATTGTAAGCCAAAGGGCTGAGAAATGGGTGCTTAAACAAAGAGCTAGTCATTTTTGTGAATCAAATAAAGTGTGACACGAATTGTTACCTATTTAAAACTTAAACACTTTAAAACTCATATATTGGCCATTGAAGATGCCTGGTAAAAGTGTTGACTAAAGGTGAAGAAATCTCCAAGGTATTCTGGAGTTACTATTTAGATTTGTGCTCAGCAGGTACAAAAATTACTCCAGACGCTGGTTCAGATCACTGGCCCTATCTGAAAAGGATAGAGTAGATTTAGATAAACCTTCGAATGGACAGGAGCTCTTACATACTATTAGCATGCTTAAGGTTGTGAAAGCTTTGGAGCCAGAGGGCCATATTGCCGTGTTTTAAAACAATTTGCTGTATAAATACAAAATATCTTTACTGCAAGTTTTTGAACAATTTGCAGAAACAGGGTAGTTATTGGTATTCGATCGAAGCTACCATTGTTATTTTGCCAAAAGAGGACAAGGATGTTATGCCTACTAAAACTTGTAGACTGATATTCCTGATAAATATAGATTACAAGCTATATGCACAGAATCTAGCAAAGTGATTGGGAAGATTATTGCATACTTTTGATTCATTTGGCCAGATCTGGGTTCTTGAGCAATAGAGTCTCATCCAATAACTTTAGTGTATTGGTGCATGTTCTTGAAAAGGCCAAGAGTGTGGACACAAACCTGGCAGCAACTGCTTTGGATGCAGAGGCAGCTTTCAACACAGTGTTGTGGGCCTTCCTGCATTCAGTCCTTTCTAAATATGTTTTTGGTTAGGATTTTGTACACATAATGATGGCTCTACATCTAAGACCTGAGTTCAGAGTGAGGCTGAACAGTATATTGCCAGAAAGTTTTAACTTGGGCCTGGGGACAAGACATAAAAAGCCAAGCTTCTTTCCTTCCAAAAGAATACGGTGGACTTGGAAGTAAGGAGACATTCATGGATGGTGCATAGGTCAGATGAGTTTAATCTAAAGCAAAAATATTTCGACCATCCGTTTACTTTCAATCAGAGGCAAACATTAACTAGATTCGGGATCTGTCTGACTCTTCTTCTCAGAGATTTCCAATATGGAAGACTGGAAGGGAAGTCAGATGTTACCTGTGAGCTTTGTGCTTTGGCATTGGAGTTATTGACCCATATATTATGTTTATTTGAAAAGATGCATATACAGATGAGACAGCTGTTAAAACCGGTATACCCACGTTTATAGCTATTAAAATGCCAAGAAGCGATTGCAATATGTTTGTTGAGATCTAACCTGCAACTGTCTGGGAATTTTTCAAATATATGTTGATTGTATTTAGAAATATTCACGCAGTGGTGGTCGATATTTTTAATGGAGGTTGAAAATTTGATGAAGAGTGTACAGCAGACTAAGGGCCTGATTATGATTTTGGAGGATGGGTTACTCCATCACAATGGTGACGGATATCCTGTCCGCCAAAATATAAATCCCATAGGATATAATGAGATTTATACTTCGGCGGACGGGATATCCGTCACCGTTGTGATGGAGTGACTCGTCCGCCAAGATCATAATCAGGCCCTTAATGTTAAAATGTGTGCTTTGATTGCAATGATTTTAATTAACTGTGTAATTGATGTTTACTTACTTACTATGCGCAACTATGAGGGAGATACCCTAATCTTTGAGAAAAGGGGCGGGTATGCAAAGCACCAAGAAAAAGAATTCCCTTTTCTGCTTAATAAGAGAGAAAAACACTTGTTCTAGACTAATACAATCTAAACAGATCATGTGATATAGGTACCTTGCATGGGATCATCTAAACACCATTGGAACATTAAAAACAAAATACCTCATTTACAACAAAAAGCATAATATCCACATTTTATAATTGCTGCACAATTTTTAAACAAAACTACAATTTTCCTTATGTAAAGAAATATATCCAACTATGGAAAATTATTATAAAAACATTTTTTTATTAAAAAGTCTTGTGTTTAAAATCCATGTAATCTTGTATTTTCAGACATATGACAATCTCATATAGACATAAATTGCATTAATCCATAGGTATACATGTACAGAGAACAAATTCAAAAACCAATAAAAATTCATTAAAAATTCATAAACCAATTGTGCAATGGTTCAGAGAAAACTGTTGACGCGGCGTTTCGGTGACACTTCACCTTCTTCAGGACAAAACAGATTTTTCCAATTTTATCTAGTAGTCTAAATGGAAACACAAAGTCTTGTTATCTCCTGCTATCAATTGCTAAATCCCAACCAGGGGATCAAATGTTTTCACAGATTAAATTCTCTGTCGCCTGCTTTTTAATTTAGTGCGGTCAGATCCAGAGAATGCGATCCATATATTTCAAATTAAAAACTTCACTCTGGCAACCCAAAAGGTGTTGCCTATTTGTCTCCTGCTTGCTCAATCTGCAGTTGCACGTATTCGGGAACAGAGCACGCTGTGACAAGACCGCAGAATTTTAAAAGTGCAAAAAAATTCTTAATGCAATATCATCAATGGGCTAATACAGCGTCGCAAACTGCAGATTGAGCAAGCAGGAGACAAATAGGCAACACCTTTTGGGTTGCCAGAGTGAAGCTTTTAATTTGAAATATATGGATCGCATTCTCTACATCTGACCGCACTAAATTAACAAGCATTGGCATAGCCAATAGGTCTCGCCTTTGGGGCCTTATAAGTGTTTAGCCAGAGCTATTGACTTTGCCAATGTCTTTAAGCTGTGCAGCATGCTGAAAAGTTATAATAAAAAAGTGTCAGAAGCATTTTTGTTACCTTATATATGACCAAGAAGGCTTTATGTACAACTGAATGACCATATTAGAAAAAGTATTTACAATAAAAATGTCCTCAGTTTTCTTTTGTCCTTGCAATGCTGGCAACTTACTTCTGCCTGTTTCAATGGTTGTTTGTTATAGCTTTTTTTGAGGGGGCATAAACAATCGGAGGGTGAAGGTTTCGAACTAGTACCTGTATTATAACACTAGCAGCGGACGAACGCTAGGGGAGAATCAACAGATGCCAAATTCCGAGAGCAGGCTGAGGTGGTGCTGAGTGATGCTGAGGTGGTGGTGGTGGTGGTGACTGGTGCGGAGGTGATGCTCAGGTGATGCTGAATAATACTCAGGTGTTGCTGAGGGATGCTGAGGTGGTGGTGTACTAGTGCAAAGGCGATGCTGAGTGATACTGATGTGGTGCTGAGTGATGCCGAGGTGGTGGTGCTGCACTGGTGTTCAGGGGGTGCAGAGGTGATGCTGTGGTGGCGGTGAGTGATGCTGTGGTAGCGCTGAGTGATGCTGTGGAGGCGCTGAGTGATGCTGTGGTGGCGCTGAGTGATGCTGTGGTGGCGCTGAGTGATGCTGTGGTGGTGCTGAGTGATGCTGTGGTGGCGCTGAGTGATGCTGTGGTGGCGCTGAGTGATGATGTTGTAGCCCTGAGTGATGATGTTGTAGCCCTGAGTGATGATGTTGTAGCCCTGAGTGATGCTGTGGTGGCGCTGAGTGATGCTGTGGTGGCGCTGAGTGATGCTGTGGTGGCGCTGAGTGATGCTGTGGTGGCGCTGAGTGATGCTGTGGTGGCGCTGAGTGATGCTGTGGTGGCGCTGAGTGATGCTGTGGTAGCGCTGAGTGATGCTGTGGTGGCGCTGAGTGATGCTGTGCTGGCGCTGAGTGATGCTGTGGTGGCGCTGAGTGATGCTGTGGTGGCGCTGAGTGATGCTGTGGTAGCGCTGAGTGATGCTGTGGTGGCGCTGAGTGATGCTGTGGTGGCGCTGAGTGATGCTGTGGTAGCCCGAAGTGATGCTGTGGTGGCGCTGAGTGATGCTGTGGTGGCGCTGAGTGATGCTGTGGTGACGCTGAGTGATGCTGTGGTAGCCCTGAGTGATGCTGTAGTGGCGCTGAGTGATGCTGTGGTAGCCCTGAGTGATGTTGTGGTAGCCCTGAGTGATGCTGTGGTGGCGCTGAGTGATGCTGTGGTAGCCCTGAGTGATGCTGTGGTAGCCCTGAGTGATGCTGTGGTAGCCCTGAGTGATGCTGTAGTGGCGCTGAGTGATGCTGTGGTAGCCCTGAGTGATGCTGTGGTGGCGCTGAGTGATGCTGTGGTAGCCCTGAGTGATGCTGTTGTGGCGCTGAGTGATGCTGTGGTACCGCTGAGTGATGCTGTGGTTGCGCTGAGTGATGCTGTTGTAGCCCTGAGTGATGATGTTGTAGCCCTGAGTGATGCTGTGGTGGCGCTGAGTGATGCTGTGGTGGCGCTGAGTGATGCTGTGGTGGCGCTGAGTGATGCTGTGGTGGCGCTGAGTGATGCTGTGGTGGCGCTGAGTGATGCTGTGGTAGCGCTGAGTGATGCTGTGGTAGCGCTGAGTGATGCTGTGGTGGCGCTGAGTGATGCTGTGGTGGCGCTGTGTGATGCTGTGGTGGCGCTGAGTGATGCTGTGGTGGCGCTGAGTGATGCTGTGGTGGCGCTGAGTGATGCTGTGGTGGCGCTGAGTGATGCTGTGGTAGCCCGGAGTGATGCTGAGGTGGAGCTCAGTGATGCTGTGGTGGCGCTTTGCTATTTAAGCAAGACCTCATAAGAGGGTGAGCACCTAGATTACCACCTTCAGAGACGTCCCATTACCATACCAGCACTATTTTACTCCCCTCAGCTCTGCCACACCCCTGGCTTCCAAACACTACATCATTTATTTGGGAGTTTCCCATACCCACTGCAGAGCACTAAACTTACAGAAACACCAAATCATTGCAAATTATCAAATCCCATTATGCGTGTAGGAGAGGATTGTGGCGTTACAGCCAGATCTCCTGACTCTGGAACTGGGGAACTGGGTTCGAGTCTCGACAGTCATTTCAACATCCTGTAATTCTGGGCAAATCAATTATTCCTTCCGTGCAAAAAAAACCAACTTGTGTAATATAGCTGATGCTCATGTAAAGCGCTCCAATACCTTAGGGTCGAGTTCGCGCTATGCAAAACTTAAAAAATAAAAATACATATAAAATCCAAAAGTTTCTACAGCTCAATTGCCATGAGGTCTAGGAAACAGCCACAAAAGCTAACTCTGGGTTTAAATGGTAAACTGATATTTCTTCAGGAATTAAGTATGCAGCTGCAGGAACAGTGATCATAGAACCTTGGCATCTGTGCATTTCTTACCTGTTGGCAACATCATCAATTTGAGGCCTTTCTCGCGCTGAATGCTACGTACAATGGGACATAGCAGGCAAAAGCGATTTCTCAATGGCAGCTTTACTCGCCACCAGACACATTGTTCCCTGCCCATCCTTGTCTTGGCGTCTTCTGTTGCGACCAAGGCCTTCGCGTGGACCCAGAAGATGCCCTCTGTGTCATGTCTGGGGTGTGCCTGGTCCTTTGAGGAGTTAACCCCACTCGTGCCTCCCAGCAAGGGCGCGGGGCGGATGGAGGGCACAGAGAGCGTGGAGGAGTAAGTTTGTATAGTGCTTCATGCCAGACGTGTAGCCCCGAAGCACTTTCCAAGCAGTTACGGGACCATGTAAGTTTGGGGGAGTGGGTGCGCCTCGCTTTCGGTGGTGGTGCCGGAGTGGGAGGCAAACCTAAGAGGGGGGAGGTGATGGGGACATAGAGGGAGTGTACCTCACGTGTGTCATTCATTGGGTGGTGGGGGCTAGGGCAGAAGTGGGTGAGCGACTGGAGCCAATGAGAAGGGGAGGGGGGAAAGAGGGCGGCTTATGGGGAGAAATTAATGGGGAGGGGTGAAACGGGAAGAGAATCGAGGGGAGGAAAAGGGAAGGCTTGAGAGAAGAAGGGAGGGGTCGGAGAGAGAGGGTGAGGGGACAAGGAATAGCGGGGTGTGAAAAGAAAAGGAAGGGGTGAGAGAGGAGCGGGTGGACTCGGAGAAAAGAGAGGTGGGAGGGAGAGAGGAGGCATTGATGGGTGAAAGGACAGAGTGAAGCGAGGTAGCGAGCATAAGCTGGAGAGGATGCGAGAGTGAGAGCCCTCCCCCCACCCTGTGCAGGTGGACACGATAATAACACAGGGAGCTGGAGGCGGGGGTGTAAAGGGAGAGTCCAAGGAGGAGGGGGCGACGCCGGTGAGTGGGAGAGAACGAATAACAGGACTCATCAGAGGCAGATGAAGGCAAACGCATCGAGAGTGGAGGGCAGAGAAGAAATGAGGGAGAAAGCGAAGGTTAAAAAATAACACTGCTAAAAAATATTTTTTACTCTTAACACAACTGCCTGGATCATGCTTTTGGGTCAATTGCAGAAAATTGCACGGAAAACGCTTGCCAAAAACTGAAGCAAGCGTCTTTTCAAATAACTAATTTCTCATTTATTGACTGTGAAATGGAATTAAACTTCTGCTGGGGTTGAATACACATTGCAAGTTTGTGTGAAACCGCTCATTCAAATGTGCTCCTTTGTTAATTCCTTTTTTGTTATTTCATATTTCTCACTCGATGTCATGTAACAAACATACAGATAGAACACTGGAACCAGCATACAGAGAGAGGGTTAAAGCCAGGGGACGGCAGATTCACTGTAGGGCTAGAACGCCCAGAATGGATTCAACAAAGCCGAGACCTGTGCTTTGTCTTCACTGCTGTGCAAATTCATTTGAAAATTCGAACAAGGAGATCATCTTAGCACGTTGCCTGCAGGGTGTACAGCTGAGCTTCCAGAGCTGTTTTCGAGACCGTCAGTAAAGTACAGCCGCCACCCACACATGAGCAGTACAACTCAGGGAAGGCAAAGGTTTGTGACAAAGATAACCTGCAGCCTCACAGCTGTACAGAACAAGCCCGGGAGTGGTGCGCTCGCTAAAAAGATCGTGACTCCAGGCCCAGAGGCTACGTTTTATAACAACCACGGCCTGAAAAAGAAGCATTGGCCGCGCGGCCGTGAAAGTGACGCGGCCGCGAAAGTGATGGCGATCGCGGGCACCCTTACAGCCATGATGAGACAGGAAAGCCAGATGGCGCCTGTGCTCGTAACTGTGCGCGTAACCGCACGCTCTAGGCCACACAAAAAGCTGTGGTCGGCTTTTTGAAGCCCACTTACTAAAAGTCTCGCCAGAGCAGCGCATGCGCTGGCTCAGGCGAGACCTAAAAAGCAGGCGACAGAGAATTTAATCTGTGAAAACATTTGATCCCCTGGTTGGGATTTGGCAATTGATAGCAGGAGATAACAAGGCTTTGTGTTTCCATTTAGACTGCTAGATAAAATTGGAAAAATCTGTTTTGTCCTGAAGAAGGTGAAGTGTCACCGAAACGCCGCGTCAACAGTTTTCTCTGAACCATTGCACAATTGGTTTATGAATTTTTATTGGTTTTTGAATTTGTTCTCTGTACATGTATACTTATGGATTAATGCAATTTATGTCTATATGAGATTGTCATATGTCTGAAAATACAAGATTACGTGGATTTTAAACACAAGACTTTTTAATAAAAAAATGTTTTTATAATAATTTTCCATAGTTGGATATATTTCTTTATATAAGGAAAATTGTAGTTTTGTTTAAAAATTGTGCAGCAATTATAAAATGTGGATATTATGCTTTTTGTTGTAAATGAGGTATTTTGTTTTTAATGTTCCAATGGTGTTTAGATGATCCCATGCAAGGTACCTATATCACATGATCTGTTCAGATTGTATTAGTCTAGAACAAGTGTTTTTCTCTCTTATTAAGCAGAAAAGGGAATTATTTTTCTTGGTACTTACTTACTATACCACTATAGGCAACCAGTGCATCTTCATTAGTCATTTCTGATAGTGGGACAAAGTGACAGCTAACACTCAGATGTTGATAGGTGGGAAAAGCCTTACAAATTGCGGACACCTAGGAATGAAAGAAAGGAAGCATTAGTAAAGCCCTTAGGTCATCAGGGTGCAGTCTTATGGCTTTGCCATTGCTTGCTTTCTCCCCCAGGTGGCTATCATTCATGTGTGTGAATACGTGGCATCCATCTTGCAATACGTTTTCTTAAAGCAAAAGAAAAATCATTCCAGGACGTCCATCGCACGTGCACACGCATACATGACGACATCTTAAAAAGATTTTTCTTTTGCTTCAAGAAAATCATTCCAAGATAGCCATTGTGCATGAATGTCTTCCATCTTGCAATGCTTTTTCTTTTCCATTAAGGAAAAGCATTCCAGGTGGTTGCCTTACCTGCACACACACGCGTGGATAGCAATCTTGGAATGGGTGAAAATCCATTTAAATATGGCAGTGGAGGGTGAAGGACGCACGGGCTGTGTGGACAAGTGCGCCATGAGGGATTCATTTTTTTAAATAATGAATGGAAACGGAGATACAGGGAGAAAGAAATTAAAAATAGCCCCTTGTGCAATGCAATTCAAGGTCTGAAGTCAGCAGTGTGGATACAACTCATGCAATCAAAACATGGTGAGAACGCAATACTCCTCGGTTGGGACAAACACAAGAAAAGGGAGAAAAGCCATCGAATATGGAGCAGGCAACTGAGATAGATAGGAAAGTCAATGAATCATGAGCAAGGGGCGGACACAAAGTCTACTCTAATTCCATATTGGATACAATAGGTCTGTCGCCAACAGGCAGCTAAAGTTCTCCGTTGCTCTCTTGCACTGTGAGTGACAACACTATGCCTATTCACTTTTTACCTAAAAACAAGAGCACATCCATGCTCAGGCTGGTGGGACAATACTTTACTTTGTCAATGTGTGTTTCTTTCCATTCCTTAACTTTTTGTAGGTCTTGCATGCAGACCGCTAGAGCATGTACTGTGAAATGTTAGTCTAGGCTATCTTGTTGGGGTAACTCAGGCAGATGGGATAGCTTTCACTTTGTTAGGAAAAGCATTGATTAAAGCCTTTATCTATGGTATCAGCAATTTTACCAGAGGAAATGACTTAAGATCGGATCTTGAGTGCAACCGTCTAGTGAAACTCCATGTCGCCATTCAAAATCTGATCATGACCCTGCGTATAAGTAGGGTCAAAATTTGTAATGTGCTTGTGTTTACACATACAGTTACAATGCTCAGCGTGGATTGCTTTGTATCTCTTACTCAATGATTCTGAAATAGTTGACAGGTCCAGAATGTAAAACCCTCATGTAACATCCTCATACTCCTCTGCTGTGTCTACCAGTGCCTGGCATGCACAGTCCCTACCTATCTCACCAGCAGAATCACATGCTGTGCCTTACTTGCCACTGCAGCCTGCATACCACTTACTCCTCACTAGGCCTGGGCATGAAATTCCGCTCCGCTCGCTGAGTTTTTCCCTCTCCATGTAGTGTGTGAAGTTCTGAAAAACTTTGCTCCGTGTAGCAGAGATTTTTCTTCCCTCACTAACATTAAGTTGACGAGCGTGAACGAGGAAAATCTTACTTCAGATCACCTCCTGGCAAGATTTCTCAATTCGGGTGGTCACGGATGACCGCTACCGCTCGCGTTAAGAAACCTTCTGTTCGCGTTGAGGAAGCTTCCGCTCGAGTAGAACATCTACTTGAGTGGCCGAAAGAAGCAGCACCCTCTTGCGTAGCGCATTATTCTGTTCACGCTGATTTTCCAGTGCGGGACAAACACCTGGCTCCAAAAAGCAGTGTGAACGGCGCGACCTAACGCACTCCGCCGCATGTGGAACTCCGCGTAGTGTGGCGGAACTCTGCCCAAGCCTGCTCCTCATTACATCTCCATAAATGCAGACATTTACGCAGAACTCCGTGAACTCCGCCCAGGCCTACTTCTCATTACACCTCCATGAATGCAGGCAGCTGTGCTTATCTGTCCAAGCTGTCATACTCTGGAAAGGTCAACCTCTGCAAACGAGAAGCTACTCCTTTATCACTTTCAGGAGGCCTTGGAACTGTTGCACTTCACCAATGTAAGGAGTTTCTTCATTCTCCTGACCACCCAGGTAGCCAGTACGAAACTTTGAGAGCCGCACCCTGAAAATTATTTTCGCCTCTCACAGTTCTTCATTCCCCAGCACCCTTTCCACTATCCACCCGTGTGACCACAACTATCTCCCTCCCACCTAATCCAACTTTGGCATTAAACAAAACATGCCTCTCCAACATCGCGCAACCATGGATGCAACTAGACTGGCCGGCACCATTTTGTCAAACAACATGAAAGCAAGTGTACTGCTATAACCAGGACTGCAAGATCAGTTAAGCAGACAGCAAGCATCCACACACACTTTGAGCTAATTACGTTTTTATACTGTGTGTGACTTAATCCTCATCACTAAATAAAATGAGCATTAAAAGAATGTCTTCGTCCTTTACTCAAAGAACTGTGTTGTTTGAATGGTCTTTATCTTCTGAATCAAGTTTTTGTAGATTCAGCATCATTGAGACTGAAGCTAATGGGAATCATTCATCTGTGATGGTTCTGAAACCATTTCGTTTTTTTTACTCACCTGGTTACCGCTGTCGCTGGCTGCTTTGATGAAGAGCTGCCTTTTTCCGCTGATCATTTTCTATTGATTATGCGGTAGCCCAAGGGAGTCGCAAAGAGGAATTGGACATGTCACCGCGCTTATTTCCCAGAGGACGCCGGGGCAGTGGCGTGTGGGACCCTCCTCCTTAGTGAGGCCCTCCCCCACCTAGGAGTCATTTCCATTACTTCCTTCTGACAGGGTGTTCCTCAAACACACAAGAGCAGGCTTGGGGAAGGCAGCCAAGGGAGAGAGATGGAGAGCCTCATCTCCAGCAACCCTCCAGGCCCTGAGGATTTCTCCAAGCATTAGTGGAATCCAGAGGAAAAGGGAAAGGTTTAAATATTTAGTCTGCTTCTCTGAGACGGATTGAGAGTGTTTTTTGTGCACTTACCGTCACTTTGCTGTTTCGTAGGGCATGTTTCTTAGTAGAAGGTATTTGAGTCTTCATGTCATCTGCTTACATGGTGAATTTGTTGCTACTTTAAGGCTGCCGCGCTGGTTCCAGGAAACATTTGCTGACGTCAGATGCACAAAGATTTGTGGGACAGATGCAGACGGATATATATGGTGTACCAGCCCTTGGTCAGTCTGTCTCTGGGGGCAGTGGGTCACTGCAGCCAGGCACAATGCTCTCAGGGGTTCCCACTTTCATGTCCTCGTGCCTTTGTGCCACTCAGTATAAAATACAAGTAGGGGGGTATGCCCAAATGACCCTCCTATACCTGGGCATAAAACATCAGCAAGATGTACAAAGAAAAAAGAGTATGGAGGGATCAATCGCTCATTTATTTTCGTCACAGGCACCGTAAATTACCCGGACGTTAACATTATTTGTAAATATAAATATAAATAATTTCACTAGCTACACATATCATTCAGCGGGACTCTGATACCTAAAATGAATACACATGAATTAAACATCAAATGAACTATACATAAGACATAGACAAATATACAATAATCAAACACAAATCATGATCAAAACCACAAAACATACACACAGTTCAATACAACATAAAAAAACCCTAATTATCACATATATTAATGTACAATCCTCAGTCCGAGTGATACATTCCGAGGTAACATAGTGGGTGGGCGGGGGGGGGGGGGGCACAGGGGCGGTTGCTCCGGTCGCAAAATTCTCAGGGGCATTTTTAGGGGTGCAAAATTTTATTAGGGGTGCAAAATTTTAAAAGAAAAGTGTAAGGATACTTGCCTTGCTCCGGGCACTGGCAACACACGCTATGCCGCTGGTGCCACTGACTGTAAAACTGGGCTCTGAGTTAAAAACAGTGCTGGAAAATGTTTTAAAAGCAGACCCATATTTTACAAAGTGAGGATCTTCTCCCTTCTAGGTGTGAGTCATGGGGTTTCTACCCCCAAAAAGATTTATTTAAAAAAATAGGGCAATTGCATTAATTGTACAGTGCTTTTATTTATCCAGATATATCAGATATAAAGCCATAAATGTTACAGACAGTTCTGAAGAAAAGCTGCAAAATGTTTCACCTACTCATGGTCTGGTTTCTGTTCAACTTAGAATCAATTTCTCATTCTTGACATCACTTTTCGGCTGTTTTAGGTTTCCAAACTCGCCTTTTTGTCTAAGAGGCAGTTTATCCTCTCACAATTCCTTTGTGTCCACTTTTTCAGGACGCTGACAGCGCCCGTAGGCTATGGATCTTTATTAGTTAGTGCATCATTGCTGGTAAATATCAAAGATCATATTGTATTATTTATCCAGCATTGAATTGCTGATATTTTTCCAGTTTGGAGATGCGGAAATTTCTATAAAATGTTTTAGACATTATTTCTTCTGATGTTTAAGTAATGAAGGTCTGCCGTCGCCGACAGCCGATGTATTCTCTAGGAAACTCCACAGTAGCACCTGTACAATGGGCCATGATCGCATAAAGCAGGTCTGTGGTAGTAATTTGCTCCTAAGTTGCTATTTAGTACCATACTGTATAGTGCAAGGGTGTCCTATTTGGATCCATTTCCCTCGGCAATGGGAAAACGACCTCAGTTCAGGTCATTATGGACATTGTCTCAAGTTCTGAACATTTCAACAAGTCATTGATTTCAGGTGTGTCAGTCTAACTAGGACAATGGAAGCAAAACAAGACTACAACACTCGGAATGCATTAGGCTATCACACAAAAGTCCACCACTGGTGGGATTGCAGTTTAGAATGCATTGGATCACACAAATAGTGCTGGTCCATTGGGCAAATGACCCAATTGGACTCTGTTGTTGAATTGACGGTGATAATGCACCTGATTGTTCGTTTCTAACTGAGAGGCCTGTATCTTGTGGAAACTGTGTATGCTACTAGCACCCTTGATATAAAATTACAGTCTCTTGCACTCACATTGCTGTCAATGCATGATTATGTGCCTTATTAAACTCCACAAAGAAAGTTGGAGAAACAAATAAGTGCTGGTGGCCCACACCGGCAACCCCCGGCTCAGATTAAGCACGGATATGTTCTAAACAGATGGAACTTTGCAAAGCGTTCAGCATAGCTTGCTTATAATCTGTGTAGGCGCAGGTACTTGATATAGTGTTTGTCACAAGCAGTTGTTTCACTGGGGGTAAGCATTTCTGCAAAGGCAGGCACCTGATAAAGCGTTCTGTACAGATGCTCAGCATAGGCATTAATAGTGTTGCCTGTTATGTAGAGCGCTTAGAAACCGCAGAAGTGTGGTATAACCGGCAAAGCAGCAGAGCCCATTTGCGCCCTCTCTGCACCATGCAGCCCATATTCAGACCGTATGGCACGTGGTCGTTATGCGTCACCTGGATTCCCAGGTATCGAAAATGGCTCAGTTCCCAGGTGTAGCGCGGCGCATTTGGGTGTTTCTGGGCCCTGCGCAGCGCTGGGAAATACGACACTTCACTCAGTGCATTACTCGTGGCAGGAAGACCCCGAGCGGTCTTCCGGCGTTTATTTATCTCCTCGGGGCGAGCCCGCCCCGAGGAGTGCATGCAGATGCAACACTGTATAGGAGAGCCCGGACGGCTCTCTACACCAGGGAAGGCAAAAACTGGGAGATCTGTCACCGGGCTTAAGGCTAATGCTGCCATGTGAAACAACACCATTTTTGGGCAGTTAACCCAGAGACCTGAGACATGCCCAAAGTGCGTCATGAGTTGCAGTAGTAGTTGCGGAACAGTACGGACAGGATCAGTCACATAAAGGAGAGTGTCTTCCTCAGTCATGGATTCTACATGGGTGGTGTCTCCCACTGTTATCCCCTTGCCAAGTGGAGGAAGCACAAAAGGCGAAGAAGGAAGGTGTAAGGGGACCAAATACAAATTATTAAAGGCACAATAGGTAGTAACGCAGATGGACAGAGAAGGGGTGAATTTTGCACTATTTGGTACAAGGTATTACGTAGGTTGAGAAAGTTATATTGGGTTGGGAAGCGTAAACAAAAGTCAATTCAAATAGTGTTCAGAAAGCGCATAGATACTATACTTTGAGGGCATGCTGAGCCATTTACAGAGTGACAATGACAAACTGTCAGCATGGTTCACTGTTTTCATATTTATGCACAGTAGTTAGGGTTTAAAGGCGGGTCGATATACATAATGTGAACAAAAGGCAACTAAAAATAAGCGAGGGCTTTTCAAGCGAGAAGTTTTCAAAAGAATTTAGGGGCTGTATATATGCATCTTTGTACCAGTGCTTAATTTGAGTTGGTGGTTTCCGGTGCTCAGCACCTGCACTTAGTTGCTGGAACCTGCACTTATGACAGCTGCCACATGGTGGTGCTGTTTGTATAACTTAAATATGAGCAGAGAAACAGTTGTTTGTTAATTCAACATACATTAAAAACAACTAATACCTGCCACCCCAGCCATTCTTACAGCTTTGGTGCCCTCGAACAGTCTGAATTTTCACAATTCAGTGTTGTTGGTTAGTAGTTGTGTAAGTACAGTGGCAATGTGTGGTGCAACTTGCGGTGGCCTCCTGATGAGGGCCCAGCACTTATTTGTTTTACAAATTAAACACTGCTTTGTACAAGAGGTTTGTCTGGAAAGGATAGTGTCGCTGAAAGAGGTAAAACAACGTCAATAGCAGGGTGGGGATAAGTTAGGGCAGAGCGGGTAAGCTCAAAGAAGAGTATGGGATTCACACTGACAACTGAATGCGTTTCCCAAGGAGTAAGTTCTTCATAAGACATTTGAATACTGGAAAGGTGGGAGCATCCCCGATGTGAGGCGGGAGCCCATTCCAGATTCTGGGTTCCTTCCCCAGAAGGATCTGTGTAATGTGCTGCTCTTTCTCAATCATGGAGTCACAAGAAATCTATCATATTTTATTGCAGGTTGCATGAGCCTCTTGAGTTGGATCGTTTCTGAGAAAAATATCTAGGAGTGTTGAGGTGTTGGGCTTTGTATGTGGTTCTTATACAGCATTGTGGCTCAGTCGGAAACCATATAAGATGGGCACGGACAGCAGTCATGTGATCACACTTTTGTGGCGTTTGTGAACAATCTAGCAGTAACGTGAATGGCAGCTCTTGGTAGAGCAAGTAGGTGCAGCCCATGCAGGTAGGAGCGGTTGGGCGGTATGAGGGGGGG
Source organism: Calotriton arnoldi (assembly GCA_963921515.1). Lineage (NCBI taxonomy): Eukaryota > Metazoa > Chordata > Amphibia > Caudata > Salamandridae > Calotriton > Calotriton arnoldi. The sequence goes on along the minus strand of CAWUFW010001528.1, from coordinate 1,274,547 downwards.
AGTCGACAGACGACGGCGAGGGAAACAAATAAAAAATAAAAAAATCACTTATCTTGCGCTCGCCGCATTGCCCCTCCCCGCTCTTACCTGCACGGGCCGTGCCTGAGAGCGAGTCTGTTTTCATTAGGCAGTAAGAATGGCAGAGCTGTTGTCAAGGCGGGATAATACCCTTGCCTCCTCAGCTACTTCCATATTATGTGCAAATAGAATATGATTTAGGCATTTGAGCTTCTGTAGCTAGAATCTTCAGCTATAGGCATTGCTTGTATGTGCTCTGTGAAGGGCAGGTTTTCATCAAGGAGGTAAACCAGGGACACCAGTGTTCTTGATGGTTTCAAGCCAATAGAGATTTTTAGGGTTGGTCAGATTTCAGAGCAGAAAGAAGAAATTTGGCCTTCAGGGCATTAGATGTAAGATGTTTTTGTTCCATCCATTGTTGGATGCACTGAGTATATGAGTTAATAGCGGAGACAGAGTCCTGGGACTCCACTTTAAGATAAACATGGGTGTCTCCAGTGCACCAATGGAGAGATATTCTTTGATATTTTAGGGGTCAATCCAGTGGTTCGACATAGAGATTACAAAAAAGAAATGTACCATCATTGAGGCTTCGGGACTCCACAAGGCAAAGAGTAGAGTGCAAAGAAGTTGTGCTTATTTTTATCAGCCGAGTGTGGTCAGTGGGGAAAGGACAGGGACCATTTCAGTGCAGTTCCATCCAGAGCCCTCCTCTGTTTCAGGGCGTCTAGTAGGATTTGGTAGCCTGCGGTACTGGAAGCCGCCATTAGGTCTTGGAGAATGAAAAGACAGTGGTGACATTTATCATAACAGTAGATGATGTCATCAGTGACCATGTGTTTTTGTAGATTCCGTACTATGGCAGGCTCTGACACAAGATGTCGCAGAGGGTACTGTTGTGATGCTTGGTAACTGTGGGGTGATGGGACCTTATAGAGAGAAGAGAGGCCGAAAATGGAGCAGCAGCTTTGAGCAAGTGGCGAAACTATGCAACCTACCATTTACAATGGGGAACCTCCTGTAATCACCAGGCACTATGCAATCACCAACCTACATGATGTATGTAGCCTCACAGGCTATGTAACCACCAGTCCATTGGGGGGCAACATGTGTATACTGTACTGCGCTCCGTTACCGTTGGGTCATGTACACATGCTACAAAACTCTAAAAAATAAAAAAAACTGTGGTACAACACCATTGTGAAGAGATAAGTTAATGACAGCCAACCAGTGTTAGAGAAGAGCTAGGGTGTAGAGGGTCATACGAACATGATGAGTGCTTCATGTCTGCTAAAGTTTATCATTAAATGAATCCAAACATTGTTCATGTGAATGTGGCTGTGGGGGGTAGGAGAGGGGTGAAAATAGAAAAAGCGAAGTTTTAAATATCAGTGTTTATCTTAAATATCTGATGGCACAACACTTTGAAAGAAATGTATGTCCATATTTAAATTCTATAATATCGTACAAGATGAGGACAGGGATACTTTTCAAAGGATCTCTGCATGGAGTTATAATAATAATAATACTTTATTTTTAAAATGGCACAACTTCATACTGCATTTTTGACATTTCTGACCCTTGTTAAAAAACAGGTGTTATTATTATCCAATTTAACTTGTACCCAGTTTTCCGAACACGGGACGATGGAAGGCTGAGTCGACCTTTTCATTGTTCAAAAACTTGTGAAATGCAGATCACTGCATCCCTAACAGTAAGCATTCAACTCACTGAGCTGACATATGCTTCTTAAATGTAAGACCTACTACCTTGGTAGTTCAGTCATTTAATAGTCTTCACCTGCAGACAAAATGTCAGCCGCGTTTGGACAGTGCTTAATCTGTTAAAAAAATAAGTGCCAGGGCTCTCGTCAGGAGGCCACTCCAGCTTGCACCATACATTGCCCCTGCCATGCTGCCAATGATAATAACAACACAACTACTAACTGTCACACTCAAGTGTGACAATTCGGACTATTTCAGGTCCCAAATCTATAAGAAAGGCTTGGGCGGCAGGTAATAGTCATTTTTAATGTATATTGAATTAATAATTACCTGTTGTTGTAGTCCTCTCCAAATTAGCCAGACAGCACACCTTGTGGCAGCTGTCAAAAGCACTGGTGTTGAGAATTAAGCGCCGGTGCCGAAACCACCGGCTTAATTTAAGCACCGATTTGGAACCACCTATTGAATCCAAATATACTGAACGAAATATAAACTTCATTCTACGGTATTCATACCACGATAGGCATCTTTCGGCATCGGGGAGAGTGTGTGGTTCTTTTAGATAAGTCCTTGTTGCCATCGTGAGGTATACAGTGGCGTAGCTAGCCCTCTGGCCGACCTTGGCGGTCCCTGCGTTTGCCGCCCTGCGGCGGCCGAAGTGAAGAGGGGGGTGCTGGCAACTTTTCTCCATTTGCAGCCCGGCGGCAAATGAGGAGCGGGGGGTTGCTTGCTATTGCCGCCCGAGACGGCAGGTAAGAGCGGGGGTAGGGAATGCCACCCCCAAAACTCGTGCCGCCCGTGGCGGACCTCCCCACCCTAGCTACGCCACTGGAGGTATAAGGAGCCTAAAGGAGTGTGTTATGTTGTATAAATAGCTGTAATTTGTTGCACCTGCTGACTACTTCCTGATGTGTTTTGCTTCACGCTGTATCCTCCAAATCAATTGCCGTGGCCATCCAATATTGATGATCGCTGACCATGGAACAGAAAAGCTTGTTCTCTCGTTAGATGGTGTTATAATTATGCCTTGCCCCGCCTTTCTTCATTCCGTGCTGAAATGCCCTCTCACCCAGTGAGTAAAAGCATTGGCAAAGCCAATAGCTCGTGCCTGAAGGACATATTGGATTTGCCACTGGTTTTTAGCGATGCTCTACACGTACAACATCTCTGATGCTGCGCAGCATGGCTAAAGAGGAAACCAAGAACAAGGTGATATGATGTAGTAGCAGCAGCATCTTGTAGGTGTGAACACCATAAATTTTTGCACCTACAAACTGACACTGGCGCCTTTTTTTCTTTTTATTTACTAATCCGATTAGGATGGGTAAATAAAACAGTAGCGCGAAAGTGTTTATTTTTCCAAAAGCGGGTGGGAGAAACAACACGGAGAGCTGGGGGATAAGCATTACGGAGAATGGGGTGCAAAAGGAACAGGGAGGTCGGGCAGTAAGCAACACAGAGGGTGATGAAAGTAACACGGAGGGCGTGGAGGGAAGTACATAATACAGACGAGAAAAGAGGCACACAGGCATGAGAGAGCAACGTGGGGCAAGGGTTGAACAGGCGAACAGGCAGGGCATGACTGAGAACACAAACCAGCCCTGGCAATTAAGTTGGACTGGCTGCAAGGGGGGGAGGGCATGGTGCTGGTAGGATACACTGCTGCTGCTTTTGGTAGAGGGGGCCGATATCGCTGCAAAACCAGGGGCCCCAAGTACCAAAAACGGCACCCACCAGTTCAAAACCGCCCCCTTCCCCCCCCGGAAAATGCCTCGTGCCTGCTACGGCCAGTCCGCCCTGCACACCGGCCCAGAAAGCACTGCAGGAGGGAAAAGCACATGAGATTAGGTGCAACACAGAGAGTACGAGGAGAAGCAAACAGGTGAGAGAAAGCAACAAGAAGTTCAGCATAGGGGGAAAGATGTGGCTTAGTGTTTAGAGCAACCTACTTTGGACCTGGGAACCTAGGTTTGAATCCCAGCCTCAGCGCTTGGCTCAACATTGTGTGATTCTGCGTAAATCACTTCATCTCCCTGTGCCTAAAAATTTGTAACGTGTGGAATGTATTTGTATAATTCCCACTTAGGGGCTTATTACGATGTCAGTCGGAGTTGCCTCCGATCAACACCGTCTCGGACTCGGGACTGACCGACCTGAGGTCGGTGGTTCCTACCACCTGATTACGATGCGACGAACACTGTTCGGTTGGATTCCCACTGTTCTCTATGGGAGCTTGTTACTGCCGTAATACAGGCTCTTATAGAGAAATGGGGGTGTGTGTAAAACCCTGCACCCTGCGGCAGGCACCCCATGGTGCCTGCCACACAGTGCAGGGATTTACAGGGGGGTACCCTAGTTACCCCCTCGACCACTGACCGTAGACCGCGGAGGTAAGAGGGCCCTGCTAGGGGCCCCCAAAGTCCAGCACGGAAAGGCTGTGAGAAACCGACATCGTAACGCCATCCATAGGGGATTACGGTGCGGTTCCAACCGACAGAAATACTCCGAGAGCCGGTCGGAACCGAGTTGGAATGACTGGCCGGTTTATGTTCTGACCGCCGACATCGTAATCGGTCGGTCAGACTGCAAACCGACAGAGTCGGTCTGCATGCCTCTGACTGCGGTCAGAGGCTTTCCAACCGAAATCGTTATCGGCCGCTTAATGTACATGATCTTGTAGAGTGTCTCCCAAGCCCCAAGTAATGTACAGTGCTCCATTGCCTCCTAGCTAGGTTCACGCTATATAAATACCAATACAAACATACACATACAGACAGCTGGAAAGCACATGCTCTCTCATAGAGTGCTTAACCAAAGAGGAAAAAAGCAATGGCTGAAAAGTAAGCAGTGAAAGGACACAAGTAATGAGGCTATGCTCCAGGGGGGGGACAAATGCACGAAGAGGAAGGTCAGCCCACATAAGCTAACAAATAAACAGCAAGCAAATGAGCATGACAAAGCCAACCAATGGTAAGAAAGAAAAAAGTGAATCCTCCACTTGCAGCAAGTTAATCATACAGAGGTAGAAATGGATTGCGTGGGAATCGTCTGGAATTGCACTCCTCTCCATCATCGGACTTCTAAGTACAGAATGTATCTTCATCATGAGTAAGGAAAGATAAACTGCATGTAGAAATAATAATAATAATATCGATGCTTTTCAGAGATGTTGACATTCCTTAAAAAGTCTGACGCTTCCCTGTCCAGAGGTGACCTTGCGGTACAAGGCGATCCTAGTACAAATTATTTCATGTGTTTTCTGATAAGAGGAGTATATGTCTGTTAGAGTCCTCATTGTGCCTTATAAAGAGGAAAGACCACTGCGCATGCGCTTGCCTGTGAGTGACGAGGTTAGGCTTCGAGTGTGCTGAGCTGGGCTGGATAATGTCTGATGAGGCGGAAGAGCACTGTTATAATTGACTTTATCACATTACGATAACCCAGTTACTGCTGGGTAACTTGACGCACATGGAAATTAGGAGTCTAGCCCGAGGTCACGGAAAGTACTGGAACCTCGGCCATGAGACCCCCATTGTGTGTGCAGAACACTGGGCAGATTAATCCCTGTGTACCGACTAGTTGTGTTACTTTTAACAGAGCACCTCATTAACTCCAACACGTCACATAGAAGATACATTTACACCTCCCCGAAGGAAGTCTGTTCCAATTTGGCCTAAATTGTACTTGTCTGTGGGTACTGCAGGGTGCACCATGTGACCGTGCTAGAAACTGTCGGACAACAGAAGTGCTATTTTCAATGAGTTCAGGGATCTAGACACATGTTTAGCACACAATTTAAAAGAAAACACACACATTCCACATTGTGTAGTATTGCATTTCAGGTTAGAAAATAATGGACCAGGGGGGTTGGGAAGCAAAACACCTACATAGAGGGGACATCATAAAGCAAGACAGTGTGACGCATTTCTTATTACAACGACGATAAAAGATGGAAAGCCGGTGCCGGCCAGGGCTTTAAGTGGGCCGGGTCCTGTCGGTGCTCAGCAACGGCAGTTCTAAAAAGCAGGTGATCAGTCGGGTCCCTATCGGGCTCTCCATTTTTGCCCTCACCCTCAGGGTGAAAAATAGATCTTAACTCTGAGGCAGTACCATCCTTCACTGCCTTTGATGCAACTTCAAAGAAACTCGTTATAGTTCTTTCGGTCTCACCATTTCAGAACTGAAGCATTTAAAATATTTTATACAAAGGAAGCCATTGTTGTTGCTCATTTATCTTATGCAGCTAACAGCCATTGACAAAGCCAATAGTCCTGTCTTGTTGTAAGTGTAATGTTTCTTGTTGCATTATATATCTGGATGCAAAGAATGAAAGGAGCAGCAAAATACCAGTCGGGAGGCACGCTATGCTAAGCACACATTTTTAGTTTACATGTTTTTAAGCCACACCCTTAATTACATCAGCCACACCCCTTTGAGAGACACCTCCCCCCCCCCCCAGTTTTTTCATCCCACTTAAAGCCCTGGTGTTGACCTTTCATCCAGAAGAAACCCGGACAGAATTATTTAAAAGATACAAAAAGTGAAAAGAGTAAAGGCACAAGGTGCAAGCTCAGAGGAAGCGAAAGAGACAGTAAGAGGAAAAAGCTTCAGAAGGGAATTACAGTAGGGACCGAGAGAGAGCTAACGAGATAAAACAAGGAAATGCAAGAAAAAAAGGTGGCAGTGAGAAAAGATCAAAGTGCACAAGGGGCAGCGTAACATTAAAGATGAATGATAACTAAAAACATGGATGAGTCTGGCTTGAGCACTACATTGCAAGTGTTGAAGTGATGCAAGATGTGCTTTTAAGGTTGAACATGAGTGTCTGAAGCCTGGCTGGTTGTGTGCGTATAACAGTATATTGTATTATGGCATTTTTATAGCGCCTTATAATCCACTGTGGGGCACCAAAGCACCTTTTCTGACTGGCAGCATGCTACACCATAGAGGACTTCATGGTTGACACAGTGATGGACACAGTGATGTATTTGTTACTGTGATCAAATCCGCAATAAGGCAATGCATTTCAGAATGTCTTCTGCAGAGTTTGCAGGGGAGGCTCAACCGTTTCAGTGGAGGAGCGTTGCCCCACAAAGAAAGCCCCAGGCCAGAGCTGAAAAATAAAATGCTAATACATTTTATTATTACCATTTTATTTTTCAGCAACCAACCCATCCCGAACTGAGTGTCAGGATGGGGCGCGGCCATTGCTGCTGAGTGGCAGCAGGGAACTGTGCGCTTAAGTTTAAAATGCGCATGTCCCTTTGACCAGCCATCTTGCGACGGCGAGCCAGACATGCACATTTTAAACCTCTCTAACCCAGCTGTCTTAGACAGCTGGGCCAGAGAAAGCACAGGCCTCCAGTGCTCTTGAGAGCGCTGAGTGAGGCCGCTCCCTCCAATTCTGGCACTTCTCTCATGCTGGTTAGAGCAGCGCCAGGATTGGTTAGGACAGGTGTCTGGGTCCCCGTTGGAGCCTGCGTTGAAGAGAGAAGACCGAAGGAGGAGGAAGTCGCGTTGCGTAGGAAGGTAAGTGTATTTATTTATTTATTTGTGTGTCACCCGCCTCACCACCCTCGGTACATGCCAGCCGCTACTGGTTTTAGGACAAGGCCAGAATCGACCAACTCCCAGTGCGTCACAGACAAGGGATCACACACTGATCTGACAAGCAGCAATTTTCTTCCCCTGTGTTAATGGGAAGTGAGTGAATAAAAAATGTCAGTTTACTACCACGTCAAAATATGAATAAATGAGTGTGCCCCTACTGGTAATTGTGGGGCTAACTCTTCCATAAAAAAACACAGACAAATGTTCAGGTACAGAACAAACAGAGTCGATTGCCAAAGCCTTGATAGAGCTTGAGCTTTCTGTGGGTGATATTATATCTGATAAAATATCTGATACACATTGTTACCTTATAGGCCGAATCCTATGACAGCTTTCTTTTGTCTTGGTTCTGTTTCCCTCTTAAGCCATAATTATGGGTTAGGTGTAGTGGTAATTACCGCATGCAGGGTATATAGAGCATGAATTTACAGAATCATCTGATCACGAGTTAAAAACCACATGTGCTAAAACCGTATGTCTGTGATCTGTGTGCACTATTTAATACATGTGGTATTTACCACATGTGATATTTAACACATGCGAAAAATAACACGTGGTAAATAACACTCAATACAAGTATGAGAGGTCTTTGAAAAGCAGTGAAAATACAACCTTAAAATATCTCCAGTCAAAAGCAGGTGGTAAAAATTCCTGAAAGTGTAGAGAATGAAAGAAAAACTGTAAAACAATACAAAAAACTAAGACCAGCACAATAATGCAAAAAAAAAAACACCCCACAGTACATACAATTTGAGGAGAAAAATATCTCACACACACCTGCACACAGGGCCAAACCTAAAAATAAATATCACATACAGGTACACCACCATGAATGTGGTACTTCTAGTCCACTAAGCATGCTATGCCAGATCCATGTTCTGCTACTATAAACCATGCAGCATGAGGATGGAAAGCAGACCACCGATCAATGACCTCAAATGGCTCAGCAACGCAGGATGAGAGCAAGACAAATTAACAGATGGCTGGAACCCATAAACGTGAGTCAGCTTGAGCTCCAGAGGATATACAAGCTCTATATGGGCACCATACAACACATATTTCCATCTCTACAGATGCCCTGTAGCCCAACAAAGGGATCCATTGCCATCGCCCCTTCGTGAAAATGCTAGCAGCGCTGGAATTATTTGCAACAGGCACCACACACACCAGACAGCAGAATTGATGCGTGACATTTCTTAGTCAATCTCTAGCAAAATACTCTGCTAAGTGATGGTTGCTTTGCAGGGAGTGAGTGGGAAGCGTATGCAGTTCCCTTTGGACACTAGCACAGCTAACACCCGCCAAGCAAACATCTACACTACAACAGGATTTCCTGGCATCCTAGTGTGAATTGACTGCACTCATGGACACCTGGCGGCCTCACATAGACAGGAACACGCGTGCCTAAATAGTAAAATGAAGCACACCATTTATGCGCATATGCTCTGTGATGTGGCTCTATGTATACTGAACTGCTGTGTTATGCGCTCTGCATCACATCACATTCATAATTCTGAGGAGATGCAACAGTAGTCATACTGTGGTAACACATCACCCTCAATGTACTGGGAAGACAACTCAACCCTTCATCATCAAGATTACAATGCATTATGATTCTAATAGTCCACGATCAATACATGTCAGCAGTACCATTAGAGAGTTGTTAGCCCCTATGACATCACATACATGGATCAATGTGAATATGTGTAACAAATTACATCGGTCACTCTGCACAATGATGATGATTCTCAGCCAAGTCAATTTTTTAACAACCACATTTACGTCCGTTGCAACTCTCATATCTCTTACCTTGGAGTCCTCCGACCTTTAGACATTCTTACATGTCTTCCACTCTAGACATGTTGAGGATGGTCATAATTGGTTCTTCCTGCAGCTTGAGGTGTAGAGCTGAGGTGGATAACTACCACCAGTTGCAATGCTCCAGTGCTTGTGCTTGGCAACTAGCTTAAGTACCTAGCATTTCAAGGTTTGGAACCTGTTTTTAATGTTCTCAGCATCATGTAGATACATTGATACAGAACTGATTTTGTCCATTATCTCCTTCCACAGGAACGTTTTTGTTTGTTTTGTTGGCATCTTCAGCATGAGATAGCACGTTAGGCGGTCATGGTGCCTTACCACTGCCTTGGCCAGGACCTCCAGCTCAGTATCCATAAACTTGTACTTCCCTTCATTGCCTGGGTCCATGATGGAAGAGTTTGTCAGGTTTCTGCATGTGATGCCTCAGCGGATGGCAATGGATTCTGTTTCTCTTGTTTCAAGGTGATTGGCCCACACAAAATGAATGCCTGCACACTCCTACACAGGAAGGTGTTGTTGATGTACATTCAGGGTATCCTGAGGTCCTTCTGTGGGTAGCTCTTGCTGTTTCTGTTATCTGGGCATTCATTTCCTCACTCTGGAACTTCCAATGCCTGAAAATGGGCATTTCCTGATGTTTGGTGCATGTGCTTTTTATCGGGTGCAGTATTTACCACACATGTTAAATAACACACATTTGGCATTTAACACATTCATAAGAAACATATTATGCTCACAAAAGACAGAATAATGAGCCAAGGCATCTTATAAGGTTTCTACATTTAGACATGTCTTTGTTCTGGTCTCATTTATTTTTTCTAATCCAATCAGCAAGTGTCTGATCCAAATAAACCGTGGACTTTCTCAAGACTTGTGTATATTCATGGTTTGCTAAACTTGATAAACGCCTGAACTTTGGCGAAAACTCAGTATGGCGTTAGCTGAATTCTTCTATGTTTTTTCGAAACTGTAGCGTTAAACTGGTGTTTTGCACATGATGGCTTGCACAAGAAATTCAGTATAGCCGCATTTTTATTAACAAATCGATCCCAAACTGTAGCTTGCTGATATTGTGTTATGGTTTTAATTGTAAAAATCTTGCAGATCAAAATGATAAGAGCAGAAAATTATGAGAGTAGTACATCTCACTTTTATCAAGTATGTTTATCTGGACTGGTACTTAAAATATGGAAAAAAAACTGTTTGAATAATTCACCATAAAAAATAAAATGGTCCTATCCTATTCTGGAGCTGCGTGCTTTTAGGATGCATTAAATGTGCGACAATCATAGCAGGATCTGCCTCCTAGTCAGGGCCAAGACATGAAATCAGCCACATGGGAGCATTCTAACACTCAGCTCAATGGAGCGGACAAGGCCGGAAGCCATTTTGACCAAAATAAAGCACAAAGAAAATGTCGATCCATTTTTTTTGTCAAAGAAAGCATTTCCTAAACACAAATAATGACTTGAAGTTTAGTCATAACTGTGTGAAGTGAATTGTTAGGGTTGAAAAATTGTCCCGGAAGCAGTGACTTTGCAGGCTGACTTTGTTTCATGTCATCTACTGTGCACTGGGCTGACTAAGCGCTGCGCAGATGCCTTTCTAACATCACATCTTCTTTGAAGATTTGGGCAGAACCCAGTTTTATACCTTTGTGTTTAGACTGTGAGAATTGTTATATTACAACCACTTACAAAATTCAAAATTTCTGTAAATGTTCATGCGGTCTTGGACCTGCCCCTTGTACATTTTCACCTAATCCGCAGTGGCGGCTGTTGACATTTGAAAGTGGTGAGGCGTAAAATAATTGTCGTACTGCAATGTGGCGAGCGAGCGTAGCGGGCGAGCCCGAACAACCTACGGGGGGTTCGGGGGGGGATTCTCCCCCCGAGAAAATTTTGAAAAAAGAGTGGACAAATGGTGTATTTTCAAGCAAATTTGAGGTCACAGAAACCCCTCTCGACTAATTTGCAAATGTCCACTTTCACCTCGTCAATGTTAATACCAATGAGTGGCTGAACAAAGTGCTGCGCCTGACCTGCACAATGACGCCGTCAGACCAGGCATCCTGTCTTCCGTGGTTTTCTGCCCCCATAAGAACAACATTTCAAGTGCTCAGTGACAAAGGCCTGCCAGAAATGCTCCATCTTCTACAGATGGGTGTCTCATAAAGTAATCAGAAAAACTCCACCTTGTGACTAACATAACTGAGCATGTTGGTATTGTTACTAATTGCAACCGAACCGCACTGTGACGTGATCAATTAATGAGGAAAAACATCCGTTGCATTCCATTAGAGAAATTAGACCCGTCCGATGGTTCATGAAAAACAACTTTGGGGATTTCGGTGTAGGTCTGTGTTTTGTAGCACATTTCCATGCCCTCTAGCCACGGTGCCCTTGACTGAAGACGTGTGTTCGAATCACAACTTTGTACTTGACCACATGGTGTCCTTCCCAGACAATTGTGCATCAAATACACACACTTATCTCCCAAAAATTGTGAGTTCGTAGACGCCGGATAAACTCTATATTAATTGTTTTTATTTAAAAAAATCAGGACATAATAGTGTACTTTTTTTTAAATTACTCACTATATCAATTACTGTTATCAAACGGGATGCGGACCAGTGGTCTAGTTTGCCGATGCATGAACCATGATTTTGAATCCCGGCTTTCACACTTGACCAAATTGTGCGATCCTGGACACGCAGATATGCCTCCCTGTGCCTTAGTTTCCAAATAAATATCCAATATATGGGGCTGCTTAGAAACAGATCACACGCCCCTCCCCTCCAGCCTTCCTCCAAACCATCTCAACTATTAAACATTATATTACAACGTGGAAACGCAAACATCGATCATTAAACGGCATACACCGTACATGCACAGACCCTTGTTACTATAAGGTGAACGAGAATAGCTGCACATTTCCCGTCCTTTATGGCGCGAGCCTGACTTTCATAATAAAATCGCCGCGGCTGGCATGACGGGCGGGTGGGGGGGGAGCGGAAATGGGGTCGTCGCGGGGGGGATGGGGGTGGGAGGCGGGAGGGGTTTAATTAAAATAAGAGGACATGCCTGGTAGCGAACTAAAGACCACCAGCCTTTGTATAGGCATGCAAACGTTTAATTGCACCGACCGCTGGGTACTGAGAAAAGCTTCGGCACCCACACGGTTTATTTCACAAATTAAGCAGTGGGTGGGGCTCCCGAAAACTAGGACGCCAGTTTTGTTGGAATTATGTCGGTGTAGGCTACTAGTCCTCACCTACTCTTACAACATCATTTGTTCCTCCCAAGACAGCACGTATAGCAAACACAACAGCAGAACAATGATCATGTTCAGACTTCGTAATTCGGTTCTTGGAGCTGTGCTAATGCTGTCTGGCCCGATTCTTTGGATCAAGTGCTGGGCTGAGCTTCACACCAGCCCCCCTGGAGAAACCTCCCTTACCGTTGGCACCTGGAGTCGTAGTGTGGAGCCCAGTCCAGCCCCCTTTCCATCACAGGCCGAGGAAGGCCGAAGCACAAGACTGGTAAAAGAAATAACTGTCTCTGCCTCCTACTCGAAGTATAGAACATTCTTTTTTAACAAAAACAAAGGAATTAGTTGTTGCAAACCAAACCAACATAGCTCTTTACTGAGCATATATTGGTAATATACCTCGAAATTACATTACTTTGAGACATTTTCTTCTGCTAAGCAAAGAAGGAGACGTGGCTAAGAACGGAACTCTGGATAACAGCGTCTGCGCATCTTGATATAACGGACAGGGGTAAATTATAGACGCAGCTGAAAAACAACATGGTGGCTTTAAAACGCAGTAGTCTTATAGGTGTAAGCAATGTACGCACAGCGTGGTCTATGTACCAAGGGAGGACTGCATGAGGGTAGCGTAATGCCATTCTATGTATGTGAGATTCTGCACCAGGGTGCTGAGGCTGCAAAATATAAAATAATAAAACTCACCGTCCCGCGCCGCCTCAGCTCCTGGCCCTGGCCGGGTCCCGACTCTCCCGCCGTCCCGCGAGCTCTGAAGGAAAGCCACCCACAGGCATTGGTTGTGATTGGGTGTGATTGGTGCGGTGCAGGCGCACAGCGCCCCAGCCGGGCGCCTAATGGGAGGCCCTTTTCTCTATGTAGGCTGCATGCAGCCTACATAGAGAAAAGGGAGAGTGCGCATGACTCCTTTGGTCGGCCCCAGGCCGACCAAAGCAGTCAGGGCCCACAACATTGGGCAAGCCACTCCCCCCCTGCCATCGAGCAGGACCACCCACCCGCCCGCCCACAACCAGGCACTTCTGCTTTCTCGCAGTGCGAGAAACATAAAATGGTAGTTTTACCATTTTATGTTTCTGCTTCTCGCACTGCGAGAAAGCAGTGGGGTGATGCCCCCACGCCCCTATGGGGGAGCCGCCACTGCTAATTCGTTTTAATTATTTCTCTTTTTCGTAAAGCCTGAATATGAGAAATGCAAGTGGCGAGTTGACGTGGCACCGTGGTAAAAATGACTATAAATGATTCAGCAAAGGCTCTTATAATCTCGAATGAAAAGTGTCTTTGTCCACCTCGCCAATGGGTATTGTGAATAAAGACCACAGCTTGTCTGTTGAGGGCTCTGTAGCAGTGCTTAATTTAAAATGGTGCTTGCCGGTTGGGCCCAGGCACTTTTTTTCCCTCATCGGACATTTAGCAAGAGCAAGAGAGGGAAAAAAAGCACAGTGGGGAAAGAAGGAGGAAGAGAAAGACGGAAAAACGTCACAAATGGAGAAAGCAGGAACCCGGAAGAGTGACATAAAGGGGAAGGTAGTGCCTTGAAGTGGACTAAAGTGTCATTACGTGGATTCTTGGCTACGCAGCCTTGGTATTCCGCACACTGGCATTTAATAGCACTGGCAGCGGGCTTCTAACAGAGGTTTGGGCAATGGCACTCATTCTTTTACAAATTAAGCACTGTCCTGTGGGGATCTGCAATGATTATACCAATAAAAAAACAAGGCAGTTAAAAATTAACGATTAAAGGTCCAAAAGCAACTTTGTAAAAAGGAAAATTGTATAACCTATTTTCACCAAAAATTGATGAACACTCTTAGGGGGGTATCTGCCAATGAAAGTAGTGGTTAACTTAGAAGTCTCCGCTATTGGATGGGAAGCTAGAAAATTTCAGAAAAATGTCTGAAGATCATCGTGTAATTGGATAGTGGCAAAGGTCAGTTCATCTTAAGACTGCATGTGGTTGGATAGGGTTTGTGCGCGAAAGCGAGTCACACTATCTTTGACCTTGGGCGTTTTTGAAGGACATTACTGTCTAGCACCAGTTGAATCTAGGGTGCACTTGAGGAGAGCTCCATAGAGTCAGTTAGACTGGATGAGATCTTACAGTGCGGAAGGCCTTGTGGAAACGAAAAAGCTCCAACTAGGCGGAAACGTGGGAAGGTCAGGGGATTGTCGAGCTTTTTTCTGTCCCTTCAATTATTCTTTCAAAGTTCATTGGCAGGAAAGCTTTACCACTGGAGATTGTGAGTGACTTCGGATACTGTTCAAATTAACCAGAATGCAGTCAGTCAGAAACAAGTCTTTAGCTTGCTTGCCTTAAACAGATATCTATTGGAGATGAAGGGAAAAGATTCCGTCATCCCCATGCGGACTCCCTCAAACACACACAGGGCTACTCCTGGCCATCTCCTGGACCAGGTGCTTCCTTCCCAGGTTTGCCTTCAGCAATAACACCAGAAAGACTGATCCTGTAACTCAGTGTACGGTTGTGAGCTTTGGTCCACAAGGCAGTCTATCCACCTAGGATTCAGATGCTCGTGCTGCGTCAGAGAAGAGCTCTCTAAGCATCACAGAAATAGTTCCTGGCACACTTATGGTGTCCTGAGAAAATGCTCTGTTATGCTCCTTAACCTTCTTAAAGAAAGAGTAATTAGAAATTAAATGGTTAAAAAAGAATGAGTATTATAAATCTCAATCTGTACAGAAACACACTATAAACGCCCTCTTGGAATAGGTTTTCTTGGAATTAGGATGTCAGATGTTCTCTGAACCAAGGTCGGTCTTCCGACGTGTGCTCCTGTAATATTCTCTTCACAATCCCTAATTACCATGACATTTTACATTTTTTAAATAGGATTCCTCAGCCGCGCTTTCTTACAAAAATAATTGCCTTTCACTTTGCACTGACCAGGAAGGTTCATAAATTCAATATGTTTGACACTTACCCAGATGGGTTCATCAATGTCAGCGCTTAAAGGTATCCACATAATTTGCTTTATTAGTTTCAATTGTTGCTTCTTTTGTTTTCTCGTTCCTTTATTTATTCATTTCTTCCTTCCATTTTCCTTCCTTTCCTCTGTTCCTCTCTCACTCCCAGCCTTCACCCTTCGTTACACCCTGCCTTCCTGCAAAGCAATTTTCTCAAGTCAGGTTAGTCAAGTCTGGCAAATTCGGGACTTGAACAGTCTGATGGACTCCTGGGCAGCACCTCAGAAAAGAACCCTGTGCCCTGTAATGCAATCAGGATTGTTGACCCCCATAACATTTCATTGTCATTGATACCACTTTCCAGAACTATATAATTAACTTCATTGCAACGAAGGATATTGTAGAGGTACTGGCTCCATACTGACTACCTTCCTCTTAAACTATTCTTTCTAATTTGTGAGTTGAATGACGAGACTTTTCCAAAGTTTTTATTTTTCAAAATCAACTTCCAAAAATGGGGGTTTGTTTTTGAAAAATAAAAAAACGAATGACCCCCATACCAAGGGAGCACAGCTTTGTCCCTCCTACACCCCTCTCTGTTGTCTGTGTTGCCCGTGCCATCCGCCCTCTCTCCATTGTTCGTGTTGCCCTCCACACCCGCCATAACAGCAGGACGCATCATAGCCCATTTTTCCACATCCTTCGTTGTCCCTCCTTTCATGTTGCCTCCTCCATCGCCCTTCCTCCTACCAGCAGTAAAACAATGTGCTATGACACCATACCACTGTTTATTTTTAACTTTCAGCCATGCTGCACAGCAACCGCTTTGTAGTACAACATGGCTAAAAACTTTGAAGAAAGTCAATACCTTGCGTTGGCGAGAACTTTTAGCTTAGCCAAGGCTTGTTCTTTTTTCACTCACTGTCCCTCCCCACCAAGATATACCTGACCGTAAGGGACACTAAAAAAAAAACCTCCAACTGCCCACTCTAAATAGGGTAGGCGATCAGGTTGCTTACCTCAGAAGTAGGTTTATGACGATGGAGTAAATTTTACTCCATTGACATAGAACTGTCAGTCTGCCCAACTCTACGTGAGGGGGACGTCTGAGAGTTTAGTGCAAGAGGGTACTCCACCAAACTCAAAATCAGCTCGTAGTGTGGCAGGACATGCTTGCGTGACATTTACCAATAATCAACTATTTCTTTAAATCCCAAAAACTTGTAAGGAGAAGATGAGAAGACAAGCCATCTCATCTTTCCTCCCTAAGTGTCTACTTCCTCTTCCTGATCGAATGGGAACCTGTGGTAAATTATTTAATGCAAGTTAAAAGAGCTATATAAAAAGTTGGGCATTTAGACGTATCTTTCACAAATTTGTCAAGCAGTCGTCAACAACTGTCAGATGTTCATGATTCCATCTTTTCTGGTCAAAGACAACTTAATTTGTGAATATGATATAAAATACCTGCTTATGGGATTAATATCAACCGTGTTCATTTTGCCAATATCAGTTTTTCTCTGTTGGCCAAACCTTTATTGTTACCCTTTTTTGGGAAAGGAATCAGACTGTACTGACTGGGTTGGACAGCTCTAGTGTTTGGAGAAGTAGCGAAGGAAGCGATTAAATGGACATCAGAGAAGGTTGCTTTGCAGTGTGTCTGTGCACAATGGGGCAGCTTCTATAACTCCCCACAGTCCTCGAAATTTCACAAGAGGTTTTCATTCATAGGCATTCTGGATGACCCTTGAATGCCTTGCTGGTGTATCCATTGTCACAGCCCGTGGTAATTCTAAAGGGCTAATCTCCATTCCCTTACTGTTCCCATTTAGTGGAAGCATCTCCGATTGTATTCTCCTCCGGGAAGCAGGAAGTGAAGAGGACCGTACCAAAAAATGCAGAAGCGCAGGGAACTCTGATTTATTTCACTTAGACCATGTACCTTCTTTCCATCGTGCTCTTCTATCCCATCTCATATATTCCTCCATACTTTTCTCTAGGAAGTAGTCATGTATGTGTCCTTTTTTCATTGTGTGCTTAATCTGTTGTAGGGATGTATGGGCCTAAGAGTGTGAATTTGTTTCACTGATCAAGTCAATAGATGGATGCTAAGACTTCGGGTCATGGTGGCAGGGTCTGCAGTGAATTTATCTTTTTTTTTTTTTTAATTGTCAAGCTCTCAAATTTTAAAATTGTGGAGAAATGTGCAGGAGAGGTCTGGTGATCATACTATATTTAGCATTCTACAGTTTTCTTCTATTCTCCCAGTGTTGTAGTTGGGGTGACTCTGGCCAGGTCTACATACCAAGCCTGGAGGTCTTAAGCTAATACCAACTGGATACGCATTGGGAGTAGGAGATCGGGCAGGACTTGGGTGTACACGGGCTTTACTCCTCTACTGAGCTGTACTCTTGTATAAAGTCCTGGGTGCCCTGGTACCTGATGGGAGGTGCCTCACGCGGAGCCAGAGTGTGAACAATGCTCACTACTAGGAGGTACCAAGCAGCCTTACCTTTCGATTGCCCTTGATAGTCACTGTCATATTTTCATAGATAATAAAGACTGCCACAGCCTCTCTTCCCACCTCGGTGGATGGTGTTCAATGATGAAGAGCCTCTCACTGGCTCCCTGAAATTCTCAGTGGTTGGTGGTGACAAGTCCTCTACAGTGTAGGCCCATTTTTGGAGGTGATAATGCTGCACAATTAAATAATAATGTTGAAGATTTCGTATTAGAACCTGAGTGCAAATGAACTGCAAAACATTTACTAGGTCTTGGAAACAACCGGTCTTGATTCAACAAAGCAAGATGTTTTTTTCGGAGCTAGCGTTGGAATGTTAGGTGTCCTTTTACATACTTTCCTTGATAGCAGTTATGCTTCTTCTTAAGCCATGTCATGTTACAGTCATGTTTAAGGTCACTAGTAGCACAGCATCCATTGTTGAGCAGTAGGTTCCCAGTGCTGTAGGCCTTGTCAGTGTCATCATTTGGGGAGAGTGGACACTTTTTCCTTTGATGTATCTCTGATGGCTCATAAAGTGTTTCCTTCTTCTTGGAATGTCATTAGGACCGCTATCAGGGCCGGACTGGTCGTAGCGGGCATCGGGCGTTTGCCCCAGAGGCTGGGTGGGTGGGGGCCAGTTTTGAAGTGGTGGGGGCCAGTTTTGGAGCATTGGTGGCCAGTTTTGGAGCGTTGGGGGCCGGTTTTGCATTGATGCTGCAATATCGGCCCATAGTTACAATAGCAGCAGTGCTGGGGGCCGGTTTTGTTAAGCGGCAGAGCTTCATGCTTGTCAGCACAGGCCACACTCCAATGCCATTTCGACCCCTGTAACAGTGACCTAAACACAAGTCCAAATACAATGTAGATCAATACTTGTACTGATCAGAGTCTTTTTACCTTTGTGGCCATGTATTTAAACACATTCGTTTTTAGGTCGAGCCTGGGCATCGCATGCGCTGCCACGAGGCATGCAGTAGTGAAGTATGGCTTTGAAGCCCCACCCACTCTCCGCCCATATTTTTAATTGGCTTGTGTCACTGTCCCCTTCGTGAACGCTGGCTTCCAATTCATTATGAGGCTTGTTAGTCCCTCCTTGGTACCGCCTTGTCTCCATTTGTTACCGCCCATAAGACTGGACCTTTTACTGGTGTTGTTACATGCTCTGCTTTATAAGTTGGTGAGCACTATTTTCCTTAATGCTCTTCCCCTATTCCACCCACGACATCGCAGCACGCCGCACGCTTACTACTGTATTTATTTAAAATACTGCGCGGTCCGCTTTAACTATAGTGGCCACACTTATTCAATTATTTAATTCACGGCGCGGTCCGCTTTCACATTAGCGGCCGCGCTTATTTATTTTATTAATTAATAGCGTGGGCCGCATTCACTTCAGCGGCCGCGCGGAATGTTTCTAAATTATTTTATTTTTGCTTTGTGTGAAAGACCACCATATGCGCTTTCACTTTAATATTGTCCATGCCCCTCTGTTTAGACGCTGCTCACCGTAACCTGAATACGGTGAGCAGCGTCTAAAGAAATGTGCGCGGCCAACATTAAAGTGATCTTGCATTTGCGAGAGTTTGAGCTATTGGCATTAAAAATAACAATGCCTTTTATATATGTGTTGGGTTTAAAACACATAAATAAAAGGCATTGTCATTTACAATGCCAATTGCTTAAACGCTTGCAAAAGCGAGACCTATTGCATTGAAAATGCTTGTTTAAACTCCCAGGAGTTGTAGAAAAGACGAGACTGTCTCAATATTTGCTGCAGGTGAGAAATTGCCACCCATTCGGATCGTAATACATCTAATAAAAATGAGTCATTTACACACAGAGCGCTGGGTCTCGCATCTCGTGGTCGCTCTGCCTCATCAAATAAATCCAAGTCCAAAATAAGGGATTTATTCTGCCTTCTCCCGCACCAGCAGCCTTTTTTCTGAACTTCCCCATTTGCATCCACAGGTCCTCCCAGGATGCTTTGTCTGCTTCAACAAGCTTGCTAATCTTGTGTCACAGTTGTAATGGAAAGTACATCTTTTTGTGCTCATGTGTGATAAAGGGATTAATATAACATCAAGAGAGGCGTACCTGAAAATGTTATCTGCCAAGATTAATATACAATGCCTAGGGTTGGTTCTGTGCTTGCCTAGCCCACTATTTTTGTATCGCCTTGCGTGGTGCACGGCTTGGCACACAATCCAAGAGCTTAATTTATAACATCTAGATCCAGGGATAGACTGGCCGTAATGTGCACCGGGCATTTTCCCGGTGGACCGGAAGGGTGGGGGCCGGTTTTGGACCGGTGGGGGCCATTTTTGTTACTGGGGCTGCAATATAGGCCCCCTATAACAAAAGCAGCAGCAGTGTTTCCCACCAGCACTGCCCCCCTCCTCCGCCGGTCCAACATAATTGCCAGGGCTGGTTTGCATTCTCAGTCCGGCCCTGTCTAGATCCATGATGTGGTGGCAAAGTCGACGCATAATTTGTAAAAATAAATAAATAAACACAGGATCCCAAAGTTTTTCTTAGAAGCGTGCTACTGCCGCTTCTGAATGCTAGGAATTACCAATACCAAGGATGCACAGTTTTGACCCCAACTCGTGCCTCTGTCTTCAACCTCTCTGCACTTACTGTCTCTTTATCTTACTCTTGCAGGTTCTTTTTCATCCCTTCTTTTTGCCTTTGTCACTGTTTTCCTTTCTTTCTCTTCTTCGTCTTTCATATTTTTCTGCCTTTCTCTCTCTTGCCCTCAGTCAAATTGAGATGGTGAAAAATAAGTCTGTTCCCCCAAAAGTGAGTGTTGTTGCCCACCACCGGCAACAACTGGTGCAATTAAGCACTGGATATGGTCATTCCGCACTTCATTCTGTCAGGTGCCTTTGACCAGCATTTCCAGGATATCTCAGTACATGGTCTTCACTTAACTCTACTCTTATCATTACTTTACTTTGGATGGCACGAGTTCACAGTAAAAAGGGAGGTGCTTCACTTTATATAACCGAGCGTCAAAATATATGAATATATAACAATTATATACAGAAAAGGTCCCCTTGCAAGAACAGAGTGATGTAAAATACAAGTTATGAAATAAGTGTTGCAGTTGCAAAAGGTCAGTTGGGTCGTTCCAGATGTCTGCTACAAATGCAAGAACTTTCAGATATCTGTCAGAGCTCAATTGCTGCCCCTTAAAAGCACACCAACACCTTGCATTGGGAACAGTAAACTCAAATAATAGAGCTTAGGTCATGCCTAGGAGCCTGTGGAATACTCAAATCAGGACACATTTGGGTCACCAGCCTTGTCCTATGGCTTTGGGACTCCACTCACCTGCAGTCCTAGCCTTTTGAGGGTTATATGGCCTGCAAGACCTGCAAGACCACTTCCTCCTCTCTTTTCCCCTTATCGAAGAGACACATACATACACCACCTCCCTCATTCAGTTGAGAATGATTTTCACCCTGCATTAAAGACGGCCAATGATATTTAAGGTAAGAAAGTGAACATTCACGCTGGAGAAGATTAGACAATAATTTACGAAGAACGAAATATTTCTTGTGAAGCCAAGAGCACAGATTCACCGGCCACCAAGCTGCCTCTCGTTGAGCCAATATTTGGAGGAGAGTCGTTGAAATGGCAGGAGGTGCCCCTGAATGTTCGATTTAAAAACAAATTCAATCAGAGACAACGTTTTCCTCAATATTAGCCAAGAAGTACTCTTGGGGAAAGGTTCTTTTCACAAACATTGTGAGGCCCTCTCAAGCCTGTGATCCAGACAGTATGAAAGAGCCTCAGGACAGGAGGAAAGAAGGGTTGACGCCCTCTTAGCCTCTTCCAGAAATCCCCAAACTATAGGCTCCATAGCTGTTCATTGGAGCAACCTAGATATAATCTACGAGCGTACAACAAATAAGCTTCCAAATCTAGTAGGCTTGTTCTTTCTACAATTTCAGTATAACATGTTTGATTACTCAAAACAAGTTATACTCCTTTGGGATTGTGCAGCCTGAGCAAAAATAATTCTCTCCTTACAGCAGACAAGGGCAGATTTAAGCTCAGAGAATCATTTTCAAGCTTCCCCAGTGTAAGAAGCTGAAATGGATATTTGCAGTAAGTGACCTTTTCAGGATGGAATCCATGTGCTTGGAACGTTGACATTTCCATTAATCATAACAACAACATTAGGTCGTTGCTCTCTAAGTGGGCGATCATACCAGTGGCGCAACTAAACTTGAGGGGATCCCCCTGCAAAGTACATGGTGGGGTCCCCCTCCGGAGTCACTCACGAGCTTCAAGGCCAGGGTACTGTGTTGAGGGGGCCCCCTGGAGCTCGGGCCCCTCCCGTACGCGGGGGCTGCAGGGGCCTACGCTACGCCACTGGATCATACTCCCTTTCAGTTTACAAAGGGATTGTCACTAGTTGGTCCAGGCATAATTCTGAATTTCTTTTTCCTAGTTTAGTGGGATCTCTGGGAATATTCCTTCCTGTAGTGGATATTGTGAGGGATGAAAAGAATTGGACAGGAGCCTCATTCTTGTTACTCAAAGAACATATGCCAGGAGAGGCCAATCACTCCTACTCCTCACCCACCATCCCACATTCAGCATCATCACCCCTTATGCTGCCCTTCATTGCACCAGGCAACCCTCCAACCACCCTCAACCCCCAACCATTACCCCAAGCACTTCCTTTCTAGCTGCTCATTCTAACAGACATTGCCCAGTCACATTGTCCTCAGCTCACTGCTACAGGAGGCACATTCACTTGTTCTAAGGGCTCAGTTGTTGCATTCCTTGGAGGAAGATCTGAGGTTCTCATTCAGCAACAAACAGTGGAGAAAGAAGCCTTCCACATTTCTCCTGTGTCTCCTACTGCTTTTGGCCTGCCTGACTGTACGTTCGAAAACACCTGTCACAAAATGAGAGAGAATTCGTTTTTTTTTCTATGTACCATTAATATACAAGCACACGTTTTTCCAAACGTGTCCTTTTCAGTGGCGGCTGGCATGTAAGGAAGGTGGTGAAGCGGGGGGGACAAAAATAAAGGTAAAAAAAAAAAAATCCACTTACCTTCTTGGCACAAAGTCCTCTTCGCTCCGGTCTTCTCCAGGCAGGCAGGCTGGCAGTCTCCAACGCGGGACCCAGGAAACTGCAGGAACCAATCCTGGTGCAGCTCTCATGCAGCATGAAAGCAGCATCAGGATTGGAAGGAGCAGCCTCCTTCGGCACTCCCGAGGACACTGGAGCCCTATGCTGTATCTAACCCAGCTGTCTAAGACAGCTGGGTTAGAGAGGTTTAAAATGTGCATGTCTGGCTGGCCTTTGCAAGACAGCCGGCCAAAAAGACATGCGCACTTTAAACTAAAAGTGCCCTGCCCATCTCTGCTTTCTGCTGCTGCCTGATTGGTAGCAATTGAAATCAGAAAGCCTCGCCCCCTGTCCTGACGCTTGGCTCGGGATGGGGTTTTGAAAAATAAAATGGTAATAAATGAACTTTATTACCATTTTATTTTTTCATCTCTAGGGGCAATTTTTAGTGGGGCGACATTGCTCCTCCTTAACGGAGGAGCGCTCCTGGTCTTTTTTGAGTGGAACTCATGCAAACCGTCGACCCTTGTGGAGAAAATGGTTCCCAGTCCTTATTCCACCAAGCAAAAAACCCAACGTAACCAGGGTTAATTTACTCTCTAGCTTTAGAGACATAATTGGCAAACTTTCCCTGCCACTGTGTACCTTTGTTACACTGTGGAGCTTCTCACTTAGTTACAACTCAAGACATTTTTTCATTGCCTCAGTTGGAACACAAATGCAAAAACAACAATTGATGGACAGACTTGGGTCCCGTGCTCACTACACCACTGGATTCAAGCTAGCCTGGCTGATGAAGGATGATGCCCTGAAACCGGTCCCAGGAAGCTTGTTTCCGGTCCAGGGAGGACCTGGCTTGGCAGTTCAGGCTGGACTGTTCCCACAAGGAACAGGGTCAAGACTGATTTGCATATGGCTGGGTCCAAGCTGGGGTAGTGTGGTGAGCAAAAGAATGATGGATTTAACCCAGATCCTTGTGACTGGGGGTGAATGTTTGCATTGTCCAGCATTCCGTCCATCAACTGTTTCTTTTGCATATGTCGCCCTAAGTGGGAAGGGTATGCCCAGACGTGGGTCCCGTGCTCACTACACCACTGGATTCAAGCTAGCCTGGCTGATGAAGGGTGATGCCCTGAAACCGGTCCCAGGATGCTTGTTTCCGGTCCAGGGAGGACCTGGCTTGGCAGTTCGGGCTGGACTGTTCCCACAAGGAACAGGGTCAAGACTGATTTGCATATGGCTGGGTCCAAGGTGGGGTGGTGAGCAAAAGAATGATGGATTTAACCCAGATCCTTGTGACTCGGGGTGAATGTTTGCATTGTCCAGCATTCCGTCCATCAACTGTTTCTTTTGCATCAGTTGGAACACAAGTCACACCTCAAAATCCTTCCGAGGTGACTGTCAAAAAATACACTAAGATAAATACCTGTCTCAAAGAATGATCAACTAATTACTTGAGGCTTGTTTTACAGTTGGCAGACGGGTTCTCCATCACAAATGTGACGGATAGCCCGTCCGCCTTATTACAAGTAACTTATCATCATCATCAAAGATCTTTATTTCGGCCTGTATGGCCATAAAAGCACAGGTAAAAATACAGTACATTACATTCGATTAAATAAAAACGATCATTGCTCTGTGTGAGGCACCGAATTACACATAATTGGTGTAAACTTACGGTAATATTACATAAAACACTCGGCTATCCCACATACCTGCCTCAACGGACCAGAAACTAACCTATAAGTATAGGATTCAATAAAGTGAGTGTGCAATACATGAGCAGCATAATGACCTTTACATTTTTCAGAAATTCGGGTTCAATAAAGTGCGTATGCAATACATAAGCAGCAAGAAGGCCATTACAGTAATCCAGTATCACTCGGCTATACATATAGGATTCAATAAAGTGCGTGTGCAATACATGAGCAGCATAATGGCCTCTACAATGTTCGGAAGATCGGGTTCAATAAAGTGCGTGTGCAATACATAAGCAGCAAGAAGGCCATTACAGTAATCCTGTTTCATTCGGCTATCCCACATGCCTGCCTCAACGGACCAGAAATTAACCTATAAATATAGGATTCAGTAAGGTGCGTATGCATTACATGAGCAGCATAATGGCCTTTACATTGTTCTTAGACCGTATTCAATAAAGTGCATGTACAATTCATGAGCAGCACGAAGGCCATTACAATAATCCAGTACCGGGGTTCATGATGTCATAGCAGCCCTCACCTAGCAGCATTCAACGGTGTATACAATAGAAAAATGTAAAAACAACATATACAACACATTATAATTAAAAAATGATTGTTTCAAGGTCATAAAATAGATTCATTCAGGTTAAAAGAAGATCAGGCCCGGTTTATAAAATATATAACAAAAGACCGGCAAAACCTATGAGTTCATCTTTAAGATAGCCCTACGTATACACCACATAGAAAATAGAAAACGTGATATTGAGAACACAATAGGCATGTGGGTGTCAAAGACCTCAGTGCAGTGTCTGGTCCCCATATTTCTACATAGCTGTAGAAGCCATCGGACTCTCACCCTCTTGTATCCTTGGCAGAAAAATATCACAATATTCCGTCTCCGCTGCATTGTTGCAGGCAGGGCAACCTAAATTAGATGAACCCGCCCATTTGTTTGTGAAAGCACGCAACAGGAGCACCCCATGTCTGAACTGCAAATATAACTTCTTGGCAAGGAGCGTCTGGATGTCATCCAGGACAGGCTCTATTCTATACTGATCTTTTACTTCTAGAAACCCTAAGGTCAGTGGGCCAGACATAGACCTCCCCTGTATCTGGGAAAGTGTATGCTCCCTATAACTCTCCATCAGGTCCTTCTTAGAAGTTATGGGGCAGGTTTCTTCTGCGTTGTTCCACAAGTTACCCCTACCCATGGCCAGACAAGTATTCCTAATGTAAGCCAGCCATGGCAGTTTGCCCACACCCTGTAGACTCAGTACTTCACTCAGCTCATCCTTGTATGCAGCCAATTCCGGGGTGCTCCACAGACGTCGCCAAAATAGAAGAGGTCTGAGAGCGGCTTCGTCTGCAATTGGTCTGATCCCAAGGTCCATTCGGAGAGGTGTGAGTGGGGAGCTAGAGGGAAGACCCACTAGTTGCCTAGCAAAGGAATTCTCGATTCTCAATAAAAAGCCAGATGGACAATGACCCCAGATTTCAGCACCATACAGGGCGACACCCCTAGCTTGTGCTTTATAAATTTCCACCGCCGGGCCAACAAATTTGTGGGTGCAGCTCCTATATACCTTTGTCAGTCCCCCCGTTGTCTGGGCCAACTTTAAACTTGCTTTCTTGGTTTGCGCACCCCAGTCCATTTTTTCAGTGAGCGTAATACCAAGGTACTCAAAAATGGACACCATCTCCAATGGTTTCCCATCTAGGCAGGGATTTGGCCGGGTACTGTTACTTGCATTGGATATCTCATACTTAGTTTTCTGTAAGTTAATCTCCAGACCCCTATTTTTACAAAAAACGTTAAAAATATCTATGGCCCTCTGGATTCCCATGGGTGATTTTGATAGCATGAGGGTGTCGTCAGCGAACATCATAGCTGGTATTTTACGCATCGCTAGTTTAGGGGCATCAATATCCTTCCCTGCGATCAGCGACTCAACTAAGCCATTAATGAAAAGGCAAAAAAGGGTCAGGGCCAGGACGCAGCCTTGGCGTACACCTCTTTCTACAGGTATGGGGGCTGTGAGTTCACCATTTTAGCCATACCTAATTTTGGCAAAATTGCCCTCATGTAATCGTTTCAGCTGGTGAAAGGGGTATGCTGGGACTCCCGAAGCCAATAAGATTGCCCATAGTTTTTCCCTCAGTACCAGGTCGAATGCGGATCTTAGGTCCACAAATATTAAATAGAGGCTGCCACCCTCTATGCACACAGATTTCCAGTGTAATAATTGTAGCCTAAAAATGTGGTCTATTGTAGAGATCTTTGCTCTAAACCCGGCTGGGAGGGGGCTAAGGACATTGTGCTCGTCCATCCAGCTCTGGAGTCGCCCCAGGAGTACGCGTGCATATATTTTTTGGCTTATGTTGATAAGACTGATAGGGCGATAGTCAGCGGGGAGGAGCGGAGATCCCTTTTTAAAGATTGGTAAAATTTCGGCCCCCGCCCAGGTGGTAGGAATCGCCATTCCCTGGAGGAATTTTATTTTTTCATCTCTGGGGGCAATTTTTTAGTGGGGCGACACTGCTCCTCCTTAACGGAGTAGCCGCTCCTGGTCTTTTTTGAGTAGAACTCATGCAAACCGTCGACCCTTGTGGAGAAAATGGTTCCCAGTCCTTATTCCACCAAGGAAAAAACCCAACGTAACCAGGGTAAATTTACTCTCTAGCTTTAGAGACATAATTGGCAAACTTTCCCTGCCACTGTGTACCTTTGTTACACTGTGGAGCTACTCACTTATTTTCAACTCAAGACATTTTTTCAATGCCTCAGTTGGAACACAAGTCACACCTCAAAATCGTTCCGAGGCCACTGTCAAAAAATACACTAAGATTAATACCGGTCTCAAAGAATGATCAACTAATTACTTGAGGCTTGTTTTACAGTTGGCAGACGGGTTCTCCATCACAAATGTGATGATAAAGTGTACAGGATATCCGTTACATTTGTAACAGAGTACTAATCTACCAAACTGTAAATCTGATCCCTAGTCAAACTTCCACACGATTTACATAAAGGAGTCAAGATATATCAACCACACAAGACATTTATGTTTTTGCTGTTCTTCCTAAAGTAGGCCAACAGTAAATTGAATTTATGATGATAATCCAAACTATTTTCAGACCCGCTGACAAGTATTTAATTGCAAATTGATTTTTTTGCAAGGGTTATACTATGTAATGGATGAGGAGAAGCAAAATTATTGGTTAAATATCGGTCTTTGGAAAATTTGTTCTTCTAGAATTAAATTAATCTTAAGAGATGAAAAAGGAGTTGGTTGGCATGATACCTCAGTGTGTGTGGATGTGGCATCTGTAAGATGTGGAGTAAAAGTGTATGTGGTTATGGGTATGCGTGTTTGTTGCACTCCCCCAAGTGCTGACACAACTCTGCGGCGACAAGAGTTCCTATAAGGTTTTAGCACCGTGAATACGATAAATACTTGTCTTTCTGTTAATAATGAACCTGATCTAGGAATATTTATGAATGCAGCTAGTTAGACCACAGTCACCTATTTGTAACTGGTTTCGGCACCACTCTCATACATATACCTTAAAGAGACACTCAGTTGTATAGTCAATTCCCAGGTTTCTATTATGGGCAATTCTGCCTCTGCCTCAACAGAGGTTAGATTTAGGTAAACGTGTTTATACTTTGTGTCATGGTTGCACTAACCTGGCAATCCGCATCTAACGATGCAACAATGCTAATATCCAGGGCCGGACTGTCCGTAGCGGGCACCGGGTGTTTCCCCAGTGGGCCGGAAGGGTGGGGCCAGTTTTGGACAGGTGGGGGCCATTTTTGTTACTGGGGGCCGGTTTTGCAGCAGTGCGGCAAAATCGGCCCCTTGTAATAAAAGCGCAGCAGCAGTGTTCTGGCAACACCCCGGGTTGGACATAATTGCCAGGGCTAGTTTGAGATCCCAGTCTGGCCCTGCTAGTGTCTACACTTACCAGAAACCACTGGTAACCATACAATGGATATTTATGTTTGTCAGCAGTGGACTCAGGTAAAGGGGACTCAGGCAAAAGAGAGAAAGACTCTAGATATCTTTCTTTTGTTGATTCTTTCTGCTGGACACAACTGGTCCTCAGAGGCGTTTGTATCTACAACAAGAAATAACACTTTATTATTTTGTTAATTACCATACAGTTCACGATTTCTGGTATGCAATATGATATAGCTTGTGACAATCTTTGTATAAACCACTCTACATGCTTGGGGAAAACTCTGTGGTTTTACTAGAGGTGAAAGATAGAATACAACTTTATAATAAATGCACAAAACAATGTGCATTCACTTTCTGCCACTGGCGCTACCCTAATACCATATGTGATGCAAGTCATATAACAAAGTCTGTACAAGGCAAGGATTCACAAGTTCCTCTTGTTGAAAGTGCAATAAAGTTTGTAATCCTAGGGCGGGTGTGTCCAGTACTATAGAGTTCGTCAACCTTGGAAGGATGATTCCAATACTAATGTGCAAATCAAAGTTGAAGTCCCTGATTTCAAGTGATATCCAGAATACCTCTCTGAATGGGAAACAACCTTTACAACGCGGTCATTACACCGCGATACCTTTACAACCCTGTCGTTACAACGACCTCGTTGTTAGAACGCGATGCATTTACATCACAAGTCTTTACAACGACTTCCACTAGGGGGCGCTGAGGTATTGGAAATTAATTCCAACACCTTCCCTACTGTTGCGCAAACTGGAGTAGGAATAGTAAATAATACTATTCCTAAGTCCAGTGCACCCCCTAGTGGAAGTCGTTGTAAAGACTTGCGATGTAAATGCATTGCGTACTAACATCGCAGTCGTTGTAACGACCGCGTTGTAATAGCACGCAATGTAATACATCGCGTAGTAAAGTGCTATATTCCTCTGAATTCAACAGGTCCTTAAAAACTCCTGATGAATGTGCAGTGAGCCAGTGGCGTAACAATAGCCCTCACAGCCCCCGCAGTGCGGGGGGAGACCGAGCTCCAGGGGGCCCCCCTCAGGACTGTGTGCGGGCCCCCGGCCTGAGAGATCCTTGCTGTGTCTGGAGCGAGGGGGCCCCCTCTATGTAGTAAGCAGGGGGGCCCTCAAAGTTTGTTACACCTCTGCTGTGAGCTCCAATCTCCTGGCAACAAGATTCCAGCCGCAGCAACTAAGTTACACAATTGCCGAGCAAGGAATGTTCTGAAACACAAGGAACTTGTACTCAGTGGAACTAAGATGTCCTCCATCCTTTCAAGTTTTGTGAGAGTCCCATGGCACAGTGGAAAATGTCATGTGTTCGGGCTCTTCTTGCATTTGCCACATAGTGCCTGCTCCACAGCCGCGAAGCCCCTCTCTAAGCGGCCCCCACACACACTACATTTATCGCTGACCTCAACTGCAGTGGAATACTTGAGCACCTTTGAAGTTAGAAAGAGAAGGTCTCCTTGCCCCCCAGCCTACACAGGTGAGCGCAGGCCACAAGTCATTACTCTTTAACATGTGAAACAGGGTCATCCTTTATCTAAACTCATCAGTATGAACTTCAAACATTCAAAATCAATCACAGGGGAGACAAGTCCATGGCTAACTGTGCGACTGGGTTTTTGAAACTGGCTCGTTTTGAATTGTTAAATATTCTGTTTTATGTTATAATCTAATTGCTTGATCTGCCCTGGAGAGAGGACTCTATTCAAGCAGATTACTGGCCCCGCTGGTGCCCCCACTCACAAGGGTGAAAGACGCCGATTTATAACATCCACCTTGGTGGTTTTGTCTGTGGTGTGGAGGGTGTCCATTGCAGTTGAAAACTCTCACTGCAGCAGTTCGAATAGCTGTAGGTTTCTTTATGTCTTTAAGTGGTTCCAACTCCCTAAGTGAAGAGTATTGCCAAGCAATCTTCAGAACAAGCACACTGCAACGAGAGCATTAAACACACAAATTACTGTACAACATCAACAGGATAGGCATAGTAGGGGATACTCCATCACAGTTCAAACAATTACCTTAATGAATGCTGGCTGCTTTCCTGATGCATCAGAACGATTACTAATGGACTCACAATTTCACCAAAAAGACCACTGAGAAGTCCAGAGAGCTCTTTACCACTTGTGATCGGTCACAGATGACAGGCAGGGTTTAATGAGTTTAAGGTTTTTTGCAAACACGCGCAAATAGCTGGGAGCATATATATCTCTGACACTTCTCTAAGTGCACTGCTCTTTTGTTCTGAGGATCCCCCCAGCAGCGTTGCTATATATCAGGGTTGCCAAATGCCAAGGCTGCCTAGACTTTATCCTGTGGCCTATTTCTTGGAACACCGTACGCTTGCGGTCTCTTTATCTCACTCCTGCAGGTTCTTTTTTTCATCCCCGTTTGCTTCCCTAGGATATTCTTTTCCTTTCTTTTTCTTCCTCCTTCCCTCTCCCTTTTCTGTCTTTCTCTTGGTCTGGGCCAAAGTCTGATGATGTAAAATAAGTTTCTGTCCCAGAAAATGAGTTCCGGTGGCAGTTAGCGGTATTGATCTGCACAAATGAAGCACTGCTATTCGCCAATGCAGGCAACGGGCCCGGAAGCCGTGCACTCGAAGCCTTCAGGAGCAATGCTTTGATCTGTTGGGAATCTAATCCCAACACATCAGTGGCGTAACGAAACTTGAGGGGGGCCCCCTGTAAAGTACATGGAGGGGCCCCCTTCTGGACTTACTCAAGAGCTCACAGGCCAGGGTACTGCGCTGAGGGGGCCCCCTTGGAGCTCGGTGACCCCCGCACTGTGGGGGCTGCGGGGGCCTTTGTTACGCCACTGCAACACAGATAGCCTTAATGATAATTAGCACCATTGCCCTCCGATAATCCTGCCCCGACCCATGTAGAGTTAGTGCTGTCCTCCTCTAATGCGCTGCCTGCATTCTAGTTGTAAGCTGCTCCATCTCTTCTGAGTTGACCTCAACTTTTATTTCCACTTAAATTGAAACATACTGAAAGAGTTCATATGCATCTCTCTTTGGGAGGTGAATTAAAAGAGTGCAGATTTAATGCCATTGTGTACGTAATGGGGGGGTCGACCCGCAAACATGCGAATTCCCGCCCCAGACGCGCACCCCCGGCAGCAGGCTACTGAGGCCTGATCGCCTTGCGGTAGACATTTTTGTGCTGCTCTAACTGCTCGATACGTCAGATGTAGAAATATAAGGTATTCCGCATGACCAGAGTGACTGCGGCAGGCTTGCACTTGTGCCTTCAAAGCTAGTTCGCCTTCCCCTTATCCACTTATGCATTAAATATCTTTGATGATATTGAACCTGTCCCTGATGCTTCGTCCATTTAAGAGGTTTGGATGCTGACCTTTCAATAACCAGTTCTTGTGCCTTCTCTGGATTCCTTAATCCCTAATCTTCTGTCCCTGCAAATCAGATTCTGCGTGTATTACAAGCTGGTGCCCAACTACTGCCTCTGTAATTGCTTTGTGTCTCTGCTCTTTCCCATCTCTCTTGGCAATTTCCCCCAGAAATGGTTAGAGGGGTGTTTTTCTCATATGTCTAGAGTCAAGTGTACTGCATATTTTTCATTTCATATTTGATAGCTGCAAAGGATGCCTTAAACAAAGTATTACTGCCTGGTTCCTTGTTTTATGTCCCTAGTGGCTTCTCCAATTCCAGCACATAAACTAGACGTCAGTCACTCAACGGGTTATTTCTAATTTTAAGAGTTTGGAGTGCTTTGTGTGTTTGCTGATCGTCGCTTGTGTATGTGTGTGAATGGATGCTTTGGGCATGGGCCTGGGGAGAGAGGTGTGGCGCAGGGGCCAGAGTGGCTGACTCTGAGTGCAGGGATCATGGTTCGATCCCCCGCGGCAGCTCAGCTCAGCTTCGTGTGACTGGACAATAGCTCACTTAATCTCCCCAACGGCCCTCAGCACCTTAAAACCTTAAGGGGTGATATGTTTATGCTTTACAAATATGGATTATTCTTATTTTTTATTATACTATGCAGAAAGGCACACCACTCCTCTTCATTCTTGCTAATCTAGGATTAGAATCCTGCAAGGATTACATTTCATTGGATTCACTGGAGCCACTATGGTCACACGCCAGTGCATTCACATCCCACTTCGCAGTCTCTTTCCCCCCGGTCAGGACGAGAGCTGGAGCTAAGACTTACCATGCGACCATTCAGCGTTGTCCCTTTTTCTCGTTCATGACCACGGCCTTGATCTAGCAGACAGATGAACTGGCTGATGGTGTCATAACTAACTTGGTGAACACACCAACTTGTAATTTCCATTACTGTGCAAAGATTCAGGATACCATGATGTCAAAGCAATTCTATTGGCAGCTGCCACCAGCATAGCATCCCCAGTCCACGAATTAATGGCTCCCGCTCACGTCAAGGAGACACGAGTTAGAGAGAAGTTGTGGATACCTTTCAGTACAAAACACCCCTTATTGTCACACAGCAGGTTAGTGACACTGAGGCAGAGGTCTCCTGTCTTGCCATGTAAGGTCACTGACCTCTTCAGCTCTTAAAGCCCTCTAGCTGAAAAGGCTGTACTTGATAATGCCAAGCACTATTTAAGCAACCTTAAGAAACCTTTTTATCACCAATTAGATAACTATTGCACCTTCACGCAACTGCAAAAATAAACTTTTGTAACAATCAAATCTTTCTTTTGCGCACGTTGCATGTTCTCCACCCACGCTGTGTTACAGCCTGGGTGGAGAAAATGCCCAGGCTCCCATTCCCTGGTTGAGCGCTGAACCACGGCCCTCAGACCAATCACAACGCTGCATAGCCTGTTTTTTTATCCCTATTAATTTTATATGGTGATGATTATTGGTTCAAGAAGTACCTATCATTTTGATAGGTAATATGAGATTTATCAAAAGAGTAAGTACATTTCCTTTATACTGTGGATGAGCTTTATGTTATTTAAATCGCTAAAAACGTGTTTACAAGACTATGGCTAATATCTATATCATGTTTTGATTGGATGAACACACCACCACCACTTTACTGGTAGGTCCAATGTGTCTGCAGGTCATAGTTTATCCTGTTAGTTGAATGTGTATGGGAACTATACTCAAACAGGCAGTCTGCCACAGCATAAATATGCACATTCGTAGTATAGTGTCTGGCGTATATGCCGATGATACCCAGAATGTACATATTTTATTTTAAAATTTGGCGATGCAAATATTTAGCATTTTTCCCATTGACTGCTGCCCAGATAACTTCTACATCACAAATCACGGTTTTCACAGCTTTAAGTTAATCTGATTGCTATTGCTTCTTAATGGCTATAGATCCATCTTCTGGGTGGGACGGGGGCATCAGCCATGTTGGACTGTTTTTAGTTGGTGAATAGTGCCTATTTGTTCTTCCTTTACGGATGCTCTTACATGGCACAAGTCCACTAATGCTAATTCCAGCATAATGGGGGCACTGACAGATCGACAAATTATACAGAATTATGAAGACATAGAATACAGCTGTAATGGCCAGTACACAAAGAGCATTCTGCTTACAAATGGAAACACAATATGTAGCTGGAGCGTAGCCAGGGCTTTAATGGCTAATGCACAATGGGAACTGGTCCTAAAATGGAGGCACCAGTGATGAATATAAGGAGCCTCCCATAGACTATTGCTTAACCCTGGAGATACAACATATTACTCTCCGTTAAAAGTCTGTTGTATTCGCAGCGAAGAATGAGAACATAAACCCACTTTTTCAGGTATGTAGCAGTACTACCTCAAAACTCATGAGTACCAATGTGACAATTTCCATGCAATGAGGGTTCTCGACTACCAATTGTTCTTTCTTTTACAAATTTGACATCAATGTTGTGCACTAACTGAACCCACGTTGTCTATTTAAGAAGCCCCATATAAGAATAATTTGATGCTCTAGTCTTAAATATTAGTGTTTGTGATATAGACTGTAGATTTTTATGGAATATAAATTATTATTCTTCGAGAAGCTCCTGAATCCACACCTCTTTTCCACAGTGTATCCTGAACCGTTAATAAGACACAATGCCAGCTGCCAGTTGACCATGCGCTAAGTGGCACACTGTGTCCAGTAACACACAAGGCAAGATTATTGTGTTCTTTTGCCTTCTTCAACAAGCAATCTATTTGATGGAACAATTGTTGTAGGTGGATTTGAGATTGCCATGAATGCAACTAGTAAAGGTAAATAAAAGTGGGGATCAAGATAAAAAAAACCCTCTTGTTAAAATCTAGGGCAGATCAAAAGTCATTTTAGGTCACCTGTTTGTAGGCCTCATAAAAATGTGCAGACTCATAGCTACTCACTTATGTCTCTAACACGAGACTCTGCTAGTGGTTTAGCAAGGCTGAATGTCACAGCAGTTGAAGACTGCTGATGTTTCATATGATTTAAGATGTTGGTGATTCCCCAGTATACGTCCAACAGGCCATCACCCATCACTGATACAGGTACTGTTTCTGTCCTCAACGAGGATCAGAAGCCTGATGAATAGATAATCTTTCTGTTGCTGATATTAAGAAATGCCTTCTTCTTTATCTGTTGATTGCTTTTTCTGTGATCTTTCCTGCAAAAGGAGGACCCAACTCTGGCAGATAATTGATTGAGCAAAGTGAGTGAGCTTCTTATTGCTCCTTTGAGTGCCTGAGATTGACAGGTAGTTCATTCCTAGTCCCTGCACCTACTGAGACTGATGCATGACTGAAGCAGCAGCCCACTGTCCATGCCAGTCCGGTCCCATATAAGGTGTTCTGCCATGTGCTGTGAGCCGTTTAGTGAGACAGTCCGTTGCTAGGGTTTTGCCCATTATCTTGTTTGACTGGCAAATGTCACCTATCAGGCCTTGCCACTTGACTGTCCCTCTGGCAGGAGATTTTGCCACATAACTTGGGCTGAGCTGTATTAGTATGAACTGTGTGTATAGACTGATCCAATCCTACTATTCTCTCCTCTGTTCATTGATTGCCTCCATGATCCAGTGTATGTTCCACAACATTGGAAGCCTTGATCCGTATACTGCCTCTAATTCTAACCCCTCATTCAGAAAACGTTTGGGTATATATTACCGGTTTCCCAATTGACAGCTTTCTGATTATCCACTCCATAACCTATTCCACAATCATCACTGGGTGGGAGTGGCAGTATCCATGGATACACACACCCAGAGAAGAAATGCAAATGCAGAACCCAAGAACCTGGGTAATTAAAGTCCAGATCTAACTTCTCTTTCCTGCATATATCATTGAAAAGGAGGATAGAGCTAAAAAGATATACAGAATAAAACCATCTCCTTCACTACCACCAGTCTGGGTTCAGACCCACAACAGCAACCAAAAACAGCAAGGAAGAAGCACTTCCATTCAATGGATGAAGATAAGAAAACAGCCCCCATGCTCATTGATCTGTCCATGGCACAACAATGTTGACCACACACTTTTGTTGGACAGACTGAAATAATGGGCACCAATAATGGGCATTGCCCTACCCTTGATCAAATCTTTTCTCTCCATGCACAGTCAAAAATTTAGGGTCAAAGCAGTCAAATCGTATATTTGAGTGGTATTCTGCAGCATCCCCCAAGAATCGTCCCTTTCCTCCATCTTTTTTAACTTAAATGTACAGCCCTTGGCACAGCTTGTCTAGCAGTATCAAGTAAACTTTCAAATGTATGAAACCCAAATAAATTTACAGCTAGACAATAATTCAAACACCCTAC
Organism: Calotriton arnoldi; assembly: GCA_963921515.1. Classification (NCBI taxonomy): domain Eukaryota; kingdom Metazoa; phylum Chordata; class Amphibia; order Caudata; family Salamandridae; genus Calotriton; species Calotriton arnoldi. Next base: position 1,238,148 of record CAWUFW010001528.1, on the reverse strand, counting down.
TAACAATACGTCAAGCTTGGACAACATCCACTGGATGAAAAAAGAGCTACCTCTGTTACAACGAGAACCACTGCTCAGATCACCATAATTGTAGAAAGTGAGCCTGTCTAACAAATCTTTGATGGGCCTTCTGGTCTCAAAGCCCACCTTTCCATCACGTTTCATGCGCGTAACCCGGGGATGCTCTCTGGCACACAGCTGTCGTTCCTCACACAGGTCAATGCTGTCTGTGGACAAAAGGATCAACCTCCAGCTCAGCTCTGCTCTGCTGAAAAATGCTCCCACTACTCCCAATTATTCATTGGGTGGATATGACCAGGGCCCTCATCAAGTCCCACATGGACTACTGCTATTTCATGTACACAGGCCCCCCCAAACTTCTCATTGTCAAGCTACAAAGGCTACAAAACCAGGAAGCCTGAATGTGTCTTAACCTAGGTAAGGAGTACCACATCTAGTCTCCTTTGAAAGCACCACACTTGCTACTAGTCCAAATCAGGATTAAATTCAAAACTCTCTGCACCGAGACTATAGTAAAACAAAAGGCCAAAAATGTTTGCAAAACCTAGCCCCAAGGTATACCCCAGACAGAAATCTTTTCTCATTGGCAGCCAACTTAATCCAGCAATGGTCACTGAAGTGGATGAAACACAGAGGTAGACTCCTGGGAGACGAAGACTGTGGAATGTCCTCAGCCCCTTTGAGATCTGAAACGAATCACACGTGCTTGAGGAAACTCCTGGAAACTTCTTCATTCAGACTAGCTTTCTATACGCATATTTTAAAGTCTCGGGGACCACAATAGGAGAACATCAGCTACGGGCATACACCTGAACTGATTGGACATGTTCACTCTCTACTTTGCTTAATTTTTCAGACTGTACCGTGTTTCTATCTCCTTCAGATCTCTGGAGTAACAGAAAGGTTACACAAAGCACACTATAAAACTCAGAAATAAATACATTATTAATAAATAACTCTGGCAGGACAGACGTTAAGGCTTTGCAGTATATATAGTGGGCTGGAGCAAGAGAAAACAACATGTATACTCTGAAAAATAAAATAAAACAATGCCAGTGATGGGCAAGGTTTATCAACCCTTAGTAGTGAATTTACTATAATCTCCCCAGCCCAATTTGACATCCAAGACATTAGACTGTGAGTGCAAACTTCTTAAGCTCTCCTTAGTTGAAGACACACCAGGGAGGTTTCCTATTGCACTAACCTGATATCAAGGTAGTACCTTAGTTAGTCTCCATATAACTAAGGGCATGAAGATCAAAGAACTGTGAGTCCAAAGTTCAACCTGAAAATGGTACATGGTCAAGGCTCTTCTACAAGTACAAAAGGAGTGAGATGAAAAGTACATGTAAGGCTATGGTAAATCCTCCCAAAAAGTAGGGACTGCCACAAATGTTGGCTAAGCTTATTAAGAACCATGAGAACATAGACCTTACTAGATGACCAATTCACACACAACGAATGTCTATAGTTTCTCTTTAAAAATATGCAAGCCTTTACCCACACATGGTGTCTTTATTCTTCATCAGGCCGCCCCTTGTCATGGTCAACATCTTTCCTCTGTGGTGAGCTCTTCTCGGGCTCGTTTCAGGACATTCAGTTGTGAGTGATAAGTGAAGAAACGAGGGTAGTTTAGTTCAGGAGTGTTCTATATTCAGGATCCTCTTGATCAAGGAGTGGAATCATTTGATTGGGATAAAATTGTGTATAGGTAGGTCAAATTACATCTTTATTATTATCTCCCTAACACAAAATTCAAATCAACCAAGAAAGGTTTAATCGACACTTCATGTCTGTTTTAATTAATCAACATGTTTTTGCCCTTGTTAAGCCTACATGATCTGGGTCATTCTTCAGGACTAGTGCCTCTAAATCCATTCCAGGGACCGTATGCTGCGGGTGTTATACGTGGAAATACTTTGAAATAAACTGCTGTGAGCTGTACACAGATGAATATTTCTTTGAGATGTCTCCTTAAACTAATTCCCAAATCCAGACTTGTTTCATTAGTATGGAAGGCAACCTGGCAGAAGTTAGCTGACTACCTTAGATTTCTCTGTCAGAATCTTTCTGGCATCTCCCCGCACCTCCTGTGTGCATTAGCAAAGCAGACAGCCAGTCAGTCAGGGACACAGGAGCAAAATGAAGCATTGTAAGCTGTGCTAGATACACAATACATTGAAATCACTTCCTTCTCAATGTGCAGTACTCCATTGCTCCTCAGCTGGTACGAGCTACATAAATGTCAACACAGACATACACTTCTCATTACTTTAAAGCTCCACTCTTTGAATTATTTCATCTGTTTTTTTAAATATTTTACTAATCTTGCTTTATACACAGTGTGTGTTAGGAAACCTTCATTAACCATGGTACTCAATTGTAAGTTTAGTTCAAAATCAAACAAAAAATAAATGGGTGTACAGGATGCAATCCCTTTTTAAAGTTTATGAAGAACCTATTGAAGTAAGTAGTGCTAAATCACAGCAGACCTTTGGAGAATGAAGATTGTGAATGGGGCTTGTATAAAATAAAATGGGACAGAGTAGATGGAGGGAAGAAAGCTGATAACCAGGAATAAAAATTACAGCAGCACCAGCAATATAATGCATAATCTATATTATGAAACGTTCAGTGGACTGCATTTATTGGGTTCTGACTTGGGAGAAGCTTCCATTCCAAGGGATGCCAGCCATCAGGCACTCACCGTGCTCCCTTCATGAAGCTTGAAGAAACATTCACAAATCGTGTGCTAAAGATTCTTGGGGAAGAGTTTGCTAATGCCGCTAGTCGTGCTACAGCCATGATGCAGTCTTCCATTTTTGATTTACTCAGTCAATTACAAACATGCGACATGAATCTTCTGCTAATTAGTAATGTTCTGTCACAGTCCTTTATCTGTATCTTTGTTAATGATAAAACGCTGTCTGAGCCAATTGGTTCATAATAAACAGTGGCAGCCGCCGTCTATGTAAAGTGGTACGGCAGGGGAGGTGGGGGGATGCGGAGGTGGGGGGAGACGGGGAGGATGGGGATGGGTAATAAAATAATTTTAAAACGTACCTGCCGCTCTGCTCCACTCCCGCTGACGCTGCCGGCCACCTCGTTGCTCCTCGGAAGTGGATGTGCCTCAAAGCACAGGCTCCCCACTTAATCAAGACGCTGCTCTCATGCTATGAGAGAAGCGTTAGGATTGGTCTGAGTGGCCTCGTTTGCCACTCAGACAGTGCCTGGGAGTCTGTGCTGTTTCTCAAACCCAGCTGTGTAACATAGCTGAGTTGGAGAAACATAAGTGCGCATGTCTGTTTGGCCGGCCTAAGACGGCTGGCCAAACAGACATGCGCACTTATAATTGTACACTACTCCTCTTCCTCCCTGCCATGCCGGCCCCGCCCGCCCTATACTTATTGCGCGGTTGGGACAGCGATAAATAAAATAATTGCATTGTGTTATTATAATTTTATTTATCATCTGCTGGCTCTGGGCAGTCGGGCGATGCTTTTCCGCCATTACGGAGGAGCCGCTCCTGATAGTAAATTAATCATTTTATCACTCCAGTGGTTAGGGGAATATGCCACCATCCATTTCCACACTGCCAACCAAACTAGAGTTGGATTTCTTGACTTCTGGTGTTCGTATAATTGTAAAGTTTAATGTATGTATCCTTGGCAGATGCTGCTCCCTAGAGAGAGGTAATTGGCGAGGACACTAGGAGGTGTCTGTACGTCATGAAGAAATATGGCTCTTCGGTCACAGGGTAGTACTTACCACTGGATTAAGTAGAGGCGACAATGTAAATGCAAACTTGTCCGAATAGATAAGAAGGTCTGGACTTCCTGAAATCCTATGAGTGGGAAATAGGAGAAAAAGAAGCGCGCAGGAGAGGAAGATGTACCCCTACTCTATCGGGTGAGGCAAAGGAGATGAAATGGAAGGCTAGATCAGCTTTAGTCACGTCACCGCCATAGTCCTAGGCGGATAGAGGGCCAGAGTGGTGGAGATGTTATGTTATGGTCGATATGAAACCCTGTAATAGTGAACTTCAGGATTAGTTCAGTCGTTCTCCGTACTGTTTTACTGTTTATTTTTTGTACTTTTTGCACACTTTTTCAATGGAATTGATTCACATAACATACTAGTGCAGCTATGTCTTTACTGGAGTGCTTGTGCTAGTTGACTCGTGAAGGTTTGCTCACGGCCAAGAGTGAGGATGTTTTGTTCCTACAGCACTATGTCTTAAGCTAAACAATACTTCTCAATATGTGATTGGTCACACAATAGGTAAGTAATATCTAGCAAATCTGGATAGAACCTTTCGTTTACACCAATGAAAGAGCACCTGCTAAGAAGTAAGGTTAACATAGTAGAAATCTAAAGCGCTCATACATAAGTACAAAGGGGTTTTGGGTGATCTGCTTTCTGCACCCTGGCACATTTGTCTTGTCCTGGGACAAAGTTTGTTTTCTTCCCAAGTTCAATTTCTTTCTGAAGGAACATCCAGCCACGTGATCTCACCAAGGGAATTGCTTTCGTGAGTGCCCATAATGCCTGATCGAAACTACCTACTAATTGTACCCAAGCACCATCTGTCCCTAAACACGCTGGATCATTGCTCAACAAGGGTCTGTGTTAGATTCTGTCCACAGATTCGGTGCTCTGGCCTATTCTCACAGCACAGAAGGTCTGATTTTGTTTTAAGGGGTGAAATCTCTGTTGTGCAACATTGGGCTCAGAGGAAATTGACCATGTAGGCAAATTGACACGGCTATGGACAAGCTTGCATTTGAGTCTGGCTGTAGACAGGATACGCAATGTAACGCTAAGGTTCTGCATTTCATTGAGGCCAGATTCATCCAGCCACGCTTTCTCATTAAGAGAGAGCAGGAACAGAGTGGATGCCTCATTCATACTCTGTGAAATGTAAGCTTTTGGATGCTCCTGCCGAGCAAAGGGCCCTTGGGCCCTCAGAGCCGGAGGAGTGGATCGCAGGGCCCAGTTCCTCCTGTTCAGTCAGCTCGCATGTTGCCACTCTATTTTGAACACATTCATATTACAGATCCTTCTTCCTAAAATACAATGTGCAATACCCTCCAAAGGGGGGGGGGGAGTTCACAAAAACCAACAATTGTGGTACCTTGCATCCGCAGACCCTCACAGGACGGTGAAAATGCAAACCGGCTGAATGCGCGCTTTAGTTCCACACCAGTGTCGCTGCCCAGAAGACCCAGAGCTGTGCAGTTATTTAAACAATTATAGATAAAGCTAAGTAGACATCCATGGAAACAAGAGTAATCCCATTAAGTCGCTGCCCTCGGCGGTGCCTTATCCAGCAAGGCCCAGAATGGGATTTAACTATGTCCAGGAAAGAGGCCATTTTGATTCTTGTCGGGAAAGCATGTCAACAAGCTGGAGTCGTGACCACGAACGCTGAGTCAAGCACGCAGCCTGCCTGCCAAGGCGCACTGCGCTATAAATATAGCACAGTGTTAATCTCATTGGTTTAGGAACCCCGTGTGAGCTGTGCTTCTTCTGTGTCTCTATCCCTGTCTTGACTAAGAAGCATACCGCTGAGTGTGCCTCATCTCCCAATGTGTGAGTTTGAATGAGCCCATCTAAGTTTTTTCCCACTAGAATGTGCATGTATCCTACTTTTTACAAGATGTAAGAAGAGTTATTGTGGGAAAAATAAATGATTACAGTGCAGTTTATGAGTTTTATAATTAGTCGATGTCAAAGGCTTTTCTGTTTTAATGTAGCATCTTTGTATGTCACCTGTAATATATGGTAAGTTTGTTTGTACTTGATTTCGTGCTCCCAGTTGTTAAACTTCTTATCATTACATGCATATTTTCGGGTCGATGGTTTTTGTATTGAAAGTGATTATAAAAATTCTAACAAAAACAATGGGAGTTCTCCTTCCAAGTTCTCCAGACTGAATTTCAATTACATCGAAGTCTATTTTATAGGTATCTCCAGCTTTGCCATGGGTTGACCCCCTGCATAAATGCACTACCAGGCCTCCCTAAATTTAATCCCTTAAAGGATAAGATAAGCTCATTATAGGAGACCTGGGGGGACCATACAGTTGCAAAAATCTACCAGATGTTCTTCTCTAACCAACCAGACAGGTTTGGCGCCATCGCGTGGCTTGGGAGGCCGATGTGGGCGGGTTGGAAAACGAGGACTGGACAGAGATTCTTGGTTCCCTACGAGAGGCGGTCATTGCGGCCAGACTTTTTTTGATTCAGTTCACATACATACACAGGGCCTACCTTACATGTCATCGAGTCTGGGGTACGGTAGTCATTACCTCCCCTACCTGTCTCCGTCGTGATGCAGAGGTTGGCACTTTCATCCATATGATATGGAGTTGCCCAGATTTTCTTTCCAGTCCAGTTAATTTAATATCGCTTTTTCATGTATTTTTCTTTTACGGTCCTGTTCTGCTACAGGAATAATGTTACTCTCTTCTCAGTCACTGGACACATGAATGCCACGGATTACTAAAAAGCCACAATCAAGCTCGCCAACACTTTGTTCCAGCAATGAATCAGCAATTAGAGCTTTAAAGATGTGGTACTCACAATCTAAGAAGCCAGGCCGAAGACCTGGATAATACTAAATCACAAGAGCGAAGATGCACAAAGTTAAGTGATCGCAGAGGTTCACCTTACACCAGCTGTCACCGCAGCCTAGCTCCCTATCTGATGAGGCACCAGCACCCACCGTGGCCACTGGTGGACTCAACTTAGCATGTCAGGTCGAATTTGCGGTTGTCACATTCCAGTGTGCTGGGTCAGGCACCTCATGGTGATGTCGTTTCCCACCATCACAATAGCATAAAGTCTATGTTTTCAGCACGTTCCTCCCCCTAACAGGGAACTTGCAGGAGCCTTTCCGCCCAGTACATCTGCATAGTTCTCACATGGACCTCCCTGTCTGCCGAGAGTCCAGCTGTCTCAGGTATTAGTCGAGTTGGCCTAGAGTCAAGCAACTGGAAGGACCATCTATTCTAATTCTGTTTATTTTTTATTCATTTCCATTATACAAATTGTGCAAACAAGGGCCTGTCAGGCATCAGGACGCTTTGCTTAACATTATCAGATTTGATAGTAGCACTGGTTTATACTACATGTTTCGAACAGCCATTATATCCTATTTTTACGTGAACAGCTTGTGAGTCAGTGCCAAGCCCTTAGAGCTCACACCAAACCTCTTAAATGGCTGCATCTACCAATCAGGTGCCCCCAGTCAAAAGAGCACATCAGGACCAAGCAGGCCTTGTCCTCTTGATGGGATGACCTTATGCTTGCTAGCCAGCATGTGTGTAGTGGCCAAGCTGATGTTTATAGGCCCTACAACACCCTAGTCACTTTCAAGTGACTGTGAGCACCTGCACAAAATGCTATCTCAGGTAAGTGGTTCAGTAGAAATAATTCCAGGATTTGCAAGATAAGGGTGCAAATTGTGCATAGGGCTTTATAAGGCCTAATCTCCCTCTTCGTTGAGTCCAGAGGCTCTCAGGTTCCCTCATTATACAAATGTTCTATACTGCATTGTTTTGAAATTTTTCTGTTGCACCCTCTACTTCGTGTCGAGGCCCCGAAGTACTCTCCAGGCAGTGGCGTATCTCCAGGTGGTCGAGTGAGTAGTAACTCTGTAGTGCATGAATGGGAGAAGGTTGATGGTTGAAGTGTCATCTAGTAGAGTGTTTTGGAGTGGGTGTGGCAGCATGTAGTTGCAGCTTACACATGGAGTGGTAAGCAAAGGGATTGTGTGGGATAGAGTTGCATGCTGCGTATACAAACCATTCAGGGTTGTCGTCTCAGGGATACCTGGACCCTGATTTTGAGAAAGCCAGGTCTATATTACTTTCCTGAATTCTCAATGGCTGCTAATTGTCCTTATTCTGATTTGGAGTGTATTACACATTCGCTTACCTTCCCCCGATGCAGGTTCAGAAGTTGCCTGACTGGATCCGTTGTAGGTTGCCAAAGTTTAGCGAGTCCAATGTAGAGCCCATTGATATATTATGTACCAATATTTGTTTGCGTGGATCCAGTGTTACGCTTTCCTAATATTCATAGGGAAAACATGACTGCTACTGCAATTCTAAAGGCGGCAAACATTTTGTGCCAATCAGTCATATGCAATGCAATTACAAGCAGTGATAGGGATCATCGTGTAACTGATACTGCTGCTCCCTGGGGGAGAGGTGGGTTTCAGTGCTGCATGGAAAATTGACGATAACAAACAAGTGTAATTGTACAAGTCTGCAAAACAGAACGGTGAAATACACCTTGTGCTTGGGTAACATTCAGTGCTTTCCCACACTTTTTGAGGGGCAGGGGGCTAATGTACAAAAACTTCCTAGTAAGAAATCTCAAATTGCATCAAATAACGATTGGCAATTTGCGATTTCTTATTAGGAATCGACTAAAATGGATTCAGTTGAACTGGGTGCAATATGCACACTGACTTGTACCAGATGCATTGGTATTTTGTGAATCAATCTATGTGAACCAATGTATGTATTGTCTGGTTTCACCAAATGCTGATTAATAGTGGGCCGCAATTCAACCTACCTCATTAATATGCATGAGTTTGGTCGCAAATTGAGTCTCAGCATGGTGGCCTGCTGGAGTCAAAATAAAGCACTTTTTAAAAAAATGCAGCCTGTTTTCCTAAAACGAAAACGAGATGCTTTTAATAAAGAAAATGAATAATTTTACTAACATTTTTAGGAGCAGGCAGTGGTCTCATGGACCACTGCCTACTCCTAAAAAATTTCTTTGTTGACATTCACAGAAGAGAAGTGGTACCTTGGGGACCTCTTCCTATTTGCTAATGGTTGCCACTAATTTGAATTTGTGGTAAAATATTAATGTTTTGTGACCGGATTTTGGTTGCAAAACTTTAGTGCATACATACTGGTTCTGTATATTGTCTGAAATCCAAATTGCGATTCAGTAACGTATTACCAAATCGCAATTTGAGTTTTGTACATTTAAAAACACTAATTTGCGGTTACACAGGCTCACATTCGAACGTTGCGACTGTGAAATCGCTTTGTACATCAGTCCCCAGATTACATCTATCTATACATAAGGGACTGTATTATTTTGCACTAATGACCAGGCCCTTTTTCACAGAACAATCAATGCAAAAGAGAGAGCACGACATTCCTCCAACTGAAAATGTACAATTTGCAAATGCAGGTTCAAGATTGCCAAGCCACTGGTGCAAAATCGTTCATTTATAGGTACAATGCGCGGAACTGAGGCCCGTGCTTCTAGTTACGGAGAGCCCGATTAAGACAGCTTATTCTGTTTTCTGGGTTTGCTGTTCAGTAAATGCATTTAAATATTATTTTCCAGATTGCAACACAATGTCTAGCTTCATGAAGCAGAAGTTCCTATAAAGAGTGCAATAAGGCACTGACTATTAAATAGTTGGGCTGATAGCACTCTTCTCACCTAGCAGACATAAATATGTAGAACGTTTGAGTCAGAAAGTGGGACGAGCTCCAATCCCCCAATGAAATATATTAATCCTAATTGGTGGGTGAATAAGGCCAGTGAGTGGAACTCTTGCTGCCGAAACATGTTGTGATCTGCAAGTTACAAGTTTGAGTCCCAAAAAGTCTAAGTAGGCATTCTATCCTTTTGAGGGAGGTATATTAGGTGGCAATAAAAGCACACATTAAATACAGTACATAGAAGCGGCTACAGTGCTGTACCAAACACCATGATAAGTACGGAGTGTAACAACAACAGTAATAATAATAGTACTACTAATAATAATAATATAATTATTACTATTGTTTTTCTTATACTTCCTAAAGCGAGTCAGTAGTGTAACTTGGCACTGCGTAGAAGCACACACTGGAACAATCATGAAGACTGGATAATGTCTATGTACTACGCATGTATGGTGGCTCAGCAAGTTATGTGCTCATTGCCGACACGAAGGGCGAGTGCAATTTAGCATTGACATTTTAAAGGTCATATCGCAAATGCATCCGTTCTTAAGGCATTGAACTGTCTAAAGTGCCTGCACTTAATTCTGAAATGTTCTGAATTAGTGCATGCGCTGCAGACAACACAGCTCAGAAAGAGCGAGCGGAGGTTGCTTCTTCCTCAGGCAACAAATGGGATGATTGGCACGTTAGCAGTGTGTGCTTTAGACTAGCGCAGACATTCATGATACGGCCCGAAGGATAGATTCATTGCTCTGGGACTGGTGAAATAGAAAAAAGGACATTTGGGCTGGCTGATGAAAAAAATGTTTTTGTACTGGTTAGTTGCTGCAAATTTCGTTTTTGCACTCACCATTCTTTGTACACGTTAGTACAATCAATGTAATCCGAAAATGTTGTTAAGCTCAGAGGCATGAATTCCGTTGGTGCAGTAGGTGCAGTGGCACCAGGGCCCAGACCCCTGAGGGGCTCACTGAACCCTGATTATTGTTGTATTTCACAGCTCAAACAGTGGCCTGGCCCATTACCTTTGTTGCACTAAGAACCAAGACACACTGGCTACCCTACTTGTTAAACTGGACTGGCACCGATGCAGTCTAGGTCATCGAGTTCCTGGGGTTGACCGGCGGCCCACAAGTTAGAATCCCAGCCAGATCAACTTAGCCTTCCATACTTCCGAGGCAGGACTTGATCACCACTAAATTATTTCACAAATTATTTACAGAACTTTGAAGTGGCAAATCCGGGTCACTAAGGACTACATGAAACACTAGTTTTTATTACATCAAGCCAAGTATATCTTTAAATAAGGAAAACGGAGAACGATGAAGCCCGGCTCAAGGGTCTGATCGTATGAGATCAACACTTAGGGTGCTTACTTGCTTGTAGATTTAAAACGGGACACCTTTTGAGAAGCACAGATTATTAACTTATTACCTATTTATCTCTAACCTTGGGTTCCGAAGTAGAGTGATACTAGCCGCAAAGCGCTCAATGCACTATATAAATGCAATTTACAATTACAATTTCCTTCCCGGGTGCCTATAGCTTTTTACTTACAAGGTCTTCTGTCGGTGCAGAAGTTCTCCCTTGACATTGACCCCTTGGTCCCACCAGGCTCCGGTAATGAAGCTTAAGAGATTCAACTGTAAGCCATAGTGCAGAGGAGAAACAGTGTGCTGCATAAGGTAAAAGGAGCAAAATACCTAGACAGGTGTACATTCCTAATAAGAAAGACTGACCTTTTTGCTGGTTTGTCCAGAGTGGAAGGGGTATTGATACCATAAAAAGTTTGATGCAAATAAGCATGCAGAGAAAACTGGTATACTTCCCTGCCTGCCCCAGTAAACTGGTGATGTCAGGCTGGGTGATCCTTTGAAAGTCGGTCCAGATGCTCAGATAATTTCCCATTTCCTTTCAAGCCTGCCCCTCTGATACACTTTAGGTGACATAGTGACCAGTGGATACATTGTAGAAAAAAAAAATTTATATTAAGGGCAGGGCCCCAAAGTTTTCCAGAGAAGCCCGCCGTCAGTGATGCCAAATTCCAGGGATGCTGCATCTAAAGGCAGTCTAGTCTTCATTCCACTTCATGCCTGTTTCTTCCAACCTACACATCCTGGCTCTTTATCTCTCTCTTGAAGGTTCTTCTTTATCCCTGCTTCTTCCCTTTGACACTGCTTCCTATCTTTCTCTTCCTCGTTCTTTCTGCCATTCGCTCTCTTGTTCTGGGTCAGAGTCTGATGATGAAAAATCAGACCTGCTCCTCAAAAATGAGGGTTGATGCTCACCACCTGCAAGCACCAGCACAAATTAAACACTGCACTCAGGGCATATGATGATGCTAGTTTAGGGGTTACACACAAGAGACTGAAAAAGGGCGGCACAGGCAGACTTGTATATTAGGGGCATTGGAATTTTCCAAGAATGGAGATGGGCAAGTGGGGAAAGCCAAATGCACGTCATTGTGCATCACCCAGATATGAGGATACACAGAAGTTCTTCTATGAAGAATGTATCCATAGGTTGAGAACACTTGGAGATGAGTAGAAAATCGCATTCTCCTGGGTGGGTAGCCCTAAAGCCAGCAGATAGCTTGCAGCACATAGAGAAAAAAATACTTATCCAAAACAGATGCACCGCCTATTATAGCCTTAGACCCTGCCGTAGCGGACTCTACCGGCCATTAAAGGCCCGCTCAAGCGTTAAAGGGAGCGGGCTTTTAATGGGTGGTGCAGCCCGCTACGGAGGGCGCTAAGACTATTAGAACATTCCGCCCTAGAGGGCAGAATGTTCTAATTTGTAAAACAAAGGCCTCAAGGAGCCGAGGGGATTGAAATCCCCTTGGGCTCCGTGAGGCCTTTTACAAACATTGGAATGTTGGAGCTCCATGCTTCTACCGGCCATTAGAAGCCGGGAGCACTCCATTGTTTTCAATGGAGCTCCCAACATTCCAATGTTCTATTACTTCATAAAGCATTGGCAAAACTTATAAACCCATGTTCACTGCCAATTACACACTGTTGAATTGAATGAATGTCATCCCACTGAGCCACAACTGATAGCCTTGTAAAGTAAAATAATACAACAATTCAAGTGTTATCGTCTATGCGCACAGTTTATCATCTATGCCTAAGCACATAATTGTTTTTGTTAAAAATGTACTTTTCCTAAACATGTTTTTTACATTGCCGTTGAGTACAAAATACTGAGTGTTGCAGAAATAGATCAGTAAATTTGTAAATATGGAAGAATATCAAAACATCATTACTAGCTGATTGAGTAATTGTGTCTTACCAGATGTGCGCGCGATGTGACAATAATAACACTGCCAGTTTGGGAAAGCTAATGGAAAACGAGGCAATGAAAACGTCACAGCTCTCTTTAGGGAGGAACAGTAAGCTAAAACATAATTGTGAAGCTGCTTTTTAAAAACCATCTATTTATGGAGCTTCCAAAGGTAGAAAGTAACAGATACTAAAGACCACCACTAGAGAGTGGGCACAAAGAAATATACAACACCGTTACAGAAAAGCAACGGAACGCCTTGTAGCAAAGGTTACATAAAGATATGAGTAAAGTATTAACCATACAGTATGCAGCCCCGAGGTTTTTCAAGTTGCAGACATTGTCTGATGGGTATCAAATGAACCAAATATATATTTTTGGGAGGAGGTCCCTTATTGAAAGATTTTTGTCTGAATATTTACAAACTGGTTACATGGGGCATCCAGTGTACAGAAGAAAACCGTTCTCTTTACCCAGTTATGCATCTCTAACTATCCCCTGCAATAAACATGCTAGAATGTTGTTTCCCAGCTGGGGTTTTGGCATGTATTGTGACATTAGTCACTTGATGGCCCCTTCAAGACCCTCTGTTTGATGGGGGGGATCCTGGAAGTGTGTTCCAATATTTTACAGTGTCGCCATTTTGGAACCCTGACTAGAAATGGGCAGGGACTGTAACTGCCCTCTCAATTAGATCTTCAGCCTATTGGACTATTCTCCCATACTGCTGGATGGCCCCATTTAAGACCCTCTGTTTGATGGGGGGATCCTGGTAGTGTTCCAATGTTTTACTCCCTGACAGGTCAGTGTCGCCATTTTTGAACCCTGACTAGAAATGGGTAGTGTCTGTAACTGCCCTCTCAGATCTTCAGCATACTGGACTGTTCTCCCATTCTGCTGGATGGGACACATTTAAGTCCCCAAGTTCAACTTGGAAACTCACTAACAGACAACAAAGTTAACCAGTGCTGTGGTCACCTTTGGGCTTGTCCTCAATCCTGAACTCACTATCACCAATGTCAAATAAAGTTCCTTTATTAAGTAAATATGATTTCATATCAGGTGATGGTCTTGAAGAGAGGTCACAATGTTTTTGCTAGAAGGTTAAAAACATGAAACAGTGGAACGGAATGACACTGACTTTGGTGTCCATTAGATTTCATTCCCAAGTAATGCCAAATTTAAATAAAATGATATTTGAAGCCCACCAAAGAAAATTATATTGGATTAGACCATGTGACCTAAAATGTGTTTCTGTTGCAAGGACGTCTATTTGACTGTAGCATCAACAAATGAAAGAAAAAGTAAAGCTAAAAAACCTTTGTTGGTTAACAGGAGATGTGGAATTTTTATGATATCATGACAGACGAGGAAATACGTGTTATTGGTTGGTCTGTCTGCAAATCAGATTTTTTTGTGTGTGATGAGGACAGAAGCTGATGGACATTGTCATGAACCAGACTAGAAGAGTAGAATAGGAAATAATGTTAAAATCAAGGTCTACTCGATCAAATAACTGTGTTGTGAGGACTCTTCTCTGATTGCTGCCAGTGCGTGGTACAGAAAGGACAGGATGCGACAAGGCGGGTGCCCTGCACATGTATCATGATGCTCCAGTGTACCTCCTCACTTGGGTTTCTATGATACTGAAGTCTGCATTTTGTGGGGCACAAATTCCCGCCTCTGCCTGAATCAGAATTCTTACTCGGATGCTTATTGAACTCCCTGCTGGTGTTTGCTCACAAACTTTATGCCAAGTATAAACTGGCGCAAATCGTGCAGCACAGTGGGAGAAATTTGGGTTTGTGCACCTCAGATTGAAGGAAGTCACATGTATTCAGTACTTAGTTTCTGTCTGAGGTTTGATACTGGGTATTTGCCAAGTGTCGAATTGCACGGTCATTAGAATGAGGTTCTACATATAGAACTGATTGGAAATCAACCCACTTGGTTTGTAAAATGGTTGACTTTGCTTTAAAAGTCGACATATCCACAGTTGTTTTCTTTTGCTGATGATTCTACTGGAGATAGTTCGTTGATAGCTGTTGCTAGGGTGTGGTTCCAGAATATCCTTGTCAGAATATATGCAGGCATGAATACTTTGTCCTAAATATTGTCTAAAAGATTGCCCAATTGAGGTTAATGATAAAATCAAGGTCTGTGGCTAGCTTTACCCGGTTAGTGGACTCAGGGATATCAGCAGAATTTAGCTAGTCTCTTACTTCTCAAAACTCACATTTTTTGTACTCTCAGGTCGTATTTCTTGCCTTAGATATCGGACACACCTACCAGCGCGTCACTAATTGTTATATGAACAGTAAAATAAAGATGTGTCCTTTCTGCTTTCTGTGTGAGTAAACAACGTACTCTTGTTGCTGAAGATAAAAGGCCTTTCAGTTGGGCGAGTCTCCAACGGGGATGTAATGGGTTTTCTCAGATTTATCATGCCCATTTCGGGACGTGATGCCAGGTGCAGCAGATCGATTGCATATTAATGCTTTTATTAATCGGAGCCATCTTGACTGGGCCTCTTCCAATCTTTCCAAAGAGTGCATTAGCTTCAGGCAGCATGGTCCCATTAGTGCTTGCAGATTACTCAAGGGAACAAGGGCAACAGGAGCTGGAGCGCACACAATGATGAATGCCAAAATCTATATGGCTAGGTCTGTGGTACTTCTGCAAAATGATTGATGCTTAATTTGCAAAAAAAAGTTTTAATTTTTTTAATAAATAATGTGATCAAGACCGTGAGGTAAAGGTCGAAACGCGTCAAAGCTGGGCACTGGCCATGGACTGACTGGTTGCTACTTGAATGGAATCGTAAAATAAAGCACCTCATCACTGAATAACTCCATTTTGTGGTCCGTACCTGTTTTTGCCTGCGTAAGGTTGTGGCAAGTCGGGATTGCTCTGCATATATATATACATATATATGTGTGTGTGTGTGTGTGTGTGTGTATATATGTATATATTTATCCTACACTGATGAAAACAAAGGTAAAAGTAAAGTTATAGTTAGGTGAAAATTTCACTGACAAATTAACGTTTAAAACAACAACAAAAAACACTGAAATTCACCAGCTACAGTTATCTCTGGTAACTATAACTCTTGCTCCCACCATGCACAGTGTTGTCATCAATGATGTGATGTCAGATGTTGCAGTGATGTCATCAAAGGTGCCATAGAACATGTCATGAGTGATGTAATATGTGAGGTAATTAGCAGTGTATGGCAGACAACCAACCGTGGTGTGGGGTTGGCTGAAAGGCCTGGCCTGGCCTGTCACCAGGCCCTGCATTCAGCCCCCTGCAAGCAGCCAACCCCATGCCTTGCACAACGTTCTGGCATACGTAGCGTGCAGTTAGTCTCGCAGGCCGTGGCTGCACTCAGGCAGAAGTACTGACTTTGCCAAAGAGTCACAACACCAAAATATAGAAAAGTGAGCATCTTGGCTTTTTCAAGGGATGAACATATCAATATATATGAGGCAGAGCTATCATCTTTCTCCAGAAATCACCAATATTTTTTATCTAATGTATATTTCAGTAATTCCCACAATGCAATGTTTATTAATAGTGATTATCATAAAAATGTTTTAAAGCGTTTTGATAAAAAAACATGTTTATGAGTCATTCTTTTAACAGGTTTTAATATTGCATTTTGTGGGCTGAAATTCTTTAAAGAAAGACTCAGAGACATATGTTTTTTTTAAATAATACCAACATGTCTCTGAATCTTTCTTTTAACATTTTTCAGACCACAAAATGCAATAATGAAAACCACCACAAGAGAGCCTAGCTCACCAGCTGAAGGGTATATAGTTCTAGCTAGGAGTGCTTTAAAAAAATATGGTAAATTCTCCTCGAGTCATGGATTTAATGAGCCAGAAGACTTACTGTTTATTTATGTTGGTGGGGGGCTGCTACACTCCTTGCAGTTCCTTACAACATAAAAAAAATGCTTGGTGGTGTCCCCGCCCCTTGTAGGGACACCACCAAGCTAAACAAAAATGTAAATAGTCCTCGCAGGGCAATAGGGGGCACTCCCGTAAGGAGCAGTGAATAATAAATGAGCGATTTCTGCTGCTCTTTTATTATTCATTTTTTTCTTTTTTAAATATTTCTATGGATGTCCTGGTGCCCACCCTGCACATCCTCATGTTTTATTTTAGTTGGGGGCCCGAGAGGAGCCCAAGGCCCCCGTGGCCCCAGCTTGCTCCTCAGCTGCTTCACATCGTGTGTGGTGGGGGAAGCCCAGCACATATTTTATTACATGGTTGCCCCATGCCCACCCGGGGCGACCACAACTCCTTTTTTAGTTGAGGGCTGTGGGGGAGCCCCAGGGCCCCCGCAGCCCCAGCCGTCTCCCATTGCAGGAACTGGCACTTGTTTTTTTACCTGTATGGTGGGTACCCTGGTGCCCACCAGGGGCACACACAATGTAGGGGTTGTTGGGGGCTATGAGGGCCCCAGCCAGCTCCACAATTAGCACAGTACTGGGTCCTGGTGGGAGCCGGCACCATTCCTTTGCTCCCGCCAGGGTGGGAGCAGCATCATGTAACTGCTCCCGCCAGGCAGGAGCAATGTTGTGTTCCCTGCCCAGGAGAGTGCGAGCAGGGTATGCTCGCACTCTCCCGGACAGGAAACCACAGTGTCCCAGTGGTGGACTCCCCGGGACACTGTTCAGTATCAGGCCCCACGGGATGGGCTCCTCAGGGCCGATACTGGCATGGAGTGGGGAGCTTGTGTCCCCCTTCCCCCTTTTTAAGAAATTTGGCCCCAGGGGATGTGGTCCCCAGTGCCCAACAGTAGCACGGGGAGCGAGGCCAGATGTGGTGCTTTACTCTTTTGAAGCAATTTTTCAACTGCTTCCCTATGCACGCCACCTTCGGTTATAATCAATATGGCTATTCACAACTTTCCAAAAGGTTTACTTCCCCCTCACCAAATCCATTATATTTAGTAATATTACTCAACTGTCTGTCTCTTTCAGTTTCTGCTGTTTAGTTGGTGATATTTTACTTCTCTGTTTTTGTGCTACAAGCTGTTTAAAATGTTTGTAGACATTTAGAGCCTTAATCTAAAAAGGCATTCAAAATATGTGAAGTAGAAGTGCTATATTAGTATTTCAACATATTCATAAATGCAATTCACATAGGTATGGGCATAGATCTATGCTTATACCCGTTTTGCCTTTCATGTTAGCCTAGATGTTTATTGTAAATGTGGGTGTCACAAGGTGGAATGGCTGACATGCAGAATATCTTCTACAAAGTGGAACGAGGAAGGGGAAAATTATGGCGGGACACAGAGAGGGACAATCAAATACAAAAAACACCCTACAAAAGGGCAAGTCACTTGCAATTCACAAATGTTACACTCACAACTACCCCAGGAGTAATAAAACACAAACAGGCTCAAATCTGCTCCAGTCAAGCATTGGTGAAAAACACACCCAAAACATGACTATGCATAGAAATCAGTGAAGGCAGGGAATAATACCACCAGCACAAATACCTTGTCCTAAAAAAATAAAAGGAAGATTGCCATTTATCTTTAAACATTGCAGACACCTATAAGAATCACATTGATCATTTTAAAAAGTAATACAAATAAAAAAACGAAATTAATATAAAAAGCCTTATACTTGTGTACACTCCAGAAACCTTCCAAGACACATTGAAGCATTTCAGCATAGCCAATAAATTATAAATATGTAAATTCTTAATGAATTATAAAGAACAGGACTAATGTCACATCTAACACTATTTAACACACTCAAAGGCACACCATAACACATTGCATGTCCAAAATAGACACATCCACTCTCTATGATATACAACACAACTGTAGCTGATGTCTGCCTTTCACAGCACCTTACAGCACACACGGAAGAGGGCAGGGACCCTATTTGTGTGCTCCCAGTAGTAATGTTTGCCAGATGTGCATTCATTTCCTCAGGTGATGCCTCTTTCCACATTCTTTTCAGTTTGCAGTTTCAGTAATATAGGCACAGATTTCTACCAATGCTATGTAGAAGTGCGTTTTGCAGGTTTACACCTAAAATACACCAGTGCAGTACAGTCATATTTTGAGTTCTATATGTCTTCACCCTCTCATGCAAGGGGGTGGTGACATGAACTCCTACAACTTGACGTAAATCTTCTCCTGGAATTGCTGAATTGCATTTAGGGTGAAATTTACTTCTAAGCATATGTGCAAATCTATTTATGCTGAAATTTCCGCCCACAGATGTACTTTTGGCCCTTTGTAAGCAGGCTCCCTGAACTGCACTGGACTGTAGAGTCTGCTCTCCCCAAGGGCTTTTATTGGTTTTCTCAGGTCTTTCTCAGGGTCAGGGGGCATTGCTCCCCCAAGCCATTTATGCTCTGATAAAGTAAGTAACTAACAAAATGCGGTGATTATTAATTGAGGCACCATACTTTTTTTTATTTGGGTGCCAAACAGAATACGTCAGATCCCCCTTAGCAGGCTGTTTTCAACCCGGGGACCAGCCCACCACCTGATTGGCCCTTCCGTCTGGAAACAATGATGATTGTATTGATGAAGCAATTCTCTCCCACTCCTCTGGGTAACCTTGTACACTTCTTTTACAGTGATGGAGATAGACAGGGGACTTACATTCTTTAGGGATCAACACTAAGTTTGCTCTACACTCCCTTCCACCGGTTGCTCTCATCATCTTCTTTAACTTTATGTAAACAATTCAATGTTTTGTCTGTCAGTCTGAATTGCCAGCTGTAATGTCGAGGCTCAGTTTGGCAATCCCAGAATATGCTGTCTCTTTCTGAAGGTCCTGAAAACTTTCTCCAGCATGTGTTATGTGTCCTTTCACACATTTTCGCATATTTCAAATTAAAAGGAAGGCACAGAGGTTCACCTAGTTCGTTTCTTCAACCAAACTTAGTGTAAATAATTTTGCACTGACTACCCTATCCTAGCATCATATACTTCCCCACAGGTATGGGCAGTTACAGACTTCATGTTACCTTTCTACTTCCTGAGTGGGTTCAGCATTCTTCCCTCACGCAACTGTGTCGAGATCCATCTGACACAAATTTATCAGACTACGTTTTCTGCGAATCCTGGTAGCCGAAATAAAAGTCTTTTAGGATGCCTCCATAGGACCTAGGAAACATTGCAAGCTGTGTGGATACAAATATAAATCCTTGATGCACATTTTGGGCGTGCAAGGATTGGTTGCTGACTGAAGAATGTTCTTTAGGGGCAAATTCTGGTCACCAGAGGCTCAATTTTATAAAGAGCAAGAAAGAAAACAAAATTAGCAACAGGTTTCTCCATATACACAGCTTGGATCTGAAACAACATCCTAGTATCCCTCAGGACCATCCTTACCCTTCTTCAATTTACAAAAGAGCTAAAGACATATCTCTTTAAAGAACATTATACCTTGACACAGTAAATTGTCCACCTCCTGTCTGAGGACCCATCGCCCCTGCCTGCTTTCAATTGCTGATTGTATTTGCATTGGGCAGTAATCCACTCCTCTGGCAAGATGTCCACTATACAATTACCACATACATACAGTTACTACCATTTACTTTATTTTGGAATATAAATTGAATATTAATACTCTTTCTTGATTAGTATGGTCTACGACTTGGTCCTTCTATATCTGTGCATACCAAGTTTATGATATTTTTTTTTTTTTTTTTTTTTTTGAACGGTTAACCCAAGGAGTAGAGCACCCGTATGTTGGAATGACTTGAAGTGTGGGGTTACACTGTATAACCTTTCTTAGCTATTTGGGTTTTGTATACAGTTACTACCTACCTGCAATATATTCAGCAGTCACGGAAAATAGTTATATTTATGGATATTGTCATGAGCCAACTAGATCATCTTCCCCTACTGATTAAATGTCAAAATACCAGAAAATCATTACTTCAGGAGTGGGTAGTTTCGACACTGAGGAGGATGGCTGCGGGTTGATGGAGCTCCACACCGCGCACAATAACTTCATCTGGGGCGCACTCCCGATACCTACCTGATGATCAGTCACCACAGGGGAGCAATTTTCTGGTCTTCAGGACCGTGAGGTGCGACTTTCTGTGTAATACGACGGCCCATTTACAGTGCCTTTCACACCGCCCATGCCTCTACTCAGTATTGGAGTTGTTCTTTGCTCTGAGAAGGTGTTTTTAATGTCATATCCATTCATGTTTTTTCTTTTTCAATCCACAACGGCTAATTGGCAAATGGATATTTCTGACTGACTTTCAAGCCACATTCCTTCACCTTCTCTCAGCTGCCATGATATGTTCGTTTTATCATTAGGTTTCAGCAGATTTTCATGGATGGTCTCACATCATTTACTGTTTGCACTTTGAACTTTTTGACTGCTCTCTCTATTTAATAGCTTCACTCCCTATGGTAATATTATTACATTTGCATTTCCTCTTGGTTATTGTCCCCTCCTGCATGGGGAGATTGAGGAATATGAAATCCACTCGTAAATCAGCAGTTGCTCATCACTCTGACTGTGCTACAATGCAAAGTATTACAGCAATGGCATTCTACATCTTCGGAAAGCATGCCTGCCATCGCTTCTAAACTTCATTCTGCTGTCAAGCTTCAGCAGGCTGGATCTAATAAATGCCTTAAACAAATCTTTCCTTTCCTGATAAATTGTCTTCCTCCAAATCTTTGGAGATTCTATTAGAGGAAATAAGGGCCTTGTGCCCATTTGTGGAGGAGACTAATGTCAGGATACAGAATTTAGATACAAAGTGGTCTTCAATGGAAACTCAAATTACGGAAGCCGAGCAAAGAATCAGTAATCTTCAAGATGAAACTTCCAAGATATGGTCATGCAGAATGAAATTGCCTTACTTAAATAACATGCGGAGGACCTTAAAAACAGAAACAGGTGCAACAACTTCCACATTTATGGACTCCCTGAAGATGTTGAATGCAAAGATCCGGTTTCCTTCCTCACTACACTCTTGCCACAAATTCGTAATCTTACTAACTTGCCCAAGCTCAACATTCAACATGCTCATAGACTTGGACGCAGCGCCTGGATACCCTCATGGGTGTCAAGTAGCACTCTACAAATCTACTGATTGATTAATTGATTGGTCATGTGCCATGTGTAGCTCCTTGCGTTTGTCCCTGTGATGTGCTGTCACCACCCTCCCCCTTGTTTAGCATTACAAACAGGCATTTCCTTCAGTCGCCAGTTTTATGGCTTGTACTGTCTTCCTCTTATATACTCTCATATTCAATTTCTTCCTCTCTATTCTACCCTTCTCCCATTGTCTACCTTTTTAAATATCTATGTTCCTACCACAGATCAGTTTTTTACTCTAATTTGTTTTAAATTGTCATAATTCAGAGTTATTACTTTGAATGTCAATGGTTTGAATAATCCTATTAAGTGGCAGAAAATTCTCTCTCACCTGGCAAAATACTATCCTCATACAGTGCTTCTTCAAGAGACTCAGCTCACAGAATTAGAAGCACATAAGCTTCAACGTTCTTTGGTGGGTAATGTACTTGTTTCTCTCACCAGTAATAAGAACAATGATGTTCTTATTCTCAGTAACACTGAAGTTTCTATTGTCTCACAAAACACTGATACTGAGGGTAGGTGGATTGTTACAAAGCTTACTGTTAACAAAATTCCTTTAACTATTTTAAATGTTTATGGTCCCACTCAAAATGATTTATATGATTCTCCAAAAGTTTCTGCTAGGGTTAATGGATTAACTTCCTCATACTTCACACTCCAAAGAGGCATTAGGCAAGGGTGTCCCCTATCTCCTCTCTTATTTATATTGGCATTAGAACCACCTCTTTCAAAAGTTCAACAAAGTCCGCTGATTTCTGGTTTTTGATATGACTCTCAGCATTTAAAATTAGCTGCATACGCTGAGGATATTCTCTTTTTTATCTCGAATCCTGAAATCTCTTAACCAGCTCTTTCTCAAGAAATTCTCTTGTTTTCCACTGTCTCCAGTTACAAAATTAATTCAGATAAAACTGAGAATCTACCACTAAATACGTTTTGTACTAAGCAATTATTCATCTCTACAGGTTTTGCCTGGGCCCTATCAAAATTAAGTACTTGGGACTTTGGTTTGCTAATTCTATTGATTCTTCTAGTCTCCCACAATTTTACAACCCTTCTTTTAAAATCGAGTCTCTTCTTTCCAAATGGAACCCTCCTTTTTATCTTGGTGGGGTTGTTTAGATTACTGTTCATTGGATGTGTGCTTCTAACATATCTTATAAAGCCTGGTGGAATGTATGACGTTACTACGCATACATTTACAACGCAGTATTTTACATCGCGTTCGTTACAACGCAAGTCGTTACAACGACTTGCGCTGGAGGGCGCTGGACTTAGGAATAGTATGATTTACTATTCCAACTCCAGTCTATGTATAGTAGGGAAGGTGTTGGAATAGTAAATCATACTATTCCTTAGGTTAGAGCGCCATCCAGCGCAAGTCGTTGTAACGACTTGCGTTGTAACGAACACGATGTAAAAGCATCGCGTTGTAAATGTTGCATGGTAAAGAATGTCTCCCAGCCTTGTGATATGCAGTCTGTCATCACCATCGACTCGATGGACATTATGCAGAATCCATCCTTCTATCGAATAAAAGTGATTTACTATGGTTACCTCATACCACTTTTTTTAAACACCATTAGTTTCCGCTTTGGCAATATGCAACCCTCACCATTACACACTTTCACATCTCCTAGAACTTTATTAGATTCTCTGTTTACCGAATATTTCATGTTTTAATTTTGTGATTTACACTTTTGCTTGTTGTTTAATTGATTACTGTTATATATGTAAATTTGTTAGTTATACTGATCTTTCTTGATTTTGATTCAGATGTTACCCTTTTCTTTCTCTCCATTTCCCTTCCCCTCCCGTTCATTTTCCAGAAAACTCCATAAAATTCTTACAAATATGCTTATATTGCATAAACAATTAACTACTTTTTTGTTATAACCTATTTCTTATCATATTATTATAGTGTTCATCGTACCCTGTTATTAGTATGTTTGTACAACTATTGCTTTTCACTCCTTTTGTGTATGATATTCATTTTTTTCTCATAATAAAGCTTTTTATAAACATTAAGAAAATCATTAATTTAAATAGTCATTTAGATATTGATGACATAGTGTGTCTGTTTGGACCATTAGTGATTAGTTCTAGTTGAGTTTCTGTCACTCAAGAACAACAGTTTCTGTCACAAAAGAACAACAGTGTCACTTTGTGAATCTTTTTTAACCACTTTGTATTGTTTGTTTTGGATAGTAATGATGTTTATTAATTAATCAATAAAGATCTACTATGTGCCGCTGCATCACAGGCACTGGTTATGTCACTCTCCCTCCCTCTGTTTCCGTCACAACAGACAGAACTCGGACCATCATTAGATTAGCAAGCTGTGAAAATTTGTCTCAGGAGTGACTTGAAATAACTATTGTTTCCGCTCCTGCTCATTACCGTGAAGCAAACGCTTCAGAGGATGTTTTTAATTCCTGTAACCTCAAGAGCCTGCCTCTTATTTTTGCATGGGATCTTCTTGTGTGTCTCACGTCATTAAATGAGTACAATTGTAGACCACTGTATACACTATCCACCCGGGTCTGAATGCTCTAAGAGTGGACATAACACCCTTTTTCACACTTAAAAGTGGGAGTCGACCTGCACGTACATTTTTTACGCCTACCTCACAACACTTGGAAACAGGAAAGCTGGAGATTTTAAATTAAAAAAATCATGGAAATTTACCTTCTGTATTGACTTACATTGAAGGTGCGGCAATTTTAATTGAGCAAACCTAAAATAAAGATGTTTCGCATTTAAGAAATTTGTGTGTGTTCCGCCTGAATCTGCTGTGTTAGCATGCAAATATAGGTACCTGTGTGCAGTATATAATTACACACCTTTTCGCACCTATAAAGTTTACATGTTTCTATAACACTTCTGTTGTTTCTAAGCACTGCAAACAGCAGGTGTTACTGTAGATCAGTGATATTCAAAGTACGGCCCGGGAGCTGCATGCGGCCCACCTGACTTTTAGATGCGGCCCCTTGGTCAACAGTAGCACTGGCTTCTATTTACTCGACTCAGCACTAATATCAAAAGATGTTAAATAAACAGGCAAGCATTTATTTAAAGGTTGGTTGAAGTTAAAGAAAGGAAGTAACTAGGGTGAACTGCACCGCTTAACTTTAGGAACACCTTCATTGTTAAAGACAACGTGTAGCAAAAAGTGTATTTCATAAACATGCAGAACCGTTTCACCTTAGTACATCAGATTATATCAGTGCATTGAGAAGTATTTTTTTAAAGTGATTGTTTGCAAACATAAATTTAGAGCCATTCGTTCTCCACCCCTCACCCTGACAACAATGCCAAAAGTGAACTAAGGAGCAAGTTAGTTGGTATGGACACTCTCTGGATAGCCTGGGTTCCTATTATACATGAACAAAATAAAACTTTATTAAATCAAACACTGGAGAAGATTTGTACAGCACACATCCCGAAGTCATGTATTTTGAGGTCCTCTTATATGTGATAATGGGGTAAAAGGAGGGGTGCCTAGGATCTCACAATTTGGTTAAGTGGGGAAGCCGGGATTAATCTTAGGTTTTCTGGCTTCACATTGTGCAATTCAGCTACTAGATATATATGCTTCGCTTCACCTTCACTCACCTTACTGCCAACACCCCTCCCCCCAAACCCCTAACCGCCACCATGCTGGCATTAATGCGGCCCGCGGTCACATCACAGACCAAACTTTTTGGCCCCTATGAAAATGTTTGTGAATACCCCTGCTGTAGATGGAAGGTTGATTTGGCTTTACTGGGATCTGAACATGTTATGTTATGTTAGCAATGATTTATAGAGCGCTCGTTCACTGGTTGGTTTCTAGGCGCTAGAGAGACTAGGGGGTGGCCAGCCCGGAGCAGATCATTTGTAAGCAAGTGTGAATAACCATGTTTTGAGAGACTTTCTGAAATTGAGTAGGTTCGTGCTCATGTGACTTGCAGATCACTGTAGATTTCAGCAGTAAGCATTTAACTTGCTAAGCTGCTACTTTTGCTCCCTACTTTGGGGAAGCAGTTTCTCAAGAGAGGCGCAGCCTTGAGCAGGCCATAGTCAGTCCCGTTCACACTTATTTCTGAACTCAAGCATGTAAAAATGGGTATAGCAGCACACTGAAGATATTTTTGAACTGCAATGCTTTTATTAGTGTTGCAGAATTAAGTGGGAAAAACAAAAGAAACTAGGTGAGATGAAATGGGCTTTGCTTAAATGAGTGCAGTTGAACTTTTTTTGGGACGATATGCTGCAGATTTTGCACTACTTAGAGAAAGGACAATGTGGAGGGGTAAGATTTTGCATTCGGAGAAAACACTGTCTTCAAAGTGAGAAGACCGAGGGTACGATTCATAAAAACAGGAGGAATTGTGCAAAATCTCTGCTTAAGCATTCCTTTGCTGCTTTTTCTAGTCATAAACTTACCCAAGAGGACACCTGGAAATCTGCACTCGGTGCATTTTTCCAGGTGTATTCCTGGGCAATTCATGTGATTTTCCATGCACGCTCCTATTACAGTTGTATGGAGTTCTACATAGCAATGATCTCCGCACAACAGAAATTGGATCCACTGTGCAATGCACATTTACCTTCTCCCCCCCCCCCCCATGGTAAAAACATTTTTTTCAAAGAAAGAGCTCTTTTCCTACATTCCGAGCAAATCTGGGGGCAATTTATTTCTCGTCCCCCCCTGGAAAGGGAGTTACACCAGCCCCTGGCAGGAATAAATGCAAAGGTCTTCTCAGAGTGAAAAAGGAAGGGAGAGAAATTTTGGAATGCCCACAAACATACAGCTTTGTGGGTGTTCCCAAACTTCCCAGGCAAATCATACCTTGAAATACCCATTTCCCACCCCCTGGTTGTGAATTACCACTGTGTAAACCTCCGTAATTTCTGGTGAAGATCTCCGCCCCTGAACTTCCGAGCCCATGGCTGCAAAAAATCTCTTTGTGGATTCCTGGCAGGTAGTACACATATGTTTATGACTCAATTTATCCTTGTGAACAGGCCCATTAGTATTTTAACACCCCTATATTCATTATAGAGAAAGTCATACAGACTTATGACCTCTACCACATTTTATATAGATATTTTTATGTCAAGACCTACATGCCCATCATCTACTTACCAGATTATATATAGATGAGACACTCTTAAAGTTATGTTTATATATCTCAAATTGCCATGGCCATACTGTTTGCAATATTATGAGGCCACTCTTTTGTATATCTTGTCATTTGGTTTAGAGTCTATTCGAGAATTATTTGGTTTGGAGACTGATTTTGAATTGGAAAGCAAATCCAATAGACAGAAAAACTTTTCCTCTTGTTCAACGCATCTAAATGTAATCAGAAACAGAGGAGACCTTGCTGTAGAAACTAGTGCTTAGAAATACAAATCTCCACTTGAGGCACAGTAAGTGCGGAAAGTCATCTCAGAGTGGGGAAAACGTATCCTTGCAGTTCTTAAATGCGCATGTCCTATTAAAAACGGCCATTCGGCAGTTTGTAACTAAAAATTACCTTTGAAGAACCACTTCGCAGCAACACATGAGTGTGTTCTGAAATCATGTCTTGAATGCGCATCTGTAATTGCAGTTCTGGAATATGCCCTGCAGGACTGCAGTCGCGCATGCGTACTCAAGAAGAGTTTGCAAGTGTAATCACAAACCTTTGTTTCTTGAGGGTAGGCAGTGCTTTAAATGAGCCGGTACTGTCCGGCACCTTTTTATTTTGAGAGGGAGAGTACCTGGACTTCTCAAGAGTGACGTAATACTTTTAATAGGTAAGTACTGGCACTTCTCAGAAACGAGCAGGTACTCTGGTACAGGGTACCTGCACTTGTATTTTTCCATTTTAAGTACTGAGTGTAGGTGTTTTACACCAACGTGCTTGTAGATCCTTAAACATGACGCGTATTCCAGTGGCGGTGCGTCCATTGGGGGCGTTCGGGCGTTGCCCCACCAATGCCACGGGCCCACGGCCCCATTTACAAATCGTTCTACTTCTGACGCTAATTCCAGCAATCAGGACTCCTGATTGGTGGAATTAGCGTCAGAAGTAGAACGAGGGACGCTGAAGGGGGTGGGGCTGCGGCAGCACTCAGGGTGAGTGACAGCGAAATAGTGCGCATGTTCGTTTTTGGGCTGGTCATTTTTAAGACCAGCCCGAACATGCGCACTAAGCCTTCCCCTTAGGTGAGCGAGGGTTGCTTCATTCGCAGCCCCCGGTCTCCTAATGGGCAGGGAGTGACCCTGCTCCAGGCCAATCCTGGCGCTGCTGGACTCTGGAGCAGCGTCTGGATTGGCTGAGAGGGCTTGCCAGCCACTTACGCGACGGTGAAGGCGCCAAACGCGGACCCCGGCCCAGAAGCAGACAGCAGAGGCGGCGGACCCGGTCAGGTAAGTTTAAGCTTCTTTGAAATTTTCAAACCCCTGCGGCCCCCCACCCCCGCGCGAGACCCCCCCGCACAAGCTACTGCTGTGTTCTGTATATTGTGCCGAGACCCCTCATCATGCTTACCTCCCCACTGACACCCCAGGCCCTCGCTGAACATTGCTCGCTCCTTTAGAAGTGGAGCTGCGGCATTTGCTCCCTTGTGAAATGGATCCAAATATCCGAGTCAGGCCCAAAGTCCGTACAGGTCCTACTCATTAAAAGGCATTTGTCGAAAAAAATGGACAGGACAGACGGAGATAAAACTGGGCAAAACGAAGGCCTCGTCAATCATGTTTGAGTTTTGTGATACATTTTCGTGTGACTGTGTTATACTTTTGTGATTGCATGTGTTGTATTGTGCACGCAGATCCTCAAAGGTCCAAGTCATATCAATATTTGCTGGAACGCCTGTTTTCTTTCCTAGGCTCAGTTTAAGCTACGCAAGCCAGGACACGACTTTGATTTAAAAGAAATTAATTCTGTTAAACCAAAGTTGTTATTTCGACCTCTGACTTTCATAATATACGCACCCTTCCGAGCATACAAACCTTGGCGCCCATGAACTCATAATTCCTAATGTTCGCAAAGTACACCATTTATCATCACATACCATACATGTTTGTTGGTAATCGATTAGAATTTCCGGTGTCGTACACTTTCTCGCTTAAACAAGATATTTTGTTTAATTGTGTGTCTAATATTTTTGCAGCGCCTTATTACCGCCTTGGGTCACTTCGCAGGGCTGGAAAGTTTGTCTGATTAGCATATCTGCAGTAGTCGTCAGCCGAAAGCATACTTGGCTGTTTGAAAATGGGTGCACCCTCCTAACCCGGCTCATTTTTCATGACCACAGAACCAGGAAGAGGCAGCGAGAGATATGTGCTTACTGTGTAACATGTGCTTACAGTGGCCAGTCCTCTGATGTATGGCATTAAAACTGGCCCTGTGTACATGCCCCTAAGTTAACACTGATGCCAAAAACATGGATTGACTTGCAAACAATGAATGTTAAAAACGTCGAGGGAATGCATTTTAGCGATTTAGTTCCTCTCTTATGTTACATGTTTACTTAATCTTGCATTCCCCACGAGTTAGCTATTTTATAATGTCGTTGTTTATCTGTATTTTTTTCTGTGCATACTTTGAGGCTTGAGCCATGCCAGGTGTTTATGAGGGGCTTTGGATTGAGCACGCAGGCGCTAAGGCTAAAGCCAAACAAAGTGCCTGTCAGTGGGCTGGCCTCTCTGCAGAGCACACAGAACAATGTTTGTGTATTCCATTTGCAACTGAAATTCTGTGGAAATGTGTGTGAAGGGGGTACACTGATGTCAAAATATTTGCAAGGCAAAAGTAAGAAAAATTAAGGTGCTTATATTTGAGGGAGTGCAGTGCATGTTGGGGGCAGTGAAGTGACAGAGATGTGAGGAAGGGCATTCGGGGAAGAGTGAAAAGAGAATGCTGAAGAGGAGAGAGAGGGGGTTGAAGATGTGCAGATGGACAAGATATGCAGAGAAAAAGAAGATACATATCTAACATAAAGCACACCTAATTGAAGCCCAAAACTCCTTCCACAGGCCTCAATGCTATTTAATTCACAGACTCACTATTTCAGAAGTTCAGAATTTAAACATTTTTTTTTTAATTTTTATTTTTTTCTAAGCAATAAATTCTTTATTTATACAAAAGGTAAATTAATCTGCATGCCCATGCTTTTCGATTTGCTGGATATTTGCTTTTGAAAATTGTGAGCTTGGACTTCTATTGTCGTCGAGCTTCGCCTCCCGCTTGACCCTGGCCTGAAGCAAATTTGCCTTTACTACTGTAGTACATCACAGCCTGTTGCCATGCAAACCACGGTAATGTCTGGAATGGATGTCATGACTCCACTGCAAGATCGAGCGAGAGGGGCAGACCAGGCTATGGGAGAGAACACACATTGCTTAAGCGACAGCATCACTGACAATTATCGAACGTGGCAACAAAACCATGGAATAACACAAGACGGCGTCGTGCTTAGCTGGGGCATATTTACAGATTCCTGAAGGAAAATGACCAGGAAGACGCAATAAGATTTATTAAAATCTGGTCTCGAAATCGTTCTTCATCGACATGAAAAATATGCTTTTGATCTCTGAAGCATAAAGATTTTTTTTGATTGAAAAATATTAAATATCAAAAACAAAGATTATTGCTGGGATCTCTCCAATCTAGTCTTCCAATCAGCTACTGGGGCCCAGATAAGTTTGCCTAATTTCAAAGCTTTCCACCCTTTCTTCTCATATAGACCCTTTTCCAAACTATATACAGCTAGTAGGCGAGACACCCATTGTTGAAAGGTGGGAGGGTTAGGATCTTTCCATGCTGAGGCCACGCAGATCCTAACTACCGCCGTAGCAAGGAAAATAAATTCGTGATGAGCTACTTGAGCTCCGCCTCTAGCCACACCTAACACCATTAGCTCATTGGTTAATCTTATTTGGATCCTCAGGGTTTGCCCCATAAAGTATTCTATCGCCTTTTTCAAAGATTCTAACTTAGGACACGAGGCGAACATGTGAACCGTATCAGCCTGTTCACTGTGACAGAGCGGGCAGCGCGGGCCCATGGTCTCCCCCATTGGGCTATTCTTGCTGGGGTGTAATAGAGTTCAAAAATAGTTTTAAAGTGTTGAGCTTGAAGATTAGCCACCTTTAAAACCGTACATCCTAGCTTAAGTGATGCTATAAACTCGCTTCCTTCGATGCCCAGCTTCCCCCGCCATTTCTCAGACTGTTTTTCCAGATCGTCTTTTTGATGTTGATTTAATTCACTATAGATCTGGGTGATAGAACACCCTTCGGGATCTCGCACCCTTTCCATAACTGTATCTCTGTCAAATGTTCTTAATCCTCCTCTTTTCCTTGCCAGGGCCGAACGGATCTGCAAAAATTTTAAAAATTCCCTGCGCTCCAGATTGAAAAGGGTTTGGGCTCTTTCAAAAGTAATTATACCATCGGGGTCTGTAATATCACCAATTGTCTTGACCCCAAGGGCATCCCATTGTCTCATTACAGCTTCATGAAAGACCTCAGGTAAGGATGGATTCATAAATAAAGGTGTATAATAATTCATTCTACCCAGTCCCAACTTTTTTCTAATAGCAGACCAAACCGTTATTGCCGCTCCCAGGGTCTTGAATTTAACTTTTTTATAATAGCTGGCCTCGCTAAACCTCAGAAGCCAGTTACGAGCTTCCCCATTTAAGAGTAATTCGTAAACATCCGGTATAGAGTCATCCTCCCTCCACCGGTCCGTAATCTTGCCCCCTAGCAACCCACGAATATATTGCATCACCGCGGCCCAATAGTATGCTCTTAAATCAGGTACCGCCCAGCCTCCTCTCTCCCTAGGGAGGGACATAAATTTGAGTGCCCTTCTCGTCTTCCCCTGAGCCCAGATGAACCGGTTTATCATTCTCTCCATTTCTTTAAACCAACTATTATCAAACTTCAGGGGAATCGTTCTAAACAAATACAAAACTTTTGGGAGGAATATCATTTTAATAATATTGCATCTTCCCACAATTGAAAGATGTAAATTATTCATCCTATCGAGATCCCTCTTTGATTTCTGGATCACTGGAGCAAGATTCTTTTCAACAACTTTGGTTAAGTCCGATGTTATGATAACCCCTAGATAGGTGGCCGAGTCCGTCACTCTTGAGTCAACCAGATTAATCTTATCATTGACCACAATTTGTGTCTTATCACGATTAAGTTTATAGTCAGAAAGTGCCCCAAAGCATTCTGCCTCTTGTTCTATTTCATCTATTGCTACAGAGGGATTTGCGGCCGTAATTGCCAGATCATCTGCATAGCCCAGGATCTTTGTTTCGAAGCCATTCAGGCATATTGGGAGAATGCCGCTGTTCATCTCAATTCTCCTTATAAAGGGATCAATATAAAAAGCAAAAAGAAGGGGAGAGCAGGGGCACCCCTGCCTCGTTCCTCGCTTAATGTCTATTGGGTCACTCTGTCCTCCCCTAACCCGGAGTCAAATCTGCGGATTCTTATACAACGCCTGTATTGCTTTTATACACCCCTTGCCTATATTTACATTCTCCAGTGTTGACCAAAGGAAGCCCCACGAGACCCTATCAAACGCCTTCTCCGCGTCAAGCAGAATAAGCGCCATAGGGTCTCGTGTGGCTGAGACACCATCGAACAGAGTGCAGACTCTCCTGATATGTTCCGCGGTGCCCCTACCGGGAATGAACCCGTGTTGGCGGGGCGAAATCACCTTCCCTATGATATTACTGAGGCGGTTGGCTAAGATTTTTGAGTAGATTTTTGCATCGCTGTTCATTAAGCTGATCGGCCTATAAGATCCAGGTTCATTAGGAGGTTTGTCTTTCTTTAAAAAAATGATCATACTAGCTTCTCCCCATGACTGTGGAGGTGTTTGGCCGCTCTGGACCTGGCGCATTACATAACATAAATCTTCCCCCAGAGTTGGAAAAAAAGTTTTGTATAATTCTAAAGGGATTAGATCCGGTCCAACCGCCTTGCCTGAAGGCAAATCTTTAATGGCTCCCTGGATTTCTTCATCTACAAAGCTAGCCTCCAAAGTCAAGAAGTCTTCTGTTGAGAATACTTCAGCAGGGGCTAGCTCTAAATAGTCCCTTACCTCTTTAGCGTCCCTAGCGGTATCCTCACTATATAGAATTTGATAATACCTGTGGAACACGTTGGAGATATCCTTGGGAGTGGTAACAACCACCCCGTCTGATGTTTTTATCTCCAAAATGTCCCCCCTAGTAGCTATCTGTCTGGTCCTTACAGCTAAGATATGTCCTACTTGTTCGCTAAATTCGTGATGGGTCTGTTTCCAGGCCAGAAATTTACCTGATGCTTTTGCGGCCAAGATATCTCCAGCCGCAGCCTTTGCTAATGTAAGTTTCTGCATTATCTCATCTATATCGAGACAGGAGCCGATTGCTCTGACCAGTTCTTCTTCTAAGGCCATAATTGACCCTTGTATAGCCTCCATCTCCATTTTTTCCATCTTATTCCGTTTCAGCGAATAGCTCATGGTTTCCCCCCTAATGCCAGCTTTGAGGGCGTCCCATACTATCCCAAACCCAGCACTCCCCCTGTTAACCTCGAGAAATTCTTTGAGCCATTTATTCATGTGTGCAGCATAGTTTAAATCCTGTAATAAGGCTCTTTCGAAAGTCCAGCTCGTTGCCTGAGGCTTCACTCCAGATTTTGGAAGCTCTAAGACCAGGGGGTTATGGTCGGAAACTACTCGTGGTAACTTTTTAATTTTACAAAGCGAGAGAAGAGACGAGGAAACTAAAAAATAATCTAAACGTGCTAAGGCCCTGTGTGGCGCTGAGTAGTACGTGCTACCCATCCCCAGATGAGCTAACTGCTCCCATGCATCTATAAGCCCATTATCTTCCATCATTTGGACTAGGGCCCTATGGCTTTTCTTTTTCCGGCTTTCGAAACTTAGTTGGGTCCCCTCTCCATAGCCCTTTTAAGCCATTAATGTTAAAATCCCCACACGCAATTATCGGGAGGGGCCAGTTAGCTAATTGTATATTTACGTGGTTAAGCATTTCTGGGTCATCCACCGTGGGCCCATAAATTGAGCAAAGCGTAAAGCTTAGCCCTTGCACTTGACACTCCACAATTACCCAGCGGCCACACTTATCAGATAAGCATCTTTTAACAATTATCCCCCTCTTTTGAGCAAGCACTGCCACCCCCCAGGTCCTGGTTCCTTGCGAGGTACATGCTATTAAATGGAATCCCAATTGTTCTAAAAGAAATTTACGAGATCCCTCAATGTGCGTCTCCTGTAGACAGACAATATCTACATGCAGGGTTTTGAGGTATTCTCTTACCATCCTTCGTTTACCAGCGTCGTTCAAACCACATACATTGATAGTAACTATTCGCATGCTATGTGTAAGGTGTCATACTTTATATAGCCTGGCGCTTGGTACTTAATCCCCGCTCTCACATTTTCAATAGTGTTAACTCCAAAACTGCTTTCGTAACAAGATGGTGAATTTTTTCCCTGCTTTTTCCCTCCCAACCCCCCCCCCCCTTGGCCCCCCCCTGCCCTCCCTCCCCCGAACCCGTCCCCCTCCCCCCACCTATAATGTGAAGCAAGCAGACCTAAGGTCTCTATGATGGAGCCTGAAAGTCGACCCCCCTTACTACCCTCCCATCTATTTTACTTGATGCGCTAAAATTCAATACTGCCATTTTTATTTTTTTCCCTTTCCCCCCTTCCCCCTCCAATTATCCTTGTTGAGCTCGACTCATTCCGTCCCCTTCGCCCCCACCTGTGCAAGCCCTTTTTTTTTTATCCCCCTCGTTCTCTTTCTTTTCCTTTCCCCCTCCCTCCTCCCCCTTTTTGATCGATGATTTAAGCTACTTATAGAAAGCTCTGTATATAAACCCCTCAGTGAACAAATACCCAATTAAGTCTCTCTTTAGGATTTTAGAGAGTCCATATATGTCCTAGCTTGAATCTCTGAAGTAAAGGTTCTAGTGGTGTTCTTATAAACGATCTTTAGCCTCGCTGGGTTCATCAGGAACGCTTGCGCCCCCATAGCTTGACATGGCTGAATCAGTTCTCTTAATCGCCAACGTCTTTCCACTGTGACGTGGCAATAGTCTGGCTTAGTGAAGAAGGACTGGTTCTCAAAAGTCCGTCTGGCATTCGGGCGAGCCTTAGAGTAAACCTCTTCACGGAGCAGGAAGTTACCAAAATAAATTAAAATTGCCCTGGGCATTGCAGACCCATCGCTTCTTGGTTGTGTAGTTTTCCTCAACATCATGGGAAAGCGATGAACACGTTGGATCTCAGTCTCCCAATTCCAATGGTGAAGTTCCGGAAATGCTCCCTTCATCAACCTCAAGATATAGGCCCTGATGTCTTCGCCTTCTATGCCTTCTTCTATGCCAAGAATCCGGAGGTTGTTGCGTCTTTGCCTGTTTTCGAAATCCTCCATTTTCCATTGAAGATCTATGAACTGCTTATCATGAGTTTCCGTCTGTGCCTGGGCTCTGGCCAAATTGTCCTCTATTGTGCTTGTGCGTTCTTCCACATGAGTCAGCCTTACATTTGTGTCTGTACACGCCTTGGCCATTTTCCTTACTGCACCTTGAAGCTTCTTGGTTGCCAGCCTGTTCTTCTTTCCATCCATTCGGGTCTCCTCCTGCAACTGTTTGAATGAGTCAAAGATCATTTTTAAAGAGGGTGCAGCCTCGTCCTCCTGTCCTGTTTGATCCGGGTAGGTGCTCCTGGTGGCCGAGTAGTCCCATTTCAAAGTGGGGTCCATACTTCCCCTGCTTCCTCTACGGAGCCCCTCTCCGTTTTTCTCCCAAGCTTGTCCATCCCTTGTTTTCTTCAAGAGTTTCTTCTTTCTGACTACTGTATCTTTTTGTGGGGAGCCTGGGCTGGTGGTGGAGCTGGAGAGCTGGATGTTGCTGCTATCTTCTGCTTCAGAGGGGCTGAGTTCAGAGCCATCCGTCACTGAGAAAAACTTGTCCCATAGATCTAACGTGTCCTCTGGGCCATTGATTACTGTGGCCCCCTCTATTAGCATGCTCGTATTCAGCTGTTCCATAATGCCTGCTGGATCTTCCAGCGGTGGGGGTAGTCCGGAAGTTGTGCCCTGCTGAGCTTTTTCCGTTAACAGATAATGGCTCATACCGGGGTCTTCTGGAGGGCTATGGGTTTGACTATTTTGATCAATCTCAGCAACAGTATTGCCTTGGGCCACATTCGCCACATTCGCTGGAGCGGTTACCAGTACCTTAACCGGATGGGTGTCGCGTGCAGAGTCTGCCACATGAGACAGTGTTTGCTCTAAGTTAGCATTAACAATATCATTTTGCTCGTTTTTCCCAAGTCTCACGGCATTGTTTCTGGGGGCTGGCGGAGTGGTGGGAAAGAAATCTATAATACTGTGTCGCCTCCCCAAATCCATTTGCCCCGCTTTCGCTCCTTTAGCCCCAGTGCCACTGCAGTCTATTTCCCCCTTCTTAGGCACATCATGATTCTCACCTTTTTTCAAGAAGTCCTGGGTCGAGGTGGTTTTTGACAGGGCGCTGCTACATGAGCTCACAGGGCACGCTGTTCTACCTCCTTTGGGAACCATTATCCCAGCGTTGTCCCTGAGTTCTGCGCTTGGCTGCGTATTGAGCACTTTCGCTCGCCCTCCTCCTCGGGTTGCCTTTGGGGGCATCTTTTCAGCTTCGGATGGTTTGGAGCACGGCTCCGTCGCGCGCCACTCGGCCTCTCCAGACGTCTCTGCTCCGGCGTCTCCAGCCCCTCCTCCTCGCCCGTTCTCAGGCGAGATCCACCGAAGCTCGCTCAACAGCACCCGGGCTGCCACCAACACCGCCGATAAGAGTTCCTCCGCCACTACGAGGGGGTCAAAGAGGTCTTTCCCCGGCTGGTAAGTCATGGGGGGGATCTGGTCCGCAACTGTAACTTAATTTAGTTAGTCAGCATCCAAATTTTGACCGCAAACACTCCTCGGTAGCAAAGGGTGATCGCAGCGGCCGTCAGTCAGGCGCCATCTTGCTCCTGCCCTTTGGTCTTAAATATGGCAAAAGAACCTGGGGCCAGAATTTAAACATTTTCAATGTTAATTATTTATAAGAAATCATTGTTGTTACTCATTTATCTTAAACAGCTAACACCCAGTGACAAAGCCAATCATACTGACAGGCTTTAGGCGTATGTCAGTTGCTGTGCCATTTATCTGGATAAAATTACATCTCAGAGAGAAACCAAAATACCGGTCTGATGGCACACTATGGGAATCACAGAAATGTATTTGGCATGTTCCTTTATAGGGAGCACCCACTTTTTTCATCTCACTTAAAGACCTGTCTGCACATATTTCTATATGACTGGTTACAGCCAGCAGCTGTGGGTGCTTCCCGAAGTCTGGTTAGAGCATATTTTTCCAAAGTTAATGCTGCATGCAGTGCAAGACACTGGGCAAGCATACATTTTAAAGGGCTAAAGTTGTCATGCAGAACAATTTACATATTACAGTAACTGTTGAACAAATTAATGCAAGAAGATACAGGGCTGTTTTGAATGTGTTTGATATTTCAAGATTATACGTTCCCACTGCTTAATAAGCCTTGCTTTATCGCTGCATTCATTTGCTTTAAAATGCACCATTTGCCAATCTTTTTTAAATTTCTTTCTCAGGAGAGGGACTCTCCCTAGACCCCAGGTTTGTCCATTGAACTTGTTCACATCACTAACTAGTGTTTTCTATTGGAAAGGGTAGAGCCAAAGCAGTCTTGCTTAGTACCCTAGCCCTCTTCAGAAGTCAGACTTGCTTGGCAACTCTGAAATATTGTATGAGTTTCTTTTATGAATACCTAGAAGAACTGAATTTTTAGTCCATTTATCACAGAAATAGTGCTGAAAATTGCACCAAAAAGATGGCAATTTAAAAAAAATTCTTCATGGGGGGAGAACCCCCCCGAACCCCCCGTATTGCCGTTGGGCTCGCTCGCATACGTTGATGTGTTCTGCATACGCCCACCAGTTTCAAATTCCACCAGCCGCCACTGGCGTATTCTCGAGCATCCATGCACGATTCGCAGTATCACATGCACGATTGCAAGCGTCAGGTACTCAAGCCTGCATGTGTAATTCAGTGGAGTAACGAAAACTAGTGGAGCACCCCTACAGAATGTGAAGTAGGGCTCCTGGTTATCCCATATCTCATAGATATTCATTGGCCTTGGGCAAAATGGGAACCCTCCTCAAGGGTTGAGGGGCCCTTTAAGGGTTGGGTGCCCCCCGTGCTGCATTGGTTGCAGGGGCCTGCGTTACGCCCCTGGTGTGATTCAGAAGCATTCCTCACCAATAGGCATGCACATGCTTGAATCCCCAGTGTGATTCTCAAATCTACATGTGTGATTTCAAACTTAGGTTCTTGAAAGCGCATGCACGTTGGTGAGTGGGCTGCCATCCTGGATCGCCCTTGACAAAGTAGATTTACATTTAGACTGGACCATGGCTTTCCACAGAATCATTCAACCTGCACACCGTCTTCACTCCTCCATCCTCTGAGTGCCACAGAAGATGGAGTATAACAAACATGCTCTTTGCAGGTTGTGAGAATCAAGCAAACATGATCCAAACAGAGTGAATTCATAAGGATGTGTGGATTGATGGTGCTGGTGCTTTCAGCATGAATCAGGATTGCTTTGATCCTAACTCGCCTGATGTGTAAAAGAATGATCATTACATCTAGAGGCACCCTCTACTATTACTATATTATTTGAAATGAAGCAAAATGCTACAATGCCGATCTGCAGGACATTGCATGAACAGTGATGCTCCTCCAAAATCCCAATACCAGTCATTATAGCTGCCCAACAACCACTAGCAGCCACATCCAAGGGATATCCTTGAAGAAAAGAGCTGACCCCATGTCCTGAGAAGAATGTACCACTCGTTGGTGCCTGCTAGAATCACGCTCGCATCTGGGTAGGGTTCTGAGGTTTCCTTATCTGAACATATTTCATGGGCCGATCTGATTGCACCAACACGATTAAAGCAATCTGAGCCTGCAGACTCACTGCTTCATAAGGAGGCCTGGGTGGCATTCCAATTACACACGCATCATTTTCAGTATTTCGTGTTACACTTTTTACCTGAAATCCTTTCTCAGAAGCATTGGGACAATGCTGTTCATGCTCACAGTACTTCTATCATTTTCTCAATTTTTCTGGAAGCAATGAGTCTTCGCATCAATTATAGATCTGAGGACGAACTTCGCTCTAACAAAATAGAGTGAAATGCCAGGTTTGCGTTTGCATTATTTTTCCAAGATTTTGCATAATTACTCAAACATAAATCACAGAGATTTGGCACACCCCTGTTAATAAGCGATAGACTCCAGCGCTGGTGAATGTGAAGAGGACAGGGCACAACTCAGACACATGCCTGAAAATGTTAAAAGTAGTGGAGGGCAATCTTCAGTGCAAAATTCATATGAAGATCTACCACACTAAATGCATTCACTATACTAGACTTTCACTGAGGAAGGAAAAAAAGCACTTCAAAAATCTACAGAACATTATAGAAACAGAATCCCTCAGGAATACACCTCATGCTTCGAACTCTCTGAGGAGCGTCTCAGCTTCTTCAAGTCAGAAGTGGTACAGGTCCAGGATCAACTTAGTCAGCCGTTAAGAACAGGAGGTATAAATAAATGGGGAGACTTAAAAAAGGAAGCCAATATAGTTAGTTGGGAAGTGCTTAATAATCTCACAAGAGGAACTTTGACGAGGTTCAAATATTATCAGATATCCTCTTGGTGGGCATCACAGAGCTGGTCCCAGGAAGAGGAAAATCCGAAATGGGATCAAGTAACTAGAACGGACAAGTGGAAAAAGAAATCTCCTTTTGGTATTGGGCCCTAGTGGATGCGGAGGATAATCTGGAAAGTGAAATTTTGCATATTTGGGGAAAAGAATATAATAGTGAAGACATAAATAAATTTTGGTCTGATTCGTTTGATATGTTACAGGCTGTGGTAAAACCAGCATCACTCAAGAGGAATCATCTATATACTGCCTATAGAGTATATTGGTCTACACAAAAGCTATCGAAAGTTACAGGTAACGTGTTTAACTGTTCAAGATGTAAATACCCCGTAGCAGATGATATGCATATGTTTATGGAATGCCCGGAAATCAAGCTCTACTGGTTGGGGGTGTGCAACTTTCTGGAAGAAGTACTGGGGATGCCAATAGAAGTAAGTACCAATCTGATTTTTTTCGGCCTTATAAAAGACTACCACTTGAATGCTCTTAGCGCAAAGTTTACGTTTTATGTGATCATCTTAGCAAGACGAGAAATATGTAGGAAATGGAAGTCAGAATTCCCACCAACTTTTGCAGAATGTTTAAAGAATATTATTTGTACTAGTGAATCTGATATGGCGTGTGATCAAAGAAGTAAAGTCAGGATCTGGTCTGCATTGACAGATTGGAGGGAGAAGGCAAGAGAGTCTTATGATTAAGCCAAGCTTACTGTTGGTCCTGACCTCCTTGGTAACATTCCGGAGCCCCCAAAGTGAACAGGAGTTGGAAATGGAAACAGTAATATCTTTGCGGGAAAGCTCTGTTCTCTCTCCGTCTCCTCCAAGGGGTGGTACAGATTGATGGGGAGAGACAGGAGGAATCCTAATAAGAGTGCCGGCAGTATGAGGACAAAAAAAAAAAAAAAGAAGTGGTACAGGTCCAATCGACAATCAGTCCGAATTTCTGCTCAACGCATTTAGCCCTCCGGAATCCATGCATCTCTACACTCATTCACTGTAGTATGAATCCATCAAGCCTTCTGGGCAGAAGAGAAAATCAAAGCATCCGCCCGCAACATTATAATTGCATCAATGCAGCTGCTCTAGATCTTACAGAGCTGCAGAATGCGTCGCTTCAACAAATGATGACATTTATAACATAGCAGACTAGAAAGATCCATGTAAATGTTCATATATCTAGCTAAGTCCCCTCTGCGAAGGAAGATCATTGGAGGGGTGACGCGACAACTTCTCTTATTTGTAGAAAATCACAATATCCTCAGTGACAAAAATATAAAGTTAAGACTCCTCATTGGCTCAGAAGATGCTTGGCCAATATCAGTGAGGACCTTCTCTTGCTGATAGATGTTGGCCAGCTGTAAGTGTTAACCCTGCTCAGACTTTTGATTACATGCAAAATATTTAGCCGCGAGGACCTATGGAAAAGAGGCCGGGGAACAGAAGGAGTCCTCCAGTGGATCTAGCCTTCAATTTATGACTGGAACCAGTAGATTACCATCAGCGCCACTCCTTTCCTCCATAACTATCATCAGTGTTGTCTCCCCATTGCTCATGACTCTCTTCAGTACTATAAAACACATATTTGCAGCCCTTCGCAGAAGTGTTTATCAAGTGGCTGCTACAATTTCGAGTGTACACCAGAGACATGCGGGTTCAGCCCCATATCCACAGCAGTCCTCAGTTTGGGAACAAGATCTTAGATTGTTTGAGCCACCGCTAGGATGTTCAATGCCTTAACGAGATGCAGCTCCACAATTAAACTGACTGCCAGACTTAAGTAGACCAGCACCAGAGTGTTGAGTGAAAAATTTTGGGGTCTGGTTTGGTGCTGACCTCAGTTGCAAAGAGCACCAACTTTCCAAATCTTGATGCCCAGAGGGGTGCTTTCTCGTCTGCAGGTGAATCAATGGATTTCATTCACCAGAGCACTTTTTTATCCCTTCCGTGCACTTTTGACTTGCTCTACATCAGTGGCCCAAGGAAAGATACACTTAAACTCCAAAAAAATACAGAATCAAGACAATGGGAATCTCCGTGAATATGTACTGAACATACACACTGGTCTTGAAAGAGCTCCACCGACCTGCCAAATGACAAAAACATCATATACAAGATGTAGAAAGCCTTCAGTGCAAAATCTCCAAATGCCTGCGGAAACTGGCCCCACACTATACCATGTCCTACCATGTCCTAGTGGAAGAAAAATGGAAGCCACTGGAACACTGTTGAAACACACCCCACACGTTCCCCTCAGTCAAGGGCTCAGTTGAGTCTCACAGCTCCCAGAAGGCAGTGAAAATAAACTATGTTCACTGTAGACCCACCCTCTGTAAGGAGGGAGTGCCTAATCTGAGGACCAAGCATATTATCCGCCCACTGAGAAGTAACTGCTACACTTTAGGACTATCAACTGATTCTACACTCTTGTCTCCATTGCTATAGAGTGGCCTAGGGGCATGTTGGTGCTCTAGAAATCAAAAAACATTTTTTTTAAATGATAGAACGATTTGACTTAACTTTCAATCAAACGAAATATGAGTTAAATGGTGACATTTTAGCTCCCACTGCAAGATAGTTTGGGTCTCATTCCGCGGTTGGCACAAAGGGGGGAAACTGAGGCAAATCTGCCGCTTTGAGATTTGTGCGCAAAGTGCACTTGGCTCTGTGGTTTTTGTGGTTGTGGTGGTTTTTAGTGGCTTGATTTACCCCAGCAGTCAGTAAATAGTGAATCAAGGTCCAAAGCGTGTTCAATAATAGGAGCAGAAATTCTTTACGCCTAATGCAAAATACTAAATTGAATGGTAAACCCAGCGAAATTGTGCTGCTGGCCCTTCCTGCCTGTCCAATGTACCAACTTTTGAATTGAGCTCAAACATTCAAGGCTTTCCATGAAGCGTGCCACGCCTTCTGTCCAGTGCTTCAACTAGGGGGGTTAGCCGAGCTTTGGCTATGTGTCAGAATATCGAGAGCAAAAATATTGTGTGGCCAAAATATCACGGCCTAAATATCGAGGACCCAAATATTGTGAAGGTAAATGAATATAGGTAAATACAGATTGACTGCTCTTAACTTCCCATGGACGTACCTTGAAGACATATATATCATCAAGGTGTATATATATGTGAAGTTAAGTACAGTAAACCTAGATATATATATGTATGCATGTATATATAAATATATATATATATAGAGATAGAGAGATAGATAGATAGAGAGATAGAGAGATAGAGAGAGATAGATAGATAGATAGAGAGAGATAGATAGATAGATAGATGGATATAGATAGATAGATGGATATAGATAGATAGATATAGATGGATAGATAGATAGAGAGATAGATAGATATAGATAGAGAGATAGATAGATATAGATATAGATAGATATAGATATAGAGATAGATAGATAGATAGATAGATAGATAGATAGATAGATAGATAGATAGAGGAGCCACTTCCGAAAAATATTTAAGCAAGAATAGGCAGCAGTCCCAGTTCCTTACGTATATGCTTTTATTTCAGCACGGATACATCTCATCATGGACAAAATAGAAGGTATTTCGACCGGGGTCTTGTTCACATGTAAATGACATCTTTTTGTGACAGGTTTTATATTCTCCTCCCTTCCCTATTTGTCATTAGATTTGTGGGATATGTAAGTCACTTATGAGGAGCCCCTCACCAAGCCCAGGTGTAATTTAAAAACTCTTTCAGTCAATTATTCTAGGGTCAACAAGTGTCAAATCTTTCGGTTCTTATTACATTGTATGTTCATAGTTCTAATTTGTGCTTATCCATAGATTTCATTTTACAGTCCTGCTCTCCAGTAAGCTGTCGCCAACTTTCGATCATCATTTTCTTCAATCATGCCCTCCAGTTGGCTGGAGCAAGCAATAGTTCCTCGTTGATAATCATTTCATTATTTTGTTACATACAATATTACTATTCATTGCACATGTTCCCTTGACCCTTTACCTTATTTGACTAT
This sequence comes from Calotriton arnoldi, assembly GCA_963921515.1. Lineage (NCBI taxonomy): Eukaryota > Metazoa > Chordata > Amphibia > Caudata > Salamandridae > Calotriton > Calotriton arnoldi. Next base: position 1,194,454 of record CAWUFW010001528.1, on the reverse strand, counting down.
TCTGCCCTCGAGTGGGCTGATTCCCCAGCCGTTCCCATTGGTAGCCTTCAATGCCCAGCTGTGGGTGTGCACGCTCTCTTGGCTCTGGCTCATCACCCACAGGCCGCTGTGCCTCCAGGCCGGAAGTCAGGCACAGGTGTGAGTACACAGGCCCCTCCTAAACTTGGCAGCCCCTAACTCATGGCGCTGCAGTCTCTATCTGGAGACCGCCGGGGTGTTGGCACCTGGGCTATCTTACGTACGGTGGTACCTTGGGTTTCTACTACGGGGGGAACTGGTGTGCTGAGACCAACCGGGAGCCCTACTGGACTAAAATGATCTCTCTGGTCACATGCAGCCAGAGCCCGCGCGCGGGCTGATTGGGAGTCGCCAGTAAGTGAGCTGATGTACATTAGAGGAGCGCTCTTCATGAGGTGAGAAGAATCAATGGCAGGATGTGCAAGGCTTGCCAAACATAACGCAGTCATTTTTGGTTTTGGGGGCTGTCCCTGAAATTAATAGAAAAGGTGTGGGCTGTTTCAGTAGAGCCCTGGTGCTCCTAGTATTTGAGCTTTTCTGCCTTCTCTGTTCCGTAGGGGCCCAGTTTGACTTGGGGAGTGACTTTGGCCACCATTTTCCCCAGACAGCTGAATGCCCCTATTTTTACAGATAAGTTGCTTCATGTCTCTTCGCAAGAGCATCTGTTTTTCTACGACTTTGATGCATTTGCAAAGACAGGGAACTTAAATTAAACAACCTAATGCTGTTTTTGGAAAAGCTGGGAAGCATTATGCTCCTTAGTTTGTGATGATCCTCGTGTGTCAGCTCGCTGCATGAGCACAATTTCAATGGCAGGAGGGTGGTCCTTCCAGCTAAAGAAACAGTGGCGGCCCCCAAAAAACTCCAGTGGGGGGGGTGGTAGGGTAAGTGAGATAGAATAAAAATAATCATACCTGTCCTGTGGCCGACACGTCGGTGCTCTTCTTCACTCCACAGTGTCCCAGCAGTCCCTGGGACACCAGCACACCCAATCCAGACGCTGCTCTTATAGCATGAGAACAGTGCCAGGATTGGTATGAGTGGCCTCGTTTGCCGCTCAGACAGTGCCTTAGTGCTTGCAGTGTTTCTCCAACCTGGCTGTGTTGCACAGCCGGGTTGGAGAAACCTAAGTGCGCCTGTCTGTTTGGCCGACCTGAGACGGCTGGTCAAACTGACATGCGCACTTTACAGTGCACACTTCCCCCTTCTCCCTGCCATGCCCGGACCCGCCCTGCCCAAGACTCCCTGGCTTAGTTAGTCAGAGGGCAAAAAATTATAATATTGTTATAGTATCATTTTATGTTCCTCTGACTGACTCAGTAGGGCGACTCTCCTCCGCCATTACTGAGGAGCCGCCCCTGTAAAGAAAGCACATAGCTTGCTGATGCTCTCAAATGTTTGCATGAATGTGTGATGCAAGCACGACATAGGGTACGATTAAGCTATCTACTTTGTGCCACGTTTGCATAATCTGCTTAGTCTTACGAAGTCATGGTGTCTCTTGATATTTTCCTCTTAATGGCACCTTTAAGGTAAATTTGGATAAAGTCTAACTCAAACTCTGAAAAAAACACTGAGGAGACTGCTTCAGACAACATGCACTTGGTGAAAACTATTTCAACTCTAGGAGTTATTTCTGTTTTATAGCGCCATTTCAAACATGTCAAGTCTTAACCCCATCCTCATTGTAATTGATGGGACTTTACCGCTTCTTGCCAGAGCGATGTTTGTGACATGCAGTGCAAAGGTATGATTGCATCTTTGCATCTCCAACTCTTCTCATGGTGGGTGGTCACGAAATGGCAGTCGGAATATTGTTCTGCAAATTCACAGCATTGACTACCACTGTATCTTTAAGTTAGGTAGATGTGGATTTTAGAACAGTAATTGTATACTACCCTATGTTTGGTTATCCTTTTGTTATAGTGGTTGTCAGTATATTGCGAATGCAATATTTTTGCAGGTTGATAATTCGACCATGATGCTGTAACACACAACTCTTTTAAAGCAGTGGTTGCTGAATATAGATTTTACAATCACGTATTTTATATTATAACATTGGAATGTTGAGAACTCCATTGAAGACAATGGAGTGCTCCGGGCTTCTAATGGCTGGTAGAAGCCCTGAGCATCAACATTGCAATGTTTGTTCACAGCAACAGCTGTGAACAAAGGCCTCATGGAGCCCAAGGGGATTTCAACCGCCTTGGGCTCAGTGAGGTCTTTGTTTTACAATTTAGAACATTCTGCCCTCTCGCGGCGGAATGTTTTAATAGCCTTAGAGTCCTCCGTAGCAGGCTGTACCCGCCATTAAAGGCCCGCTCCCTTGTTAAAGGCCCTTGTCTCCGGCTATAGTAGAGGTCGCTAACATTCAATTGTGATACTGCTTTTAGTTTTCCGAAGTTAGTCTATCTTTCAGAATTTTTGCTGTTGAATCCCTTCCTCCAACCCTGACCATACTGATATTTCTAAACCAACACTCTGCTACACTATACATGTATAGTGTGCTAAATAGTTTTAGAACATTGGAATGTTGGGAGCTCCATTGAAGACAGTGGAGTGCTCCGGGCTTCTAATAGCTGGTAAGAGCCCGGCGCTACAACATTCTAATGTTTGTTCACAGCTGTTGCTGTGAACAAAGGCCTCATGGAACCCAAGGGGATTTAAATCTCCTCGGGCTCCCTGAGGCCTTTGTTTTATGTGATAGAACATTCTACCCTCTAGTGGCGGAATGTTCTAATAGCCTTATAACCCACCATAGCTGGGCTATACTGGCCACTAAAGGCCCGCTCCCTTGTTAAAGGCCCTCACCTTCGACTCGGGCCATTAATGCTGGAGCGGGGGTAGTTCTTAAGTTTAGGTGGAAAGCATCTCCTGTAAAGAGCACCCTCAACACCAGCAACACTCTAAATCTGCTCACCTCAAATGTCTGCCTTTCTATCAAAGTCTCTAAGCATAGGATTAGCACAGTGCCATCCACGCCGAGATAAGGGACAAAGTCTTTTGCCATTTCTACAGCAAAGTTTTTAAGCACAGTGGTGTGTGTGTGGGTGTGTGTGTGTGCGTGCGTGTGTATAAATAAATATATATTTATATATATTACCATCAAGACCCATCCATGAATGAAAACAGGCTCTGACAGCACAGGATGCCAGTTTGTAGACCACCGAGATTTTCATTCAGGGTTTTAGCCAACATATATATATATATATATATATATATATATATATATATATATATATAGATAGATAGATAGATAGATAGATAGATAGATATAGATAGATATATATTTGGTTCTTCAATGCACTACGGAGTGCAGTGCACCGTTTCGGAGGTTAGAAATTATCCTGTGTGTATCTGTTAATGATGCTCATTTTTTCTTTACTAATGACCTATTTACTGATGGGAACTTAATGTGACACTAAATAGATTCACAGTCCAGAGTTGCACAAGAACCATTTAACGAAATACCGCCGGCAACAAAACACAATGAATGATGCAGTGCAGTTTGGTGGTGAAATCAAACACTGCAACGTTTTAGATCACCAGATTTAAATACCACCAACCAAAAAGGTTTACCCAATAAAGTCTAGAGAGAGAGCGGGGAAAAAAGAGGGACAGAGAGAGGGGGGGGGGGTGTACCACGTGCCATGTGTTGCATTACTGGTTTGTTTTAACCTCGGATTCCACATGCCTTATTACACATATTGATCTCTTGGCCCTGGGGTCATTTCTGATTATTGCTGCGCTAACAATACTCTTGGTAATAACCATCGATCATGTGATGAGTTATGTGAGGTGTCTGGGGCCTGATTGCGGGTCAGACTCGTTAAGGGTGGTTAGCTGCATGGGCTGGCCAGAGCTGCATATGATGCACACGGTTCATGTGAACCTGCCTCCCAAGAGCTTGGACCACAAAAGTATGCATGTATTCCATTAGGTGTCCTCTCAAGTAGCGCTGCTTAGTGGTAGTGCTAGTTGTGGTGTTGTGGTATTAGAGGGTGTGAAACTGGAAGCCAACTGTGAGTCAACGCATACATGAATGCCATCTGCAGCGTGTTTTTTTCTCTTTGTATCTGTGGCTTTGCTTGTTTGAACGTGTAGCGTGGATTTACGAGGACGTAGCTGACATCCTTCCATAGTCGGATTGGAAATCACGCGGAGTGATAACATTATAACATAAAATAGAGAGAAAAGGCAATTGTAGTGTGAAAACTGCCCCTCTGCAAACTGAACAGCAGACATTAACAGGCCAAGCAGGCCCCATGCCAAGTGTTGAACAGCATACACACACAAAAACAGCCAAGCAGAAAGACAAATTAAAACATGAGGGATTATGGTCACAAACCAGCACTTGCTATACTGACACATCACTGACACACTAATTACACACACAACAGTGAGCCGCTAAATAAACAAAATCACGCACAGATTACCACATATTCCTACATAAACACAAATAACCACACAGATTAACATGTGCTCCTATACAAATACATCCTTCAAGTCAGAAACATGTATGTGTATGTAGACATGTGCACACAAACGTGCACATGGCATTCATACGAACGGGCAGTAAAGAAGCGAGATGTTGAATCTGGAACTCAAAGTGGAGCATGCATGAGAGACAACCAGGCTGAACAAACCTAATGTGGGAGGTAAATCCAGGGAACAATAAGTATTTACTGTTGAAAGCATCGTTTTATTATACCCAAGTCCCTTTACTTTTTCTTTCTACTCTTGGTATGTAGTTGTATAACAATATCGATTGGCATCATAGACTTTAGAAAATGTGAACACCTTATTTAGCGCTTCCAAGAGATTGTCGAGTAGCGAGGAGATTTGGTATACTGGTTGCACTGTTGATTGTGGAAACGAGTTTTTGTGTCAGTTTACCTGCTAGACCATCTGAGCAGATCACATTGTCTCTCTTTCCTCCATAGTTGCCTTCTGTGCTAGAATTTGGAGAGCTTAGATACAAGCTGCCCTCCCATGAAAAACAATGTAAAAGAGGTGCAAACAAGGTGGCTGGGGATTGTGGCGCACGCACTACAGTATCAGTAATATCCACAGCTTATCAAAGTCACTGCAAAGCAGCAAAGTGTTGGGTGCTCAAGAAGGAAGAGAAGCCACCAACCCTCTTCTTGTTGGAACTCTACATCTAGAGACGTTTTTTGCTCTCGGGCAGATAACGAATTTTGAGAAATTTAGTACCCATTTTATTGGGAACTCATACAACGATTTGCGGTCTTTTGTTTGAGACAAATCAATTTGTACCCCTTGCAATTGTGTGGTTTGTGGCCATTATTTGAAACGTCAACCACTCATGTGGGTCATGGGGTAGATATAAGTGTGGAGGAGCACATGGATTATGACTTCTCTCTGAATTTTTGGTTCAACTACTCTATTTTCATTATATCGATACAATAATCACCATCAACACAAGGCTTCCGCCTATTGAATTCCAGATGATGATGGGTGAGGCCTATCAGCATTCATCCATTAAAGCCATCATGGTCACAGAAGGGAGTTTCCACAAGCTTCAACCCTTCAGCCTACCTTCGGTGTCATCAGAGGAAGTGACATCACGTAATGCAAAAGACATCACAGAAGCTACACCGTGGAAGTGGATACAAACATCTATAACTTCACTATAGCACTATGGATAGCGGACTCAAACACTCAACTTTTGAAACAAAAGACAAGAGTCGAGCCCTGTCTACACTCAAGCATACATCAAGTGGGTCATTAGCTCAGCAGCAGGCAGGCACTTGCATTCTGTAAACAACAGTAGGTCTTGTAAACCCAACAATCAGTAAAATCCTACCAGGTTTTCAAGACATCCACAAAAGTCATTGATGAGTTAAATTTAAATATCACGAATTTCAGTTGAAATAATTTCCTTAGTTTTTGGTCATTCAGAAATTCCTATTAGGTTTTCCCATTCAGTGGGTTGATGGGTCGACAAACGCGGCTGTAGGGGTGATGCTCCTAAAATATTGACGTGAGCCTGCTACTGGGAATTCAGGACATCAGATACGACTGCAGTAAGCAGCTTGTAGCCACTACTGAGTGACAAAACTACAATATTTTCCAACAGGCCATGCAAGTTGAGGCCTTTATATGAGGTTCAAAGGTAATATTGATGAGGAGGTAGGAGCCGGCATACAATTGAACGTGCGGAAGAAATGAAAATGCATTGCTCTTGTTCAGGAGCCACTTTCAGAAGCTGAGAGTTCAGCAAATAGCACAAATTCTCATTTATTTTGGTAGCTGGTCAGGCAGCCCAGCAATGAAGCTTAAATTCTTCTCTCATTAAAGATTCATGCAAAGGCAGGTATCACACACTCAGTGATATTGCCATAGTATTGGCAGGACAATCTCCTCAATATATCCGGCCTAATGAAATAAGCACATTGCCTCGCCTCTCAGTGCCTTGCCTGTCATCAAAGGCTGCCCATGGTTGTTTTTTTCTTCTATTAGCAGTCCACAGGGAGCTGATGGATCATTTTCTGTGTGAACTTTCCGGCTCTGCCACCATTACTGTATCATTTCAAGTCTTCCATGTCAGGTTTTGTTGGCAACACAGGTTTCCACAGTCTTTTGATCTCTTGAAGAGTTATATTTAGCCTGGATTTGAAGGCCAGGTCAGAAGCAGAGCAGGGAAGCTTATGAGCAGTGTTGTCACACTTCCTTAGGCGCCCACGACTTACTGCGCGTGACTCACCAGGTCCGGACTATGAACCATATCTTGGGAGCTTGAAGGTAAATGTGAGATTAAATTCTAAAATTTAGGAGAGCTCTGAGCTCGTTATTATTGGGGAACTGGTCAGCCTACTGAGACAAGGTGTTTTTGTCAAGCATATCACAACGCCTGGAATACCCATTAAGACTGCATATTCAGGACTTTTGAAATGCCAACTAACCACTGGTGATTACTATTTGCCTCAATACAAATCATAGTCCTCTTATTTTTGGGAAAAACTAGGCATCTTATTTGCGCATGCTATGTTGTATGGAAGATAAAAACATTGTTGTGCGTCATTTAAAAACCTCACTTCCTCGTCCCTTGTTTTGATACTAAACAATGCTTTTGAAGCTCAGAAGAAAGCATAAATGTAGGACCTGACTATTTACGACAACTTGCCATAAGAACCATAGTCAAATTGCATCCTAATTTCTTGAGCATGCTCGGAATGCCCGCTTTGCTTTCAGTGTAACAATAGGTGTGTGCCTCGAAAAACAAAAAGCAGATGCATAACAAGAGAGCGTATTGGTGCATGTCTTAGGATCCTTAAGACCTGGCCTGGCAGTCCGGGCTGGACTGTACCCATGGGGAGCTTGGTCAAAACACATTTGCATATGGCTGGGTCTAAACTGGAATGGCGTGGTGAGCAAAAAAACGATGGATTTAGGCCCAGATCTCTGTAGTGGGGGTGAGTGACATTGCTCACCATTACGTCCATCATTTGTTCTTTTTGTATTTGTCACCCCGAGTGGAATGGGTATTCCCAGATGTGGCTCACATGCTCACCATGCTCTGGAGTCAAGCTATCATGGCTGATGAGGGGTGATACCCCGAAATCGGTCCTAGGATGCTTGTTTCCAGTCCAGGGAGGACCAGGCTTGGCTGTTCGGGCTGGGCTGTTCCCATGGGGAGCAGGGTCAAGACTGATTTGCTTATGTCTGGGTCCAAACTGGAATGGCATGGGGAGCAAATAAATTATGGATTTATGCCCAGATCTCTGTACTGCGGGTTAGAGTTTGACACTGTTCAGCATTCTGTCCATCATTTGTTCTTTTTTCATTAAGATCCTAAGCAACTTTTTCTACCTCCTTTTTTATGCTTTTATATCTTCAAGATGTTTGTTTTGTTTTTGTGGCTAGAAAGCCAATAAAGGCATTTCACCTATGTGCATAATGGGCTAAAACACATTGTAAGATCTCACACACATAAATTCTACAGCAAAAAATGAAAATAATCTAAATGTGCTAAAAGGTGGCTAATAGGCTCTATCTGTAAAAAGGGAACTCGCAGAGTAAATTAAACAGGTTTCATAATACATTAGAAAACATATACATTTCCTAAAAGGAGGTCCTTCATTCCTCTATCAAGGCAACTTCTGCGATTTATACTTTATTTTGTAAATTGACAAGAAAGGACCATGAGAAATTTTTAATAGTGCTCCATTGTATTGGCACACCGCCTCTTGCGCCTTATTGCAGTAGTTACTAACATAGCCAATTTAAAAGTATTTGCGGCCGACCTTGCAGTGATGAAAGGCTCAATCAACTGCCAGTCATACGTGATGTCTGCAGGAAGCGCATAAAACCAACTGTGCAACATAATATTTGAGGTTTGCATCTACTTCAATCTGTTGTGCATCCGAAATTCAGATGATCCCAAGATACTAAAGCATTGTAAGGAGAATGGTGACATCATCAGAGAATGGCTCTGTCTTCCAGAGTGCTGGGGCGGGATGAAGTGCAGACTGGGAACACTGGTAGCCCTGAAATGGGACGGTCAAGGATGACATGGAAGCTGTCGGATCCACTGCAGGTCGTTTTTTCAGCGCCTTGAGACCCTTACGGATGAGTAGTGCGCTTACAATTCCCCTGATTGATTGATTGGTTTTTTCACACATGTTAAGTCTCACAGAGCTTGTGACTGTTCTGGCCGAAGGACCTACTTCCTATGTTTTTTGTCAGCGGCTTTTGAAAGTAAGACCCTGTGCCTGGAAGCACACAGCGTCTGGTGATGCATGTGAATGGGGAACATGCATCTTCAGCTCAGGGGCCTCCCTCTGTAAATGCGTGTTTTTGGACATGAGATATTTTGAAAATTCGTAGTCATCCATTGCTGTCCAGTGTGGACTGACATTAGGGAGCAGGTGTCTGCCATACCCTGTATGCATTATCATTTAACACAGCACTATTCCACTAATTCCACATTTGCAGTATAGTCATCACAACCCTGTGCCACGCTATCATTGCACAGTAAACATCTACATATACAGCTTGGATACTTTTTTGGGGATAACCGAAAAATATGCTACGATGGTACAATGCATATAGCATTCTTGGTCACAGAGACATCAGTTTGTTATATCTCGTCTATCATACTGCTTTTAGCAGTCTGTTTGCAAAAGATATCTCGTGGGCTATACCAACAACTAACACTGGGCTTAGAGCCTACCCACTGCTTCCATTGGTTGGCTTTACTGTCACTCTTACTTGCTTGCCTCTTATTCAATGGCTTTCCTTCCTCTTCCTTCATCGTCTTGTGTTTGTCCCTCCTCTGGAGCATAGCCTCTTTACTGTTCTTTTGATTGGCAAAGTTGTATCCTTCCACTGCTCACTTTTAACGAACTACCGTTTTCTTTTTTGTTAAGCACTTCATGAGTATACATGTTTCCCATCTCTCTCCCTCATGTGCTTCTCCCTTCCCAAATACTTGCCCTCTGCATCTGTGTTACTCTAGCTTGTATGTGCTGCTCTTTCTAGTGTGCTCCTCCCTCTGCCAAACCCCCACGCCCCTGCGCTCTGTGTTGCTCTCTCCTTCATGTGCTGCTTTTCCCCTCCTTTATACCTCGCTCAGCTTTAGTTTTATTTTATTTAATCCTAGCCTCCTGTCCACTACCAATTCCTTCCCCCACCATGTCCTCGGGTACACGCCCAGACCTCATGGTCCTTTTATTTCACTTTTTACAAAATTTCGGTATGGTCCTGTCAGCTACAGGTCTTTACAGCCAGGTTGCCCTGCTTGCTCAAATACGCTTTGGTGCAATTCAAAATGCATTTTTTTATTTACTGCAGCTAGTGGGGTCTGCCCTATTGGATCAGTGAATAAAAAAATAAAAAAATTATGTGAGTGCCAGTAGCAATATGATGCTTACGCGCTGTGCAAGCTTCGTGGCATTGTTTTTATTAATGTTGTGCAGCATTGCCAAAAAGCATTGTCAAAGCCAATAGGGTCCAATGGCGAAACCTATTGGGTTTGCCAATTCTTGAATATGAGTTGGTATTTATACCACATGTAGCCACACGGAGAGAAAAAAAAGATGTTTCAAGATGGTGTACAATAGAAGGTGGGTCTCTTTTTTATTGTGGCTGACTGTGCCCTGGGGAGCATTTTATCGGTGGCAGGTGTCTTACTGCTGGAAGAGAGTAAAAGCAGCAGATATTTGAAGAGCAAGGAACATGTTTTCCTAAAAGAATCCATTTTAACCCCATTAGCATTGACATGATAGACAATGATTACAGAGAGGTTCACTTGTGGGTCTTGCGGAGTACCTCACTGTCCGCTCACTTTTTCAATATCTCGATGGCTCCCTCTATTCTCCGCTAAAGTGACACTCAGTGTAATTTTGGTGTTAGGCCGATGACACACAGTTTTATATATGAGTATCATCTCATACTACTCTGAAGATTGGGTCTTCTGCCCAAGTTTCTTTGTTTGATACAATCATGGGCACACTCTTGGATGACTCTATTTGAAAGGAGCTAAGAAATCATTGTGCCTTCCCTTGCTTCTTTGTCCTTGACTTTCACTTACAGCACTACAAGCTGAGGGAGTGATGACACCTCTGTCTGAGGACACCAATCCATTAAAGTGAGAGTAGTAGTTGAATGTAGGTTAGATATAAGACCTCCGTATATGCTTATCTTCCCTTACCCTGGATACATAAGGATCCGTTTCTCTGTCAAGGAAGTAGCTTGTCAGCCATTCTTTGCAGTGGGTGTGAAGCCAGTAGCGGCCGGTGTGCTGGACGAGAGGCGGGGTTGACGGGGGTAAGGAGAGGCGGGGAGTCATAGGGGTCGCGGGTGATATAAATATTTTTTTTTAACTTATCAGCAGCCGCCTGCGTTGCGCTCTTCTGCTCCTCTTCTCCAGGTGACACAGGCACCCAGAATGCCCTGCGGCCAATCCTGAAGCTGCTCTCGCGCATGAGAGCAGCTTCAGGATTGGCCTGAGCTCCCTCGATTTGAGGTCCAGGACAGACTAGGAGTCTGTGCCTGCTCTCTCCAAACCAGCTGCGTTGCTGGGTTTGAGAGAGCTTTCACTGCACATGACGGTTTGGCCGGCCAAACCGTCACGCGCAGTGAAGGGAGTACCCTTACCACTCCCTTCAGTGCCCATCACCCCCCCAGGCCCTGCCCCGCAAAACTCGGCAGGAAAGGAAAAATAATCATTTTTCCTTTCCTTCTGTTTTTGGGTGGGGGGGACGACAATATTATATAAAAAATTATTAAATTATTAAATATTACTTCTACATAAAGCTTCACAGCATTGTGCAACAGGTATACAGGAAAGAGCTGCTGAGATGCGTCATCGATACAGATGAGGAGCATAAACTGTTGGAGATCATATGGTGGGCAGTTTATACCTAATCCCACGGAGGGGCTGCAGAGTGGGTTGCAGACATGATATGTGATAGAGTGCTCAAACTGTTGGCTCCTGTAAAGCGCAGTTTTGCATCTTCTAGCCCTGTGGCTAGTAACCTTGGCTTATTCCGAATCGACACAAAAGAAACCTGATAGGAGCATGTGTGGCCAGATGGCAGCTTTTCCACTTTGCTTTGTCTTGTTCATACCGTTTTCCACAGCATTGGAGGCCCACCCTGACCCGGGAAGCACTTGCAGTGTGTCAACAACTAAAATCGAATTAGAACGCCATGGTTGCCATGAAAGGTTTATGGACTTGTGACATATTTGATAAATATGACTGTGTGGCCCATTACAAACCATTTGCCCAAGCTCCAGGTGTTTGTCTTTCCATTTTAAAATGATTTGTTGTGTGTCTTTGAAAAGGATAATGGTGTTCAGTGATTAGCATCGTCTTTGTCAACAGGGCTTTTTATCAATCTCTTTTGATTGTCGCTGAACTTTTCGTACATAACACTGTTACTGCATTTCAAGAACACTCCCTTACAGCCTCTTTGCTATTCATGTGACTCTGACAGGTAAATATTACTTATGAGGCAGAACCATTGCTCGGCTATGTCTGCGCATCATTATGGTCGCAAGAAGCCATGTGCATCGGAAATGTGATGTGGTTATCTGTTTTTAACCAAGAGTTTTTGATTTTACTAAAATATATGCATAATATACTTAGTTATAATAAGGCTTTCAGCCAGCCATCTTCATACGTTGGTCTCTTGTGTCATTCACATTTTTCTTCTGCCCACTACAACATACAGCGTGGGTCAATGTGACCCTTTTAATCATTGGCTAACTCTACTGTGAGTGACAGCATTCTGCTCTTTCACAGAGAGCACATCCGCACACAAAGTTGTTTGCTTCAGATCCAGGGACTACTGTGGAAATATGTGCTTTTTCAGACCTAAAAAATATTTTTAGTTTTTATCAATTTTTTTTTTATATTGCCAAGTGCCAACCAGCTCCTTCAACAGTAATGTCTTACAAAGCCATCACAAAACAAGCACTGACAAAGTTGGCAGCCAACGCCAGACCTGCTGGCTTTGACAATGTTTTTTTTCTGTAAATTGGACCATGTATGCAAACTGTGAGAGGAAATTAAATTGAGTCTGAAATAATTGTGTGCATACCACGGAAAGGTGCAACAGGCAAGCGCTTTTTAAATAATGCTAGTGTAATCTGCAAAATTTGGATTTTTACATATTGTGAAAAAGTACGAAGCATTCCAAAATCGCCAGAGGCTGGCGTAATTCCACTTTCCCACCCCTGACATTTCCTAAAACCAGATATTCATGCCAACATGGATGGACAACAAGCTGAAGAGATTTGCGCTCCCATTCCCCTAATGATGGTGTCAGTGGAGATTTGCAATGGCCTCACTTGTCTATGCTCTGTCTTCTTTCTCCATTGCTGTAAATCCTGCCCTTAGAGATCTGACAGCATGGGTAAAGGATGTGCAGCACAGTATCACTGACAGTGGCGGCTCTTCCACTAAGGCGGAGGTGCGCTGCCTCACTGCTTTTTGAGCAGTGGAAAAAGGAAAAATAAAATGATAATAACTCTACGTTATTATCATTTTATTTTTCCGTAATGCAGTTTTACAGCGCAGGGCGGGGCTAAGCTGTCGTCACTGCCAGCAATGGGAGGAGTGGTGGGCACTTAAGTGCGCATGAGGGTTTGGCCGGCCCAGGAGGGCCAGCCAATCCCTCATGCGCACTTAGCATGTTCTCCACCCAGGCTGCATTACTGCCTGGGTGGAAAACACGCCCAGGCCCTCAGTCCCTCTCTGAGTGCCCAACCATGGAGCTCACACCAATCACAACACTGCTGTAAGGCAGCGTTGTGATTCGTCAAGGGAGCCTGAGAGCCTTGGTGCTTCTGGGAGCCAAGAGTTGAAGGAGAACGGAGGAGAGTTTTCTTTTCCTTGTTTTTTTCTAACCCCCCCCTCGGCTGCCCCGCCCCCGTTCCCTAACCGCCGCCACTGACCACTGAACAAAAAGGCAAGTGGCTGCCGAATGGTGTGCTTTCAGCCCTACTCGGAAACAGGAACATTCCCACTCTGGCACAGAGTCTTCTCTCTTACTACATTTTTTAGTGCATCTGCTTCACCTAGTTCATAGTTTATATTGTTTGATTTACTGAAAAATCGAAAAATCATTACAATTTAATAAAGTCCAATACAAGAACAACAATGTTGATATCAGCAGAACATAGATAGCCTTAAGACAGAACATAAAACAAAGAGTTAGTCACAACAACCCTACTGAAAATTAACAACACTTACAAGTGAACTGCTCAACACCATTATAAACAATTTTATAGGAACTAACATATTTTGCTAAGAATTCACCAAATGTAATAGCTAATATAGGGCTTGACATATCGAACAGCATTTTTAATTTCTGAGCTGCAGAATCAGTAAAAAAAATTAAAAACTGTGCCGCTGAATATTGCACATTGAACTCCCATAGACCTAGGACCCACCAAAAAGCCACGAGGTATAACTCATCTTTCTGTTTAATGCACCCACAGGCTTTTTGCTATGCAATAAAATCACTGCCATAATGATGCCTGGGTATTAGCCCAAGTTTGACTTTTAACAGGAGATATCACAGCCGTCTATTTCATTGTGTCTCTTACTCTTAATTTTAAGTGTCTCTTAATCTCTCTGTCGAGTGAGGATTTGGCTATAACATAATCTGTATCATTAACAAATTATCTAGTTCTGATAAACCTTTAAGTTCAGTTCAATGGGGTCAAAGAATATTTTTTCTTAAAAGAATCCTTGTTGACAGTGTGCCTACTATAAGAAATTGGGTTGAGTGGAGTCTGAGCCCTTGTGAAGTAGCAACCGCAATCCTTGTCAGGGTGAGGCACGAGCCAACCCTAAATTAACCTGTGCTCAACCCTCTGGTAGCTTGGCATAGAGCAGTCAGTTTTAACTTGGAGGCAATGTGTAAAGTATTTGTTGAACACTTCTAACAGTAATAAAGTGAAAACACCACAAAGAAGGATCTCGCACCAGATTAGAAAAATAGAAAAATTTTCAAGACCAAAATGCCAAAAATCCAGTCAGTAGTACTGGAGATAAGCAATTTTAAAGATTCTAGTGGAAATCGCACCAAAAAGCACACAGATCCAACTGTGGATATCTGGTGGTGCCGGTCCGGGACAAAGTCGCAAGTTCAGGGCTACTGTGATACAGCGCGGGCCGGCTATGGGGACCCAGTTAGGCCCACTGAACAACGTACCTTTAATCATGGTTTGCAGAGCTTTGCGAGGATGTGCAGCCAAAGCGATGCATCAGTTTCAAGATGTGGCGAGGCTGTGATGCAAGGTCCTGCGTCGACATCGAGAATCCTGTCGACGAGGGCTTGCGATACGAAGTCTGGCATCGAGGATGCATCACACAGTTGAAGCGATGTGTTAGTTCCGAGGAACTGTGGGACTGTGATGTGGAGTCCATCGTCGAGAATGCCATCGACGAGAGATGCGAGGGCCTGCACCGAGGATATGTCACACAGTAGTGGTTCAGAAGAGACTGCGGAGGCAATGCGGGTCTTTGAGCCGGGTCCAATCCATGCAACAACGGCGATGCAACGGTTCTGCTCGGGTTGTGCCGTGCAGCAGAGCTGATGCGTCGGTTTCACATGATCTACAGAGGCTGGCATGCACCTTAGCCCCACTTTCAAGGGTCCAGGACTCAGGTGGCACCACTTGGTAGGGTAGACTCACAGATGACAGAGTCCAGGTGTACGTGCAGGGTTGTTGGAAGCCCGTTATGTCCATGAGGCTTCAGATCAGGAGGTCAGCCAACTAGCCCTTGGAGTCACTCGGGGATTCTGGGTTCAAGAGATGCAGATCCAGTCCTCACCCAGGCAAGAAGACATCAGGTCAGCACAGCAGGGCAGCAGTCCTTTAGAGCAGCAGTCCAGTTGAGTGGCAGTCCTTTCAGCAGCACATCAGTCCTTCTTCCTGACAGAGTATCCACAGGTCCAGAGTTGTACTGAAGAGTTGGTGTCAGAGGTCCAGTATTTATACCCAGCTGTGCCTTTGAAGTAGGGAGACGGTTCTAGAGGTAGGCCTTTGAAGTGCACAGTTGCCCTGCCTTCCTGTCCTGGCTCCAGACTAACTACAGTGGGTATGCAGCCCTTTGTGTGGAGGTACAGCACAGCACATTCAAGTGTAAGTGGGGTTGGAGCCAGCTCCCCTCTCCCATCCTGCCAGTGATAGCCCATTCAGGCACACCTAAGCTCCCTATTGTGTGTGGCTGTCTAGGAGGAATACACAAAGTCCAACTGTCAACTACACCCAGTCATGTGACTCAGACAGACCAGAGGCACCAAATGGCTAAGGCAGAAAAATGCCAACTTTCCAAAAATGCCATTTTCAAAATTGTTATTTAAAATCAGACTTCACCATGAGTTAGGATATTTTATTACACTTCCAAAGACACCAAACATGAGTTGGCTACCTGTTCCCATTTGGAAAGTGCAGCTTATAAAATGTAATGAGGTAACTCAAATGCTGTCCTATGGGAAAGGTAAGCCTTGCAGTAGTGAAAAACAAATGTAAGAGTTTTTCTCTACCAGGACATGTAAAACTAAAAAGTACATGTCTCACTTTTTAAATACATTGCATCCTGCCCACTCGGCTGTCCAGGGCCTACAGTTGGGGTGATATGTATTAAAAAGGAAGGTTTGAGCCTGGCAAATGTTTATTTGGCAGGTCGAAATGGCAGTTTCAAACTGCACACACAGGCTGCAGTGGCAGGCCTGAGACATGTTTAAAGTGCTACCTAAGTGGGTGGCACAATCAGTGCTGCATACCTACCAGTACCATTTAATTTATAGGCCCTAGGCACAGGTAGTGCCACTTTACTAAGGACTTACAAGTAAATTAAATATGCCAGTTGGGTATAAGCCAATTCTACCATGCCTTAAGGAGAGAGCAGAAGCATTTTAGCATTGGGTAGCAGTGGCAAAGTGCGTCGAGTCCTAAAGCCAGCAAAAAGGAAGTCAGTAAACAGGAGTGTTGAAGGCAAAAAGTCAGGGGAAAACCACACCAAGCCTGTCCGGTCTAAAACCTACCTACATCTTTTTTGTGTGCCTTGGTTTCAGGTGACATCCCCCAAACTTTGGTAGCAGGAGACTCTGTGATAGGTAGTATGCTTGGTGTAAAACAGCCCAGTTATTGAGAGCTACCTATCTATAATTCTATGTATGATACAATACAGACTATAATAATTATAAAAATGTCTCTGGTTTCCTTTTTACAGTTTAGTCATGACATCAATGCTTAACTGTTGTTAGACCATGAAAAAGTTCCCTAATTAGTTATTACCTTTGACAGTTGACATCACATTGCATGTGGCCAGAGCCAGGAGAGGTCACTGAGCAGAATTACAACAGCTCTTTAAGCAACTTAAGAAACAATAGCTTTAAAGCTATTTCATGTGATCTCTTTTGCCTGACAATTCTCAGTCATTAGTTTTCAAGGAGTCAGGAAGCCAGATGTGTGCCTATGCAATGATATCCATTCTAAACAAGAGCCACTTTTGAAAGTGACCCATTCAACTGTTTAAATATATTTCTCAACCAATTACGAGCTGAATTGGGGCATGTTTATTGTCACAGTACAGATACCGTATTTATTTGACTTCTCTTTTGTAAGAGGGATCTAAAGATCAGTGCTTTAGAAGAGGATTGTGGAAGGGTAATGTTGTGACCATGCGTTATAAAGAATAAAATAATAATTTCTGCGCGTTGGAACGGCCTTGCGATTCAAGTCAGAATTCCATAGCCACGGAATCCCTTATCACCTCGCAATATTTTATAACGCATGGTCCGTTATCCCTTATATGTTCACCCTGTGTATTAGATGAACCTCACAGCATGAATATGCATTCACAAAGCTTAGAGTCTAGTTTGCCTTTTTAATTTTTACTAAACCATTAGAAAAGCCTGCTGCAGTTATTAAAAACACAAAAAGACTGCTGTCTGTATACCGTGCATGCATGAGATTGTGGTGGATTGTAGATGTAAAATAGTCCCTAGAGCATTGCACTGCAAGCACTCTATCGAAGGTGGAATGATGCATTAAACCACCAATATCTGAGGTGGTTTAATGCATTGTACACAGTGGGCTTTGGCTCCTCTGGGAAGAGACAAAGCCCACTCTGTGCACAATATGGGGATTTGTTAACAATAAGTCTTGCTGACAGCTGCACTGTCAAGTCAGGCTTAAAAATGGCCCCACTAGAGGACTCTGCTGTTTCTTAGAGGTAGGTCAGTGCTATATAAAGTACCAAAACTAATGGAAGTTTTTTCCAAATTTGTTCTACTCGCTTTCTCACCAGATGGTTTGATATTTTCATTAGAAAGCACGCACGTGGCACAAAAACGCAAGCTGTTTTTCCTGACAGCATAGTTCCGGCCTGTGCGTGGTAAATCTGTCGACAACGCTATAGGTTTATGCATGTTTAAAGTGCTGCATGAATGCTGCCACAGTACTGTCAGCTCTCACCAGGCAGTACCGACAGCACATGCTGCACTTTTTAAAGGTCTGGCACGTCATAGTGGTGCCCCCACCTAACTCACACCAGACTCTAGGGCCTAGCTGAGGAGGGACTTGGGAAGATGGGCGCCAGCATGGAATTTTTCCTTTGTCAGGGTCTCCTGAGACACGTCTAACCGCTGCTGCTTGCATTGTTCTTGAAAATAATGTCTTCTTTGGTATGCTGGTGTTAATGTTAGCCCATTAGCAGTGAGAGGCTCACATTTGCATTTGAAAGACTATCTCTGCCCTCGCAACAACTGTGCTGTTTGACCTGTGATGGCCTGCATGAACAAAGGCAGATAATCAAGAACTAAATTTCAGTTTGCATTTCACAAGTCTGCCAGTTGGCACTATGACATATGATACAATCAGCCGTTTTTGGCTTTTCAGCCTACAGCATGTTGCATCATGGTTTATGGGGCCCGTAGTATAGTATTGTTATGCGCTCATAACGCGAGCATGCAAAGTGCTGGGGGCTAAAGTACTGTAAAAGGCTGAAGATGTTATACATAACATGGCGACACTTGTAAGCTATGTTTTATAATTTTACATAGTTATCTATTCCATTTCAAATACTGCTTGTTTCATACGTAAAACAAAAAGTAAACTCTGCACACATATTTCGCGAGGATTCACTGTTTCACATCATACTTGAACACCAACATTGACAGTGCAGGTCACTCTGTCTTTTGTGTAGTGGAAACTTTACACCGAGCTTCCCAACACAATAAAGGTACAACAAGGACAGCAGCAGCGCAACCTCCTATAGCACAAAGGATAGGTAAAGGAGAGGAGGCGGGAGCAAAAGGAACATCACCTAATTCTCTCACACTTACAGGACAGTTACGTCATAGATAGCTGATGCACTCAAGAGGTAAAGGGACTGTTGTACACTCTCGTAAAGAGACGTAAATGGACAGCGTTCAGGATAACAGCAGCACAAGGCTTCACACAACAGGTACAAATCAGACAGCAGAAGTGCAAGCTTTGCTTCCTCACAGAACAGGTAGAGCATGGCAGTAGCAAAGCAAGCTTCCCTTTCTCACAGAAAGCAGCAAGCACAATTTTCCATTCCACACAGAACAGATCCAACAGAGTAGACTAGGGCAAGCTTTTATCACTCACAGACCGTGGTCAGTTAAGCCATGAGTGACACGTGGGTTAGACACAGACCTCTGGAGCGGGTTCTTAAGTCACTGAGAGGAATGGTCAGGTGGATAGGTGTGAACATGCGCGTTCTGACACCATTCGTGTTTATGTTACATTCCATGTGGGCAGCCAGAAAGCCCCGCTGCTGCCTCTTGAGGACCTGCTGTTTGTGTTGACTGTTTTTTTTTTTTCACATATTGGGGATAGGCGGTTAGGTAGTAGGTAATTGTGTTTTGGAGTAGCCCAGCCACCGCCTGAGTAACTATCCTCTATACAGGCACACAGGTGCCTTCCTCTTCGAAAAGGTCTTGAATGTGCATGGACTACACGCTGTGCAGGCAAATCCTTGGCGCTGCATCTGCTTAAAATGTTGAGGCCGGGCCACCACTGCACCACAGGTTGTGCTTCAAAGTATTTTTGGTCAAACCCGTATTTAGGGTTAAATCGTGTAAAAAAACACGTTTCGTGCACAATAATGTACCAACAAGAGCACGTATAACGCCGCCAGTAAATACCGTACTGTGAGCCCTTACCAATGCTGGGCACTGCACATGACAGAAACCCACAGGCATCGAAGCGCTCCTCAGATAGCCCGGCGCTGTCCACGGTGCTGAAGTGTTCTCTTCCGGTTACCGTGCAGGTGTGCACGGTCTCTGAGGGTTTATTCATGCACTCTCAGAAGTGTTTATATCCCCACTGCTAGCACCGTCCCTTGCCTGGAGCACAAGCCCGCCCATGACGTCTCAGGAAGCAGAAGCCAACCCTTTGAAGACGTGTTGAGCCTCCGAGCTTTGACTTTTGAAGTCTGTGAGTATGAGAGAGACTCTCGCAATGCTGAGCAGAGATTGTTGTCATTGTTAGAAGAACTAGGTCTATAACTATTGTTGGTGCAAAAGGCCTTCGCTTTTATTGCGTGCGTGCTTTTTACTCAAATTCACTAGTACACTTGGTTAAGATGTTATTATTTTTCTTGTGCCTCATGGAACTGCGGATTCATTGCAGTTTCTGGCAGAAACTTGCAGCCGTCCAATCTATTGTCGTCATCAGTGCAATCAGGGCCGGCGCACGGCTTGGGCAGTGTGGGCAGCTGCCCAGGGCCTCGCGCTCAGCTAAAAAACAGGGCGTCCTGCTTCACTGTGAAATGCCACACTTTCACAGTTAGCCCACCTGCTCCTCCAGGGCCCCCCTTCCCCACACAATCGCACTACAAATGCAGATGTCTTGACCTTGCTGGTCAGGGCGTGGTGGCATTCCTGGGGGGGTGCAGGGGTGGGGGGAAGGGACAAACAGAGTGGGGAAGGCACAGCAGCGGGCCAGCAATTATGTTGGCTCACAGTGTCAGGGGCAAGGCAACACCTCTGTTAAGTACCGGCCATTCCCTTTCTGCATTTTGTTTCTAGGCGACAGAAGGCCCCTTTGTTTCCAGGACCAGCCAGACACAGGTAAGGAGAGGCGGGCGAGGGGAGGAGGGAGCAGCCAGATCAACTGGCTTTTGTTAACTTTTGCATCACCCGTTTTTTTTTATGGGAATGTGCATTTAAAATGTATGTAGAACTGCCATGGTAGGGCAGTGTTTTACGAAATGCCTCGTTACTGCTTCGAGACCCAGGGAAGGGGGCCCCCTTTTCCTGGGCCTCTAAGCACTAGAGCAAGCTGCAAGGTCCAGGTGTGGGGGGCCCCTTCCGTGGGGCTTATAGCCATTACTCCCTCTTTCCTTTATTTGTTCCCCATAAAAGAAAAACACTTTTGCTGGAAAGGTCGTCTTTTTTGGACATTTTTCACTTCCAAAGTGCACCCTCGGATGGAGAGAAATAAAAGGTTAAAAATGTGAAAAAGAACTAAAGCAAGACAGAGTGGGTCGAAAAGGGGCCAGATTGATTTTATTCACACCCAAAACACATTAGCGCCACTTTATAGAGTTTGCCAATGAAGCGCTACTTTTGTTTTCTTGTCTTTCTCTGAACAGCATTGTTTTCCCCGGGTGGGGAAGTGCACCAATCCTTGAGGTGCTGCAATGCCTGATTGATGGGTGGATTGGAAAACAAAATGCATACCGCGGCCCTGTATTCACAAATGTGGTCTTGTCTTTTTAAACCATACTGCTTACGTTTTGTAAGGATATAAGCAATGGACATTGAAACGGGTCCCTTCCGGGCCCTGTAGTCATGTTCTTCACTTTTCATGAAAAAGCACTCATTGATTTCTGAATTATAAGTGCAGAAGCGTTAAGGTAACCAATTTGTTACTTCTTACATTTCACATGCTTTACTTAATCTTGCATTCCCCATGAGTGTTTGCTTTTTCCAGGATGTTGTCACTTTTTTTTTAGGCAGCATATTACTCAAGTCTAGTGCGCAATTTGAATTGAGTCGCATCCAGGTGTTTATAGCGGCGCGCAATTGTGTTGTAGTTGAAGGCAGTGCGAGTTTCTCTCAGTGGGGCAGTATGGTGTTCAGTGGGGGGAGGATGTGGCACTATGGCCAGAGCTGCCGACTTGGGAACTGGGGAACCAGGTTCAGCCTTCATGACCAGTCCACCAGACCACTCTCCTGGGGGAGCACTTTCCCGTGCTAGACCTTAAAAGCCCTGGTGTCTTAGAAGCAGCAGGTGGACCCTAGCGGTGGCAAGTGTGGGTTAACCTTGAAGGCCTGTCCACCACAATCCATACTGAAGTTCACCTCCAGTCTTTTGGACAGGCCTATGAAGCAGCACACCCTAGAGCAACAGTGACTCTGTCACTGAGGTCACAGTACCCTTGAGCAAGGAGGCTCTAGGGCGGTGCGACTGGTGAAATCGCACTGAGCCCTCATTTCGGGTGGGGGCGTTATGTTTGCAAGTATATTATGTTTTTAAAAGTGCTTGCTGCCTCCTGCCTGGCCTCCAGCATTTTTTGGCAACAATAAAAATGTCATGATAACTCCGGTGATTAATGTTCTTCCTAAAGAGAGATGGAGTTTTGTCAAGTGGAAGTTTTGACTCGTGGAAAGGTAGCGCAGAGGGTTAATGTGCCTGCTGCAAAGAACATGTACCATGCAGAAAGTGCACATAATGTAAATAGGTCAGTGTAAATAGGTCAGTGGGTTGCTGCTTTTGTCATTGAGATCCTTTTGTTACTTGCAGTTTATAAGTCAAAATCCTAACATAGAACAATGAGCTATTAACTGTCATATAAGAGCTGTATGCAAATTAGCTAGGTATAAATTAGAGCGTTATGGTTTTTTCCCCAGTCTTTGATTATCCTAATGTTGCAAAAAGGGTTCATTTGGATAGAAATCAATTCTGGTTATTAAAGAGAAACCCCCAACCATGGTATTACGTTTTAAATTCAGAGTTTGTGTTTCTCCAGACCAATCACTATTAAACTATACTGCCTATAGTATGATTGTCATGTGACTCCTCCACCTTGTAGTCCTTTGTCTTATGTAACATTTCCTATACAGTGATTTACACACGTATGATTGATTGTCTCTGTGTAATGTGTGTGATATAAAGTTCTCTGACTCCCTACACTATCAGTGGCGATGTAAATCAAATTAAATGCATCTGAGCGAGAATGTGGTTATGGAGACTTGAGGGGCACTGTTAAAGGGTGGTAGTGAGGGAATCTGTGGCAGAGGGAGTCATTGGGGGGGCACCAACAAACATTGTTGCACAGGGCTCCAGCAGCGCTAAAGCCGGCCACTTCCACGTCCTACAGTTCTAACACCAAATCAAAAACGTTCATTTGAAAACCCCTTGAATCTGCAGCATACCTTCAAGTCAATGTATGATTTAGCAGTGGTCTCGGTTGTTCTAGGTCTTTTTTTATTTATGTAAATCTTTATTTGTTTGCAATGGTGTCTTGTAATTTTGTATTATGTGTTGTGTTTTTGCACTTAACATAATTCTGGCGAGTAAAGAGCCCACACACAAAAAAGATTGTCCTACGACTCTTAGCATGTGCGTGTGGGATACTGGTGAGAAGATTTATGTTAAAACAAATTACTAAGTATTAATGTCATCCAAAGGTGACACAATAATGGCACAGAATGATAAGGGAGCCTTTTGAAATTTGCGATTATATCCATGGTGTGAGAGGTTTTCTCTTGTGTAATTTTATATTTTGAATGATACCGCTCCTCATTACCTCAACAGGATCTCTCCCCTTTATGAGACAGAACTGGAATTTTTATCATGCACTCATCTGGAAACAATCAGTTAACATGTAGTAAAAACATGCATCTTTTTGAGACCTGCAACTAGCTTTTCCATCCAATGTGACAAATGTAATCCATTTAATACAGTTTTAAAATATATGGACTTATTTCATTTGTATATTTATCTATTTTTCCTTGTTACTGATATCCACTTTAGGTCTCTTCAGTGATGCCAAATAAGATCAATAGTCCTGCAATGTCACTTTCTGTGATGTCACTTCTTGTGATGTTACATGCAAATTAGAGGGGCCTCACATCTTCCCTTTCGCCCGGGGCCCCAGAAGTTCTAGGACCGGCCCTGAGTGCAATCACTACTCCATTGATTCTGTAACCTGAATGGTAGCACAAAAAAAACAAAAAACCTCAAATAAGAAAATTCAAAAGTGACCTGCCTTCCCCAAAGTTTATGAACTCAAGAGGGGAGAAGAGGTCTCAAGCAGGCACTGGTTGTTTAGGTCTTCCAGATGCCACTAGGGCCACATCCTCTCCCGATGGCGCCAGATGCTAATGTATGAGATATTTGAAGGAACCCAAAGGCAGGAGCGAGTTGAGGCTGGGGGTGCCTGTGGATCCCCATCCCTCCCACACTCTTGCGATTCTTTTGCCACTCCAAGGTCTAGGGCTATATCAATTATGGGGTACACAGGCACCCGCTTCCTTCTCCTGCCTAGTGCCACTTTCGGCACTGGAGGGACATAGGGTGCATGTGGCCAGGAAGTGTGCCCCCAAAGTTATCTCATGGCCAGGGCATGATCAAGGGAAGAAATCTTCTCATAAGGCCAAGCCAACTTGACCTCAGCCTTTCATCCCTGTGATCTGGTCCAGACCTGATGCCATAACAGGCAACAAGCTATTCTCACTGTTGTGAGCACCTCCTTGGCTGTGTCTATATTTTGTCTGGGCGCCTGCCACCAGCACAGGTTACTGGTACATGTTTCGCTTGGGTTGGCAGGGCTTCTCCTTCCAGTGCTCGGGGGAATTATTCATGGTGCCAACAGCTGGAATCCGACATCATCAAATAATGTGTTAAGGTAAGGAGATGAGAGGGTATAGGATCACCAGATTTTGAAAACGAAAAACCAGGACAGTCAACAAACATAGAAATGGGACTATAATTATGCATGTCTGAGGGTGTGAGAAGGACTTAAATGACAGCACTAGCCCAACGTAGGAAAGACAGACAATATGGTACTAATATGAATACATTTCAACTGTTATGAGCAGTATTAACTGTGTTAACTACATTTTGTTCTGATCAGGGCTATAGTTAATTCTGCACTGAAATCCATGATAACCTGCCTTCCTAACTATAATGACTGCACTTCGCACCATAGATAGAGTACACTTGCCCATCCCACAAATCTATGAGAAAGACCATATTTGAGAAAGACCAACAAGATCAGTGTTTTAGAGATTGCACACTTTGGTCCATTGAATTAAGCTTTACCTAGCAAAAGAAGCAGAAGTGGCTGCTGCCAAAATAAAATAGTGGGGCAGCGCGGGGGCAAATAATTTTTTTAAAAACGCACTTACTTGCTTCTCCTGCTGCCACTCTGTCTGCCTTGGTGCTCCTTTCTTCCGGAAGTCCTTGGGCCAGCACAGGCTCCCAGACTCCCCACCCAATCCAGATGCTGCTCTCATGCTGTGAGAGCAGTGCCTGGATTGGTCTGAGAAGCCTGGTTAGGCGCTCACGAAGGGACTGAGAGCCTGTGCCATTTCTCCACCGAGCTGTTCAATACAGCTGGGTGGACAAATTCTAAGTGCACATGTCTGTTTGGCGGGCCTAAGAGGGCCAGACAAACTGACACGCGCACTTACAAGTGCCTTCCACTCCTCCTCCCAGTCCCTGGCTAGTGTCGAAAGGATTGCCTGGCCATGCCCTAGACGCGGCAGCATCGGCTACCAGTGAAAAATAAAACGATAATAAAAGTGTTTAATTATCGTTTCATTTTTCATTCATAGTGGGTCGATGCTCCTCCGCCATTGTGGAGGAGCCGCCACTGAAAAGAAAGCATTACAGAGATCTCAAGTTGCTCCATGCGTAGCACGTTTAGTCTGGTTGCAATCTGGAAATTGTAGTTTTGCATCTATAAAGGTAAAAAGAGACGTGAAAGTTCCAAAAGCAAATTATAAAACGAGGACTTGATAAGAGAAAAGATGCGCTTACGAGATAGAAGGAAAGGTGGTGGAGAGATGCACAAGAATCCATAAAAAATATTTCCCTTTGCTACGTTACGGAATTAAGAAGAAAACATAACAGGGCCTCTTTTTGAAAAGTGATGTAGCATTAGATTTGTGCCAACTTCTGTTCCATTTTAACCGTAAATGGTGCAAACAAGCGTTTGCATTAAATAACACCTCTCGTTCATGAGCCTGAGTGTCAGCTGAGGGTCTTCTCAGATGCGTATTTGCCTCTTTTTGCAACCTTTTGTGCTGCTTCACTCAGACACTACAGCACAGTAGGGGAGTCTTTAAAACAAACCGTAAAGCAATTAACTTTTGTCCGCAAAGTGATTTATCTGGAAAGGGCTGGAGGAGACGTGAGCCTGCTCTCTATCTTAAGTATAATAATGCATGCTCACCCGACCCTCTCGAGACATATATTAGTTTTAATTGGGACATTTATTAGTTTTAATTAAAACAGTTGGGAAGCTGGGACAGAGGACTAAAACAGGGATCCTCAGGAGTAATCCGGAACATCTTGTCACCATTAGTGGGTGTGCATTGCTTTGATAAGAGGTGGACATTTCTATCCTCAATACCATCAGTGTTGCGTATTTTAGAAATTTGTTTCAAATTCTTGATTTTCTCCTCAGTTATTTAAGTTCTCCAGAGTTAAAAGTCAGCTCACGAAGTAATGTTCATGAAGATTGGAAAAAAAGAGGATATAAGCGAGAATAAGTCACACTTGGATCGCGAGATGGAAGTTGAAAGGAGTGGATAGCCTATTGCACTAATGGGTGGTGTCGATGGCAGCCTTCCCACCATTATAAAATAGAGAAACAAAAAACAGGCACACAGCAGAAGCACAAATTAGAAATATCAGTCATCGACCCCACAGGCTAAACAGGATCACGGACGTCCCTGACCAGTAAAGCTAGCTGGCACAGGTTGGTGGAAATCCACAGACGATACCAGCAGGCAGCCAGGGGATGCAGGATCCGATTAACCATGAACCCATTCAGGGTACTAGTAGTGTGGGGTACTGTCCCTAGCATTAAAGACACAGGGCATGTGCACACAGAAAACTGCGAGATTTTGAGGATGCTGGAGAATACCAGCGGGGCATTGAGGGAGGAAACCAGCCCCAAACATAAGTCAATATATGTACAGGCACTAAATTCTGAGCCCCAATGGCTTTGGTAAAGCCAACAGACCTCCTGCACTCCAGACTACAAGTGAGAATAACAGACCCGAAGTGATACAACTCCAATGCAGCAAATCCAAGCTTGCGAGCAAAGGTAGGGCGCTGGGGAGGAGCTATCAAAGTTTCAGGGTGACAGCAATGTCCACAGAACACGTCTGTGGTACTTTGTAAGGTGGTAACTCTACTATCTAAGCTAGAAGGTATATCTTCCACTGTGGGGGTCCCTCAACTGTTGTGCCTCCCCATTGGTATAGACTCTTGGGAGCTAAACAAATGCTCCAGCTATCACTGGACTGCAACAACAACTGATTCCCATTGAATCAAATGAGTGTGGGGCAGACACAGGATACTCAAGTGCCAGCAGCATCCAACATGGGCACTATGCTTTGGGCATACGCAACAGGCTTATGGAAGTAATATGGATCAATAGCCAAGCAGCTTTCCATGGCTCCATCGAAAAAATGTGGAGACCCACAAACTGAGAAGAATGAAGCATGACGGGAGGGGCAAAATGAGGCGCTTTCTTCCAAAAATTGGAAAAACAAGAAACCATATTTTCCAGAGCTAGAAAGCTATGCCCTAAGTCCCTCTAGACATAATTTGAAGAAGAAATTTGGGAGGGCAATTTTATTGAGCGGTTTTCCTTGATTAGGGCCAAGTGGAGGGACATTGAGTATGAGGATTGTAAGCATTCCAATAATGCAAAGACGCTCAAGGGAGACAAGAACATCACAGAGAGGTTTAGTGGGTTTATTTCTACTGGAGAAGGGACCTGAGTAAGCCCTGGAACTGGTGTTCTGCACAAATAAGAAGTTAAGGGCCCTTCATGATTACGGGGGCACTGCTTGGTTAAATTATGACTGTGATTTTAGATAGGCAAAAGTGGATGAAATAAGGTGGGTCTAAAGTGAAGTCATGGTTTGGTTGAAGTCAGTATCTAGCAGGAATGTTATTTACAGTTACAATTGTTTCCACAGCACCAGCCCAGGGGCATTAAAAGGGTACGTGTTTAGTCTTTCAATAGAAACGCATACACCCAATCTCCAGGCATGTGCAAGATTTAGCATGTGTGCTTCTTCTGTGGCCTCACCTCACAAACTGGATCAAGAAATCCAGAGAAAAAGGAGAAGAGCCCAACAAGTCTAGCAACTAGGAAGATAGTTTCCACCGGGCTAAGTTAAAAATGTATTGTCATGGCTTAATCAGTATCCTGATCAGAAGGTGTCAAGGGAATCAGTAGCGGCTGGTGTTGTGGAGGAGTGGCGGGGTGGTCGGGCCGGTGGAGGGTAGGGGTGTGAGGGGGATCACGGGTCAAAATAAAAAAATAAGTAAATAAAAAAAAACATACCTGCAGCCGGCCAAGTTGCACTCTTCAGCTCTTCTCCTCCTCACAGGCACAGGCTCCCAGACTCCACTGTGGCCAATCCTGAGGCTGTTCTCATGTCATGAGAGCAGCCTCAGGATTGGCCTGAGCGCTCTGAATTTGCACTCCCAGGGAGACTGGGAGCCTGTGCCTGCTCTCTCCCACCCAGCAATGCAGCTGGGGTTGGAGAGAGCTTCACCGCGCATGGCGCTTTGGCCGGTCTGAGACAGCCGGCCAAATCGTCCTGCGCAGAGAAGACCGTGCACCTACCACTTCCCTCAGTGCCTGTCACCCCCCAGGCCCCGCCTCCAAGACTCGGCAGTAAAGGAAAAATAAAACGATAATAAGTGTTTACTATCATTTTATTTTTCCTTTGCTGCTGTTTTGAGGCCGGGGGGGGGGGGGGGGGCGACGCTTCTCTGCCTTAGTGGAATTGTATCTTGGTTTTTCAGTTGAGTTTAGGATTTTGGCTGCAGAGGTAGTTGCCAGCAGTCACTGTATGAACCAGCTGTCCTGAAATAGTGGCAACAAAGATGCAAGAGGCAAGTGATATTAGGATGGATTGTGGGCCCTTTCAAAGAGCCCCAATGCATGGTTTCATCTGCTCACCTTTAGGCATAGACCCAAGAAGGCACTCAGTCAGTATCAGCTTATCCACAACCTATTATCCCCAAAGGGTTCATCTGTAAGTGTTGCCATTAGTCCTCAGATCTGCATTGTGCATTATGGCTCATTAGATCAAGCATTAGTCAAGCTCAGGGTATTAGGTTCAGGGCCATTAATATCCAAGGCCAATATAGAAGCTGCCTTCAGGCTTTTCCCAGTACATCCAGATGTTTGCCCTGTGTTAGGCTTTTAGATCAGTGACTCATATGTTTATGACAGATGCATTCACGTGGGATGCTCAAAATAATAATTGCTTATTTTGTACAATTCAGTTCCTGTACTGAATGGTTTTTGCCAAATGTCAGGTTCCACTAATGCCATTAATTATTTAAGTGACTTTTTGTTTATTAGGGCACCATCATCAAGAGCATGTGGCAGGGCGCTAAGAGGCTTCATTCACCCTGTTGAGGAGCTTGGAGTTTCTCTCACACACAGAAGGCAACTGGACCAGCTACCTGCATCACCTTCCTAGGGACTGAGTTCGATTTCATTGAAGGGGTGTGCAGGCCTCCGAAAGACAACATTTAGGCTTGAATTCAGTCAATTGATCAGTGTCTAACCTAAAAGAAAACTACATTGCATCTGGTTCAGGTACTTGTCCGGGAGTTGACTTTTGCCATGAGACGGGGCACAATGTCTCAAGGTTTACAGCCATGGCCAAGGCGGGGTTGAAACAGAAATATCACCACGCAAAATTAACAGCAGATGTTAGAGAATATTTGAGAGTTTGGTGCACCTTTCTGATTCAATTTAATAGCATTGAGGTTTGTCGTCTCCTCTATCTCTAGTGGCTTATTGTACATGCCCATGGATGGGGCGGGTAGTGTGGGTTTTGCAGGCTTACAGAAGGCAGAGTGAGGCAGAGGGAACTGGCAATGTGATTGGGTGGAGTCTGAATTTGTAAGGAAAATTGCATTTCTGGATGTCTTTCCTATAGTGGTTGCGGTCTCAATATGGACTGCACATTTCAGGGGCAAAAGTGTAATATTTTGGTCTGACAGTATGTCGGTAGTTGACATTAATACCAGATATTGAGTGTCTTGCAAACATGTTCTGGCATTGCCAAAGGGACCGATTTTGTTATGTTTGGAGGAGAATATATTGTTTCAGGTTTAACATGTCCTTGGTATTCTCGATAATGCTCCGAATGCCCTGTCTTTGTCTAAGTTGCAGGATTTCAGAAGATACCATCCCCAGGTAACCAACTGGGTGACAGAATTTTTAGAAAAGCAACCGAAGCTTAGTGCCTTGTTGTGCCACATTTGATAGTCGTCTATTCAGCTAAGAAAAATGAAAGCACATAAGGAAGGGCCTTTCAGTCATACAGGGTTTTTAACTGGGCAAACGGTGGGAGTTCATTTTTTCTCTAGAATCGCTCATCCTATTCATGGAGGAGAAGTAGACCGAGGTCAGGACAGTTCCCTATGCTAGGGTGCTTGTCACACACAGCAAGATGATGGAGGGAGCGCTGAAACTTTTCAACCACTCACCCCAGTCACAGATCTGGGTTGAATCCATCATCGTTCTTTTGCTCACTTCGCCACATCAGTTCAGACCCAGCCATTTGCAAATCAGTCTTGACCCTGTTTCCCATGGGAACAGTCCAGCCCGAACAGCCAAGCCAGGTCCTCCTTGGACTGAAAGCAAGCATCCTGGGACCGGTTTAGGGGTATTGTCACAACACTGTTTTTTTTTTTTTTGCCAGACTGGCAGGTGTCCCAGATAATTCATCCAATTTATTAATCTAGAGGGCCTCAGCAAGGAGGTGAAGTCGAGAGAAAGGCCAACCCAAGGTCCCCATTATAGATTGGCAAGATGCACCACATATTAACTTAGCTGCATAAAGTATGAGGTCTCCTTAAGAGGAGAAGTTGTTCGGGGCTGCATCTGGACTAGTCTTCTATTTGGTCTTTTAAATTAGGGAAATCCAAGAGTAACCATAGAGTGGGGTACAACTACAGAATGTTCAACTGGGTGATGGTCGGGTATTGGCAGGTTTTTTCCAGTCACATACAGATCAGCAAGGGAGTAGTAGTCTCATTTCCCTCCATCCGGCTGCCTTCCCCTGGGTTGCCCTGTGTCATGCATGAGACAATATTTTGAGTCATGCCCGGTGGCTGTCTCTACTGTCTTACTAGTGTACAAGAACCGGGTACTCCTGTCATACTATTAATTTTCAGTTTCTCTAGTTGTCTTAGGGATTAACTTATCAAATTATTCTTCTCTTTCTTTCCATGAGCATGGCTGTGGAAGCAGAATTTAGCTAGGGCCTATTAAAGAACATGGGAAGATGGTTCTCAGTCTGCTACACGCGGTTTATGCATCCTGATTTGCCGTAAAGTACCAAAGATGTATTTCCTTGTAAGCCATGTCTTGTAAGTCTGTTTAAGTGGTTGGCCATTCCTTTGCCTGGCAGACAGTGCATAGACTACAACAACTCAAGAAACCAAAACTGGTGGCAATAAGGAAGATATTCTTGAGATGGTTAGGCGTCGGCGATCTACGATTTCATGGCTGCAGGAGGCAGTGAGGACAGCTCGTTACCTAGCAACCCATCATCTCGGAGACAAAAATGTGGCAGCTCTGGGGTGCAAAGGACCACGGGAGTTCATTCTGTGTGAATTCTCTTTGTTAGAAAAAATATTTTCAAAGGCATTTAGTGCATGGTCTTGATTCCAAGGAGGAATTGTAGTACAGCTTTTCGAGAGAACTCACCAAACTGTGTGCTGGCGCGTGTCGCTTTAGGCACTTTCTGTACAAGTTGATCAGGGGCCCGAAGATGGTCTATAAGGATTGGGTTCACTTGTCTGCTCAGGACACTGATCAGCCCTCTTTCAGGGGATGAGGGCAAATGCCCTTGATGTGGTAAAAGCAAAACATATAAGCAGTCAATCCACAAAGAGTATGTGTCAAAATCAGCATCGGATAGCACTAAGGTTATCACTGCACATTTTCATTCTGTGTAAATTTCTTCATGAGGGAGAGTCAAAGGTTTGAGCACTGTGTAGCCCTGTAGGAGAAGAGTCTTTATCTCCTGATCTCACTCCTAGGGTTAAGATCACTTAAACTGCTTAGCGGGGGATGGGTACAAGAATTGTGCCCGGATGGCAATGGCCTGGGATTGTACTCCGATGCTTTCGCCTTTCTTTGCATGGATGAAGGGGTAATGAAACAGTAGACCTAAGTTTTGTGGAAATCAATACATCTTTTTATCACAGGTTAAATAATGTGTGTGGCTTGACTAGATAAGAATGATATATTTGCACTCCATGTTTTACAAGGTGTTGCACAAATTTTTCATGTTTTTATTTCTTCTTCCTTATTAATGGATGTTTTTATTTGAATAAATACGACCGATATGCGTGTTATCCTCAATGTTATTGACTCAGTTGAGTTGGAGGGGATGAGATCCAAAGTTGGCACCTCCTCAGCCTATTAGTATTCGCTGTCAGATGCATTGTGTGGGTGTTACTTGGTGACTCCTGTCCAGCTCCTGAAGCAGCACAAGACGCTAAAGTGTGGGTGTTTGACGCTGTACATAAACTGAGTAAAAGTACATAGATTTAGGAGCAATAGTGAGGGTGGAATTCCTTTTTCCATTCCACCTGCTCGGTTTTGGAAAACTCTTCCACTCAATGTGAAAGAAAATACTGATTGCTTAAGATTTAGCGACAAAACAACAGGTTTCAAACCATGCTGCTACTGCAGGAAGCCTATGTCATTATAGACCTGCACAAGGTGTGTCTTTGGTGACTGGGCTTAGGACCGACTCTAATTGAACAATAATTGCAGCCTCAGCACCCAAAGGCAATACAAGAAGGGGAGGGGAAGTGCTATGTTGCCAAACACAAAAAGAAGTTTCGGTCTTTGTGTAAGTGCTGCTTCCAGTCCAAGTTGCTGACATGGTCTTGCTCCCTAGGCCATTTTCGCAAATACTCAGCTTTGAGATCAAAGTCCTCTGGTAAGTCTAAGTCCAAGTCCAAGTGTAAGCACAACAAAGCAAAACAGGATTTATCTATTTATTTATTTATTTATTTATGTGATTTTTCAAAGCGCGGCTGCCCAAAGGCTTCCCAGCGCTGCAGAGAGGGTAGCGGGTCGGTGTGGAGGGGAAATCTTGGAAAAAGCCAGGTTTTAAGTTTCTTCCTGAAGCTACGTAGGTCCTTTAAAAGTCGCAATTCATAGGACATTTGGTTCCAAAGTTTTGGGACCAAATAGGTAAAGGATCTTCCTCCCCATCTGGCTCTTTTTATTCTTGTTGTACTCATGAGATAATCAGATGAGGACCTGAGGGACCTGTTAGGGACATATGGGGAGACGAGGGACTGTAACAGGGCTGGACCTCTGCCGTGCATAGCTTAGTGGGCTAGGCATAGTGCCTTCAACTTGACTCTGGATTGAATAGGAAGCCAGTGAAGTTTGGAGAATGAAGCTTTCAGGGACTCCTGCTTGGGTATCTTCAGTA
Organism: Calotriton arnoldi; assembly: GCA_963921515.1. Lineage (NCBI taxonomy): Eukaryota > Metazoa > Chordata > Amphibia > Caudata > Salamandridae > Calotriton > Calotriton arnoldi. The sequence goes on along the minus strand of CAWUFW010001528.1, from coordinate 1,161,233 downwards.
GCATCCTGGCTGCCGCATTTTGAACCACCTGAAGCCTGTTGACTACATATTTGGGGGCCCCTAGGTACAGTGCGTTACCATAGTCCAATCTTGAGAGCACTAGTGCCTGAATCACCGTTCTCTGCGCCTGGTCTGGGAGAAGGATTCAACCCCAGTCCACTACTCTGACTCCAAACAGAAGGTGTGACGGTGTCACAATGTGCTTTCATCCTGTTGAGGTCTCCAGCCACGAAACCAATTCCTCAGTTAGTCTCGACATGCCCCTAATTTCCCAGACTGTCATTGACCACGCGGTAGATCAAGGCCTACAAAGAGGCATCCTGCAGATTTTCAGGCCACTTCTTGTTCACCATTGGGCCCCACAGATCTGCAGGGGCCCGCAGCTGGGTTACCACCAGAGTGACCATGCACGGTGCCATCTGCCCATCCAGACTTTGATTCCACTTCTTCCCCGAGACTCAACCATCCGCCTGTACAGCAACGTCATCAATGCTGGAAGGTGACCCAGGGCTTACATCAGTGCCAGACCCTTAACCAACTTCAACACGAGTCCAACCAATGTCGCGATAACTCTAACCCAGTACCTTTGCCATGTTGCACTTACCAGTAAAGGCTCTATTATCTTTTTTGATTCTGACTATGAGCTTATGTCAGATGAGGGGGCACTGCAAGATGTTGATGATGATGATGGTGATTGGGATGGCTTGCTTTCTCCTCACTATATGGATGATGATTTATACATTGATTTTCAGAATGACAGTGGACTTGACACCTAGCCCCAGACAGAGCTCGACTCACCTCTTGGGCCACCAATGGAAGAGAGTGCTTCATTTGCTGTGGTGGACTGGATGTCAGCTGAGGCACTAGAATTACAGCTACCCCTCAAGCAGAGATCATAACGAATGTCCTAACAGAGATCTTACACCCTGGTTTGTCTACTTCTGAGCCCTTGCTTCCTTTTAACAATGCCCTCACTGATACTTTGATGGCTACTAGGCTGAAGCCTTTCTCTTTCCCACCTGTAAATAGGCTGATGGCCAGACATCACAGACCGGCACTTGGTAATCCTGATTTTCTCACCAAGCACTCCACTCCACAGAGCCTTATTGTGCAGGCCTCAGCCATTGACTTCAATCCTAACTCATTTCCAACTACTCCACTGGACAGGTAGTCCTAGAAGATTGAGGATTTAGCAAGCTCATGTTTTCCTACAGTAGCCTAGCATTGCAATCTGTAAATGCTGTTTGTTTGCAGGGTCACTACACACATGCCCTCTGGGACATGGCCAGTGAAATCTTGCTAACAGCCCTGGATGACCTTAGGGCCTCTTTGGCTTAGACAATTCATGATGTACAAGATGCCGCCAAATATGTTATTTGCGCAGGTCTGAATGACAGGTGTAGGCAATTAGTACTAGTGTTGTAATTCGTCCCCATGCGTGGAGGCATTCCGTGGTATAATCTGGCGATCCTTGATGGATATGCCCATTGGTGGTCCCACTTTTCAGGTTAGAAGGCAGTCTTTGTGTTGGACTGCTTTAATGAGAGTAGGGCTGAGGTACAATCTTTGGGACTATTTACCCCTGCGAGACAGTTTCCTTATCAATTTAGAAAGTTCAAGGACTATTCCAGAGTATAGGCATATAGACAGAGACAGCCTTCCCGACCAGAGCAGCAGGCACCACAGCTCTTTCAAGGCAGCGGATTTGGGTTTGGCAGACAGCATTCTGGCTTGTAGGGGCATCAGAAATCCAATTCCTCTCCCCTGCTACAACGGACACTAAATCATTTTAGTTTGACCTTAATGGTGCATGTTCAACTGGACTGGAGGCAGGGTTTAATATTTTCTCCAAGGTTTTTGATCCATCACATCTGAAAGATGGGTCTGGCAAATCATCCAAAATGTCTGTGCTCTACCTTTACCTTCTGCCCCACCCACTATTCCTCTCACACTAGCATTCATTTCCATTGAGCACCTGTGCATTCTGATACAGGAGGTGCGACTGTTGCTTCTCTAAAGGTGCCAATGAGTATGTTCTTGACTCGGAAAGAGGAGGGTGATGTTGCTCAATCTGAAGAAGAATGGTGGCCCCATGCCAATTCTGGACCTTCAGCCTCTAAATGCCTTTCTGTGGATGGACAAATCTGAAATGCTCAGGCAGACCCAGATCCTGTCTGCTCTAGACCCAGATGACTGAAAGGAGTCCTTGGACCTATAGGACATGTATTTTTATATACCCGGTGTACAGTCCCTCAGCCGTTATCTGCGGTTCAAGGTAGGATCAGAGTACTTTCAGTTTGCTGTGCTCCCGTTCAGCCTCACCGTGAGTGTTCATGAAAGTGAAGACACTGGTCATGGCCCATCTTTGGAGGTAGGGGATACCTGTATTCCCATACCTTGATGACTGGCTATTGAAAGCAGGCTTGCCTTTCAGTCGTAGACCACCTCTAGACAAACTGAAGTCCCACCTGACTCCTTTGCAGAGGCAGGGGACTCTTGTTTCTTGTGGAGGGCCGGCTCCACAACAACCTGCTGGAGTTGTGAGCAGTCCATCTGGCTTTGAAGATCTTCTTGCTGCCCATCAGGGGAGGTTGGTGCAGGTTCTCACAGACAACACCCTCGCCATGTGGTACTACAATGAGCAGGGTGAAGTGGGGTCCTGTGTAAGGAGGCTCTATGCCTTTGGAGGTGACTGGAACGTCAGGGCATTTTCCTGATCACTAACCTTTTGGCATGGTTCTTGAATGCCAGAGTGGACAAACTGGGCAGGTGATGTCTGGTGGATCATGAGTAGCGTCTACATCCCAAGATTGTGTAGGGCATCTTCAAGTAGTGGGGAGAACCATGACTAGATCTTTTTGCCAACATTGAGAATGAGCAGTGTCAAAAGTTTTGAGTTGTGGAGTTTCTACAAGAACACTTGTTAGGTGATGCATTCTGGCTGGAATGGAACATAAGACTCCTGAACACCTTCCCGTCCCTGCCTCTTATGCCCAGGGTTCTGAAGAAGGTCAGGAAGGACCATGCCCATCTTATTTTAGTGGCTCTGGAATGGGCCAGGAAATTGTAGTAGTACCCAGACCTTCTATGCAAGAGCATCTGTACTCTGATCAGGCTGCTACTTCACAAGAACCCATTTCAGCAACAGGTCAGGGTACTCCACACAAATGTGCAATCAACACCTACAAGCATTGAGACTGAGTGGCGGTAATTGACTGGGTTGATCTGCCACCTGGAGTTGTGGATGTCATACTTGCTGCCTGGCACCCTTCCACGAAGTCCATTTATGCTGAGTGCTGGGACATATTTATGGCCTGGTGTGGGTTTTTCAAGACTGACCCTTTATAAGCAAAGCTGTCAGGCGTTCTTTTGTTTGTTTTATCTTTGGGCCAGCAAGATCATGTAGTGGGCACGATTAAAGGTTATTTGTTTAAATCACCTGTTGTGATGAGATTTAAAAAAGGTTTGTCACAGGTTAGCTCCCAAACCGTTTTTGATGCCACAGTAGAATCTTAACTTGTTCGTCACATTATCTCTTATGTACTCCCTTCGAGCAAATGTATAGCTGCTCATAGCGTCTTTTGGCTTTTTTCCTCATGGTGATTACATCAGCTCTTTGGGTGAGTGAACTTCAGGCACTTTCAGTGCAACCGCCCTATTCCAATTTTTTCCGGACAAGTTCGTGATGAGAGCTCAGGCAGCATTCACGGCAAAAGTCATGACTCCCTTCCACGCTGGGCAACCTGTGCCTCCGTTCCTTGCTCCCCTTCACCCTTTTAAAGAAGAGGAGAGGCTTCATCAACTGAATCCCAAAAGTGCTTTAAGCTTTTATAATGATCTTACTAAGGATCATGCAGTGGACAATCAACTTTTGTGGAGTTTTCCAGAGAAAAGAAAGGGAAGGCTGTGTAAGAGGCGACCCTGTCAAGGTGGATAAGCCTCTGCATTAAGATTTGTTATGGACTGGCCAAGAAGCAGCCCCCCATGAGTCTGAGAGCCCAATCCAACAGGGCTACGACTTCTACCATGGCGTTGGCTCATGGAGCGCCTGTCCTTGACATGGCAGAATACGACATGGGCATCAGTGCATACATTCAGAGAGCACCACTGCCTTGACAGCCAGTTCTGGCGGGAAGGATATTTCACCCACTGGTTGCTGCAAGACTTTTGGTCTGAGTCCATTCCACAGACCCTCAACCTGGGGAGGTAGTGCTTTGTTATTTATTCTAAGGATGAGGAATCTGCAGTTAAAAGTATCCCTCAGAAAACCAAGTTACCTTCAATAACACTCTTTCTGGTGGATACTCTATTTAATTGCCGATTGCTCACCGCCCTCCCACCTACCTGTTCAGTTGATTGGCCTCTTTTTAACATCTAAAAAGGAGCCAAGTTGGTATTCAGCACACTGGTAGCAACAATTGTTCATTCCTTGCATCTGAGGACACAGAAAGGGAAAAGACAAACACTGGTTTGAGAGCGCTGGGGTGGTGCATATGTGTGTCACCGCTCCGTCACTTTCGGGGTGGAGTGGAGTCAGAGCAGCACTGCACCATCTACCGGGACATGGGGACACTGCTTTGAGAAACTGTCTGGATCCAGTGTGGCACCCAGGAACTATTCTAAAATGAGGAATCTGTGATTATGTAGAATATCCAGCTTGTTCTTTTGGTGCTTACCACAACAACATCTGCAAGGCGCAGCAAATACCAGTCCTTTCCCCCTTGTTCAATTCTGGCAGGTTTGACCGGCCGATCTTTAATGAAGGGTGTGATCATTATCACACCTGGTAATTATGAGGTGTGATAAACATCGTACCACTTATAACAGCGATTGTTGTGCTAATTTGTTTGCACAGGGATTGTAATTTAATGAACGCTTGTAATCAGGTCCTTGGTTTTTACGTATCTAGGAGTTGGCTTGAAGCGTTGCCAGGCGGAATACTGCACAACGACAGTGTTGCAGTGTGACTGTTAATTTTCCCAAATCTGACCCTAGGTGGACCCCTGTCACAAGGAGATGATACGTTGTCGCATCACAGTCTGAGTGTCTGGTAACATCCATTAGGCTCACCAAGAGCCACCCTTGTCCCTTGACGTACCTGCCCCACTACAGTAAAACCCATAAGATACTTCATAAGGATGCCGTGGTGCTGAGAAGCTCTACTGGGTTTGATTAACCTCTGAATCATAAAATTCACTCAGTTTCAGGTGAGCCGCAATGAATACCTTTGAGATAAAAGGAGAATCATGGATTTCTTTACACATTGGTTTCACACTGTTTGACAGCATGAAAACCAAAGTGGACTAGAAGTCAGTAGTAGATAGTGACCAGCTTTCTTAGGGCGAGAAAGCAAAAGACACACAATTGATGGACGGAATGCAGAACAAATCAAAACATTCACCCCCAGTCAAGAGATCTGGGTTAAATCCATCATTCTTTTGCTCACCATGCCACCCCAGTTTAGACCTAGCCAAATGCAAATCAGTCTTGACCCTGTGCCTCATGGGAACAGTCCAGCCCGAACTGCCAAGCCAGGTCCTCCCTGGACCGGAACCAAGCATCCTAGGACCGGTTTCGGGGTTTCACCCCTCATCAGCCAGGATAGCTCGATTCCAGTGGCACAGTGAGCCCGGGACCCACGTCTGGGAATACCTGGCGCACTTGGGGCGAGAAAGCAAAAGACACACAATTGATGGACGGGATGCAGAACAAATCAAAACATTCACCCCCAGTCAAGAGATCTGGGTTAAATCCATCATTCTTTTGCTCACCATGCCACCCCAGTTTAGACCTGGCAGTTCGGGCTGGACTGTTCCCATTGGGCGCAGGGTCGAGACTGAATTGCATATAGCTGGGTCCAAACTGGAATGGCATGGAGAGCAAAAAAAAACGATGGATTTAGGCCCAGATCTCTGTACTGGGGTGAATGTACGACATTGTTCTGCATTCTGTCCATCAATTGTTCTTTTTGCATTTGTCACCCCGAGTGGGACGGGTATGCCCAGACGTGGGTCCCGTGTTCTCCATGCCACTGGAGTCAAGCTATCCAGGCTGATGAGGGCTGAAAGCCCGAAACCGGTCCTAGGATGCTTGTTTCCAGTCCAGGGAGGACCTGGCCTGGCAGTTCGGGCTGGACTGTTCCCATTGGGCGCAGGGTCGAGACTGATTTGCATATGGCTGGGTCCAAACTGGAATGGCATGGTGAGCAAAAAAACTATGGATTTAGGCCCAGATCTCTGTACTGGGGTGAATGTACGACATTGTTCTGCATTCTGTCCATCAATTGTTCTTTTGCATTTGTCACCCCGAGTGGGACGGGTATGCCCAGACGTGGGTCCCGTGCTCTCCATGCCACTGGAGTCAAGCTATCCTGGCTGATGAGGGCTGAAAGCCCGAAACCGGTCCTAGGATGCTTGTTTCCAGTCCAGGGAGGACCTGGCCTGGCAGTTCGGGCTGGACTGTTCCCCTTGGGCGCAGGGTCGAGACTGATTTGCATATGGCTGGGTCCAAACTGGAATGGCATGGTGAGCAAAAAAAACGATGGATTTAGGCCCAGATCTCTGTACTGGGGTGAATGTACGACATTGTTCTGCATTCTGTCCATCAATTGGTCTTTTTGCAGCTTTCTTAGGCACTAGCCCTCACCAGATTGGCAAACCTTGATTTTGAATTATAGATGATTTTCTTTATTCTGCTTCAGGAGAAGGAACTGTGTAGGGCCTGATTATGCATTTAATTCTGCATTGTTTTTAGTCTGGGCGGCAAGAATTTCCAATATCAGAAGGAATCCTGCAAATATGAGTGAAACCCCATTGAATAGGGGAATAACGATGCAGGCCCGGATTTTGTGGGCAGAATTTCACATGAAGTTCCTGATTACAGGGTCTTTACTGCACATCTTTACGGCTCTCATGCTCTGAGCAAGTTTGGAAGGGCCCCTGTGAAGGCCGGCGGTGGTGGGGGGGGGGGGCAGGTGAGAGACGGTGGGGGAGAAAGTTGCTGACAGGAAGCATTTCCAAGTTTCCCCTTCATTTAAGAGAGTAGTTTTGGGCAGGAGCCAGAAAACGGGGCTAGGCTGGATTTTCGGTAAGACGGTTTTACCGGCTGGATTTTCCAGCCAGTAAAATTGGTCCGGTGTCCTCGCAGCCAGTACATCCGAGTACAGAAACACTGGTCAACTGACAACTGTGCAAAGCAGAATTCCGCAAGGAATATCCGCCCTGCATAACTTGTAACAGGAGGGGGATGAAAAGGTAAAAAGACCACACCACACATGCCTACTGTGACTGAAAGCAATGATGTGGCCTGAAAATGAGACTTCTGAAGCCCCAAATTAAATTCTGTACCATTGCAAGGTGCGCTAGTTAATGTTCATTTCACTTCACAGTTTTTCAGCTAAAACTGTGCTTTTATTTTCAGGAAGAAGAGACCCGAGCTGCTCGTGATGAAGCTGCTGAGTGAAGCCTGCTAACATAAAGGCGGCGTCCTCTCTTCAAGGTAAGTAGAGAGTTTTGTTTTTTCAGATGTGACGCTGGCCACACTAAAGGATAATTTCCCAGATCTCAAGACAATGTTTCTCGCAGCATTTTCCTTGAAATAAAAGCTCGAGGCCCTGTACAGTATAGCTCGGAGAAATCAGTAGTCATTGTTAGGGAAATGAGGAATCCTGCCTTTGTGGAATGTGTAGTTGCACAAATGAGGATTCCTATACTTCTGTAATACACAGTTAATGAAATGAGCAACTGTCTACTAGTGCAGTGGTTCGTAACCTTTTGACCTCATTTAGGACCTGATTACAAGTAAAGGTGCTATTTATCGCATCTCATCAATAACGATATCCTGGGGTTAGTTTTTTATCGTGTGCGATGAATAGCACCTATTACGAGTTATTGGGGACTAACATGCAGATTTGGGTGTTTAGCACCCCACAATGCGCATTATACGGTAAATACATACACATTTCCCCTGTTAAATTTCGACAGGTTTGACCTGCGGAAATGTAATGAAGTTTGAGGTATTTAACGCATCCGACAATTATCAGATGCAATAAAATACCTTTTAATTCGTAATTCCGTCCCATGCGTAAACAGGGGTTTATGCATGGGTCGGAATACAATGAACAACTCCTAATCAGGCCCATAGTCGTTACAGGAACCCAGAGATCATCACTGAATTATTATTGGATTCTGAGGAACCCCATAGAGTCATTACTGGAAGCCAGGGACCCAAACCTAAGCATTTTTCATGATTTGAATTCCCAAAAATACAGAAAAAACACAGAAACAAGCATTCATCAAACAACTACACAAATGATTAAAATATTTTATTTAATTACCAAATATAAAAAAAAAATCTACATTTTTATTTTTATTGGGAAGGTTTGAGTTTTTCTAAATTCAATTGAGGCCACTCATCGTCCATACTATAGTCTGTTTGATGCACTTGTAATGCATCCATCTAAGAATGCTTACTTAATTTTTAGTCTTCAATTTAAAATTCCTTCACATTTAATGAACTTTTCAAAATTTTCAATTTTACAATTTGCTTCTTCATTTATATACACTTTATTAATCTATTAATAATATTCAAATGTATAAGTAGTTGCAGATCCTCTGAGCAGACCTCGCGGACGCCTAGGGGTCCCTAGACCACAGGTTAAGAAACACTGAACTAGAGTAGTTTTGAAATGAGGAGTCCAATATTTATGTAACCTAGAATTGTTGAAATAAGAAGTCCCCTACTTTATAATGCACAGATATGTGAAAAGAATAATCCCCTACTTGTATGATGCACAGTTATTGAAATGAGCAGTCCACTATTCGTGTAATGCACGTCTCTGTTGCCTTCTTCAGCATACACCGACATGCTTCCGGGAATGCTCCAACAACCTCTTATTCTAGCACACACCTCATTCTCTGCTGCATGGTTGTTTCGCCCAATTTCAAAGGAGCAAAACAAAAGAAATGGTTTATTTGTCCCTCAAAAACACACGCTACAACATTCAAATATCGTCAACACTATGTAGCCTTCTCCTTTGGTTGAGGGACAAGCAGAGTAAAAAATAAATGTAAAAAGAAGCAGTGCAGCGAGAGAGTTGCTGCGGGTGTGAAGCGATTCAAAGGAAAGGGGTTTTTCCCCTAGGTCCTTGACCTGCCGAGCAATGGGGGAGTCCAGTATATCACCTTCAGGTACGCCGTCCCCCATGGAGTGAATAAAAAATGTAATTGCTCTTTAGGCCTTGATCTTCTCCACAGAGCTTTATAGATTTAGTAAGACAAAAAAAACATGGATTCCTTTCAAGTTTTCAGTCTCACTCTGTTTGTGATCACGTAAGAAGGGTAAAGAAATGAAAGCTCTGTGAAGAATGCGGAACCACTATGCTGTCTAACTTGCAGGTTCAAGAAGCACTAGTGTGGTTTGAGAAGCACCATAGTTCTGCCCTGGTAACAGTGTTTCCCTTTTTTAAGTCTCATGTGATTGCAATCACTGATAGACATAAAAAAAGGAAACCCAATTTTAGGTCCGGTATGACAGCGCAGCTGTCACCTGACCGTAGGAGATCAATAAAAAGCTTCCTGGAATACAAAAAGATCGGCACTGTGGCTCCACCCACATGTTGGTTCTCCCAAATACAGCTTTTGATTTGTCTGTGCTTCCACATAAAAGAGTGCTTACCCTCCAAACAGGTGTGATCATTTATTTATCCAGCTGTCTGTGCCAGGCATTATATTAAATAAAGCTATGGTATTTGTCTTTTGGGTCAGACATGCCAATTTGATGAATGAAGGTTGCTCTTGATGGTCACACAACTGCCAATGGATGCTCCTAAATAAATATTCCACTAGAAATGTAGACAATGATGGTGCTTGTTCTTCTCTTGTTGCCACATGTGAAAGCTTATGCTTAATACAGCAGGGCTTTGTTGGTTATGATGGCAGGCTAATGATCAAAGCTGGACACTAGGTCTATTTATTATGAATAGTTGCCTTAAAGTCAGTGGGATTATTTACAGTGAAAAGGATGTCGTAAAGTCAATAGGTATTTTAGAGTGGATTGGTATTACTCTATTAAAGCCAGCAGAAATCACACAGATTACAGCAGTAGAAAAGAATGTTGGTGTTGGTTACATCCCTCTGACAAACCATGAGGATAGACGATTTGCACTGTGATAATCCTTGCCAGGCCCTCTTAAGAGACCTAGGATTTTGCATTTACCAACTGTAATGTTGTTTACATTTCTAAATTTGTAACTGTATGAATGATGGTTGCCTTGTTGGAATGCTTACACTCAATACAGTAGGCCTGAGTTGGTTATGGTGACGAGTGATAGACAAAGGATACAGTCCTGATTGGTTCACTGGTAAAAGTTATGTCCAAAGCCATAGGTGTGATGTATTTATTTTAAAAAAACATTATGACAAAGGCAGTAGGCCTGAGTTATTGTGAAATGCAATGTTAAGCCAGCAGGTCTTTAATGTTGGGCTGTTATCACACTGTGTTACAGCCTATAGACAGGTGTTTGTTACATTAAATCTAACAGATTACCAAAGAAGGCAAGGGTGTTTGTGCTCGTCACCCCCTGTAACAAACCCAGGTGAAGGAAGATTTTATCTATGATAATCCTTGTTAGGTTAGGACCTTTGGAGACAGATTGTATATTGTTATGCCAACTGTAATTTTGTACATATTTGTAATTTTATAACTGTGTGCTTGATTGTTACTAGCATATGCACACTTCAGTGGGCATGTGTTAGTTATGATGTCTAGCCAGTGCTAAAGACTATAGGCCTGATTGGTTCATTCAGAAAAGTTATGTTTGATTTCATAGGCTTGATGTGTTTATTATGAATAGTTATGAAAAAGCCAATAGGAATGAATTACTAATTGTGAAAAGCATGTGTTAAAGGCAATACGTTTTTAACTGTGGATTATTGTTACACCATGGTCAAAGCCTGTAGGCAGGCATTTTGTTAAATAGATTCTCACAGATTATGATACTAGGCAAGGGTTTTGGTGCTGGTGAACTACTCAAACTGTGTGGATAGAAGATTTAGAATGTGATAATCCTTATTAGGCTCACTTAGGAGGGATTTTATATTTACATGGTTATAAATATATGGTTTATATACATTTAGCCATAATTAACCATATATATATATATATATTTTGCGTAACGTTCTCCGTCCCAAATCGCCGCTCTCAGTGCAGCGGGTGCCACAGTTCGCAAGGACGGACTCGCGCAACTATTCAGGATACAGTCAGAGGACGATACTGGGCACTCGCGGGCTCTTCAATTCAGAAATGTATTAATACTTCATTTCATGCAACCACAAATGACAAACGCGTTTCGGCCTCCTGGCCTTCGTCAATGTCATTGACGAAGGCCAATTACTGAATTGAAGAGCCCGTGAGTGCCCAGTATCGTCCTTTGACTGTATCCTGAATATATATATATATATATATATATATATGATACACAACCCCTGCTCCCAAAGGAAAAGAGCACGCACACGAGGATTGCAGGGATACAGCTTCTTTATTGCAATGGGCCTCCCACGACCCAGCTACCAGGAGAGACGCGTTTCGGCTGTAGTGACAGCCTTTGTCAATCTGGTGAGCGCCATTTTGTACTTTCTATATATAGTGTTACACATTCATAGATACTGTAAAAATAATCCAACGCGAATACAACATTATATACACTACCTAATGCATCAATACAATTTAGCACTGTGCGAACTGATACAAAACTCATGTCAAGACATTGTGTGGCAGATTAAATATTATCAAACAACTGAGCCTCACTTTATATTCAATACCAATGTCATGTCGTATTATAATTTCAGCACATTGCACATTAAGCATGGAGTACAGAAACCAAGTTTCAAAAAATAAAAAAACGTGTAGCTATTATAAAAACACTTATGTTTTGTACTTAAAAAGATTAGCGCACACCGCCTCGGATAGCACTAATTTGGCAAAAGGGCAGTAAATGAATGGCTCGTGGAGTGGACACAGGTTGCCTGAATTATTGATGTCAATGATAGTGCTCGTCACGCAATCACTGAACAGCCCAGTTCAGATACTATTTTTAACAGTTTGCTTGCATACCATTGTAGCTTCAGATACACTATAAAATAGTCTTGCCAGTTTCTCCGGGACAAAGCCAACGTTACGCACAGATACTGAGTAACACTAGCATGATTGCATGTCCTCTTGCTTTCACAACAATGTCTCGGAGGACTAATAGTCCCATAATGCATCAGAAAAGTATCCTCTGTATGACCGTGGTGAACATGCAAACGCAGCATGGAAAGCTGTGTTAAACTAAACATAAGCAATCTGTGAACTTCGGCGAAAATCAAAGCAGTCTTAGTTTCCTGAAGTGTTCAAAAGAAAAATAAAGCAACCTAAATACATGCTGTTCCGCATCGAATAAACTTACAGACAGCAGATCCCAGGCATTCCAGTCCACATAATGTATGAATGTCCAGCTGGCAAAGATCACGAACGTGTTCAACAGCCCATATATACAAAATGCGGGGTCGGGGGAGATCTTCACCAAAAGAGTAATATGCGCCTCAATCCTCACCAAATCAAAGAAATGCTTGTCATGGTGCCCAGTCACCAAACCTCCCTCGGCATACTGAGTATGGCTGTAGTGTGCATGGTGAAACTTCGTCACAATGCTGAAAATCGGAAGATTTCCCCGCGCCGAGTCTCCGTCTCCCATGCTGTCCACGCCTACTATTCCTCGTCCCGAGGTTGGGTTTGGGGGCAAGCCGGTAATGCACTCACATGCTACTTAACAAATATATATATACACACACATAGGAACCCGGGGATCATCACTGAATTATTATTGGATTCCAAGGACCCCCATAGAGTCATTACTGGAAGCCGGGAACACAAACCTAAGTATTTTTGATGATTATTTGGAATTTTATTACTGTGTACCTGATGGATGTCTTGCTGTAAAACTGATAGGGGCCCTCACAAAAAAAAGAATTAAAAAAATACTTTAAAAAGGGTATTCGGAGGCAGAGAAAGATGTAATGCATGCGTGGTATCGTCATACATCCGCATGCTCCTATTTATTTCATAAGGGGCAAAAATAACGCAAAATCAGTTTGCTTAATGTTTGTTTTTTAAAAAAAAGGCTATTCTTAGATCACAATGTATTTTTAACATATTTTTTTCAGCTATTTTTGTAGAGGCCCGGCAACTGCACACTGCTACAGTGTCGCTCTCTTTTGGGCACGGATGTATGACGATACCACGCATGCATTACATCGCATGCCATTAGATCGCGGTTTTAACAACGCAAGTCGTTACAACGACTTGCGTTGAGGGCGTTGGACTTAGGAGTAGTTTAATTTACTATTCCAACTCCAGCCTACGTACAGTAGGGAAGGTGTTGGATAGTAATTTAAACTACTCCTTGTCCTATAGCGCCCTCCAGTGCAAGTCGTTGTAACGACTTTCGTTGTAAAAACCGCGATCTAATGGCATGCGATGTAATGCATGCGTTCTAAAGGTTGTTTCCCGATAATGGATGTATGACGACACAGACCCATATTTATCATTTGAAAAGTGGAGAAAATGTATTCTGTCCACATATTACTGTGTAAGCTGTAAAACACAACGAAATCAGTTTGCTCTCTTTTCTTGCTTTCTGCAAATATAATTTGCTCTATTCCATATTACACCAACAGTACAAATGGTGCGAAAATATTTTCACTTTTCTTGCACAAGTGTAAAGTTTGTCTGTTGTGGCCTCCAGACTGGATGATGGTATCGCTACTGATAAGGAACCAATTGGCAGCCATACTGAATGTCCAAATTTGTTTGCTTATTTTGTGCATCCATAAGTCTTAAAGTACAGAGCTGACAACAGCACAGGAGTATTTTTTACTACATGAATATAATACTTCTTACTTTTCTATACTTTGGCTGCAACACTCTGAATGAATGCATTGTATTTGTATTATAACGTTTTAATATTATTGCTGTAACATTCGTTTTTTTGTTTCGTGCAATTCAAGATAATATCTCTGACATGTTCAAGCTGTTTTCAGAGGAGCAGATAATATTTTATGAGTTTAGTAGCTCATCAGACACTGACAAATATTTCCCTTTCACTTCACTCTACATGCAAATTCAAGCTTTTATTGAAAAACGTCTGGCGACAAAAACACATTGTGGAATATAAAATAAAAAGCCAGAAGCTGGATTTGACCTCCACAGAACCCAATTCTATAAATACTTACAGTTGAGGCACTCATTGGCCTCTCACCAGTCTGCACTGAATGAGCTTCGGGAATATAGTCCCCTAGAAGGTAAAGTCACCTTAGGCTCACAAGGGAAAGGAGGTATATCATATAGCTATAAATCAATTCAATTTCAATTTTTAATTTTATTGTTTGATTATTTAAAATCATACAATATGTAAAAGCAGAAATCCATATTATAACAAATACATTTAGGGTAAAAACATACTTTTAAGATAAAACATACTTATTATATTAATTACAGACATCCATGTTTCAAAATATAACAAATCTGAATAGTGCAAATCTTATTGTGCAGATTAACTATTAAACATGTCCTATATCTCTTTGATCAAATCATCAGAGTCCAATTTCTTTCTTATCATTAGTATTCATTTTACAAATGCAGAGTTCTAAACTATGTCATTTGATTTTAGACATCTTATAAGTGCTTGTCTACAAGTCCGTATTCCACGAGTGTTAAAATGCCACTTAAGTATCGCACTTCTTTCTTCCTTCAATTTTGGGCATATGCAAAGCAAATGGATAATGTTCTCTTCTCCTTTTTACATATTCGACAAGATATCAGTTCTGGTGTACAAAGCCATGGCATTGCATGACATGATCCTGGTAAAAGGCCAAATCGTGCTTTAAAAAAAATATTTTTTAGCTTAAACGACCAAGGGGTTTCAAAATAGGATTGTGCTCTGACAGATTTGTACTCATTCAATAGTGTTCATGCATGCGTTCTTTATGCAGGGATTTTTTATCTTTATGCATCGATAGTTGTTTTGTTATTTTATTAATAGTTTTTTTAAAGGATTCTTTCGTTATAGGAATATCCCAAATTGCATGTGCTGAGTATTCATCTAATGCAAAAACAACAGTTGATGGACAGAATGCAGAACAATGTCATACATTCACCCCAGTACAGAGATCTGGGCCTAAATCCATCGTTTTTTGCTCACCATGCCATTCCAGTTTGAACCCAGCCATATGCAAATCAGTCTTGACCCTGTGCCTCATGGGAACAGTCCAGCCCGAACTGCCAAGCCAGGTCCTCCCTGGACTGGAAACAAGCATCCTAGGACCGGTTTCGGGGTTTCACCCCTCTTCAGCCAGGATAGCTTGATTCCAGTGGCATGGAGAGAACGGGACCCACGTCTGGGCCTACCCGTCCCACTCGGGGTGACAAATGCAAAAACAACAGTTGATGGACAGAATGCAGAACAATGTCATACATTCACCCCAGTACAGAGATCTGGGCCTAAATCCATCGTTTTTTGCTCACCATGCCATTCCAGTTTGAACCCAGCCATATGCAAATCAGTCTTGACCCTGTACCTCATGGGAACAGTCCAGCCCGAACTGCCAAGCCAGGTCCTCCCTGGACTGGAAACAAGCATCCTAGGACCGGTTTCGGGGTTTCACCCCTCTTCAACCAGGATAGCTTGATTCCAGTGGCATGGAGAGCACGGGACCCACGTCTGGGCATACCCGTCCCACTCGGGGTGACAAATGCAAAAACAACAGTTGATGGACAGAATGCAGAACAATGTCATACATCCCGTCCATCAAATGTGTGTCTTTTGCTTTCTCGCCCCAAGTGCGCCGGGTATGCCCAGACGTGGGTCCCGGGCTCACTGTGCCACTGGAATCAAGCTATCCTGGCTGAAGAGGGGTGAAACCCCGAAACCGGTCCTAGGATGCTTGTTTCCGGTCCAGGGAGGACCTGGCTTGGCAGTTCGGGCTGGACTGTTCCCATGAGGCACAGTAGTTTTGGGTATCCATATAGCTCGGTTAACGTTCACAATTACTGGGACTTTATATACAGATACATGCTAGCGAGGCCTGTAATTTTGTGGAACATATATGGATGCACTATGGGTCTTAGAGTTTTGTGTTCTGTTTGTTTGGTACCCATAGGCGCCAATTTTAATTTGAGGATCATATCCGTGACCATATTCGAATGAAGCCTGAAGTGGAGATTTTTTAATCCCACAAGTGACAGTATAAAGGATTTTTGGATATATCCCAGGTAAATGAGTTACGTTTACATTAGGAGAAATCAGGGAGAATTATAATTACATTTTATCATAATGATGGCTATGAATGCCTCTTTGTCTGATTCTCTTTTAGTCCTGAATGAGTACATGTGTAAGGATATCGTTGGGAGGTGTGACGCCCTCAATAAGTAACATACAGGAGCTTGGAATTATTTGAAATCAGTCTCCTGTGGCTGGTGGGTGTTCTTCCGTATTTACTCATTGTGGAAGGGAGATTTGTAAAACGTGAATTACACAGTTAAAAAGACATTACACCTTTGGGTGTTCGGTATGAATGTAGAATTTGTATTTTTGGATGAGTATTTTGGGTGAATGGTTGGGTACCCTTTTTAATCATATCACCATGGGTTATTTTCCTGTTTGGAATTAGCAATTAAATTCTATATATACTTTTAAGCTCATAACCCAATCTATTTTATGAAAATATATTATGTATGTGTTAATTAAGAGTATAAATGAAAGAACTTTACGAGATTGAATAGAAGTTTATGGATTGTAATAGCATCTGCATAATTAGTATTTGAGTGTAATTGGTGTGGCTTTTCTTTATAAAAATAATTAGTTCTTTTATAATTCGCTGTTTTTTTTAACATGCTATAATATGTTTCTATGATAGATTTGAAACAGTGGGAGACATTTATCTTTGTGCCTGAAGAAGGTGGTTACATCATTTTAATTCACCGAAACGCGTCGACGCTGAGTCAGTTAAGCACTAAATCGACTCAGCCTTGGTTGCACTCAGACTGTACCATCAGAGTGGTTCAACCCAGGATTGTGTGGTTCGATTAGCGCACCAGAAAGACAAAATAATGAATGTCTAATAGTTTTTTCTCCCTGTTTTGTATATGAACTTTTTGAGACTTTGTTTTTAATATTTTAACGATTTTTTTGTAACACTGTGATATTTTGAATGTAATTTTACAATATTATGAATGTGATTATTGTACTTTTGACACACTGTTTTTAGCAATTTGTATTGAGTAATAAAAATCACATATTGAAATTTGGATTCCATGAGGAAGCCCTGGTGATATTGGTATGAATTCAGAATGAATGGTGTATGAATGATCACTATATTACCTGATATAGTCCCAAAGGAAAATTCACTTTGACTGACAGCTTGTAAATACTTCCAAGATTGAGATTTCTGATTTGTTTGTATTTCCTGCCATAACCACTGGCACATTTGATTAGTGTTGTCTGTTTGAATTCTTTTCCACACTTTTATGAATTGGCCTTTTCTAGCAATTAGCTGGTTAGATAGCCCAAATTCTTTACAGCATAGTTCTTCACTACCATATGTTTGACTTGGTAATAATTTTGCAGATATCACTTTTAGAAACGGGAGATAGCTAGGTCCCCCTAGGGACTTCTGCAAGGTTCAAAATGCTGTCAACAGGGTGTTAGTTCTCCTTTGCATATCTACCTTGTGTGGTTAAAATGATCCTTTGTCATCAAAAAGCACTCCCAGGTATTTAGATGTTCTTACTTGTTCTAATTGACAATTTTGGAGATACCATTTGTGCTTATACTTTGTCACTGTGTTTTGTTGACTTCCATTATTTTTGTCTTGGTGTCATTTATAACCATGCCATTTGCTAGGGAATAACTTGATATCCTATTTATCAGACGTTGTAACCCTACCTTTGTTTGACTTAATAGGATAACATCATCTGCTTATAATAGGTGTGATATGTGACTATGAGCTAATTTCGGTGGATAAACATTCACCTCGTCCATGGCTTGTGTTAGATCTGATAAAAACAAGTTAAAAAGACACGGTGCAAGTACGCACCTTTGCTTTAGGCCCAAGGAAGTTGCAATTTTTTTTGATACACATGAGACATCACCTAATCGTACTCTACCCAAGTATTCGAATATAGTAGTTGAATCGGTTTCAGAAGGGAAGATGGTATACCTTGCTTCTTCAATTTTTCCCAAAGTAACTGCCTGTGCACACAATCAAATGCAGATTTAAAATCCACAAAACACAGATAGAATGGTTGCTTTTTATAGCTATAAATCTCTAATTGTAAACACCCAGGCCAATTCTGGTGTTTAAGGAACGATGAGAGCGCTGTGTGGGACCCCATGACAAAAGCGATTGGAGAGATGCCAAAACTGCCACACGCGAACTGGCTATTCCCTCGTGTCTATGGCTCATACAAGCCTACTTCTGATGTAATGCTAGAGGGTGTGCTTTTTCCATAAGGTCTGGAATTGTCCAGTTATGGTAAAATATTGGCCTGAAATACTTTCCACGCCTTCTAGAATAATGAGACAATTGGTCAACTATTCTTTCTGCATTGCACTCCTGGGTATTCTGGGGGATGAGGGCTGCTGTTGAGGTGACTGTGGCTTAGTTGGTACTGGGACAATGATAGTCAAATGAGACACTGCTCGAAACTGGAAGAACCCTGGCCGTCCCCCTACCACAGAATGGCAGACAGCAGTGGGCTGGCGTGCCAAACTGGAGGAACTCATTTATATAGGCAGAGAATGAATGGCTTAAAAATGCCCCGTGGGCCAAAACCTCCCCGGAACTAATTTCAATAATAAGTGGGAGGGGCTGCGTGGACCCCCCCCCTCCCCCCAGGGACCCCCTCCCCCCTGGGGCTACAAATAAAATGCTTAGGGGTCCCGCGTGGACCCCCAAGCCCTGAAGACCAACCTCCTCAGGGCTATAAGTAAATTGAATAGGGGGCCTGCACGGACCCCTGAGCCCCGGGACCACCACCTCCCCGAGGCTAACTTAAATATAGAGTGGGAGACCGCACGGACCCACCTGCACCCCAGGGACCACCACCTCCCCGGGGATTCCTATTTTTTAAGAAGGAGGGGGCCTCATGGCCCCCCTCTCGTGCCAATCTTAGCCCCGGGGACCATCACCTCCCCGGGGCAGCCCATACAAACAGAAGGAGGGGGCAGCGCAACACCCTCCTGGAGCCATACATTGCCCTGGGGACCGCCACTCCCCAGGGCCAGCTCCTGTTGTGTCTCAGGGTGCCCACCCCTGGGACATAGCTGTTTGCTTTTGCTTTGCGAGAGTTTCGACTGCTCCTGCCAAGCAAAAGCAAACATTCCAGTTCTAGCAGGCGGGAGCTGTCAAAGGTCTCCCGTCCGCTGGAAACAGAGTTTTCATCTTCTTCCCTGCCCGCAGACATAAGGGCAGGGAAAGAAATAAAACGATTGCTCCTGCATGGAGGGAGCTGCCTTTCCAGCAGTTCCCTCCATGCAGCAGCAGTGCCAGCGCCTGCAGGAGGCGGGGAGCTGGCATGGACCGCAGGGGCATTCAGGCTTCCCCCATGGTCCCCAACACTGGTGAGTGGGTGCCCTGAGTGGGCATCAGGGCACCCAGAATTACAAGGCCAGGGCCCAGGGGATGGGGTCACCGGCTAAAATCACCCCTGGGAGGGGGGCCGCGTGGCCCCCTCCCCATTGTATTTTGTCTGGACCCTGGGGGATGGGGTCCCCAAGGCCAAAATTGGCCCCGGGTGGGGGTCAACACAACTCACCATCCAACAAAGAAATATATATTAAGGCCAGGCCCCGGGGATGGGGTTCCCAGGGTCAAAATCGACCCATTCAGATGTTTTTGGTGGTATGGTCAGTGGAGAACTCATGACTTTGAGACAGTACGCATTTTGAACAGTATTCAATACCCAGGCGTCTTTTGTGATTTTCTGCCACTCTGCCAGTAATTGAGAGATGCTTCCCCCTACCGGAGTGGGTAACGGAAGAGGGGGAAGGAAAGATTCATGGCTTGGCGCCTGTTGTCTGTTTACACCCTTGAGCAGATCTTCCTCTAGGCTGCCTGCGCTGCTGCTGTTGATAAGGTCGTTGCTGCTGTGGTTGCTGGTGACCTTGATACCAGTGAGGGTTTTGAACTCTCTGAGGGTAAAACCGGTGCTGGTAGGGCTTGAAGGAACGTTTCTGTTCTTTTGGCCTTTCTAGGCCGACAGCCCTGAGAGTCTCCATCTCTGATTTCATGTGAGCCATTTCATTATTAGTGTGGCTGCCGAAGAGGGTAGAATTTGAAAATGGAAGATTGAGGATCCTCTGCTGAGACTCCGGTTTAAGAGTTGTAAGACGGTGCCAAGAATGTGTTCGTAGGGCTATGCCATGACAATATTCGTGTTCTGCTAACAAGGAAGAATCAGATGTGGCACTGATGACCTGATTGGAAACCATGAGGCCCTCATTGACTATTTCTAGGAAGTCTTCCCATCGGTCCCTGGGAAGATCATCCGCAAACTTCTGGATTGAGTCCCAGAGTGCTCTATCATATCTGCCTAAGAGGGCAGCTGCACTGGCCTCTTTAATGGTGGGTGCGGCCGCGTTACAGACTTTATGGCCTACAGAGTCCAGCTTCTTGCTCTCTTTATCAGGTGGTACAGAGGAAGCAATAGTAGTTGCATGGTGTTTTTTGGCCACCAATATGACCACTGATTCCGGAGGTGGATCTGAGCGGAGGAAAAGAAGATCCTGCTTGGGAGGTCTATATTTTTTCTGTAGCCTCAATGGAGCAGATTTACCTGAGGCCGGAGTCAAAAACAATGCCTTTGCTGGCTCTAAGAGGCCTTGCACTAAAGGTAGGAGTGGTGTTGGCACTGACTGGGGGTGAAACGTTTAAAATATTACTGAAGTAAAGGTGTAGGAATGACATCTGTGTGTTGGGCTTCACAGCTCCTCTTACCAGGACCTCCTTGAAGGTGGTGATGTCATCCACTGGAGAAATGTGAGGTAGTGGAGAATCTGACAGAGTCGGCGAATATCTTCCTGTAGAAGTGGAGGAAGTATATTGGGACTGATGCCTAGATCTTGTGCGCGATCTGAATCTTGATACATGACTTTGGTGGTGAGAGAGCCTGATAGATGGGCATGAAGACGAGGAGGAGAATCTGGTAATACTATCAGTGAAGAGGGGGAATATACCCTCGACTATTCGGAGTCTGGTGATGAATAGAAACGTCTTCTCTTCCACCTTTTTTCGTGTTGTTTCCTGAACGTCGAGATACTTCTTGACATCGACCTCCGTTGACGCCTTGACGTCGATATGCTTCTTGACACCGGCTTCCATCGACACCTCCATGTTGATATGCTCCTTGACGTCGACCTGCTCCTCGACATCAATAGGTCTGCACGCCTTGATATCGACACAATCTTCAACGTCGATCTGACTCTACGCATCAACAGTGTAGTAGTCTTTGGCGTCAACCTACCCTGTCTCAACGTCGATCTTCACTTCATCCTCGATGTCGAACCAGCTTTGGATGGCAAACAAGTCGGTGCTGTACCTTGTCTCGACATCGATCCTCTCAACATCGACCAGAAATTATGTCGTTTTTGAGCATGAACCCTCTTTTTGGACCTTCCACGTCCTTCAGAGGTAGCTTGCAGAGCCCTGGTAGAGGGCTGAACCCTCCTCGCTCTGAAGTCCCACCTTCAGACTGTCCTTGCTGCTTGCGTCTTTCCTCAGTGCTATGGAGGCGAGCTTTCTCCCTTTCCCTCAGGGTGCTTCTTGAAAACGTCTTACAGTGCTGACCATTTTTGGGAATATGGCTTATTGGAATGCAGAGAATGCAGACATCATGAGGGTCTGATTTGGCCTTCTTTCTCCCATAGGCAGATTTGATAAAATACCACAATTTTCTGTTGGAAAAAGGAGAAAATGCAAGGGAGAGATGAAAAAGGTAGAATGAAGTTGTTGTAACAAAATTCCACTTGAGAATTTTGAAGAGGAAAAAATTTAAAAGGCCGAGCTCAGTGCTCTAAGATCCTGTCACCAGGAGCCGAAAAAGAACTAAGGCAACTGACACCTGCTAGGCATGATGGGATACTGGTGGTCTCTGGGTCCTGAAAGCCACAGATACTGTTTTAAAACTCATCGAATAGCAGCCTATAGGGCTACACTGTACTGCTATCCATTATCTTTCTACTTCTTCAAAAAGGGTTTGTGAAAGAGATTTAATCTGTTTTATAAAGTATTTACTTTAAATTATACATATATATGAGTAATTTGACCCTTTTGTAAGTACAATCTGAAGAATTTCACCACTGTAGCCTGTTTTTATAGGCTGCATAGTATGTTCTTTCTTAAGTGTTTCTACAAGCCTTCCTGAGGAAAGGTGAACATCTACACTTAAGAAGATATTCTATGGGAAGTGCTCCGGGATTCCCGCACGTGGGTGGAACTTATCGTATGCTTATGACTATCAATGGAGATCCCCTAAGAAAGAACTTTATTTAGAGGGTATGAATGAATGAATTAGTAAATGATTAGTTTTTATACAGCGCACTGCTACTTTATGAGTGTCCCGGAGCTAGGCATAAAAGATCGGATGAGGGATCGAACGAGGGGTCAGGCGTGGACAGTAGAATAAGAGTTCAAATAAATATGTTTCCAGAGATTTCTTAAAAATTGCCCCATCAGTAATAGATCTCAGTTGGAGAGGCATCTGTTTCCAGATCTTCATGGCTAGAACTAAAAGAAGCCCCCCCCTCAGTTTTCTTCTAAAGCTGAGGACTGATATTAGGCGTGCATTACTTGAGCGCAACACCCTACCAGGACTGTACACCCGAATCCTCTTGTTCAAGTATCTGGGCCCGGTGTTGTGGAGAGCTTGATGAGCTATCGTAAAAGCTTTAAACATTATTTGCTTGCGGACCGACAGCCAGGGTAGCTGCTCTTGAAATTGGGAAACTGAAGAATGTTTAGGCAACTTGTAGAGAAGGCGGATAGCCATGTTCTGTGTTACCTGGAGTCGTTGTAATAGATAATCTGGAATTTCCAGGTACAGTACATTGACGTTGTCCAGCTTTGAAGAATCATTGCCCTAACCACTGTTAACTGGACAGCACCTAGAAGAAAGTCTAGGAATTTATTGAGCATTCTTAGAATCCAGACGCAGGATTTCACTACCGCTGCAATCTGGGCTGTGAAGGAGACCTGTGTGCAAAACAGTATACCCAAATATTTTGCTACCTCTGGGGGGTGGGAAGGGGAGTTTTGCTGCTGGGCCAAGTTCCTGTCCAGCCTGGTAGAGGGCCAGGACCAAATAACAGGATCTCTGTTGTTTCTGGATTGCATAGTAATTGATTTATTCTAAGCCAGCCCAACAGTGCATTCATGTAGAGTGTAATTAGTGCTTGTCATTGCTAGACTGCATTGCCATTGTATAGAGCTTTGTGCATTTCAGATTGTGTACTGTGTTTTATTTGATGTACATGGTTGAAACCTACCTTTTATACTGTAAATATATCTGTATGTATAAATTGCGTTGTGTTATCACACAGCTAAGTCTGGACATCCTTTTTTTTATTACAAAAATGTTAATTCTGTTGTAATGTACCCAGACTCGCCCCACACCACCTCGAGCTAGGCCTTGACTGCTCATCCACCTCTCCCCAGAGGGTCAAAGAGGAGTAGTGAGCACCACTTTCTGCTGCAGATATAGTGCATGGATCACCGATTGCTAGGGATCCTGAGTAATCCCCCTTTTAGAGTGCTTGGTGGCCCCTGCATCTTCATGTCCCACAGACCTATCTTGAAAGGTACAGTGGGTGTCCTTTGTTAATACAGGTTCGACTCATGAGAGTATATTTTTCAATGGCAATCCTTAAATGAGTGAATTGGCAACCATCAGGCCAGTTTTTGTTTAGAACCTCTGCTATCTCTACTATCAATAAAAATGTGGCTTAATATATCTGAGTTTGAGTGCACTGGTACGGAATAAGGACTTTGAAAACAAGGCAACAATGGAACCTACATATGTAAGTTTCTAAATGCAAACAAGAATGTGTTAAACCATTGAAGTGTCGGACCGAAATCCCTTTGTAGTACTTAGAGTGGTTGGTGGGTGACTGAGTCAGCGATTAAGTGAGACAGTGAGTGAGCGTCTCAGTGTGCAAATCCTACTCAGTCAGCTAAATTGAACAGGTTATTAGTTTTATCTGTTTCCTAATTCGTATGAGCTTTAGGGTTCACTGACACAATGAGAAACCATAAATATTGTGATACCAAAATATTGTGTTAAAAATATTGTTCACAAAAATATTGTTTTTCTATAGATATAATGGTAAGCACACACATATCGATAAAAAATATTGTTTTACACTATCGAAAAATATATACAAAAATATCATTTTTACTATATATGTAGTTTAAATAAGTAAATCTTAAATATTTTTACATATAACAATAACAGTGTAAATTAAATATGTTTATATAATATTTTAAAATATATATAAATATTTACTAATTTAAACAAACACACACACATATATCAAAGTGTGTATTTTTATATACACATATATAATGTAAAGCTATTTTAAAAAATCTTAATTTTAACATATATTATAATCTTATAATTGTTTTTAAATTTACCAATATAGCAATTATATATATATATACATAAAAAATTAAAAGGTACAACAAATAAACTGCAAAATAATTTACAAAATTTCCATTTCAATTATATATAAAATGTAAACAATATTAATAAAAAAAATTAAACTATATGAATAATAAATATACTATTCCCACTCAAATTTATACAACAGTAGAGAAAGCGTTTAACTCAGGAGGTGTAAAATGTACTATTCCCACTCTAGTGGGTGCAACAGTAAGGAAAGCATTGGACTCAGGAAGGGTACAATTTACCATTCCCAATCCAGTCTGTGTAACAACGGGGAAAGGGTTAAACTCAGAAGGGGTTAAATTTACTCTTCCCACTCCAGTGGGTGAAACATTAGGAAAAGCGTTAAACTCAGGAGGGGTTAAATTTACTATTCCCACTCCAGTGGGTGAAACAGTAGGGAAAGTGTTGGACTCAGTAGGGGTACAATTTACTATTCCCACTCCAGTCTGTGCAATAGTAGGGAAAGCAATGGAATCAGGAGGGGCAACATTTACTATTCCCACTCCAGTCAGTGCAACAGTAGAGAGAGAGTAGTTCACTTCAATAAAATAACAAATTTGAACAACTCTATTAAATAACCAAAAATATAAATATTTTAATTGTAAAATTATGTCTTAATTTTAACAAAAATTTACTAAATTACATTTTTAATAATTAGCATCAACTAAAACCAATAATATTATTTTCATTAAAATACCACACTATATTCTCATAATCATAACAGCCAACAATTAAAATGTAATTGAAATTAAAAAACATAACACAATTAACATATTACAAAATAAATAACACAATTTTTCATAAATTAATAAATAATTCTAAATGTATTATTACTTAAATAACTTCCCACCCTATACCGCTACAAACTAAACAACACACCAAAATATAACTTAAACAATGTGATAATTTCACAATTTAGATAATTATAAATTAAATAATTAACAACACATTAATAATTAATTATCAAAAATTATTTATTAACTTCCCACCCTGTACCCCTAAAAATCCAACAGCCCACACCTAAAATATATCTATAATTACACAATTTACATAATGAATGATCAATTAAACAATTAATAATAAACTAATAATTAATTAATTATTTTAATTAACTTCCCACCCTTTACCCCTCCAAATACAACAAACAGCACCTGAAATATAACTCAAAAAATATCTTAGGGGCCCATTACGATGGCGGGCGGAAGCACCACCGCCGTGCTGGCGGATGCAAAAACCACCAGTTACCGCCGGCACGCAGCAGTCCACACGCCCGCCCGATTACGATGCGAAAAGTCAGCCAAACACCGCCGGCAAGCCAGCGACACCGTCCGCCATCAAAGTGCGCCCGTACACGTAGCGGCGCAGCACAACTGACACACACCGTCCGACGAAACACGTACCGCCCGGCGTACAAATTACGATGCCGCACACAAACTGAACCCACGGCTAAGAGACACCGTACGTCAAACCGAAGCGGTAACACGAACGCCGAGCACGGACACCGAAGAAGCGGCACCCCCGAGCATGAATCCAGCACTGCAGGCCCTCCCTATGCTCTATCTGATGCACCACCAAGGACGCAACGTACCGCGAAGACGCAGGTAGGCACACATACAACAAGTGCACGCAAACAGCGCACACAGTGCAAGGGCGGAAAAAGCGGACAACCCCCACCCCGCGTGTACACGACACATCTACCATAGCATCCACATATGACACACAGGCCAAATTGTAACATCTCGTAACACATGTGTACACACCACCTGGGACTAGGAACCAACCACCCCGTCACGGCCCCAAAGCGCCGATGACGCCGCCACACATGCGCACAACGCAGAGGCCAACCGCAGCGCCATGCATGCGTCGCACACAGACACAGGGACACAACCAAGCAGCACACACATCAGCCCCACCCCGAACGCACATGACACGTGACAGGCCTGCCACAGACATGTCCCCAACGCCCAATTCACGGACAACACCCAACGCCACACAACCGACGCACACATGTCAGTGAAGACACGCAACAGCAGGACACACCCCAGTGTAACAAACATGGCGTAGCACACAGCGGCGGCAACACCAACTAGGAGAAGCAGGGCCCCTTCGGGAAGAGGAACGCCAGTACCACACAGAAACACCCATACCACCCTGCACATATGAACAAGACATATAAAACGGAACACCAAAGAGCCCGGGGACCGACAACAGGTGGCCCAAGAATAACATTCACACACAAGGCCCAACGCAGAGCGGAAAGGCAGCCTGCCGCCCACACAAGGGAGAGCAGACAGCACTGAATGACCTTCCATTCCAACTCCGAAACCACAGCCCTACGACAGAAGCCGGTGAATACAGCCATTGTCCAAGAATAGACCAACACAGGCATGCCGAGGAGACCGACCACAGGGCAGATAGCGCATATCACAGAAGCACACAACGGACGGGGAAGAAAGAAGAAAACACTCCCCCATGTCGGCCACATGCAAGTTAATTGGAAGGAGTCACACAGCACTGACCTTGAACTGTCTGAGAAGCATGTGGGAAGAGGGCCCGTGTCCTCCAAACAAGCCAACAGAACACAAGTCCTGTCTCCCTACGACTACACAGAGCTCACAGCAACCCCGGAGCGTGCACATTGCAGACTGCACACACAGCCGGAGCACGCCACCTCAACGAACCGCTGCGAAATGGCAACCGCAACACACCTACCCAACTACGCCGAACAGCTCAAGCTGTACAAAACCAACCTGTTCCATACATTGGGATGCGATCTCCTGTCCCTGCTGAACGTAAGTTACCGACTGACTTACCGCATCACATTGTTCAGCTGCGTCATGCCCGTCTTCTACTGTCGGAGGTGTCCCTACCAGCATCCCGTCGAGATATGCCTCTCCAACCCGGCATGTCTGAAGGCGGACCTGCTACCACTACTCCTCCCTCTGGACGCACACGACAGGGCCTGCTCTGCCTATGGGGGCATGGCGTATGTGGCCAACATCGCACCCGCACTGAAATGGGACCACTGTGCCTCCACACGACGGATCATCGAGAACAGCTACATCGAATGTCACCCAGCATGCCCCATCATGGTCCTCCAAGGGACAACTTACGAACAACACCTTGACAGCCACCATCCGCTACATTGGCTGGCAAACATGTACACCACCAATGACATGGAAGCCCTGCTGGGCGGCATCGCATACCTGACAACCTGTAAATTCGTCGGACCACAACGCAGGTTCCCCGAGTGACCTATGATGTCCAACCCCGCACCCATGCTTAGCTTCCGCACGGACTGGCCAGTCACCACCACAACAGCCATACCAAACGACCGGCAACTGTAACCACACCATCAACGACATCGCCATGACATCGGATATGACCGGGACATGCACACTGTTCCCCATCACATCCAGGAACACCGCATGCATCGTGGGAGGCAGTGGCATGGGGTCTGTGTATCGCACCCACATGGACGGAACTGCACGAACAACCAGGACACGACATGGATCCAGCGCACATGGACACACACACCGCTCAGTGGACATGAATAGGTCGCCTGGAGTCTGTGGGTGCTGCACCCCTCCCACCCCCGCCCCGGGAATCCCATACCAGGACCTTTGCATGGACGACAAGTGCATACAACAACAACACGACCCCAGTGACTGTGACATGTCCAGTAACCACCACAGTGCAACAACAAGTGGCACGCCGCTGCATGCACGCAAACACATGCCCTGATGTCATCTCACATGCACGCGTGCATGAGGAACAACCGCAGCAAACCTGTCACATGGAACTGAGATGGACTGTGCCCATGATGCCAAGCGGTCTGGTAGGCTACATGTATACCGTCTGTGTCAAAGTCCGCAGCTCCGCAGCTATACGTAAATGTACATTAGCACAGCCTTGGCCAAGCAGATGTCACTCTGAAGCCCACATCCCACATGCAACAGCCAATCACATGTAACCCCACACCCTATCCCATTTGCAATCATGCTCAGTATATCCTCAACATGTATTCCGCTGCCAGTAGTGTCCACTATACTGCATCACAGAGTACAGAAGACTCAATATAATGTTTGAAACCAAAACTGTCTCCGCTGACTCATTTCACAAGTACGAATGAGAGAGGATGAGAGTATGTGAAGTACACGGCAGTCGTGACATGACCATGTAGTCCACTGGTATTGGATGTCAATGCAAATGAGTAGCACTACTGTGGAAGACACACATGTGTCGTGTGAAGTCGTATGGACGCAGTGCTCAGGTGGGTGGGTGCGACGGGTAGATGCGCACATGCCAAGTTGGAGCACGCCGTGTTGGGAGGGGTCATGAACAGTACACCACCGCTTCCCTGGGCATTGTGAGAGGACACCTGTCGGGGGGAGTGAACACGTGTGTGCACAGCAGCCGGGCACACGTACAAAGCGGTACCAGGCGCACCTCAGCCCACCCTCTGTGGACAAGCTGGATCCTGTTGTGCGCCCGCCATGCCCCTTGACAAGGCACACACAGCCCCAGTCGACCAGGTGTAACCCCAACATAGTCAATCCGCACAGGCGATACAGGGCACGGGATGGCAGTGGAGCATGGTGTGTGAGAGGTCTCCTCGCGCTCCTCCTGGTCATATCACGCAGGCAATAGAACCTCAACGTCTAGCATGGCACAAGTCACATGGAAGTGTAGGGGGACGCACCACAGCACGAGCAGCACTGACGTCACGGGAGGTGGCTCGCACCATCCCATCCATTGCCCATCATACCAACCACGCCACATGCCATTGCGACTAAGTGCAAGCGCGTGCGCCACCACCCCGAGCCCTCCCCAGAGAGGCCAAAGAGTGAATGTGTGGGCCATCAGTCACAGACGGACGTGGCCTGGCCGCAAGGGCAGCCACAGCCAGTGGGTGTCACAGGTGGCGGATCCGGAAGGCGAAGACTGTGATGCATAGTCCATGCAGGCCGGGTCTCCATTTGGGGCACCACGCAGGTGGACGGCGTCCCGCAACACATCATACCCTGAGACAGCCCACTCGTGCAACTGGACCCACACATACACTCCTTGCCCTCTCTGGTGCGAGCTTGGGGCTGCCTGTGCAAGCGCTAGCCTCGCAGGTGAGCATGCCTATTGGGGGAGCGAGGGGAGGACATGAGGGCTGGGGCGAAGATGACTGTATCACTGTCAGTCAGTACAAGGGATGACCCAGATGTGGAAAGGAAGAGACGTGTCCCGTGTGTACTGCAACTAGTCGCCAATCCAACTACCCCCGTGTCCGGAATGTAAGCCCGCACCTAGGCCCGCCCATCCGCCACATCGAACATACCACCAGCACGACAACCTTCCCATTCGAAACACTGACTGGGGGTGGCGACCAGTGTACAATCATGTGTAGCCTACCCACGCGTACATGTGGGCCCTCCATGATCCATGTCACCTGCGGCAAAGTCATGACATGCGCAATGAGGGAAGTGAGGAGAGCTGTCCGCCCCACGCGCAGAAGGTGCATCAGCTCCACAGACCCAGCAGCGAGTCCAGCAGGGGTCACATGTGCAGGGGCAGCTGTGCCTGGTGTGAAGGCACATGCATATAGACAGCACATCGACCAATGTGTAGTCTGCCCACATCTACAGTCCATCATCATGCGGACATAGGAATTGAACACAGGGCAACACATCTTAGTTGGTGCACCCACCGTGACCAACAATGCGCAATCATCGACGTACCCGCCCTGTGCATGGCCCCCACCCAACGGAGGCACATCCAGTGCCACCATCCTACACACACAAGCCTACCACGGAACATGCTGTGTCCAATGGTCAGTACAGAGTCAGCGCCCATCTGGTGGAACCTGAACAGGAGACACATGCACACACATGCCAGCTCCCACTATGTACGTCTGCCACCTGGCACGTGCAATGTAACCTCTCACCTGTGACGTGTGACTGCAAGCACACAGCCGTCTTGGCATGGGGCTGTCAATGTGGACACCTGTCAATGTTTCGGGAGGTGTGATCCGTACAGTGCTGTACATAGGGTGCAGTGCTGACACCTACTACTGTCTCATATCCCCTCGTGCCACAGGTCCCACTTGTTTTGGCCGCTCAGCCTGTGCCCACATCGTTGTCGTCGTGTGCCATACTCATCCAGCCGCGGAAGCAGTTCCATGCTCAGCAGACATTCATGTTGCCGTGGCGTTGCCGCTTGACGCATATGCAGTCAGTCCCCATCAGCACGCCCCGCAAGTCATTGGGGCCTAGATCCCCATGTGCATGCACATGGCAGTGGTTTGTATCACTAGCCATTGCCATTGTTGGGAGACCTGTGTAAGTGTATTGTGGCCGTGCCGTCCCAGCTTGACAGCTGGGCTGTGGCTCATGTGCTTGCTCAGTCATGTCAGTGATGTGTATGCGAAATTGCTATGTGTCGTGTTGCATTGACATGTGTCCTCTGCCATTGTCCCTAGGCGGAGACCGAACATTGACCGCCCATACCAATTGCTGGCGGACATGGACGATACAGAGGTTATTAGGAAGTTTCGGCTGGACAGGCCAACCCTGCATCGACTGTGTGCCATGTTAGAACCCCATCTCCGTCCCCGCAGGGTGTATCCGACTGCTGTTACCCCCACGGCTAAGGTGATGGCCGCCATGCATTTCTTCGCCACTGGGTCATTCCAGCACACAGTGGGCATTGGAGGAGGGATGTCCCAGCCCATGTTCAGCAAGGTGCTGAGGGATGTACTGGCAGCCATGATGCTGTACCGGAACAGGTACATCCGCTTCCCCAGGGCTCGTGAATTGGCGGCAGTGAAGGGTGCATTCTATGCCCTTGGCAGAATCCCACACGTCGTTGGAGCCATTGACTGCACACATGTCGGCCTTGTTCCACCACAGGCCACTGAGCACCTGTACCGCAACAGGAAGCACACGCACTCCCTGAATGTGCAAGTGGTGTGCCTTGCGGACATGGTGATCACCCACGTGTGTGCAAAGTTCCCAGGCTCGGCCCATGACGCACACATAATGCGCAACAGCATCTTGCCACGACTGATGTCCAATATGCAACAGGATCGTGCCTGTATTGTCGGTGAGTATGTGGAGTGGTGTAGCGTGCTGGCTGTGCGATGCTGTCCCCTGTCCAGTTGGATTAGCAACGGTTCTCTGTGTCCCTCACACCCAGGTGACTCTGCGTATCCGAATGGGGCATGGCTGCTCAGTCCATTGAGGAATCCTCGCACCCCAGCAGACGATCGCTACAATGAGGCACATGGGAGGACCAGACGTGTGGTCGAGCGTACCTTTGGCCTCCTCAAGTCCAGGTTCAGGTGCCTGGACCGCACCGAGGGTGCGCTGGCGTACTCCCCACAGAAGGTGTGCCGGATAGTGGTGGCGTGCTGCATGCTGCACAATCTGGCCATTCGGAAGCAGATCCCCCTCATCGTGGATGACGGAGATCAACCAGGGCCCCAGCCCGCAGACCAGGACAGCTCGAGTGAGGAGGACAGCGGAGAGAAGGAAGCTGGTAATGTGCGGCAGCAGCTCATCGCCCGCTACTTCACTTGACGGTGAGTGTCCATGTACGACGGCTGATGTGGCTGTATCTGTGCAGGTGTGTGTGTGCTGTGTCAGGGTGGCCGTTTGTTCACTGCGTGCTGTGTGTCAACGCTCCATGGCCAGGGTAGTATGCCACTGTTGGTGGCTGTGGCATTGTGCCCTATTGCTCTGTGCGATGTGTGTACATTGCTTGTAGTTGTTGACATGTACTGTGTGATGGGTGTGTGACACACTCATTGAATGTGCTCCTGTTCTGTCTCCCACCCCTAGGTCCCTACAGGCCCTCCGGATTCAATTGCCATGCCACGCATCAGGTGCCTTTCCGCCCAAGGTGGCCGTTGTATTCCGTACAAATAAGACACAGGGCACAAACAGCAGTTAGTGAAAAAGGTGCATTTATTACAAACTGTGACATGTGATTGTGTGTAAGGTGATGACAAAAGTGGTGCGTGCAGTGACAATGAGCTGTCGGTCATGGCTGCGTGATGATCAGGGTGTACCCACTGGTTCTATGTCCATAGTCCAACACACACATGCCATCTGGAGTGGGATCGTAGTCCAAGTCAATGCAGTGGCTGGTCAAGGAAGGCTGGCGGAAGGCTGGCTGGCTGCCTCACTTGCGTTTGGAGCGTGCGAAGTCCTCCCGGGAGATCTGTTTCCACTTCGGACGGCCCCTTCCACGTTTGCGAGGGGGGGTGCCTGCTTGCGACATGCTGGTGGTTGAGGTGTGATCACTGGCTGTGGACGCAGGGGAACTGGACACTGCTGCTCCACCCTGCGCCCCGGCAGGTGGTGGCGGAGGGGAGCTGCTGTCCCTGGCTGTGACCTCACCGCCACCACCAGCTGTCCCATGAGGTCCACGATTTGGCCCATACGGGCGTCCATGGACCTCAGCACCCCCAGCACCTCACGCGTGTCTGAAGCAGACCGGACCCATTGTCCTTGGGCCTCTTCATAGGCCCCAAGGACTCTGGCCATGTGAGGCAGGGCATGGCTCCCAGGGAGGCTGGCGTTTCCCTGACCCTGCTCCTCCTACCAGTCCTGCTGCCACCGGCCCTGCCCACTAGCCACATTGCTCACCACGGTCCTCGCTGTGGCTCCCAGGGTGGATCCAGTCGTCCGGGCCACCACCTGCGCTGGGGCTGGTGCCAGCGAAGACGTGGCGGTGGTGGCGGCGGTGGTGGTCGGTGCGGCGATGGTGGCGGTTGCGGCAGTGGTAGTGGCCACAATGACCGTGGGTGTGGCCGCAACGACAGTGGCAGCAGGGGGCTGGGAATGTTCAGCAGCCCTGGATGATGGGTTGGTGGGTAGGAGGGGTCCTGGGGAGCGGCTGGGCCCTGCCACACCAGATGGGCCTGCTTGGTGGTCCGTGTCCGAAGAGGAGGACAGATCCTCCAGATCCGTGTGTCCTCGTTGGGGGCTTGTAGGCTGGCTGTGCTGGCTGCTGGCTCCATCCCCAGCATCCAGCAGTTCGTCACCTGTGGAGAGAATGAGATTTGTTATTGTGTTGCACCTGGCGAAGTATGTATTTGTCGTCTGACATTGACAGTTCGTGCAATCTCGTACATGGGTTTCCCGGAGGCGTGTGTGTGGCTGTAGCATCTGTAGTTGTGTGTGCTTGGCAATGGGACTGTGTGCTGTGCACATGTGGCATGGGACGGATTGGCCATGCCGATGGGTGTGTTGCTGTGCCCCTACTTATTGTGACTCTGGTGTATGCGGGCTCCTGGCCCATCCTGGGTCTGGTTTGTACTTTGCTTTTGGGGTTCAAATGGAACGCTTAGGAACGCATATGGCAACATGGGGGCCATGCCCCAGATTCGCATTTGGGAGGGGATATGCTTTTGGGGTTCAAATGGAACGCTTAGGAACGCATATGGCAACATGGGGGCCATGCCCCAGATTCGCATTTGGGAGGGGATATGCTTTTGGGGTTCAAATGGAACGCTTAGGAACGCATATGGCAACATGGGGGCCATCCCCAGATTCGCATTTGGGAGGGATATGCTTTTGGGGTTCAAATGGAACGCTTAGGAACGCATATGGCAACATGGGGGCCATGCCCCAGATTCGCATTTAGGAGGGGATATGCTTTTGGGGTTCAAATGGAACGCTTAGGAACGCATATGGCAACATGGGGGCCATGCCCCAGATTCGCATTTGGGAGGGGATATGCTTTTGGGGTACATGCTGTGAGCCATGGGTGCCGAACGTGACATGTGTTGTGGCAGCATGACAGTGCATGGTTTGAGGTGTGTGCATGCTTGACATGGCCTGCATATTTGCTGTCTGTTGTGATTACTGGACATGGCATTGGACGCATCGTTATGAGTGAGTGATAGTTGTGTGCCAGCCAACGTATTGCAGTTGTCCCATCTCCTTGGTGTGCGTGCTGCCCTGTGCCATGTGCATCACTGCAGTGCTCGGGGGGTGTGGCCCATGTTGTGTGTTGTTGCTCACAGTGTGTCGTGCGCTTAATTGACTTCTGGCACATGGTTGGTCATGGGCATGTGTCTTAGCGTGACTGCTGTATGTGTGGCAGCTGTGCGGATGACATGCCTTTCATGAGACTGGGGCTGACGGATGGGATGGATGGTATGTTGTATGTGCATGGTGTGTCTGTGAGTTTGATGGGTTCAGTGGTGTTCGTGTGCATTTATGTTGTTCCGCTCTGTTGCGTCTAGTGTTGTTTGTCTTACATAGGCGTAGTTGTGGGGTGTGTGGTTGACAGGCAGTAGGGGCTACATGGACAGGACTTCAATGGTGTTTCGGTTGTGTGTGATGAGTTGCACAGTGGCTGCCGTGTGGGACTATATTCAGTGTGGCTTGTGCATGCAGACGTGGCTCCTTGGGTGTTGCTATGTCTGTGATGGGTCATGTGGGGTGTGAGTCTGTTGTTCATGTCCGTGTGCACATTGTTCACTTGTTCGTGACGGTGGGCGGTGCTGCGTGTTCGTCTGCTACGTGACATGTCCCATGTGTTGGTCGTGTTATGGTCCTCATGCCTCCAGTAATCCAGCCCTGTCCAGTTTCCCACCTGCAAGTTGTTCGTGCGTGCACTGTACTGGATGCCACATGGCTCTAAGCGGGGGTGCTCCATGTTGCAGGTCTGTGGGGGTGGGGGGTGTTGTGGGTCGTGGGGGTGGCTGGACACCCACTGACACCGATTGCTGTGGACCGTGATGTCTGCCTTTCGGCTGTCGTTGTGCACTGCGGTGGCTGACACGTGGCTGTGGGGTGTGGGGGATGCTCCTCCTTGCTGTGCTGTGGGACTGGGGCCTGGTGTGTGTTGTACTTGGGCTGTCCACCGTCCCACCCACTGCACTTTGTGTTCCTGCCACTTACCTGTTACTTGTCGGTTAGTGCAGCTGTGGCGGACACATGGGTGTGGTGGGTGCTCGTTGTGGCGCTTCTGGCATATTTGGGGACCTGTTGGTGGTTACGTGGCTGGCTTAGTGTACACATGTCCCCACGCATCTTACAGTTGTTCGGTTTGGGCTGTGTGTGGTAGTGTCTGTTGCATGTGTGTGTGATGTGTTGTGTATTGTGTGCTGGACATGGGGGTGTTTGTCCCTGGGAGCTGTGGCATGGTAGTTGCGCATGTGAGTACATAGCGGTGTGCTGGTATACATTAGTTTGTACTTACCAGCCTCCACTCCCCCTGCTAATCCGGCGAGGATCTCCGGATGTATTACGACTCGCACCTTCTCCTCCCACGCATTGAAGGTCTTAAAGAGCGCGGGATTCCCTCCGCCAGTGACGGCAGCCAGCTCTCTGTTTTTGCCCTCCTTCTTCTTGACCAGGCTCTTTACGTCATTCCAACGTTTGTTAATTTCGACTCTGTTCCTGGGCAGGGTCCCGACTGCATTGACCTGGTCTACGATCCGGTTCCACATTCTGTTTCTGGTGGCTAGTGGTGTGTGCTGGACCATGTTCCCATAGATTTGTGGGTACACCTTGATGATCTCGTCGACCATGACCGTCAGCTCCATGGGCGTGAACTTGGGCATTCTTTGTGGTGCCATGGTGTTTGTGGTGCTGGTGCGGTGTGTGTTGTGTAATGTGCAGGGGGTTTGTGGTGCCGGTGTTTGGTGGTGGTGGTGGTGGTGGTGGTGGTGTTTGGTGGTGTTTGGTGTTTGGTGGTGGTGGTTGTGATGTGTGCGTTTCTGTGGTGTGCTGCTGTCCTTGCTGTGTCACTGTGTCCTCTCCTCTCCTCTCTGGTTTGCAATGTAGCAAGGGGTTGTGGTCTGTGGGAGTGCTGCTTTTGTACTCACCTATGTGGGTGTGTCCTCATGGTCTGTTGTTTTCAGGTGTGTTGTGTCTGGGGTTCTGGCCTTTGTATTTTTTGTTTGTCCGGGGGGGTGTTTTCGGGATGTGTACTGTGCTTGTGTATTTGTGCGTGCCTTGCTGTGTGGACTTGTTGGCCATGTTGTGTGCTATTGGTTTTGTGTGCGGATGGTTTCTGTGCAGGTACGTTGGCGCCATGGCTTCTGCCGTGTCGATTCTCATCGGCGTTGTTTGCGCTGGCGGGCGGTATATTTGTGGTTTTTCCGCGCTCATGGCGGTGCGATCGTGATTTCACGTGCGGTGTGTCGGCCGTGAGGGCGGGCGGTTTTGTGTTGTCGTGCGTGTTTCCGTCCGTGGCGGGCGGTTTGACTCCGACTCGGACGTTGGCGGGCGGTATTTTGTGTGTTTTTTCCGCCGATGGCGGTTTTCGGTTTGTGTAATCGTAATGGCGTGGTCGGTGTTCAGACGGTGTGTGCGGGCGGATTTTTGCCGCTTCCATGCCTGGCGGATTATTTTACGCCGGGTATCGTAATGTGCCCCTTAGTTACACAATATACACAATGAATCATCAATTAAATAATTATTATTATTAACATTAACTATTAATTATAATTAATTTACTTCCCACCCTGTAACCCTACAAATCCCACAACCTGCACCTAAAACATAACTTAAAAAACAAATTAATTACACAATTTACATAATTATAAATTAAATAATAATTACAAATTAATTATTCATTAATTATATTTAATTTACTTCTCACTTCGTACCCCTACAAACACCACAACCCACTACAACACAAAGAATTACAATAAATAATAAAATTTAAAAACAACTACAAATTTACAAGCTTATAAAAAAATATTAATAATTATAAAAACAATTTATAACATATACAATTAAACATATACCAAAATACATACAAATTGTTAAAAAACAATCTTATTAGCAACAATATTTTTGTAAAGATATTAACATAGATATTTTTAACATCGATATTAACAACAATATTAATACCATAGATATTTTTGACATTGATATTACTTACCTTAAAAATAGATATTCATGTCAACGATATTCCTGCATTACTATATTTGTGGATCACGATTTTAAAAATGTGCTATTTCTGCATCTCAATATTTTTTCACTCAATATTATGTCCGTATACCAGCTTTAGCATGTGCTTTACATCCTATAGACAGACGGCCATTTTCTAAATTGTTCACCAGGTGAACTAGTTTTTTAACTGTTTGCAAAAGATGAAAACGTATTTCCGGAATGGTATCAGTCTGATGACAGTAATTAATGTAAAAATGTCTTTGAAATAAAATCAATGAAATTAGTGCATGGTTTATTATATTCGGTCCTGGTAACTGGAACATATTCCATCTCCTGCACATGGTTTATTACTATTGCAAACTCGTGGGAATACCGCTGCTTGTCTGGGTTGGGAATGTGTGCAAGCAAGGAAAAACACATGTGCAGATGTCAAACCTCTCCCTCGTCTCTGGCCATTTCCCTAAAATGTCATCTATCTGACCCCTACCCCAGTGGCGGCTGGTGACATTTGACAGTGGTGAGGCGTAAAATTATTGTGGTACTGCACTACGGCGAGCGAGCGTAGCAAGCGAGCCCGAACAACTTACGGGGGGTTCGTGGGTGTTCTCCCCCCGAGAAAATTTTGAAAAAAGAGTGGACAAATGATGCATTTTCAAGCAAACTTGAGGAAGCAGGAAGGTTAATAAAGCAATACGATTGAATTATTTATCATTTAAGAAATTGCTGGGTGTTGGATTTTTTTTCGGAGGTTATTACACAGAGGACCACAAAGAGATGTTGAGAGTGTGGCAGAAAAAAAGTATGGTAACAGACAGCAAGATAGAGTGTGGAAGAGAGAGCTCACCTGTGCTAACTTTTACAGTGTCCACTGTTTCTGGCACCTCACACTATCCACCAATGCCACCTTCACACGCTGCCCATGAGAGCCAGCTCATCTCTGCCCACCAGTGCCAGCTTCACACTGTCCTCAAGCACCTTAAAGTGCTCACCACTGCTTGCTTGTTGGAATTCAGAATGCTGTGAACTGGCATATGAGGCCTCTTTGTGCCTCATGTGAGCTATGGCTGTGCTCCTCCACCAATAGTGTTAACCGGGTATTAAATTGTGAAAGACTGAGGACTTCAAGGGGAAAAGTTTAGGGGATCTTGTACTGGTGAAAAAGGTGCAATGCAAGGGAGCTTTCTGACCGAAGAATATTATAAGTAGAGATGAGCACATGAAAATGTGAGGCGTTTGTGTAGTTCACTTCTGTGCTAGCCCTCTTCTGTGAGGGTTATTGAAGTTTGCGCTACTGCTGCAATGCCTCACTTTTTTTGTGTGAAGTTTATGTTAGATCCTTCACAGTTTTCACCAATGCTTCCAGACCAGTATGACTGATAATGCACACTTCCCCAGTCATTTTCGCCAATATGCTGTTATGAGAACCAGGAATTGGGCCCCTGGTGAAGTTTTCGATCTTGGCCTCACAAACCCCTAAAGGCCTGACTGTGTGTGTGGGAGGGTGAGGATGGCTGATGATGACGCTTGTGAAGGCTAAAAGTGGGTTCTTTGAATGCAGTGTGCATAAGGGTGGTTCTCCCTCTTCTGAAGGCTAAGAGTGGGCTGATAGCAGGTGTGTATAAGGCTGAGTCTTGAAAAGCCAAGGTGAGCACTGAGAAATGTGACTAGAGCTGTGGCTAGCAAGTGTGGATCCGTGATGGTGGCGGTGAAGCACTAATTG
Organism: Calotriton arnoldi; assembly: GCA_963921515.1. Taxonomy (NCBI): domain Eukaryota; kingdom Metazoa; phylum Chordata; class Amphibia; order Caudata; family Salamandridae; genus Calotriton; species Calotriton arnoldi. The sequence continues at coordinate 1,121,849 of CAWUFW010001528.1, read as the reverse complement.
ATCCCCGGCCAATAGACACATTTCACAAATCCTAGATTTAAAAAAAAATACATTTTAAGTGTAGATTTACAGGCATTCTTGCCAAAGGTTTTCTTCTTGCTGCCAAACTCAGACACTCAAATAATCCTTTCTGAATTACGTATGCCAGCCATACATGACAGATCAGATTCCAAAATCAGCTGTCACCCACAAAAGTATGTAGTAATGGCTCACACACTCAACTTCGCAAAGTTTATAAAGGCAGTGTGGAGCTCAAATGCTGCACACGGGGCTGAATGTGGACATCTTGCTGACATGACGGGTACATTATATGTGCAATGTAGCCTTCAAGGCAAACCGCACGCTTGTACCTATAGTTTCTGAAACTCCGCTATTAAAAAAACACCCATTTGAAAAATAAATGGAAGTGAAACTCAACTTTTCGTACTTCAGGAAAAGTAAAAAAACTTAAGACTCTAGAGCCGTGTAATGGCATCCAATAATATTCTGCAGGACCGGTGATGTCACCAGGGATTCACCGAGGTATTGTTAAGTTTTTAATACCATAACCTTTCACCTTTGGAGACATGGATACACACTATGAGCCTGTTCACAAAGTCATGGTAGAAAATCAGAAACCTACTTCCATATGTCTTCTGTTACATTTGCAGGATTTTTCGACCCTTTTCAGCATTCACAAACATACCTCGTTTACTTCCACTGACAAACATAAACCTAGTCAAAAGGCAGCAGAACACAGTACACGGTCAAAGACAATCATGAAGTCAAGGAGTAAGAGGAAATGGAGCTGGGCTGAGGATGGTTGATGCATTGTGTTGGTGGGGATGGCTCAGTAGACTAATGCATTGATTGCAAGCATCTGTTTTTGACCACATGGCCGCAGACTCGAATCCTGACTGGGTCCACACAGATTTCATCCTGCTGCGGTCTAAAGAGTTAGCACCAATGAGTTGGATCACAATAAACATTTAATATTTCACCACCAAGGAGAATGTGTGCTTTACAAATGCAAGTTATGTTATGAGCTGGCAGATCTTTGTCCCAGACGATATATTACAGAGAGTGTGTCCCTCTGCTCGAGTTACACAGTTCTGGCTGCAGGAGGGCGGATAGGAACATTCGTAAATCCCAGCGCTAGAGTGGTCTGCAGAAGCACCGTGTTTGCATGAGTATCTCCCGCCCACGCTCCCGGTGGCAGAACTCTCACCGGGCACCTGTGCAGCCCAAGGGGTATGCGGATGCGGTGGGTAAGCAGACGTTTCCCCCACCCACTGCCAGAGGCATGCCAAGAACGTGCCTATCTGGGCGGGGGCCGAAGGATCGTCTGGAAAAAAAGGTTTATTTTGAACTCCACTTTGATTGGCATTTAAGAGAGGCATTTGTCAAGGCCAAGCATGTGCCGGTTCTGTTAAAAAACACACATGCACATACAAGCACAAACAAACACGTGTGGGCACAGATGAACCTCAGGGGTGATGAACAATCACGAATGCTCGCATAGAAAGACATTCATAGGCCCACAGACACAACGGGAAAGCAAACAAGCACATATCACACACACACACGCATGCACACGTACACTAAAACGAACCTACATCGAGGCAGTCCTGGAGAGATAAACACACAAAGAAGCACACACAAAGAGGTAGGAATACAGAACCTTTGCCCTCGACACCTACAAAAACAGAGAAACGCACGGACGCACATTTTACACACACAAAAAAACATGCGCATTCATGTGCACAAGCATACAGGCACTCGCACCCATTCACACGCACACCTCCTTTTGTAACCCAGGCTTACTGCCGTTCTGGTATGACTTCTAAATAAAATAAAACCTACCTTACCGCCGGCGCCGCCTCCGCTTCTGGCCGGTGTGATGGTGCAGCAGGGTCCGAAACAGGAAGCAGCCAGCAGGCAGCCTCCTTCCCCAACCGGCCCTAAGCCAATCACAATGCTGCAATGGCAGCGTTGTGATTGGTGAGGCGCAGCGGAGAGCGCCCCAGCCGGGCCATTTTCTCTATGTAGGCTGCATGCAGCCTACATAGAGAAAAAAAGGGGGAGTGCGCATGACTGGGTTGGTCGGCCCTGGGGCCGACCAAACAGTCAGTACCCACAACAGTGGGCAAGCCACTCCCCCCTGCCCTCGAGCAGGACCGCCCACCCGCCCGCCCACAACCAGGCACTCCAGCTTTCTCGCAGTGCGAGAAGCAGATACATAAAATGATAGTTTTACCATTTTATGTTTCTGCTTCTCGCACTGCGAGAAAGCAGTGGGGCTACGCCCCCACGCCCCTATAGAGGAGCCGCCACTGCCCTGCCCACCCCCTATTTAGTTCAATATTTTGTATACTGGCTGGAAAGAACTATGATATGCTTTGCAGTTGTACTTGGTGTTCCCAGTACCGGTGGCTTGTCTGACTAAAGACTTTTTTCATTTTCAGGCCCGTATGTACTTTTTCATTCTTCGTTTACTCGCAAAGTCTGGATTGTGCACCTGCAGGGTCATTGGAGTGTGCAGTCTTTTAGTGGCAACTCTTTGCTGCTCTGACTAATAAAAGCAACCAGTCCCTTGTAGCTCTGTGCACATAGGGTCTTCTCATTGTTCCCTAAGTTATTCAATCGTGGAGGTGCAACAAAGATGTCTGCCATTAAATAGGTGACAGAATTGATTCTGGTATAAAACAGATTAGTGTACTGATGTTGGGGTGATTTCTTTTAGTAGAGCTTATACTGTTCGGTCTGTGTTATTTATGCCATCTTGCACTGGAATTATCTACCCGGAATTGACTTTGAAGGTTCTTTTTTGTCATTTGAGAACCGTACATTGCCAGGATTAGCTGCTTGTGGGTTTGGGCTAATAAAACCTATTAAACCAACATTGGTGCAGTGCCTTCTTCAAAGTGGCCTACATTGTCTAAAATGGACCTTTATAGGTGCAGTTAGCAGGATAACAGTGCTAAAAATGATCATCGAGAATCAACAGAAGGATAGGTGAGGACTACAAATGGTGAACACCTAAAGTTAGATATCCTCACAGAGGGTAAACAAGTTGAAAAGTGGGAGACAGGTGAAACAGAACAGCTTACCTCGTCCCCACTTTTATGTGGCTTGTTGAGTGTACTATTGTGGCCTATTAGAAATGGGGTCTCTGGGTGGCAGAGGTATGCACCCTGTCCATGTAGGGACCACCACTCTAGTCAGGGTACGTCAGTTACACACTAAAAGATATCCCGTGCTCACCCTCTGGGTAGCTTGACGCAGAGCAGTCAGGCTTATCTAAAGAGGCAATGTGCAAAGTATTTGTGCAACACACGCAGCAACACAATGAAAACACTAGAAAAGACTCCACACTGATTTAGCAAAACAGACAATAATTTTATTAAAAACTCAAGACCACAGCGACAAAAATCCAATGTGTAGAAGTTGAGTTATGGATTTTTAAAGAATAGAAAGAATTTTAGCGCTTAGAAGCAATAAGCGCCAATGGGGGTTATCTGGTCACACCGGACTGCAGCTAAGTCAACAGTTCGAGCTGAACATGATGAAGCACTGGCTGGTTACAGGAGTCACGCAGATTCGGGGAAGAGAGTATCTTGATCCTGGTTGCAACAGCGAGACGCGGGGTGCTGGCGAGCGATACGTTGATATCAAGCCGTAGTTGAGGTGATGCGTCTATTTTCTCTATGCACTAGTGATGCATTGAAACCGAAGATGTAGCAGCGAGCCGAGATGCATTGGCTCCGAAGTGCGATGTGCCGGGCTTCTTCACGCAGTCGAGAAGAAGCATTGATCTCTCCATACCTATGCGGCGGCGATGAGCAGTTCCAGTGCGTCGGGCTCTCAAGGGAATCTGTTGGTTCCGAGAGTAATGCACCGATTCTACTCCCCCAACAGGTTTGATGCGTTGGTTCTGCTCTAAGCAGACTGGAGACGTATCTATTTCTCTGGTGTGAGTATCTGAGTCCACTTCCAGTGAACCAGGCACAGGAGCAGGTGTAGAGACTTTGATAACCTTAAGTCTCAAGCAGCAGGAGGCAAGCCAACAAGCCCTTGGAGATCACTTTGATTGCAAGGCAGAGTCCATCTATCCCTCAGCAGGGTCAGAGAGCAGCAGGCAGCAGGGCAGCATAGCAGAAAAGCAGGTCTTCTGGGCCAGCAGTCCAGCATGGTGTCAGTCCTTGATGCAGCACAGCAGTTCTTCTGACAGAGTTCAGTTACAGGTCCAGAAGTGCCTGATTTGGTGGGGTAAGAGCTCCAGTACTTATACCAAGTTGTGCCTTTGAAGTGGGGGTGACTTCAAAGATGGGTCTTTGATGTGCACAGAAGCCCTTTCTTTCCAGCCCGGCTCCAGACTATCAGTAGGGGGTAATCAGCCCTTTGTGTGGCACTGCCTATTCAGGTGTTAGTATCCGCCCCTCCCTCTTTTCCTGCCCAGGAAGAGCCATCAGAATGCAGATGAGTACTCGCACATACCTAACCTTCATGCATTTGTGGCTGTGTAGAGGGAATGCACAAAGTCTAGCTGTCACCCACCCCAGATGTGTATTGGGGACAGGTTGCAGGCACACAGAGCTGTAAGAGCAGAGAAATGTCCACTTTCTAAAAGTTGCAATCAGGAACACGGGTTGGGCAACAACAATGTCAGCAAGGCTAGGCCACTAGAAACTAAGACAAAACTACAATTGCCAGTGCTGACAATCTTATCACACATTTAAATTAACTCTTCCTGATCGCTCAGCTGAATTCCTGCGACCGTCATTTATTTTCTTTATCTTCAATCAACATTCGATAATTATTTCCATAACACAATCAAAGACAGTTGACCAACAAACATGGAAAGCATTACATCAGATTTTTCAATGTTGATCATCCACATAATATTTAACAACCCATTTGAGTACCGAATGTGAATTTATGCAAAAAACACCACAACAAATTCCACTATGAGTCAGGCCCATGCAGTGTGGAAACAAGAGGAATTTCCATCAGATTACATCATATTCCAATTAGAGGCCCATGTCAGCGATTTGCAGCAGGCAATGATAAGTTCCATAGCTGAAGAATCTGAGCGCTTTCTACTACTAAGATGCAGCACCGGTTCCTAAGATGTACAGTCATGATTGGACTACATGCCCCAAAATGCCCTGAGAAATTGACTAAATCTATGTAGATACTCAGTTTTTAGTCATGCATGCCTGCAGTGGCTGATTGGCTCACGCTTTGCAATGGGAGGCGATAGGCTCGTTTAAAGTGTTTTTTCAACTGTAGTTTTGTCTCACTTTCTAAAAGTGGCATTTCTAAAATAGTAATGTTAAATCCAACTTTACCAGTAAAGATGCTTTAGCATTGCCATTCCAAAGATATAAAACATGACAAAGCTACTCCTTTCTAATCATGAATTACAACTTAAAGGTGTATTAAGGAATTCCCAATGTTAACCTATGAGAGGAGTAGGTCTCACAGTAGTGAAAAACGAATGTAGCTGTTTTTCACTACCAGGACATGCAAAACTTAAAAGTACTTGCCCTACCTTCGCTTACACAGCACCCTGCCCTATGGGCTACCTAGGGCCTACCTTAGGGGTGACTTATGCGTAATAAAAGGGGAGTTTAAGGCTTGGGAAAGGGTTTTAAATGCCAAGTCAGAGTAGAAGTCAAACTGCACACATAGGCTCTGCGGTGGCAAGCCTGAGACAGGTTTGAAAAGCTACTTGTGTGGAAGGCACAGTCAATCCTGCAGGCCCACTTGTAGGATTTAATTTACAGGCGCTGGGTATATGGCATACCACTTTACAAGGGACTTACAAGTAAACTAAATATGCCAACACCATCACCGTTGGGCTCGAATGCCCCAACCCCCTCATCGCAATGATCAAGCATATTGGAACTAGTTTTATACACTTTGTATCATGTAAACTTATTCTGTGCCTGCCTATGTGAGACTTCCCATACTGTGGAAAGTAGAGGTACACCACGGAATAATGAATGTTGACAACCCAAACTATGAGATGATGTGATTCATGCATTGGAGATGCGACTCAAGGAGGGTGGGGGGAGGGAAAGGAAGGAATTCTGTAATGGTTATGAACGTTGGTATACAATACAACTGATTTTATGAAGAAGTTATATTTCCTGTATATGACACTACAAGGCGGTCCTAAGCATAAAGTACCTGTACTATGTTTGCCCTAAAACACGTAATAAATCGGTTTAAAAAAAAAAAAACGAAATATGCCAATTGTGTATACACCAATGTTACCATGTTTAGTGGAGAAGCGAATGCACTTTTGCACTGGTCAGCAGTGGTAAAGTGCTCAGAGTCCTAAGGCCAACAAAAAGATTCAGCAAAAAGAGGAGGTAAGCAGGCAAAAAGTTTGGGGGAAGACCACCCTAAGGCTGACAGGTCTAACATTGCCTATTAAATCTGCAGAGCCAAATACATCATGAGGAGTTCACTGAAACTTAAGCAGGAAGAAGCATGAGATCACCTAAGCAGCATGGATAGAAAAGAGCCATCAAGGATTAAGCAGTCAGCCACGGCAGGAATCACAAAATGATTCTCACAGAACTTGGGAGTGAAAAATCAAATACACTGTTATGGGGCGGCAAGACAAACCAGGTGGATTTCCCACCTGCTCAGGGTGATGGAGTCTAGTCATACGGCAAGCACTACAGAGGGACAGGGATGGTGAAAAAAGACTTGTGTATAAATATAAGACCCCAAAAAATCAGCTGTTCGTGCCTCTTGAGTCAACCGGGATTGGTAGAGTTACAAAATGGGACCCATAGAAAAGATTTGGGAGAAAACATCTTATGTGGCATGGGGTTTGGGATCACTGGGGTACTATGGAAACATTTGTGAGGCGCATAGACAAGTAGATTGCAAATGGTGGGAGGCATGTGACATGTGCATTGGGAGATGTATATCTTGAGAACACGGTGGGAATATTCATCCATCTCTGTAAATTCTAAACGTGCTAAGAACTACGGCAGCAGCAAAAGGTGTAAAACGAGGAAAATAGTACTCTGGGTGCAAGGTAAGTAGACTGTGCGTCAAGCATTATCTGAGTAGGCAGAGGCTTGGGAACTCAGTCTGCCATCCCCACTAGAGGCTTGCATTGTTGAGTCTCAACGAAAAGGCTAGGCTAACACTTGTGGTGCAAAATTCGCCCACTTACAAAATTCTAAATATAAGCTGGATAGTGAAGTGACTATCCTAAAGACTATTCTTTAGACAGTGTTGCAGTAAGCAAAGTGGGTAACTAGCCATGAGTTCCTACCATGTTACAGAATATTCCAGTGCTGGATGGTGATCTTTGAAAGTTGTGAGGAGTAAACACCTTCCTCAAATTAGCCGGAGCCCACCCAAAGCCCGCCAATGAGGTTGGGACGTTTGAAACACCAAGTAAATTTTGAAAAATTGGGTCAGCGAATGCATTTGACAGTATAGTGGTCTCATGACTTTTCTAAAAATCATACGTTCTGAAGGAGCACTCATGAAGTGACTTTTAATGGTGTGCCAAGCAGGTCTGATCCTCCCCAGGAATGCTGCAGGTTCACCAGCCCCAGTAAAATCTTTTTTGTAAACCATGGTTAAATGATGCATTTTTCAACACAATTTCCCTAAAAATGTCAAAAATGTCCTGGGTGGTATAGTCAGTGCGTTAAAAGCATTTGGCCTATCATTTTATAACATTTCTTCACTCCAACATTTCATGTTATTTCAAGTATCTTTCCTGTTTATTTTCAGTTGCTTCTCAGTCTTATATTATGAAGGAAAGTTTCCCTGGAAGGGGAAGGGTTTATAAATTAAAATACACATATCTCACAATCTCAGTCACTGCACAGCAGAGTTAGGCTGATTTTATAGGCTCTTACAACAGGTCTATCACTCAGGTTGTTTATACCATACCGTTTTGGGCAGCAGATGGGTTACAGCAAATTTCAAACAGCAGTAGTGATTATCACTCAGACTGGCGTTCTTAAAATACATATATATATATTGTTAATTTTGCACATCCCCACACTTTACCTGAAACCAGAGCAAGAGGAGGAAGAACTTGTAGTGCTACTCCAAAGTAGACCCACTGACTCAGTGCCAAGTCTGCATATTATCTGAAGCATCATATAGAAGACTGTTTTTCTCCTGGCTCAGATATTGAATCATTTTCCCTGTCATGAGCCCCCTTGCCTGAAGATGGATACGTTGCATAACTTGTGAAAAAATTCATCTAGAAGTCCTCTTCAGTTTCTGACCAATCACAATTCTACTGTTTATCACTATTTTAATTGAAAACAGAGTCAGTTACAACCTCCCTTTGCACTAAAACAACGACTTTCCCCCTTGCAATCTGGGTGTAGCTGGGATTCTTGACTAAAATAGATTTTTAGCATTTTGGAATAATGCCTTTAGATGGGTGGCTGAAGGCCAGGGCTACTTTGGGGGATACTGAGGTATCTGCAGTGTTTGACAGCATGGACCACCAGATTGTGTTGGTTTGATTGGTCATGGTGGCAAACACTGCATTCTCTGCCTTAGAATGGTTTAAATCCTTTCTGACTGACAGGTGAACTCAGTCTGAATTGTAGGAGCCTAGTTGGACTCACAGAGAGTCCGACTTGTCCGTACTATTCAAACTGAGTTTTCATTACTTGTGGATTTCCTCAGTTGTCTTGTTTTGCCCCCTGTACTGTTAACATCTGCCTACCCATGGCTTCTTCATATTAGGTACCTTAAAGGTTGGGCATGTAATCTTAGGATAGTGATGCCATGATACATATTGAAATTGCACATGATGGTGACCTCTTAAGGGGATTACAGAACTACTTTTTTGACTTGAAGGCCTTGATCACATCATGCTGGCTGCAACCTAATAGCTCAGAGTGGGCTTGTCGTCTTCAAAATCAGGAGTCCTCATTAAATATGATTAGCCACACTATTCCTTTGACAATCATTACCCTCGTCAACTAAGGTAAGGGACGTTAGTTTCACTCTTGACTGGGAAATATCCCCAATTTAGGACAGTGGTACATAACCACACTAATCAATTCAATAAGCTGAAATCCATAATGTCTCTTATTCTATGCCCAACCCGTTTTGTAACAGCATTTACGTGATGCTATCCATTTGATGATGAAGATGCAGATGGCCCAGAATGCTGCTTGCGTATTGCCTACATGACCAAGATTCTCATACAAGAACTCTTCATTGAGTGACAGTAAGATAATGAATTTCCTTTAACATAAATTGTTTGGCCTACTGGTTTAAACTCGTGGAGACTGGTGTTTCTAAGTTCAGTCTCCTAAAGCCTGAAAACTCCTCCCCAAATGTTGTAACTGATGCTTACGTCCTAATCAAATTCAAATAGATAATAAAAAAACACTAGACTTGTCCCTAAATGATTTAAGATAACCTGTGCCTAGTGCCGCAGGGGTTCTAGTGAACATTATAAATTATATAGTTATAATAACTTTAGTAGTAATTCGAGAGTGATGAACTTGCACAATCCATAACAAAAGCATACGTTTTAAAAAGAACCCTCTGCATGGTGTGTTACTGTAGCAGTCAATGTGCAATGCTGTCAGCATCTTACCATTTCCGAGCCTGCCTTCTGGTCTTTCATGGGATCATCGCTACTCTACCTCTATCGCCCCCTGTGAGGTTAAATTAAAAAGGGGAAAAGAAAATGGCTATGTATAGGGAGAAGTTTGAAATACTTACTTTGTCCTGGGTTCCAGGTTTTGGAAACATGTAAAATTCACTGGTACCTGCAGCTCAGGAGCCTTTATGGTTTGTTTAACTACCCCTCAAAATTTCATTCAAAACCTGCCAAATCAAATTTTTGGAAGTCTCAGTACTTCATGATTTTTTAAGCTAATAATGCAGGTTTTAAGACAGATACCACATCATGCTCCTTCCTGTACTGGCTGTCCCCAATTTTAATCAGGCTACGAGTGGCTACCAAACAAAGGGGCCTATTACGACCCTGGCGGTCAGGGAATCGATGTCGCTTTTTGGTGGTCCGACCACCCTCTTCCCTGATAGTCTGACTGCTGGATTACGAGCAGGGTGGAGAGACTGACTCAAGACCAACGCCTCCGTCAGCATTCCTGCTCCCGCGGCGGCAGCAGGAGAGGCAGAGGCGGCCAATGGAGGCGGTCCCAGCTCCTGCATCGCTGACCACTTTACGACCTGCCTTTCTGCAGACCTTTTCATGGCGGGGATACTGCCATGAAAAGCTAGGCGGAAAGGCAGTTAATAAGCCAAAATAAATTGCCCTCGGGCGAAAAAGCCCTTGTGTAATGTGGCTGGTGCATATATGATGGCATCCGATGCCATTATGTCGGTGCTCGCACTGTTTTCTAAACACAACATGGTGCAAAGAAACTGTGCGCCTTACTGGCTGGAGGCTCCGGGGTATGGCTGGCATTGGCTTCAGACTCTTTCTTGAAGCCGAAGCATGCTGCCGCCCTGACTGCGCCACCCACACACCGCTAGCCCGCGGGAACATCGCAATGTGGCAGTCGGGATGCCCCAGATTTTGCAGTGTTTTCTCGACCGCCGTGGGATGGCGGTGTGGCCGCCAAACTCATAATCAGGCCCTAAGTATTCTAGGCAGCATTCTTTAAAGTGGGAACTTAATCCGCCTCTGAACAATCCTGCTACAGTCCTGAAATAGTCTGTTCGTGGCATATGAGCTGCAGAATTCACACTTTGTGTATAGATCGCCATCTGGTGTTGGGCTCGGATGTTTGCACCTTGTTGTTGTCTTGGAAGAAGTCTTTGTAGTCACGAGATAGGTGACTCCTCCCTTGGACGATAGTGCGCATGGGCATCGACTCCATCCTCAGATTGTTTTTTTCCGCCATCGGGTTCGGATGTAACTTCTGCGCTCCAGTTCCGTACTGTACTGTTCAAACCTTTTCGACGTGCAAAACATCAAAAACTCGACGGTATTGTCTTCGTTCGTGTGCTCTTCGAAGCGCTCCTCAAATCCTCGATTCCGGTCGTCGACGTGGGCCGCTGGGCCTATCGACGCCATTCGGGCCTACGGCTAATGGAAAGGACTCCATTTAAAAATGCCCCCAGTGTGGAGCTAAATTCCCACACAGTGACCAACACAAGGTCTGTAACCTCTGTCTCTCGCCCGAGGAGAATAATTGCCAGGCCTGCGCCTCCTTTCGATCTAAAAAGACCATCCGTGATCGCCGGGCCCGACGACACGTTATGGCGCAACGAGCAGCTCCGGTGCCGGAGGACATCTTCAACTAAGGCCCCGATGTCCCGGAGGATGATTCGAAGGACCTGGAAATCGTTTCCGAGGCAGACGACTCCGACTCAGACGACCACATCACTCCAGGTCAACGAGTGAGTACAACTGCCCCTACCCCAACCCCACCTCAAAAAAAGAAGGCTCCGGTCAAAACTTCGCCTGCTGGCCCCAGTCGCGACCGAAACAAAGCTTCAGAAGCCCCGCCCCCGGGCCCGGCTCCGAAGACAAAGGACAAGCCTTCCGGTGGCTCGGGACCGAGCAAGCCGCATATCACCGCCCCGCAGACACCAACGGCACCGAAGCCGGGAGCTCGTCCTGCTCTCGCAGTCCCCAAAAAGCCATCGGCACCGAGCACCTCGGCGCCGAAGGAAAAGGCCTCGGATCCGAAACCAAAATCTTCGGAACCGAAAAAGATTTCCGACTCCACATCGAAGCCGAAGGATCCAAAAACCCCTTCCAAGACTCCAGAGCAGAAATCTAAACCCCGCTCGGACCCGAAAAAAATCGGCGCCGAAAGCGATTATCGAACAGGAAGAACTTTTTCGACCGGATCCCATCGATCCGCAACAAAAAAACTCTCCAAGTGGACCCTAAAACAGGACATGTGATCAGTGTTCCACACAACAAGAGAAAATTCGACACCCCACACATCCCTGAGGTGCCTGTAAAGAAAAGAGACTGTGCCACTTCACCTTTACGACCCTCTTCTCCTGTTCTTCCTACTGAACCTTTCTTTTCTCCAAATTCTCCCATACTTCCAACATACTCACCACCACCACAGGATGATGATGATTTAGGGGGTGGGGGAGGGGATAATGACCCTTTCATTGACCCTGATGACGACACACACGTACCACAGGACAATTGGGATGATTATGATGACCCAGTAGATCCTCCAGACCTTCCTGATCCCCATGCATACCCCACAAAGCCATCTACCCCAGATGACAATATTGGTTTTGGTCAGCTTATAGACAGAGCTGCCAAGTACCATGGTGTTCAAATGCATTTGGACCCCATAGAGGAGGACTTCCTAATAGACACCTTTGCACAGTCACAAAGGACTGTACAAACTTTACCAATGTTAAAAGGCGTCATTAAACACGCCACAGACATATTCAAAGACCCCGTAAGGGCTAGAATTCTCAATCCCAGAATTGACAAAAAATATAAACCCGCTCCCAATGATCCCACCTACATCAAGGGTCAACTTCCTTTAGATTCTCTAGTGGTGACCAACGCTAGAAAACGTGCCAACTCTCAGACCTCCGGTGATGCTCCACCTCCGGACAAAGAGTCTAAATTATTAGATGCTTTGGGCAAACGAGTTGCTGCCCAAGCAGCTAATAACTGGAGGATAGCCAATGCGCAGGCATTACTTGCCAGGTATGATAGGGCTCATTATGACCAGCTGGAAACCATAGTGCAGCATTTGCCTGATCAATATAAGACCAAGGCCAATGATTTGATTTAGGAGGGCAAATTAATAACTAATGCATCAATCAAGTGTGCCCTCGATGCAGCAGACACCGCATCTAGGTCCATTAACACTAGTGTGTTACTAAGAAGACATGCCTGGTTGCGCATTTCTGGCTTCAAACAGGAGGTACAAACAACTATCCTCAATCAGCCGTTCAATCAAGAACAACTTTTTGGCCCAGCTGTAGATACAGCTCTAGAAAAAATTAAAAAGGACACGGAGACTGCTAAATCCATGGGTGCATTCCAGTCCCCATCCACACGAGGTTCCTTTCGACGCTCCTTCTATAGAGGCGCATCCAAAAACATCGGTGCAGACACTGCTTCTTCCTCCTACAAAAACCCCTCACAAACTTCCCCCAACAAGGGATATTTTAGAGGTGGGTACAGGGGAAATAACAACAAAGGAAGAGGCCGAGGTAACAACAACACTCGCGCCCCCCCCCACTAATAAGCAGTGACTTCCCTCCACTCCCTCCAGACCATTCCACTCCGGTCGGAGGGAGACTCTCACAGTTCCTACCTGTCTGGAATTCCATCACTACAGACAAGTGGGTAAGACAAATTATCCAGTATGGTTACTGCCTGGAACTTACAGCAACTCCACCCAACATACCACCCAAGCAGCGTCCAATGTCCACGGAACATCTCACACTCCTCAAACAGGAAGTTCTTTCGCTGCTTCAAAAACATGCAATAGAACCAGTCCCCATACAACATCAAGGAACAGGAGTTTACTCTCTCTACTTCCTAATCCCCAAAAAAGACGGTATCCTAAGGCCAATACTGGACCTCAGACCTCTCAATCTCTACATACAGTCAGATCATTTTCACATGATCACTCTTCAACAGGTTCTTCCACTGCTTCAACAAGGCGACTTCCTTGCCACATTAGATCTCAAGGACGCCTACTTCCATATTCCCATACACCCTGCTCACAGGAAATACCTAAGGTTCACAGTGGACGGCGAACACTATCAGTTCAAAGTCCTTCCATTTGGAGTGACCACAGCACCCAGGGTTTTCACAAAGTGCCTTGCAGTAGTAGCAGCGCACTACGAAGACAACAAATCCATGTATTTCCATACCTCGACGACTGGCTGATAAAAGCCAAGTCACACAACCAATGTGTTCACCACACTTACCAAACCATTCAGCTGCTACACAACTTGGGGTTCACAGTAAACTACACCAAGTCGCACCTTCAACCCTCCTACATACATCAGTATCTAGGAGCCACAATAGACACTTCCAAAGCTCTAGCATACCCCAATCCAGCAAGGATAGCCAGTATGCAAACCCTCATCTCCAAGTTTCAGCCCCAACACTCTCTCCCAGCACGAGTGTTTATGCAGCTGATAGGAATGATGGCCTCTTGCATTTTCATTGTACCTCACGCAAGACTTCAGATGCGCCCCTTTCAGGAATGCTTAGCACGTCAGTGGAACCAGGCTCAAGGTCAACTTACAGATCTGGTGTTGGTGGACAGCCGCACACATCGCTCTCTGCAGTGGTGGAACATACAAAACCTTTCCACAGGGCGGCCGTTCCTAGAGCCAGTTCCACAAATAGTGCTAACAGCAGACGCATCACTCACCGACTGGGGAGCCCATCTCCTAAACCACACAATTCAGGGCAGGTGGTCCACCCAACAAAAACTGCTCCACATCAATTACCTAGAATTACTGGCAATATTTCTAGCGTTAAAGTCGTTTTAAACACATCTCCTCAACAAAGCTGTCCTAGTCCGCACAGACAACATAACAGCGATGTATTACATACAGAAACAAGGAGGAACACATTCTTTGCAGCTGTCTCATCTAGCGCAAAGTATATGGAAATGGGCCATTCCACAAAAAATATATCTTCTAGCAGAACATCTTCCAGGGGTGAACAATCAGATAGCGGATCTGTTAATTCGTCAAACTCAACAGATACACGAATGGGAACTTCATCCGCAAGTTCTTCAACCCTTCTTCCACATGTGGGGCCAACCAGACATAGATCTGTTCGCCACACATGCAAACGCAAAATGCCCAACCTTCGCCGCCAGGTTCCCACACCCGTTGTCCAAGGGCAATGCGATATGGATGAACTGGTCAGGCAGATTTGCGTACGCTTTTCTGCCACTCCCGCTCATTCCACTAGTAGTACGCAAGCTCAAACAACAGTCTCTCAACATGATCCTAGTTGCTCCAACATGGGCACGGCAACCATGGTTCACAACACTACTCGAACTCTCAGTAGTTCCACACCAAAAATTACGTCTCTCCCCAAAGCTGCTAACGCAGAACCATGGAGAGATAAGGCACCCAGATCCAGACAACTGAATCTAGCGATCTGGCTCCTGAAATCCTAGAGTTCGGTTACCTTAACCTCCCACCAGACTGTATGAACATTATTAAGGAAGTCAGACGCCCCACTACTAGAGCTTGCTATGCAGCTAAATGGAAAAGATTCATCATTTACTGCAACAATAACAAAATTGACCCACTAGATGCTTCAATTCAGAACATTATCTGCTATTTGCTACATCTACAAAGATGCAATCTGGCATACTCATCAATAAGATTACATCTGGCTGCCCTGGCCGCCTACCTACAAAACAGACATTTGTCATTGTTTAGGGTACCCGCTATCAAAGCCTTTATAGAAGGCCTTAAAAGGATAATTCCACCCAGACTGCCACCCTCTCCAGTGTGGAACCTAAACATTGTTCTTACTAGACTCATGGGTCCCCCATTTGAGCCTTTACACAAATGTGAATTACAATTCCTTACATGGAAAGTAGCCTTCCTTGTCGCAATCACCTCTCTCAGAAGAGTAAGTGAGATACAGGCTTTAACCATACAAGAACCATTCTTACAAATACATCATAACAAGGTGGTTCTTAGGACAAATCCAAAATTCCTTCCCAAAGTAATCTCTGCTTTCTACCTTAATCAATCAGTAGAGTTACCAGTATTTTTCCAAAACCCTGATTCGGTAGCGGAAAGAGCTCTTCACACGCTTTACGTTAAAAGAGCTTTACTTTACTATATAGACAGGACTAAAGCCTTTAGGAAAATAAAGCAACTATTTGTAGCTTTCTCTCCACCTCATAAAGGCAATCCTATTTCCAAAGCTGGAATTGCCAGGTGGATAGTAAAATGTATTCAAATATGCTATCAGAAAGCAAAACGTACGTTAACAATTCCCCCTAGAGCGCATTCAACACGCAAACTAGGGGCTTCCATGGCATTCTTAGGGAACATTCCCTAGAAGACATTTGTAAGGCAGCAACATGGTCTACCACACACACCTTCACCAAACACTATTGTGTAGATGTGCAGGCAAAGCAACAAGCTTCTGTAGGCCAAGCTGTTCTTAAGACACTTTTTCAAACCACTGCAACCGATACAGGCGACCACCGCTAGGGGAGACACTGCTGTACAGTCTATGCACAAAGTGTGAATTCTGCAGCTCATATGCCTCGAACGGAAAATGCTACTTACCAGTATGCATCTGTTCTTGGCATGTAGAGTTGCAGAGATTCACACGCCCACCCACCTCCCCGGAACCTGTATCTGTTCCAGTGTTATCTTACTTAGATACATTCTCATGGACATCTTTCTGTTTCTTACAAACTCCATCATTTCCCTTCATGGCGAAAAACAATCTGAGGATGGAGTCGATGCCCATGCGCACTATCGTCCAAGGGAGGAGTCACCTATCTCGTGACTACAAAGACTTCTTCCAAGACAACAACAAGGTGCAAACATCCGAGCCCAACACCAGATGGAGATCTATGCACAAAGTGTGAATCTCTGCAGCTCTACATGCCAAGAACAGATGCATACTGGTAAGTAGCATTTTCCTTTCTCCTCTTCTTTTCCCAAACAGGAAAAAGGACACACAAAATAGATGGGAGGTCACCTCAGGCATAAAGAGTCACTGATGCCATCAAAGTGTTGAGTCTCCTGTAACAACTGAAGCAATTCCTGTATCGCTCATCAGCCTTGGCATGCAAAGCAGCTTCCATTGAATCAGGCCTGTTAGCACTCATTGATATATAAGACAATCTCCTTAAAGCTGTAGAGCTTCTGTGAGAGGATTCAGTGTTCTTTAGTGCCCTGCCAGTTCTTTGAATCCAGCTATAGCCTAACAACCATTTATTCAAACAGAGTTCAATAATTTTGACTGAAGATGATCAAGCCACAATCTCCTGAAGATTTCTCTCCACGGACGGATGCCTTTGCTCTGTTCTTCTTAAATAAGACATTGTCATATTACTGAGCAACCGTATTCATCATCAACAGTGTTTCACCATCTAGAGATTCTCCAAGTGAAGTTCACTTCTCCGATATCTGGAGCTCCCACTTCTCCAATTGTCCCAAAAAGGGATCTTGCAAGCTCTAGAAAACAATACTAATAATTCGGACAATCCATCCCGATGGCTCACTGAGTAATCCACGACATGCTGTCAGCTCTCATTTCCTTCTGCTACTGCTGCTTTAACAATGTTGGAGGTGCCTGGTTTATAGTGAGATCAAAAGATTGCATTGGAAATGAAGCATATCATCTTTAGAATATGTATACAGTGACACTCTAGTTCATTTACTCACCAGTTTGAGTATTGAACATCAAAGACCCTACAACACTTTTAAGCTATAATTACGCTTTATGGGAACAGTGGCGGCGACCCCCTATCTAAAGTGGTACGGCGCATGCAGGGGGAGGGCAGGGGGTTGGGGGGGGAAGAAATAATATAAAAGACTTACCTGTCTCCGCTGATGGCCGCCTCGCTTCTCCTCTCATCGGGCCGGAAGGGGATGGGCAGGGCACAGGGCACAGGCTCCACACCCAACCACCCAACCCAACACTCCAACTCATAGCATGAGAGCAGCGCAAGGATTGGTCTGAGCGGCCTCGTTTGCAGCTAAGTCAGTGAATTGAAGCCTGTGGCTTTTCTCCAACCCAGCTGTGTAACGGCTGAGAAACATAAGTGCGTCTGTGTGTTTGGCCGGCCTAGGACTACCGGCCAAACACACTTGCGCTCTTATAAGTGCAAACTACACCTCCTCCCTGACATTCCCGGCCCTGCCCCTCCCTATACTTATTGCGGGGCTCAGACAGACAGCATAAATAAAACGATAATAACATTGTGTTATTATCATTATATTTATCATCTGCTGGCGCGAGCTGTGGGGCGACTCTCCTCTGCCATTATGGGAAGGATATGCAAATTTACCCTTGAATTGGAAAAAACCTAAATTACGCTTTTTGGTTGTTTTAGTGTCGGAAACAGCATATCTATGGAAACTGAAATACACGTTTTTCCAAATTTGTGCTTTTTAAAAAGCACGGAGAATGCCGAGATCACTCTCAGCCTATTGTTTTTAAATGCACTGCTCATGCTGGTGGAATGCCCCTTTTTCACTGATATCTAGGTGGGTTTCCAACTGGAAGTGTTTCTCTGATTGAAAACAGCCAGAAGGTATCTTAAGATGCTATATTTAAAAGTACAGCCATCTCCTTAAGCGGCAAGAACCAAACGTCTTCAATGCTTTGTGCAAACTATACATAACTAGTTACTTTTCAAAAAGGAGTCCCGTTGAATTTATGTAAGACGTCTGTGTGAGTCCTATCTATTTTGTGACCTTTATGAAAAAATTCTGATAGTGGAATGTTTAGTGGCCAGTGGCCCCTATGCAGCCGTTCCGTTGTGCTGTGGTGCTCTTGAGAAGTTAAAAAGCTTATATTTGTCTGTCATGTCCTATCCATCCATGAGCCTCAGTATGTTACTGTGGCTCCGTCTACCTCTTGTAATTTTCTACATTCAGATTCCAGCAGCAGACCACTGTAATGTAACTCAAGCCATCACAGGAAACAAGTAATTTGTTCATAAACTGTATGGAAAAAAAAGGACCCGTTTTAAACAAATATTTCCTCAATATTCAAAAAGCAGAAGTCCTGGGTAAGTTTGAGCCACGTTATTAAAAGCCAGCAATAACAGGCAGTGCTGTGAATGCTCACTCGGTTCTAGAGGAACCCCATATTTCTGGCTGCTGTCCTGCAGGAAACGAGGCTACCCAAAATCACTGCTCACGGCTAGCACCTTGTGCAGCCGACACAGGAGGCAGTGTTCACGGCTTCCCTTACTCGAGGCACTCTGTAGTGTCAAGGCCCCACAGGCCTCTCTAGAGAATTCCTGCCTTTCTTCTGAGAAAACATGTTTTGAACCTTTCCAAGCAGTGGAAGAAGTAAGCCTCACGGGTTTATCCTGAAACGACTTCTACAGCGGCAGGAATGAAAAGCCTAGAGGCGATCTCGATGGAATGGTGGGATACATGAGGGCCAAAACTTTGTATTGGTTTGTCTGTAAATAAACTAGATGCTATTGCAGTAGTTACTGACACCAAGTCCCACTAACCAGCATGGTTGTGTGTGAATTACTGTAAACAAATAATTGGTGATTGTCTAACTGCACATAATGGCTCCCATTAAGAGAAACACTAAATATAAGAGCAGAGATATACATCTCTGCCTGAACATATTTTTATGGGTTTATTTTTATTGAAAAATGTCTGCAAACCAGCGCCGGACACAGGTTGTTAGGCGACACTCGTAGGAATGTCATGTGACCTGTCCCACGGGCACCTATTTCCTTTCTGTGGAATTTTATATGGCAAAGAATTCTGGACAGGGGGACGGGGCCTACTGTGCAAATGTGCATTATTTTTCTCTGCGAGGAAATCGTTTTTCCCACTTCCCAGACAGCACCAGCAAATCTGTGGGTGATTTGTTCCCCTTCTCTTCCTGGCAAGGGACGTACTACAGTCATTGGCTGCAGTAAATCTCCATCCATTTCTATGGTGGGAAGAGATCGAATCAGAGTTTGTGAATGCCCACAAAAGTATACGTTTGTTGGCGTTCACAAACTTCCACAGCAAACTACACCTGGGAACTCCCACTTCCGATTCCTTTCAGTGGAATTTACTACTGCGAATTTCTTCACACTTGGGGCAGAGAACTCTGCAGTAGTAAATGGATTAACACCTGGTTAGAATCCCTTAGTGAATTCCAGGTAGGTGCAAAAACGGTATTTTTAGCCATAACGTTACATTTACCAACGAAAATGGCTTTGTAAATAGGCCCAAGTATTTTTATTTCATTTTCTGATCGGTGGGACTTGTATCATGCGGTAAATCTTTTCTTTAACTTAGAAATTACATATTCAACTGATGAAAAAAAGAAATCAAGCAGAGAAGAATGACATATTTTGTGAGCCTTTATAAAACTCATGTAGTCGGGCTCTGATAGCAGAGAAACTACAAGCACATTATATGTTGCTAGCTCACACATAGGCATGATCTTTGGCAATGCGTTATACAAACTTGGGACCTACTAGAGTCATGGGTACTCACAAACATCTTCCCGGGGGCCACAAAGTATAGTCTGTGGTGTGCCCGAGGGCCGCATTGATGCCAGCAGGGCTGGAGAGGGTCTTTTCAGGGAAGGGGGTAAGGTGGGCATAGGGGA
Organism: Calotriton arnoldi; assembly: GCA_963921515.1. Lineage (NCBI taxonomy): Eukaryota > Metazoa > Chordata > Amphibia > Caudata > Salamandridae > Calotriton > Calotriton arnoldi. The sequence goes on along the minus strand of CAWUFW010001528.1, from coordinate 1,101,574 downwards.
AGCAAAGCATGTACATAGTGTGCTCTGTGGGTTATGGAGTTATTTTGAGGGTTTCATTCCATACTGCCTGCTAAAATAAGACCCTAGTCTCTAGAAGAGTCACAGATTTGACAGTAATGTGTTATGCTGTATGTGAGCCCATATCCCTCTACTGTATCTTGGGGTAAGCCTTCTCTTGCCTGCTAATGCTACCATGGGAGAGTCAAGTGTAAAAAGGAAGCAACTTGCTTACTGAATTGGCATGACATAGAATTGCACAAAGGGGAAACCAGAAAACTTGAAATTAATTCCGGCTTCCCCACTTGACCAAATTGTGTGATCCTAGGCAGTTGTTTTATTTCACTTTTTCTCTTTTTTCTTTATCATCACATATAAGAGCATTTTGAAATACATGAATTTTGGATGGGCGCTGTACAAAAACTTTCCTTGATTTAAGAAACTATAATGTTGTCCATGTATAATAACAACCCAAGCCACCCAGAGGAGTCCACTCGACAATTGACTTACATCTTACTTCACAATTGGCATTGTTGTCAGGATGGGGGGAGGCATGAACGTTTCTATGTTCGTTTTTTAAAACTATCACTTTAGAAAATGCTTCTAAATGTATTGATATAATCCGATGTACTAAGGTGAAACACTTCAGCATTTTAATAAAATACACTTTTATGAATTTTGAATGGGGTTTTATCATACTTGTACACGTTTGATGCTAGATATCTTAAAAGTAAATGTGTTGCCAAAGTTAGTGGTGCAGGACCCATTTGCTTCGTTTCTTTTACTTCATTTAGGTGTGAATAAACGCTTTACTATTTATTTAACTTCTTTCTGAATGTTAGTGCTCTCTAATTACATCAGCCCAGTGCTGTCGTTCAGCAAGCTTGTGAAGGTCAGGAGGGCCACAAGTGGCCCCCGGGGCGTACTTTGTGTATCACTGTACTAGACGGAAGAGAGGTATAGATCTCACCTCGCATGGAGGCAGGGAGCTCCTTTGTTAGTTTCCACACTAAAATCTGCTCAACAAGACCAAAGTAGACCCCTTCGGCTGTTCTGTAGAACATCCTCCTTCCTCAGGCGAGTAGTCTGTCAGAAAATGAGTCTTGGAGCCAATCTTTCCTACTAAAAGTAGATAGTGGAAAGCCCATTGGTGAATTCCCTGTAGCTGTTGAATAGAGGTGTGTGGAATTTAAACATTTTTTGTAAGTTTTGCAAAATTCCATTACATTTTGACGAATTACCTGAAATTATATTTTCAGATTGAAATATAAAAACCCGTATCTTGCATGACTTTTTTAAAGCGATGCAAACCTTTTGTGAAAAAAGCCTCACAAGACAACAGCATGAGACTGTTTTGAGCAGAAAATGTCTTTAGGAAAGACATTCTGTGTGCCACTCAATCATACATGAGGTGCGCATTAAACAGTTACGCAAAATTATGTACTTTTCCATTATTAAGAAATTTTACAAATTTCACATAACACGAAATTTGGGAATTTCACTGATGTAATTGAAATTCTGCCCAGTTCTACCTTTGATGTTCCATTTTGATCAAGCACTCATGATCATGTGGCTGAATGCAAAGCAGGGAAGAAACTGAATTCAAAATTAATTACAGAGGGTGAGAAAGAGGAAAGAGTCTTCTGAGAAGACAGAGCCTAAGTAAGCTGTAATGGCCAAATGGTAGTGCACTATGTTTTCTACATTTTTCACCTTTTCCGGTGCAACCAATATCTATCTCATAGGGAATAAATAGAATATGTGGGGCTGGCTTCAATTAGAATTGCCATATTTCTTGCAACCTAATGTACGGTTAAGCTCCTGAAGAACTGAGGGTCCCTTAGAGTTCCAGCTCCCTAAGACCAATTGTTTATTGGATTTTATTGTATTTATCTTTCTGGTTCACAGCAGAATCTGTACAAGCTGCTCTCCTTCCAATCTGTAGTTTGTTTTCTAATATACGATGATCTATACATTAATTATGCGCTACATAATGCACTTTTAATAGCACATCAAGGTGGGTGAGGGGGATGAAAGCTAGGCTAGCTGATATTGTAGGAAATTATATAATAAAGGAAATAACCCATGACGTTTGTAAGGGTTCATCCTTGGCAGAACCAATCCCTCCATCACATACCCTTGGAGTGTGTGAAATCGGATTTGTTCCTTGATTGGGTTCAGAATGACAAAACTGATAATCATAGCATTCTAGAAATTGATGCTCAAAGAGTTATACAGATCTAAAGTATCTTGAGCAGATTTGTGCAGTTCGGATGAAAGCTGTCTACAGCCTAAACTGGATCAAGTCGATTCAAATTAGCTACAAGTTAAATAGGGCATTTGTATTCTCATTTCAAACCACTTCCAAGTCAGCCTAAGAGTGATATAGATTTATTCAGATTTATTTGAATCTCTATACGAATCATTTGACCAATGAGTTGAATCGACACTTTAAGGTTCATACAACAATGTCTTATCAGGGCAATTAGAGAACACACCTAAGTCTTCATTATGTCTCCGGTGGTAACTGTGGTGTGGTAATACTTCACCCGGTATTACAAGTACAGAGATGCTGAATACCAGGGTATCACAAGTTGTCCCTAATAGGCTTCTATGGAATGGTCAATAACATGCATAAAGTGGCTACCACACCTATTTCCAAGTGTGATTTCAAAATTCTGGGACTTTTCTTGAGGCAAATTCCTCCAGTATGACCTCAAGGATTTGTCCAGTCTCTGGAAACAAATATAGTCAAATTACTGGTCAGATGTCACTACAATGTAAACCTGACAAATATGCAGGGTGTTGAGCGATCTGAACCTGCAGCATGTGTAAAGGTTTTTTGTAGACAGGTCAAGCTGATTATATGGAAGCATTCCATGGTGAGAGTGGGGGCATTCACATCTGTGAATCAGGGTGCATTTCATGGTGGTTTGCGTGACAATTAAAAATGTTTTTCATGGATGATTTCATTATGATGTAATTTCGTAACATTTCGATCTGTTTTATGGGGCATTTCATGATGTGGCGGGTCTTCATGGTGATTTTAGGAAAATTTAATCCAGATTTCTTGAGATCTGGTTGGCATTACTGGTATGTATGCGATTTGTAGCCTTAATACCATTACCACTGGGCAGTACAAATCCTAAAGTGACCAAGCATGTTCATAGTATTTCTGTATACACGAGCTTACTGTGTGGGTGAGATTTGTAGCCAAATACCTACCCATGGGCACAGCTCCTTAGTAGGGCTGAGTGACAGATGAATAGTTTTGCTAGTAGGGTTGCACTCCTTACTGCAGGTGTTGGACCTGGCCCTCTCTGCAGGGTCACCGCCAAACCTTTTGCCTTTACCCTTCACTTTTTGTTGGCCTTAGGATTCTGTGCACTTTACCACTGCTAACTAGTGCTAAAATGCTTGTGCTGCTCTCTCCTTTAAACATGGTCGAATTGGTACACCCAATTGGCATATTTGATTTACTTGTAAGTCCCTAGTACAGTTGTATTACACATACCCTAGTGGGTCTGCAGCTCTAACTGTGCCACCCACTTTAGTAGCCCTTTTAAACATATCTCAGGCCTGCAACTGCAGCCTGTATGTGCGGTTTTAAACTGCCATTTCAACCTGGCAAAAGAAACCCTTTGCCAGGCCCAAACCTTCCTATTTAACACATATGAGCCACCGCTAGGGTAGGCCCCGGACAGCTCAAAGTGCAGGGCGTGGTGTATTTAAAAAGTTGGGCATGTTACTTTAAGTTTTACTTGTCCTGGTAGTAAAAACGTCTTGAATTCATTTTCCACTACTGCAAGGCCTACCTCTCCCATAGGATAGCGTCAGAGTTACCTTATTGCATTTAATATCAAATCAAATGGGAACAGGAAACCAGTTTGTGTTTAATGTCTTTGAAATTGTAATAAAATCCTTTCTTATGTTAAAGTCGGATTTTAAATTACAATTTGGAAAATGCCACTTTTAGAAAGTTGACATTTTCCGGCCTTAGCCATTTAGTGCCTGTAGCCTGTCTATGGATCACATGACACGGTGTAGCTGACCGTTGGGCTTTGTGTAATCCTCCTAGACAGCCGCACACAATAGATGGCTTAGGTGTGCCTAGATGGACCATTACTGGCAGGATGGGAGGGTGGAACTGGGCACAGCCCTCCTTACACTTGAATAGGCTGTGTCCAGCTGCCACACAAAGGGCTGCATACCCTCTGTAGTTAGTCTGGAGCCAGGTCCAGGAAGTGGGCATCTGTGCACTTCAAAGGCATGCTTCCAGAAGCTTCTCACCTCTTCAGAGGCACAACTGTGTATAAATACAGGACCTTAGACACCACCACTTCAGTACACTTCTGGACCTGTGTATACTCTGCTGGACTGCTACTCTGAAGGAACAACTGCTGTGCTGTGGTGGCCTGCTGCCTGCTGCTGCCCTCTTGCCTGGGGAGGAAGAACATGACCTGCAACTTCATCTTGGACCCAGGACCCCGGTGTGACTCCAAAGGCTAGTTTGCTGGCCTCCTGATCTGGCACACACTTGAGAAGGTAAGCTTAAGCTGGCCTAACCTGTACTTCATTGCAGTCGGCCATAACTTGTGACTTTGACACAGTCCAGCGTGACCAGATATCCCGAATTGGCGTTCTGTGCTTTTTGGTGCGATTTTCACAAAATTCTTTAAAAATGAATATCTCCGATTCTACTAATTAGATTTTTGTTGTTTTAGTCTTGTTGCTTTAGTCTTACATTTTACTCTATCTTTCTAACTTGGTGTGGGATCCTTTTTGTGTGGTGTTTTCACTGTATTATTGTTTGAAGTGTTGCACAAATACTTTACACATTGTCTCTAAGTTAAGCCTGACTTCTCGGTGCCAAGCTACCGAGGGGGTTGAGGACAAGTTAATTGGGGTTTTGCTTGTGCCTTACCCAGACAAGGATTGTGGTTGCTGCTTGACCAGGGCTCACATCCCAGTCAGACAGTAACCCAATTTATCACATGCGAGCTCAAACTAGGCAATCTGATTGGCTGGCTGTGACCTGAAAAAAAAGTGAAACCGCCATTGTAGGACTAGAGGACTTGGTCCCCGTGTCATAGGAAATAAGAAAAAACAAATGTATAAGAGGGCAGGGTAAGGGTACTCTGATCCCTGAGCCTTGAAGGGCAATCCCAGAAAGACACCCCTGGGGTCAAATTTTTTTTTCTTTTCGCGATTCCGTTGAACCTCAGACCCACCGCTACACCTAACACGGCCCTGTGTATATTCGTGGGGAAACTGGGGATCCACAACATTGTAAAAAAGTGTGGGGGCTAGGGTGTTGGTCAACCATGGGGGTTGGCTGCCCTTAGGTATGGGTACTGGAACAGGCCCTGCGCCTAACCCCACGCTGCTCTCAGCCAAAGGCTGTGCATAGCAAAGGGTTACCTGCCCATGGAGGGTTGGATGTAGGACCTGGTCGTGCATGTACAGGGTTTTTATAGTAAGATCTGGTAATAATCCATTACTTTATGTTGCAAAAATCTTAGAACTCCATTGAAAAAAACAAAGGTTAAAGTGACGTTATAGTTAGGTATGGAAATGATATCTTACTTTAAATTTAAAAAAACCTTACAAATTCACTGAAAAAAACAAAGGTTAAAGTAACATTAGCTGTAGGTGAAAATGTCAGGTGAACGAAAACATTTTAAACTATAAAAACCACTGACATTTACCAGTTATATAACTGAAGAAACTGTAACTGGCACCAGGGCCATGCACTGCTTATGACTTCACATACTACATCTCTCAATACATGTTGCATGACATCACAAATGACATGACATCTGAAATGATATTATTAATGAAAGCACTGTACATGGCATAGTGGGTCGCAATTCGACCTACCTCATGAATAATACTGATGTAGGTCGCAAATTGAAACCTACTACGATTCGATGCCATCACAGGGATGGGGGCACCTGGCGCTTGAGACCTGAGGCCCTAGAAGACCAGGTGTTCCATGAAGCGATAGACACAGCTATTACACATTATTTTCAAGACAATGCTAACACTGCAACGAATACATTAGTGGAATTGGATGCGTTTAAAACAGTCATTAGGGGGCGCTGTATGTCAGAGATGATGGGGACACGGAAGGTGCTACTTCAGGACATACAGAGGGATGATCAGCGCCTAAGAGAACTGGAAAAGGAAAGACCTGAGAGAGCAGACAAACAGAGGGCACTCTTAGAGGCTAGAGAGGCAGTGGCAGTGCAGGTAGAACGCCTTCGTTGTTTTGACTATAAAAAATACATTAGCCGGGCTCATTCAGAGAGGGACAAGTCGGGGGCTCTACTGGCTTGGTTGGCTAACCCAGCCAGGAGAGGCACGGCAATCTTGGAACTTAGGGGGCAGGGTGGAGCAGCGAAGTATGACCAACAAGGCATTAATGACTTGTTTTTAGAATACTACACAGACCTATACAAGAGTAAGTTGACCCTGGTGGAGGAGGATCTGAACGACTTCTTACGAGACGTGGAACTACCAGGTCTGGATGAGGGAGTAGCAAATACCCTGGGGCGAGAGGTGGAGATTGGGGAAGTAAGAGGGGCTATTAAAAATATGGCGCGAAATAAAGCACCGGGAACGGATGGCCTACCAATCGAATTTTACCTAGCATACATTGACTTGTTGGCCCCTAGATTGGTAAACCTATATAATGACGCCAGACACTTGGGACACTTGCCTGTCTCCACTAGGGAGGCAATCATCATACCATTGCTCAACCGGGAAAACCGCCATGGGATAAAACGGCGTATCGGCCGCTCTCTATGCTTAACTTAGACTATAAGATACTAAGCAGGTTGCTGGCCTCTCGCTTACTTCCACACATGACAACTCTAATACACAGAGACCAATCCGGGTTCATTCCCACCAGAAACACAGTGCTTAACATTCGGCGCCTCCTGCGAGTGCTGGAGGCTGACTCCTATAGGAAAGATAAGGCGACGATCTTCGCAGTAGATATAGAAAAAGCATTTGATAGCCTGGAATGGCCTTACCTGTTGCATGTGATGCGGAAGTTTGGTCTGGGAGACAAATTTGTGGACTGGACGGCTCTCCCATATTCCGATTCCACTGCTAGGGTTAAGACTGGTGGGCTAATATCGGATGCCTGCGACGTTGGACGGGGCACACGGCAGGGGTGCCCCCTTTCCCCCTTACTATTCGCCCTGGCGATGGAGCCATTGGCAGTGAAAGCTAGAACAGGACAATCCTATCAGGGACTTAATGTTCATGGGCAGATCCACTACATTGCGCTCTATGCCGACGACCTGTTGTTGTTTTTGGCTGATTCGGGGGAGGCGCTTCGGGGAGCGAAAAAATTGCTACAGGGCCTAAGCAGAGCAGCAGGGCTAAAGGTGAACTGGGCAAAATCTTGTCTCTTCCCTGCAAAAGAGGGCAGGATAGGCCCACAGGAAACAGAGGGGGTAAGATGGGAAGACAGATGCCTGCCATACATGGGTACTCAAATATACCACTCTCAGGATGACATACTAGAGGGTAATATAGGAAAAGCAATCGGAGGAACAAAAAGCAATTTCGATTTCTGGGGCTCTTTGCCGCTGTCGGTAGCCGGCCGGGTAGCTCTGCTTAAAATGGTGACCCTCCCGAGGTTATTATATTTCTTTGGGACCTTGCCGGTCTGGATACCGACAAAGTACTTTGCCCAACTCAGGTCAATGATTACGGGTTTTTTGTGGGGCAATGGCAGGCGAAGGGTGGCGCTTACTGTTCTCATGCGACCCAGAGCGGAGGGAGGACTGGCGGTGCCTGACTTTGAGGCCTACTACCTGGCGGCGCAATTCCCATGGCTCACGCAATGGGAGGCGAACTGCCTCAGGGGGGAAGAGGGGCAGAGAGAAGAATTTGTGACCTTCAGACTGCTATCCCAAATTATACTGCGGCTCCCTGTTAGCACTCCGAGCCTCTCCACAGAACTTAACACAACACGACGGTGCTGGAATAGGAACCTGCGACGGGCTGCAGTTAGACGCCCTTATGCCCCGGAAATCCCGTTACTTATGTGCCTAGCCTTGCCACATGGGGGTAACTGGCAGAGACTGACGACTTGGGCGGAACAGGGGTTGGCTACAATAGGAGACCTATATGAGGAGGGGGCCATGATCCCGTTCAATGACCTGCAGGACCGTTATGACCTGCCTAGGGGGGATTTCTTGTTGTACTCTGCCCTCACTGCGGCCATACACAAACACTGGGGAGGGGGTCTCACTGAACCAAAAACATCACTATGCTGCCAAAATGTGGTGATGGCGGCAGGTACATTCAAGGCGGTTACGTGTTTGTACAGGTGAATAACGCGGCAAACACTACTGCCCTTGTCAGAGTTGCGACTCAAATGGGAGACGGACCTTGGTGAGGCTATTCCAGAGAAAACCTGGGGGGAATAAGTGGAAAGAGCCTGGAAGAGCACCAGAAATGCCAGATTCCAGTTGGTACACTTTTATATCTTACACAGAGCATACCTTACCCCGGAAAAGATTAATAAGTATTTCCCGACCCAAATAGCGACTTGCCCGCGATGCAATAGCGAAGGAGCAAATTTCAGGCACATGGTATGGGATTGTCCGCATCTGAGTAATTTCTGGGGGGAAGTAACAGCGACGCTGTCTGACATCACTGACAGAGATGTTGAGCCAACCCAGAAATGCTGCATATTACACTGGTTCCCTCATACATCCAAAAATAAAATCATGAGTACATTTTTAGATATGGGCCTCCTACTAGCTAAAAGGGACATCACCATGCACTGGAAAACAAGGCAGGGCCCCAGCATAGCCAGATGGAAAAATGAACTCATTAAATGGGCTGAATGTGAGGGAACGATCAGGCTGCAAATCGCAAAAAGAACGGGGAGTGAAAGGGCGCTTGGGAAGCGCTATTGATGTTACTTAAGGTCCCGGAGGACGTTGAGGAGGAGGAATCATTAGGTGAGCCACCAACAGGAGGAGACTAAGCTACATACCAATGAACGATTCATGGCTCTGTGGGCTTCACTAATAGACGCAACGCACTACCGCCCTTACTGACCAGGATATCCTGGAGTGCTGCATCAGCCAAATATGAAATATAACCTGGAATGGTAGGATACCGCAAACTAGCGATTTGAGTACTAGTGACACGCCTGGGGGGGAGGGGAGGGCTACGATGCGGGAAGGGAGTTTAAGGGTGGGCCTGGAGACACACCTAGCAGTCCCAGAATTGAACACAGTACAATGTATGTACACTGGACTATGGGGGGAAACTGGAAAGCTGTGATCACTGTGCTGACCGGCAGTACTTTTGGTTTGCTAATGTCTTCTCTATATACACAGCGGATCGATTGTAATCCTGATTAACAATGAGTATGTTGCGCATTTACCATCTGCACCTTTGGCAAAACCCAATAAAGTTTGTTTAAAAAAAAATCACAGGGATGGGGGCATGCTGGACTACAGAAGTCATCCATGTCTGTGACTGCTTTTAATTATGGCAATATTTTTTTTTAAATGCAGCCTGTTTTACTTAAAAGAAAATGTAATGTGTTAACAAAAAAAAAAAGTGTTGCAAATATTTTTTAAGACTAGACAGTGGTCCATGGGACCACTCCCGAAGGGAATCTCTCCCTGTTTGCAAATGGGTTACCACTACTTTTTTTGTAGTTGGTATAATAGTAATGTTTTGCAACTAGATTTTGGTTGCAAAACCTTAATGCATCCCCATTCTGAATAACTATTTAGAAGGGACGCTCTAAACACACCATTTCCAAATACAAATTTGGTATCTAGTTTCAGCCCCAAACTGACAAACAGTAATGTGTTACTGAATCACAATTTGTGTTTGGTGCATACCAAAAGGGCATTTTGAGGGTCGCACACAGTCCGATTTTGCAAATTGGATCCTTTCCAACCGCATAAAGCCTTAATGGCCCTAATTATTTAGAGTTGCCTACTAGATGTGCACAATGTGCTCCCCATAAAAGAGTGATGAAGAGAAGTACAGTACCTCACAAAAGAGAGACATGGTCTTCCAGCCCACCATGGTTGGGATATTGGCACATACTATCAATTTTCCCTGTAAAGGACCACTAAATCAAATCATTGCTCAAGGACCATCTATAGATCTGCATACATTTTTAGGGAAAATTGCTAAACATCACTCATCTAATTTAGAGGCAGCGTGGTATATGGTGATTGGGTAGATACAGGACTATTGATGGGAAATGTGTTACAATTCCATGGTAGGCAGCTGATGCTGTGAGCTACCATCTACTGTGGCAGAAACAGAGACGTGTAAGCTAAGGAACTGTGCTGATTACACTACAGTCCAGAAGATATGCAGATTTATGCACCATTATTAGCCAAACCTGTTCAATTATTTTAGACAACCTTTACTAACTCTTCTGGGCAATGAGCTGAGGACCAGAAAGAGGAAACGTGCAGTAAAACACAGAGGGCCAGTATGCAGCCCAGCTCAAAGGTTTGAAATCTTGACTCTTTAGTTTCCACACAAGGCCACCTCTAGTCGCTGAAAGTGTTAGGGGGCTTACAGCTGCAGGTTTATTTTTAGTGCCTCCATCTGCTGCTCTGATCCTGGGGCTGTACTGCTATGCTCTGCTGCAGGCTGTGTGCTCTGTTCTACTCCTGCAGACACAGCCTGGTGCCAGAAGGAACAACATTTATGCTATTAAACTAATGAAAAGAAATCCGGTTCTGGCTCCGCGCATGCATGTCGGAAAGAGTATAACTGTGGCGTTTCATCGAGAAAGCTAAGGCAAGAAAGCTAAAGCGTGGAGCAGAATGGCTACTGCAATTCACGTCATTACAAACAGCACAGAAGGACTGCTGACCATCCACTAATTCATCCAAAAACTGTGTGACAGAGAAATACCCACCCCTAAAACTTACCAACACCTTACAGCCACTTTAAACTACCCACCCCTGAACTCTAAAAACCCCTCACTTCCCATATTTACTACCCATCCCTGAGCTGTAAAAAGAACTTAGTATCCCTATACAGTACCCACCACTAAACCCTAAAAACTCCTTACTACTAGGCCTGGGCAGAATTTACATTTCGCCGGCGTAATTCGCGTCTTTTCATGTTGCTCACGCGAAATTCCTCAAATTATATCACGCCACTTTGTGTAATTACACGTCATTTACAGTAAAAATGTACTGCAAATGGCATCTTTAGACCCAAAACTGCATCTTATGCTCTTTTATTCCAGTGTGCATCTTCTCTATGTCTGTGTAGTTCCCATAGACCTACTGCTGCAATGTCTGTGGTTAGTCCTTGTCCTGCTAGGTTAGCTCTATCTGCTCCAAATGCTGTGCCCCTGCTGTTGCAGGGATTCTGCTCAATAACAGAACTATGCGTAGGGTTATGAGACCTTAGTGCATAGGGACTGAGTCATCCTACCACCTTAGTTCCCATGAGCCCAGGACCGACTAGCTATAGTGTCTCACTTACCCTCCTACTCACTCACAGAGAAACAAGTGATTAGAGACCCCAGAACACAACATTCCCGAATCTCTCAGGAATCATGGTTGCAAGACACACTCATTTGCTCGCACCCTTGTACTTGTCCACAATAAGATCTGACAGAGACACAAAACAGTTTAAAATATTTATTTTAACTAACGTGCTCTAACATGCAGTATACGTGCCACGACAAGCAGGAAAATGCATAATACAAATACCGTCAGCATAGCAGCTAGTCCATAAATCATGAAGGGAGATGTCATCATGAAAAGACAATAGAGCCTAACCTTCCTCCCCTTGCTAAGAAGCAGTATTATTATACAGTAGATCTATGAGTTTTGTCTGCAGACCTCATACCTTAGACTATAGAGGGTAGTTCTACATCATAGGTGCTGTCTCCCTCTTCTACCTGGAAAGATCCGTCTCCAAGTGTGTGCTACCTATTTGTGTATTTCCATAAGACCAAAGTACGTTGTCCAAACAACAGCTGCCTCGGTATGTTTTGTCTGGGTGCTAAGGCCTGGCCAGAACAAAATAACAAGGGGCATTGTTGTTCGACCTTGCTCACAATGTTCAGACTAAATCCCAGGAAGCTGCAGCGAGTGAACACAGCGATGAGTTCTCATGTGAAAAGTACAAACAAAGGGGCCGATTCCGATCTCGGCCGGTAGGGCACCGAATCGGATTTGGCTTAACCGGATCCAATTCTGAGCCCTATTTCCCGACCGATTCGTACGTGCGTCCGGGGGAGCGAGTACGATGCGTGCGCTCGCGAAATCGCCGACCGACTCGTTCGCAGAACCCGACCGCTCCGACCGACTCGCACGGACACGACTCGCACCGCGCAATGGAGACGTTCCCCGGCCGGGTAAGTACGATGCGCGCCTCGAGCAGTCCGACTGACTCGCGCAGTCCGGCTCCAAAGAGCAGTCGGAGCGGCACTTTGGGGGTCCATGTCGGACCCCCCTGTACGCGTAGCCGCACGAGTCACACACAGGGGGGACCCATGGGTCCCCCCTACCTGTGCATGTACGGCGCGAGTCGGTTTGCCGCGTACCCGCTGTAGGGGGCGCCCTTGTTCGCCTCGCACCCATTGAGTCAATGGGAGCCCGCGTACGCGTTGTACGACCGGCTCCCATTGACTTCAATGGGAGTCCGACCGAATCGAGTCCGATAGCATACGTGCGCATCGTACTCGTTCGGTCGGGCTACTAGGGTCCGATTCGGTTGGAAATCTCTCCGGGTCCGGCTCGGTCGGTGAGATTTCCGGCCCGAATCGGAATCGGCCCCAAAGTCTTTTAAAAAATATACCCATGTAGTAACGTGCGCAAAGCCGCGTAAAGTCTGCAGAGCTCATGCTAACTTAGATAAGACGACAACGTCACTCTGGGCCACGTGACACTGCCAAACCAAATAAATATCCAGGTGGTCCCAGGAGTCTTACATCCTCTGCTCTAGAATCTACTCCATATGTTGCACACAAAATCTGTTAAACCTTACACATCCAATGAAGAAATATCCAAGTGAATCTGGTAGTCTAACTTCTGCTGCTACATACCCTACAGCAAACAAACTAAAGATGATCCGAGGATGCTTGCAATAAGTATAACCACTGGCAATCACTTGAGGTAGCATTCCAACCCATCGTTATTTTGCCCACCATGTCACCTCAGTTTGGATCCAGCCATATGCAAATCAGTCTTGACCCAGCTTCCATAGGAACAGTCCAGTCCGAACTGTCAGACCAGGTCCTCCCTGAACTGGAACACAAGCAACCCAAGACTCGTTTTGCCGATTGTGGCTCTTCAGGTGGATGTAGCTTGGTTCCAGTGGCACAGTGAGCAAGGGACACGTGGACACTTAGGGTGGTACATCACACACAGAAAAGGTGATGGGAGGGTGTATGCAATAAGTCTAGTGCACCAGCTGCTCTTATACCTCCTCTTAACTTCCAACCAAGAAATAACCAAATAATGATTGTATTCTACCTTTCACTGCTCCAAACCATTCTACCACCTAACTCAAAATGAATTTACCTCATATGGACACAGTCACGAAATTCCCTATTGTTCCTTGCAGTCTGCTCCTACAGCTCCAGATCCTCCTAAATCCACTTAACTGAAGCAGTATTCAACTGCTCATGGTTGCTTACCTCATCGTGTGCCAGTTTCCTGCACCACAATTAATTTAAAAAAAACATTGAATTGGTCTTGGTAGTCCTAGTGCCTGTGGCTCTAGATTATATCCCATCACCTAACTCCAAATATGCTAACTTCTCTTGTACTTCTCATTATTAAATTTCCAAATGGTCTTGGTCACCTAGCTTCATTTGTACACTCAAAATTTGCTCACATCTTTGGACCCTTATCATGAAATAACCAAGTGACCTAGAAATTTCCTAAGGGTCCAGTGATCAGCTCTACAGCATATAGCCACTGCTGTGCCAGTTTCTAGCACCACTGAATTTTTCAAGAAATATCAAGTTGGTCTTGTTAGTTCCAACTTCCATTTGAATTTTTATTGCTGCAGATCGTTCCTACTGCAAAATCTGTAACCTTCTCAAGAAATACCCAATTGATCACTTTTAGTAATTGGGTTTCTGGTTGGCAGAGGTATGCACCCTATCCAAGCAGGAATCACAATCCTAGTCAGGGTAAGTCACAGCACACCCTATATTATCTTGTGCTGACCCTCTGATAGCTTGATACAGAGCAGTCAGGCTTAAGTTAAGAGGCAATGTGTAAAGTATTTGTGCAACAATTCAAACAGTAACACAGTAAAAACACCACAAAAGTACTCAACACCATGTAATAATAAAACAAGACCAAAATGACTAAAATCTAACAAGTAGAAGTTGAGATATTAATTTTCAAAGAATAAATGTAAAATAGCACTTAGAAGCAATAAGCATTTAAATGGGTTATCTGGTCGCGCTGGACCGGGGTAAAGTCAAAAGTTCAAGCCGACCATGATGGAGCACGGGCTGGATACAGGTACCCACTTAGGCCCGCTGAACCAAAATACCTTAATCCGGGATGAGTCATCATCGATAAAGATGCAAGCTGCAGCCAAAGCGATACGTTGGTGTCAAGCCATGCAGTGGATGAGATGCGTTGATTTTCTCCACACAACTGCAGCGATGCGCTGTTTCAGAGTGCAAAGCGCTGGTTCTGAACGCAATGTGCGGCTGCTGCTCCCGCATAGGCGATGCATCGATTCCAAAAGTGATGCATTGGTTCCGAAGGCAATGCGCCGGGTCCGCTCCTGGCAACGACGAGGATGCGCTGGTTCCGAATCACGCAAAGGTAAAGATGCGCCGGTTCAAATGCGGATGCATGGGTTTTGAATGCGGAAGTACCTTAGGTCTCACTTCCAAGGGCCCAGGACTGGAGTGGCACCACTTGGCAGGGCAGACTAACAGCTTGTAGAGTCCAGATGCAGGTAGTTGAAATCTTTGATATCCCTGAGACTTAGAACAGCAAGGTAAGAGTCCAGCAGAGTGGCAGTCCTTTCAGCAGCACAGCACTTCATCTTCCTAGCTGAGTGGTCACATGACCAGAAATATATTGAAGTTATGGTGTCAGAGGTCCAGTTCTTATACCCAGTTGTGCTTTTGAAGTGGGGGAGACTTCAAAGAAAGCATTGATGTGCAAAGAGGTCTTCCCTTCCTACCCTGGCTTCAGACTCCTCACAGGCATGTATATAGGGGTGTATGCAGTCCTTTGTGTGTGGACAGGACACAGTCTATTCAGGTGTAAGTGTGAGGCTGTGCCCAACTCCCCCATCCCATCACCCAAGATGGCCCAAGACACACATGATCTTCCTTTGTGTGTGGCCATCTAGAGTGAATACACAAAGCCCAGCTGTCACCCAGCCCAGACTAAACAGAGACAGGCAGCAGGCACCAAATGGCTACAGTGAGCAAATGCTAACTTTCTAAAAGTGGCATGTGCTAAACTGTAACTTAAAATCCAACTTCACCATAAGTTGTGATTTTAAATTGTGAGTTCAGTGACACCAAATTTGAAACGTGTATCTCTTCACTTAAAAGATGGAATAAGGTAATCCCAATGTTAACCTATGGGAGAGATAGGCCTTGCAGTAATGAAAATGAAATTGGACGTTTTTCACTACCAAGACATGTAGAACTTAATAGTACATGTCCTACCTTTTAAATACATTGCACCCTGCCCTGTGGGTCATACAGGGCCTACCTTAGGAGTGAATTATATGTATAAAAAAGGAAGGTTTAGGCCTGGCAAGATGTTTATCTTGCCAGCTCAAAGTGCCAGTTTAGACTGCACAAACAGGCTCTGCAATGGCAGGCCTGAGCCATGGTTAGAGGGCTACTTAGGTGGGTGGCACAATGAGTGCTGCAGGCACACTAGTAGCATTTAATTTACAGGTCCAAGGTACATGAAGTCCACGATACTAGGGACTTATAAGTAAATTAAATATGCCCATTAGGGTTAAGCCAATGTTACCACTCTTAGGGGAGAGAGCACAAGCACTTTATCACTGGTCAGCAGTGGTAAATTGTGCAGGGTCCTAAAGCCAGCAAAAATGAGGTCAGAAAAATGGAGGAAGGCAAGCAAAACTTTGGAGGGAGACCGCCCTTAAGCTGTAAGGTTTGACCATCACATAATCTAGCTTTGTGTGTAGCAGATCCTTCTCCAACTGCTGCCCTCAACATCGGTTAAACTTCTTTGAACTTTTTTCAAAAAATTATCAGGTTGTCCTAAAATTCTGACTTTCACAACATCAAATCCTATGCAATCCACTACAAGCATAACACAGAGTTCTGGGTAAACTCCGTCAACCACCTGCATGGCAGAGTTGTTTCTTACGCGTGGCTCACCAACGATAAGTTAGCGAGCGAGAATTGGCATTCCCTAGTGCAATTTTCACATGTTAGGATGACACCTGACAAGAGTTTCTCAATACGGACAGTCGCTGGCAGTCACGACTTTTCACGGTGAGAAAGCTGCAGCTCGAGTGGAAAATCTTCTTGAGAGGCAGCAAAGTAGCAACGCCTACCTGCGTGCCGCAGTTCGCGCTGAATTTACATCGCGGAAAAAGCTCCCGGTGCTAAAAATCAGCACAACGTGCAGATTCTGCCTGCTCACGGAACTCCGTGGAATCTCCCAGAGTTTTTACGTAACCCCTTTGAATTCCTCGGAGTGAAACTCCACGAGTTCCGCCCACCCCTAGTCCAGACCCTATATTAACATTCATTTCAAAAGCTTAAAACTCATAGGGACTCCTTGGCAAAAAATATCAAAGTGAACTCTTAGCGTAGTTTCAGCTTCGCCAGACTTCCAGACTTTTTCACAGTCACCAAATAATATCCAACAACAGCCATTCTCTCTCTCTGCCACCTATTCTTCACTCGTGGACCTTCCTTGTTTATCTGCCTCTTAATTCTTCACACATTTGTCACACTCTCATACTACCTACCTCTACCCACCTTCTCTTGCCGCATACTCCTACCCCCACTCCATTCCTCTCTCAGACTCTTTGCCTGCTACCATCACAGCTTAAACTCTCTCTTTACACCCTTTATTCTTTCATCTCACCATGCCCCACTCCCTTTTCTATCAATCAGCCCCTTAACTTTATCCCCTCAGCACTCATCTTTTGCTCACTCTACCTACCTAATAAAGTCCTAGCTACTAATTGTCCCCCACCCATCACACATGCCCAATCTAGCTCCACTCATCGCCTAAATTGTAGGCCTTTTTCAATTCTCAACAACCGTCCACTTATGACAGACCCCTCATCTAATACACACCACTCTAGCATATCTCTCAGCCCTTTAGCAAAAATACAATCATCTTCAAAGATACTACCTAATAGCTAATGACCCCTTCTACTTTAACCTCCACCATGTCCTCTCATGCCTCCGTCTCCTCTTGTTCACCCTAATCCTGTCAAGTCCATTCTGCATATCCTTCACCAACCCATTGTTCCCCATTGCCTCATTTCACTCCTATACTGGTCTAAGATACCATTGAAAGAAAACCAATCATCAAAATAGGGAAAAAAAGGCCACCAAACTCTTACTACACCTTCAGTGTTTGTCCTTTAGGGGCCATGGCCAACAGTGCGCTAAGATGGCCAGAACTTACTGAGCTCCTAAGCACCAACCTGCAATCCCTCGATATCCTGGGTGTAAGACGGGCTTTGTCAACCAAAGACAGAAAGGGTTTCGGTCCTGAATTGCTTGAGAGCCATTCCGTGCTGACAAAATGGGGATCTGCCATATGTGAAGGATCCATTGAATGCCAACAGTCCCAGCAATTGACAATGAAGTCAAGCGGCCCTACACACTGGAGCGGGAAGGAGCGGCATGAACCAAATACGATGAGGGCTCCCGCTCCATATTTACATCCGTGATCTAAAGGGAGGCAGAGCCCTGAGTGGAGTGTCTGGGACCTGAGGAGCGGCCAGTGCAGCTGGGTCCTGACTACATGAAGGTTTGGTGAAAATAGAGGGGGGGCTCCTGATGTGTTACTAAGATGCTAAGAAGATGGCGGTGGAAGGTGGGTGATCCCTGCCTGACATGATAGGATAAACTGCCCCCACGAGAAGCCAGGTACCTGCGCTGAGGTGGGAGGTGGTGAGGATACCTAAGGTGCCCGGAGAAGCCCAGGGTAATAATATGAAACATCTCACACCCCATGTGAGAGGAGATATAACAAGCCCAGTGAGACTATTTAGTGAGTGCTTTGCTACTGGTGAGGCCTAGGAACCTAGTCGATGGCTGAAGCACGACAACAGGGTATGGATATCTGCCTTCAGAAGAAACGCTTTTGGCCACAAATACAAACAAACGCAGACAGGGGAGGGCACACAGTGAAGGCACCAGGAAATGGTATCAGTCATTAGTCTGCAGAAGTGGGACATTGTAATCATCGTAGGTAGAAGGGGGCCAGCAAAAAAGCCATGATACCCCACATGCAGGGGGCCCTACTGGTGCCTCAAGAATGTCAGGTATTGTACTGCAGCATTTTAACTCAGACAATAAACTTGACCAAATACTAGAAGCCATTAAAGATTCTAGAGAACTTCTTGAAATATAAATCGATAAGGCATCCATGGACCTTAACATATTGTGAAATGACCATTGTCAAATTGTGGATTAGGTGAAATGTACTGAATAGTCTGGGAGAGAGTAAACCCACAATCACTGTCTTCCAACAAGGATTGGACTTAATGGACTGAGTGGATACGTTGGACAAAAGAGCAGAGGATGGAAAGGCCGGAACAGGAGGAACAATATGGTTGGACTGCCAGAGAAAATAGAGGGAACAGATATGGACATTGTAATTGATGAAATACAAACATGCCGGAGTATAACACCCAGGACAGTGGATAATCTCTAGGAGGTCTCCCGAACCAAAATTACAGGGACACATGCAGGGCACCGCAGACACAAAAGATGGCAATATCACATTTTGACTGAACTATGCACAGGCTGCGAAGATAGCATGAGGGCCTCATTGCAAAGGGGTCTTAAGATTGTCATTGTAAGAAAGAGGGTAGGCAGGAGGCTGGTAGGGAGTTACCAGGTGCATAATTGTCTACCCTGGCAACTTCCCTTTTATAGTTGGAACAAGGTGGTGTGAGTAAATCTGTTTGCTGGACAGATGGCTTTTGCCATTCTATTTTAGGGAGTGGGAGTTGGAAAAGTTTTACTGTGAGAGCTTTGATAAGAAATGTTAATGTGGAGTGCGCTGGAAAGAGGGGATGGGTGGGGCTGGTGAGGGAGTGTTTAGAATATGTGTGGGGGAGGTTTTCTTGCTTTTGGGGTGGGACTCCCAAGAGATGATTCTAAAGCGTATATTCAATGGCACATTAACTGAATAATTACGCTTTCCTTACATGGAATGTAAGAGGTATGGGTTCACTATATAAGCAGTGCAAGATGCTGGAATACCTTAAACGCAGCAGGATAGATGTTGCATTATTTCAAGAACTGCATTTGTTACACAAAGAAATTCCCAGTATGAAAAGAAAATGGAGGGGACAGGAATTTGCCATGGATTCTCTTCTCATGCCAGGTGTTCACTGATTTGGGTGAGACATTTTATCCCATTTGAGCCTACAGGAACCCATATAGATAAAGAGGGCAGGGATGTTGTCATATGTGAACACCTTGATGGGATACAAATGACCCTGGGAAGCCTGTACCTACCAAATATGGGTCAGTCTCAATTTCTTGACCCACTGTTCCCTACTATAGTCAGTGACACACAAGCATTGATGATATTAGGGGGTGACTGTAACTGCGTGGCAGATGTGGTCCTGGACTGATCTACCCTGCCATTGGTGGATTCCCCGGTGGTCAGACTGGCACAGGAGTTTATCGGTCGGGCTGGGAATTGGCAGTTGACCCCTGGAAGACACGGAATGGGAATGATGAGGAAAATTCCTGTGATTCCTTGTTCAATTACATATATGTCAAGCTGGATACATGTATGTGTTCTGCTAGACTTAAAGAGGCAATTACACTCATTGAATAGGTGCCGCAAACCCTATCTGGCCATAACCCTCTAATTATGCTTCGGTTGTGCGGTTGGCGTTTGACCCCGATTCCAACTTGGAGACTCCCAACTTCCCTCCTGTAATACCCAGTGTTTAGGGAGGCTTGGACGACACCATTAGATAATACTTTGGTAAAAACCAACACTCAACGGACCAGGTTTGCACTGAATGGGAGGCCTTTAAAGTGGTGGTGCATGGGTACTATATAAGTCAGGCAATGGGAGTCAGGAAGTCTTTAGAAAGAACGTTGCTGACACTGGATAATAATATCCTCAAGCTTGAGAAGCAGATTTTTCTCTGGAAAGGTGAACATTCAAAATCCCCGAACTCACCAGATAAAACACAAACTGAAGATCACACAGAGAGCAATATTTCCTGCACTCTAATCACTGCAATATCCTTAAGCAAGACTGGAATTCACATATGTGATGTACGTCAGACTCCAAAACTGATGTTTTCTACATACATCATGGAATCTGTGTGGGCGAGTACATCTTGTCCTTTTCGCATTAGGCCATACCTAAGAGGTGCATCAACTCTCTTGCTCTCCAGATCCAGCTCTCTCTACTTACTTCTTTCTCATCTACCAACTACCAGTCCACAACATTTCCTTCTGAGACGCCCTCCTGGATTCCATCTCAGACATCATTATGGATCACCAAAACATATGTTGACAAGCCAGCACTGCATCATACCTCATCACTGTTCTCTGACCTTGAAGCTCTTGACCTTCACAACTAGTCTCTGGATCAAATCACACTGCATGCCACACTCAGAAATGGTACTGAGTAACAGGAAATAACCTCACTGCCTTGAATGATTGTCATATCATTAACTTCAATCTCAACCTCCTCCCGAAGCCCCCAGACCCATCCAACCACCTACACAAATGTACATGCTAGACATTGTGAAAAACTCAACTTGGACATATTTAGGAACACACTGCCATCTAAACTGGGTTCTCTGGTGACTGGAAATCAGTTCTACCAATGACTTTCTGAAACCTTTGCCAAAGTGGTTGCCCTCAACTCCTCATGAAACTGACAACTCCCTCAGAAGGTTGGATGGCTCATCGCGGATGTAAAATTACAAAAATGGTAACAAGAACTCTGGAAATATACCAGTGGCGGCTCCTCCGCTAAGGCGGAGGGAGCATCGCCCCACTGCTTTGAAGCAGTGAAAGAAAGGAAAAATAAAACAATAATAACGTAATGTTATTATCATTTTATGTTGTCCTGATGCAGCAGGTTTGCGTGATTGGGCAGGGCTGCTCTGCTCACAGAGCAGGGAAAGGGAGGAGTGGTAGCACCCTCCTAAGTGCGGAATGACTGCTTGGCCGGCCCTCTCGGTCCGGTCAAACAGTCATGCGCACTTTGCATGTTCTCCACCAAGGCTGCATTATAGCCTGCGTGGAGAACATGCCCAGGCCCCCAGTCCCTGGCTGAGCGCTAAACCACAGCGCTCAGACCAATCACAACGCTGCAATGCAGCATTGTGATTGGTCAGGGGAGGCTGGGTGCTTACCAATCACAACGCTGCAGCGTTGGGATTGGTCAGGGGAGCCTGGCTACTTCCTGTTCCATTCCCGAGGAGATAAGACAGAGAGACGCAGCAGTAAGGTATGTTTATTTCTTTTTTTGATATTGCCATACCCGCCCTCACCCCCCGCCCCACCACCCCTGATCCGTGCCGGACGCTATTGAAATATATACTGAAAAAAATGTACACTATTGGTGTAAAAAAGTGATTAAATAGACAGTACAGAATATATGAAATATCCATCAAGCCAAGCAAGTCAACAGATGACACTGCTTACAGCACATATCAGATATCCCAAGCCAAACTTAGGAACGCTTCAAACTCATCTCAGTGTTCCCTAGCAGCTGAAACCATGATAACAATTCTGTAATTCACTGGCTGACAACTTTATTGAAAAGAAAGCAGTCTCAAATCTAACATCCAATAGAAAATAGTCAGTACATCCCTTCCATGCTTGCTCCAAAATCCAAAACTACCCATAGCTACCCAATAAAAACCACACAATTACTATCCATATAAGACACTGATGAAGCCTACCACTATTGCTGGAATTTCATTCTCCTAAAGTGTAAATACAACTGTACTAAACGTAGAAGAACCACAGTCAGTATTCGCACTCTACAATTTTACCTCCCACCCTCCTTCTGCTACATACATTTTTGTCATAATAAGCGCTGCAACGTGACTCCACTATTCATGTTTATGTGTAAAGATGCATTATGCATCCTGCTTGCACCAAATCACCCAGCATGCACCAAACGGACCCCGGCGCAACCAACACCACCTCAATCATGAACTCCAAAGGGCTCCCAGAAATCCATTTCAAATTGGAGCACAATCCGATCTCACCAGGGGTACGAAGCACTAAATACATGATACAGATGGAGAAGCTATTTAGTCGACCACCCAGAAGGTGATTTGGGTCCCGTAAAGGATATGCTAATGCTATAAAAATTCCAATAAAATACAAATATTCATGTGTAATATCAGGACCTGTCCAATGGGACCTCCCCTGCCTTTGTTGTGCATGTGTTGGCCCTTCAGTTGCACTCTTCACATCATGACTGTAAGTTGATCTATTTCCTGGCCACATTCATTGGATATGTTCTTTTGAGCCTGGTGTCTATTTTCTTTGGTTTTGCTATTCCCGTTGTCGAAGGTGTCTGGGGAGCAGTTCCAGTCATGATCCGTGCCTGCTGCTTCCATTTCTTCATCTCACTGAGCCCATCCTGATTACTTGAACTAGTTACAGCTTAAGGAGAGGCTGAGTCATATATCTTCAGAGAAGAGCCAGAGAGGAAATCAATACACTTTGCACTATTTACTTCAAATATATTGTAGAGATTACATATCTGCAATGTATTCTGAAATAATATGTTTTGATTCAGTGCAGAGGATATTTGCAAGTAAGATGATACGAAGAGCTTTAATGAGAAGTCATCAACTTGTACAATCAGTGTTAGCTGGGAATGCTAATTTGAGATCCATTTGAGGTGGCTTTGGTTAAGGCAACTATTTTGTCATGTTTTATTTCTCTCCATGTCTTGCTTTCCTCTCCTTTCCTCCTTGATTTCTTTCCCTTCCTTCTCCCATTCCTACAACCCTCCCATTCCTAACACATCTACTTCCCCTTCCCTTCCTACCTGTTGTCCAGATGTCTAAAAATTGATGCTTAAAACGTTGTGTTGCTGTGTTCTTCTTTGCAATGCAGCAAGAGCTACTTACAGGGTTCGGTGGAGTCAGCTGCTGACCACTCTGTTGAGGAATGTGTTTAGTGGACATACACCATGACTATACAGAGTGAGGAAAGGTCTGCGGGGGATGATCCAGGGCCACTGGGACCTAGTTAGGGAAGCTCTGGTAGTAATCAGGTTCTGTTTATCCCTCTCTGTTCTTGCTTTATGGTTCAATCATGTACAATGGCTTCACAGAGTCAGAGCAGTATATTGTTATAATTAAGGCTCCCAGTTTTCCTTTTTTTCTGATTTTTACAGATAAATACAGACAGAAAACAATCTGTTTCCTGTCTATATTTGTTTTTAAAAGCGGAAAGATACTGAAAATTGTGCTCCTTGTGTGTGACTTGCCATGTTGTCTTTTGTGAATTCCAGGTCAACAGCTGAGCAGATAGACAGCATGGGGGGTTAAAGAACAGGACGAGATGTCCTTAAGTACAGGCAAATGTTAACGTATATATGAAGTATAATGGTAATATTTAACTGTGAGTGTAATGTTATATTATATTTGGCTGCTTAATTAACTAAAACTCGACAGGCATCAAAGTATGAGTGCATGTTCATCAGTTAAATGCATGTGGAAATATCCATATATTCTCAAAAAACAAAATAAATATGGATAAATAGCAATAAGATGGCCAAATAAATAAATATGGAAAAATACAGACGAAATGTTAAAAAAAGAAATACCATAAAACCGGGGGCCTAGTTATAATTCTTTTTTTAGCATTCTTTTCATAGAAATGAGTTATCAAGCATGTAAAAGTGATACTACTAAAATTCCTATGTTTTCATAAAAGAATACTGTTTAGACATTATACTTATTGCAAGTGACAGATATTCTTCACAGTTCAACCTCGCTACTCCCCGAAAAAGGCCTTGCCTAAAAAGAGATCCTTTGCCCCTCAGTGTCTTTGAAGTAGTTCCTGTGACCTGAGTTCAAGTCCCCACTGACAGCTGCCACACTCGTAAGAAGGATTGTCTAACTACGTTTGAGTCACACCCATCATAGGAACTAGCCTGTTTTCAGTGAGCAGCTTACCAAGCAGTGAGTTTAAGTAATTTATTATCATGTGCTAAGTAAGGATGGGAGGGAACAAGAACTTAGTAAAGCCGAGTGAGAGGCAGCTACAGAAGGTTATGCGTAAGATCATGCAGGCATACGGAGTAGCTCTGCACTAGAAACAGCTATTTCTGCATATGTATATTACCCAAACTAAGACTTATCAGACATTTTCTCAGTCAATATATTTTAGACAGTCCTATCCACAAGCAGATAGCACCCTTCCAGTGCATGGTATTTGGGCTTCACCATACATCCACAGCCCTCCAACCCCAGCACCGCCATACAATCTCACCTATAAATCTTCATACTCATTACTATATGTTAGATAGAACCCTCTCACCATTATGTGCATAACATAGTGCCAAATCCATATAGTTGAAAAAGCGTGGGCACTTCAGTGGTACTGTCAAGAACCACAACCACATACAGCATCATAGCAACATCATTAGCATATATGCTAGAGGATAACACTAGCATAAAAGTACACTGTCATTTTAACAACGTGTCATAAAACATAGACCTTTCTTGTGATGCATATATAGAAAACACTATATTTGGGCCTAGCAATACTCAAGCGATCCATCCCCAATAGAGAAAAAATATGGAAACATCCTTTACACTCCCACTATAGATATAAAACACCAATAAATATCTTCCGAGAGTGAACTCACACAGACCATTTTGAAACTTACCACTGAGCAAATTTGCTGCTAACTACACAATCAGATATCAGCAAAAAAAACATACAATATCAAAGGATAACTTTCCCAGACCCACACAAATGAATACCCACATAGAAAAGGTGCTGAAATGCAATAACAATGATGACTGGCACGATACAGATGAGAAATAACATAGTATAACATATTAGTGTTTTGTTGAACATCATTCCACTTCCAAGACTCAAGAATCAGTCCACATTCCCTCTGCTCCCACTATTTTACCCCTTCATTTTACTCTCTCAAGATCTCACTCTTCCAAATCACCCAGCTCTTTGATGTTACTGTATAGAGGTGTAAGGTGCTTTGCAAATGAGCAGCATAATAAATGTTACATTTTTACGTGAGAGATTTATGTACAAACATTTTTATTTTGATGGTTAAAATGAGTAAGTACAAAGAAGAGAATCACTTCAGCAAGTGCATCAAGAGGTGAAACGGTTTAGGCGAGAAAAAATGGAAAGGGATTAGGAGACATAAGGCACAAAAACCTTTTTGGAATGTTAGTCTGATGAGAAGATGCACTGGAAGGGTTGCCCAGCTAGATGAAGGAAAAATGTACGAAAAATTACCTGGAAAATCTAAATTAGAAACCAATTTATACCCAGAAATACCCAGAAAGCTTATAAACAATTATTTTTTCTTTGCCCGTTATTTTTTGTTGGTGCACGGTCCCACCTGGGAAACCCTCTACTTATTTTATTGTTGGATGTTGTGGGGGATCATCAAGGCCCCCTTTGCCCCACTGGCTCCAGGCATGCAGCCCCAGTCCTGTGGGGCCACACCAGAGCCAGCAGCATTCAGTGTGTGCTAGCTGGTTCCCACCCAGCGACAACACATCAGTTTCCCTGTCTGCTTCAAAGACGGGCAGGTGCCATCATTCTGTCCTGGAGGATGGGATCCCAGGGACAGCACTGCGTCATGCCCTGGGAGATGGGGTCATAGGGCCTAAACTCGGCTCGGGGACAGGGACCCCACACCCTTATCCTCTTCTAAAAAGGTTCTAGGCCCCAGGGGATGGAGTCCTTGGGGCTGAAATTGGCTAGGGGTTGGGGGACGCATGCACGCCCCTTCCCATAATGTTTAATAATAAATGTGATTAGACCCCTGGGATCTGGCGCACCCTGGGGTCATTACTAAAAAAATAAAAATACAGCCACCGTTGTGTTTTTTCCACTATCCTGCAGGAGAACCACCGGATCGTGGAAAAAATCATTTTTTTAATGTTTTAGCCCAGGGGGCCTCCCTCTAGGATCCCCCCCGCTAGGGGTGCAGGGTATCCCTATCCTGCCCGCTTATATACTTTAAAAAAAACATTTTTAGGAGAGGGGACCAAGTTTTCATCTAGCAGCCAGCCAACCAGAGCTCTAGCTTTGAAAAGCCCATTCAGCCAATCAGTAAGCTCAGCCGCAGCCCGTGCAGGTAAGAGCGGTGGGGCAAGTGGTGGGGGGGATTTCGACAGTAGTTCATGCCGAAAAAAAAAGAAATGCAGGCTCCCGCCCTTCTTGACTAATACACCTCAGGGGTGTCATGTGGAAAATAAAGGAGTAGGGGTGCATGGGGTTTATAAATGCCCCGGGCCCCACCACCTCCCACTGCCTCATTCAAAAATTAAATAGGGGTCCTCATGGAACCCCCTGCCCCAGGGACCACCACCTCCCTGGGTCTTTTAAATTTGTAATGGGGGGCCTCAGGGATCCCCGGCCCCTGGGGACCACCACCTCCCCGGGGTGAACTTTTTTTTGTAAAAATGGGACTGGGACCCCCCTCCCAGGCCATTCTTCACCCCAGGGACTGCCACATCCCCCAGGGCAGGCCCTACAACAAGATAGGAGGGGGCCACATGGTCACTCTCCTGGAGCCATAGAAGGCCCTGGGGACTGCCACCCCCCAGGGCCGGCTCCTGCTATGTCCCGGGATTCCCAACCCCGGCACATAGCTGTTTGCTGTGGCTTGGTGGGAGCTTTACCGCTCCCACCAAGCAACAGCAAATGGTCCGCTTCCAGCAAGCGAGAGCTCAGAAATGCTCTCGCTTGCTGAAAGCGGAGCAAAATTTCTTTCAGACACAGGGAGCAGCATGTTTAGCAGCTCCCTGTGTCTGAAAGCAATGCCAGCTCCCGCAGGAGGTGGGGAGCCAGCAGGGACTGCGGGGGCCTTCCGGCTCCCCCACGGTCCCAGTGGAGAGTAGGTGCCCTGGGGGTACCCGCAGAAAGATGGCCAGGCCCTGGGGCTGTGCAGCCCCCCTCCCCTATTACATGTGGGCCGGGCCCCAGC
Source organism: Calotriton arnoldi (assembly GCA_963921515.1). Taxonomy (NCBI): domain Eukaryota; kingdom Metazoa; phylum Chordata; class Amphibia; order Caudata; family Salamandridae; genus Calotriton; species Calotriton arnoldi. Next base: position 1,074,176 of record CAWUFW010001528.1, on the reverse strand, counting down.
CGAAGCGGGACCACCCTCCCCTATATAACTTTTTTTAAAAGGCCGGTCTCTGGGGAATGGGGTGCCAGCGCCAAAATCGGCAGGGGAGGGGGGCCACGCGACCCCCCCTGATAAAATAAAAATCAAAAAGGGGGAAATCACCGGAGGCCCCAGTCTTAACCACTCTGCATAGAGGCCTCCTGGTGCCCAACATGTTGGGGGATGAAGTCCCCTTCGCTGGTTAGCGCCCTTGGGGATCAACAACCCATCCTGTTACCTCCAGTAAGTCCCACACAGCAGGATTGCTGTGAGCTGGTTAGAAGCCCCTCCCCCTTTCTCCACCACTCTGCAAATGAGGCTACTAGTTGTAAAAACATAGAAATTCACTTAAAGAACCAAAGGTTACAGGGACCTTATAGTTGGGAAATAGAATTTATAAAACCTTAGAAATTCACTTAAAAAACCAAAGGCCCCTGCAATGCACTGCTTATGACCTCACATATTACATCACTCATGACATGGTCAGTGACATCACTTATGACATCTCAAATGACATCTCTGACCGGCGAATATGCAAAATATATGTATATGTATTACAAATATATATATATATAGATATGTATTACACTGGCGATACTAGCACCAGAGTAGCTATAGTTGGTCAGACTTTCCATAAGAAAGGAATGTTTCTTTAATAACTTTGGCGCCATTTGACAAATCTGCATGAAACTTTGCAAAAATAGGCAAATAGGACACTGTCACAATCATTGGAAGATGTCATCAATGATGTAATTTAACATGAGATGGGGAATGTAATATGTCAGGTCATAAACAGTGCATGACGGGGGAGCAAGTTATAGTTAGTTCATTAAACTATAATTGGGGAATTCCAGTGGTTTTTAAACTATAGTTCCTATCTCACTTCAGCACCTAACTATAACATCACTTGTAATTTAGTTTTTCCATTGAATATATATATATATCCTTGGTGTACGAGGGATTTTTGATATATATATATATATATATATATACCGAAAACATGCACCAAGTCAGTGCCATGTAAACAGGCCCACCAGACATGCTTCAGTAAGAATTCTTTAATCCAAGGCAAGATAAATAGCATAACGCGTTTCGACTCCTGAAAAGTCTTAATCATATGCAAACACTGATGGCAAACTCTCTTGCACTTTTAAATGTAGCTCACAACAGTGAAGAAGGACCAGGATGTTCCTACATTGTTCACAATGTTTAAAGTGATAGTGAATCCGTTATTGCAAAGTTCTTACAACATATATTGCCTGAAGACAGAGAATGTTTTCACTACTTCTTGCGCATGTCAATCCTTCAAAAGTGTGTTATTTCGCATTCACAAAATTCCAACGCTATCTTCATTTTACAGGCTTAGCACAAATGTAAGGACCATACTGCCCATAATGCTTTGTTTATGCTACATTTCTCCATTTCAGAGCCTTCGATATTTTCTGTTATTTTAAAATCAGCACCTTGTATTAACTGTGCCAAAATGTCTCATTACACGCCTTTAAATGTTTAAATGATATAATTCCATGCATGGCTGAGCATTCAGTCTCAGTATAATGTCAAATAGATGCCGCTCTCATTTAAAGTCCATTTCTCATAAAAGTTTGTAACTTGCCTTGTTAATCAGACCCCCCAGGATATAGCGGCATGGATTAGCAAATTTAGCGGCACAAATATGGAAATTTAGCGGCACAAATCTGGAAATTTAGCGGCATTTTGCGGCACTTTATTTTGCACTTTTTCCTACAACAAACACTGATATCTTAGTTTTTGGGAGTTATTTTACAACATGAAGCTATGTATATTTGGTTTATTTACAATTTAGACAATTTGTTTTGCTTCCAGGCTACATATAGGACATAAACATGTTATTGAATAAATGCCCACGGAACCTGTATGCTTGTTGTGTTAATCTTGGCCATGTATGTGCAGTTCTTCTGAGCAGTCCAAATCTAGCCCTATATTGTGCTGCTGATTATAATGCAAAAATAATAATGCCCGGATGGATTGCTCTGAGAGGGACCGTCGTCTGGCTGACAGAATAATTTTGTAGATGCTGTTGCTCCTTTCAGCATCTGCAGAACTGGTCACACAGTCCTTGTACACAGCTGCAAGCTGTGAAAGGGCAGGAATGCGGTCAGCCATCCCACGCCAAAAGAGGTCAGTGTCAATCACCCCAGAAACAGATGCCTGTACTGCTTCCGGGCCTACATGTTCAAAGTAGAGGCGAAGCTCCTGATCGGGAACTTCGCTCAAACCAGGAATGGCTGAATATGCACTCTTGTCCTTAGGCAGGATGCAGAGTCGTGCAGGATTGAAAAGGCGCACTTGCTTCAAGAATCCAATGCCTGGTTGGGCCTCCCCATGTATTTGCCCACCTTTTCCAGAGAATTTTCAAAAGCTTCGTTAAGCTGGGCTGTCATCTTTTTTTTCTGTGTCAGAGATAATTTAGCCCCTGCAGTGGTCTGTAGAAATGGTTGTAGTGACTCCACAGTGAGGACTGAATTGTTTGTTAGGTTCATGTGGAGGTCCTCCAAATAATCATACACCTTCATTGTCACTGGTGTCTGACTCTGGAATAAGTCCATCAGATGTAAAATGTTTTGGCATTTTTCTGCCACAATCTCCAATTGAACTTTAATGCAGTTTCTTTGGTCGCTGTTCAAAATCCTTTGCAGATTTTCAAGGGAATCTGGGGGAGACTTGCTGAGTTGCATCTCCGACTCAACAAACCCAGCATAGGCCTCAAAGTGCTTGCAGTGGTACTGAACAGCAGCAAACCAAGAATTCCACCGGGTACTGCAAGGGTCAGGTGCCATCCGTGGTTTCATCCCATGGTTCTCAGCAAGATGGTGCAGGTACCTTCTCTTTCTGCTACCGGCCATGTAAAAGATGCGCGTGAAGTACAGGAGGAAAGCATTTAGCTCCACAAAAGGCTTCCTAAATGACTCTCCAATAAGGTTCATTATGTGTGCCAAGCAGGTGATATGTATGGAGTTTGTATACAGATTTCTCAACACAGTGTTGTATGCCTTGAGCATGTATGCCGCATTGTCAGTGTTAAAGGAAATAACGTTCTGAAAGGCTATGCTGTACTCTGTGAGCACCTTCACAACTGCTTGCGCTACAGTCCCATGGTTGCACTGTGAGAGGAACACTGTGTCTGCTAGGTGGGTGTGGATCTGACGGCCACCCTGCGCAGAGACCACTGCAAATAACACATTCAATACACACCGCCCTTCGACATCAGGTGTTTCATCAAATATAACACTGATCTTTTGATCTTGCAAGTGTTCTTTCAGCTCGTTCTTGGCTCCTATATATCTCTCTGGGAGATAACGTTCTTGAAGCTGATGACTTCCAGGTATCGCTCCACCATTTCGTACTCGCTCGTGGAGAAACTTGCGCAACACAGGGTGGTCGGTTTTGCTGAGCGGAATGTTCAGCGCTGTGCAGACATTGACCCACTCACTTATAATTTCAAGGTTTGAGGCACCGGCAGCTGTACTCTTTGTGAAAAGTGAGTTCACAGTCATCTGACGGGCACGTTTTGGCGAAGAGTGAGGGTCTGGATCATCTGAACAGCGCTTCAAGTGTTTTTGTGACCGCACATGCATATCGACTGTGTGTTTCCGGATGTGGTCCACCGCCACATTGCACACACTGCAAAACAGCACGCCACCATCAGCATGCATCACGGTGCTGTACTCTCTGGCCCGATCTGCTGCGGTTATATGGGTAGGTAGATGTGATCGGTGCTTCACAGTCTTCACAGGCTGCAGAAACCTCTCCATCGTGCTTTTGTTGTGGAGGCTTGTTGCTCCCTTGGAATCCAAAAGATCTCGGGCTTGTGGCGCAGTCACGTAACTCACCTACAAATATATTTGGTGTTACTAGATGTGTTCCAAAGGGGAAAAGGGCATTGCAATTGTTGAATGGAAACGGCACTCCCCAAACGGCGTTGAGCAAACAGTGTTAACACAGCAAGGGCAGTAGCAAAGAAAGGAGAACGTGAAACCTTCTGAAGCAAAGTTGCATACACGGCGCGTTAACATACAGGTAGGCAGCGGTCCCGTTAGGCAACTTTGAGTCGTCTGTGGAGGGCAGTGGGGGTGCGAGGTAAACATAAAAAACAAGGCAAAAGTGTTTCCCCCCCCAAAAAAACCCTGCCCCAAAGTGCCTGCAAAAAAAAAAATCACATTTGGAGAAAAACGAAAAAAAGGGGAAGGATGAGCCACCTGCAAAGACAGTGAAACCTAACCGTTCAAAACAAATTTGTACAAGTGTACTTTGTAGGAGCACATAAGCCAGGCGTTTACACTCGGGGGGGGGGGCAACAGTGCTTAACGGGTGTCTAGGGAAAAGCCCAAGACAGCCCCAAACCACCCCTACGAAAAACAAAAAACAAAATAACAATTATGAAACCCACATGATCACACAGAATCCCAGCACCAAACCATGCACAGCGCTCCCACCCATCGCAAGTAGGACTTCACAAATATGGGTGGCGACCTCAAGCTTCTGCGCTTTAGCATATGTAGTATTCATCTCCCCGGAAGTGTACAGAAACCAAAACTTACCCGTGCTGGGCAGCAGCAAGCATATACTAGTTGCCAGACGGCCCAATGGCTCTTGAACCAGCAGATTCTTACCTCCGGGACTCTACAAGAAGAAGAAAAAAGAGTTAGAGCAGGCTTGGCTCGCCCTTCCCATGGCACCTGTCCCACAACACTGCCACCTCCCCCTCCCCCACTACGCCTCTTTAAAAACCACAGCACCCCCATATGCCCCCTGGGTCCGCATGCCCAGCGGGCCCCAAAACAATGCCCCTAGGGCGCGCCGCACACTGGGCACGCGGCGGGGACAAAACTTACCTGTGCTGTGCACCGGCTCTTGAACCAGCAGATTCTTACCTCCGGGACTCTACAAGAAGAAGAAAAAAGAGTTAGAGCAGGCTTGGCTCGCCCTTCCCATGGCACCTGTCCCACAACACTGCCACCTCCCCCACTACGCCTCTTTAAAACCACAGCACCCCCATATGCCCCCTGGGCCCGCATGCCCAGCGGGCCCCAAAACAGTGCCCAACCAACAAGGAGGGGCCCGCCGCGTGCCCTGTGTGCGGCGGGCCCCAAAAACAGAATGTCCCCGGGGCCCGCCGCACACTGGGCACGCGGCGGGCCTAACCAACAATTTAAAAAAAATAATGCCAAGAGCAGGAGGGGCCCGCCGCGTGCGGCGGGCCCCAAAAACAGAATGTCCCCGGGGCCCGCCGCACACTGGGCACGCGGCGGGCCCAATCAACAATTTAAAAAAATAATGCCAGGAGGGGCCCGCCGCGTGCCCTGTGTGCGGCGGGTCCCAAAAACAGAATGTCCCCGGGGCCCGCTGCACACTGGGCACGCGGCGGGCCCAACCAACAATTTAAAAAACAAAATGCCAGGAGGGGCCCGCCACGTGCCCTGTATGCGGCGGGCCCCAAAAACAGAATGCCCCCGGGGCCCGCCGCACACTGGGCACGCGGCGGGCCCAATCCAACAATTTAAAAAAAAAATGCCAGGAGGGGCCCGCCGCGTGCCCTGTGTGCGGCGGGCCCCAAAAACAGAATGCCCTCGGGGCCCGCCGCACACTGGGCACGCGGCGGGCCCAACCAAATTTTTTTTTACAATAATGCCAGGAGGGGCCCGCCGCGTGCCCTGTGTGCGGCGGGCCCCAAAAACAGAATGCCCCCGGGGGAAAAAGGAATGCCAAATCCTTACCTGGTGAGGTGATGAGGTGAGCAGCAGACTGCAGTCCTGAGAATGAGGGAACAGACAGCACAGCAGGGCAGGTGAGTAATGTAAATATACACCACCTCGCCTGCCTGCTGTGAGACCCTCCTTCTATTGGACCCGTGGCGAGAGCCACCGGGCCAATAGAAGGGGGTCTGGAGATATCTGGATTTCTGGATTGGATTTCGGCAATTACAAAGGTGCCGATTTCACGGGCACTATTGTAAAAATCGCGCTTTTTTACAAAAGTGCCGATTTCGCGGGCACTTTTGTAAAAATTGCGGCATTTTTACAAAAGTGCCGATTTCGCGGCAAATCGCGAAATCCTGGAGGGTCTGGTTAATGCATTTCAAAAGCACGTCGTGCAAGGGTAAAATACCCTTACAAACCCTGGCTGCTCCCGAAGGTTTCTCAAGTAGGGGCGGGCCTCTCACTGGTGGCCCTGCCACAACATACTTTTTCCACATGCTGAATACCAGCCGGCGGGCACCCCTATAAATCATATAATCCAGAAGAAATGTGACTCAGGGGGTGCCTCAGCCCCTTGGGTCGGGCCTGCTAGGGTGCGTCAGACACCAAATATTTCCAAACGAAAAACATGCACCAAGTCAGTGCCAAGTAAACAGGCCCACCAGACGTGCTTCAGTAAGAATTCTTTTATACAATATGCGTCAATGGCAGTGAAAATAAACATGACACACATTCAAATAGTAATTCCTACAGTGCAAGTGCAAATGTCAAATTCCATTCCATTGCCACAGTACAGCAAAGATCCATGAGAAAAACACTACTGCCTCACAGGTGTATTTAACAGTTATTTTACACAGGGAAACAACTCTCATTGTCACAAGGCCTTTTGATGTGGCTTTGCCTTACCACACACATTTAACCCTCTATATCCTGGATTTGCTTAAACTTTTGTTAAAACCAAAACATGAAAAAGGTCCATGGCATAAACTGTAGATGTGCAGAGTATAAAATGCTAATGTCGCGGGAGAGGAGGGGCATCATGGACCACTTGAAGCTTTACCTGCTAAAGCTGTCTCAAAGGTCAGACCAGAAAAATAAAATGGCAACTCCAAATGCTGCTGTAAGGTAGGTATTGGTCATGCTGTTATATTAATAGAGACTGGTCCAGTTGGAGTTTGACAGCAAAATTGACCAGAAAAATAAAGGTAAATATAAAAATAATAGAGATATGACAGGCTTGTAAATGGTGCAATTATAGTTTTAGCCTCACTAACGTTATCATTTTAGTTATGTAGCAATAGAGACCATAAGGCACCTCAAGCTACGGGATACTAGTGGTTAACAAATAGCATATCATCCAACTATAGCAGCAGAGTTTGCAGAGATGTTTTGAATGGAAGCAGTTATTCTGTAAGTCAAAGCACATTTCACAGAACACTGGCCTGGCCCATGAAAGCCTGACCCTACAAGTTGAATCTTTCATCCTTATGGGCTATGCGGTCAATGCATGCCTAACTGGTCAATTTGTAATAATTAGGGTTAAGTAACAATGTTAGGGCACAGAGATTATTGGATTATTGAATGTAAGGCTAATGTTTTTTAATGACATACCTATGCTGCAAATAATTAACTCTAAAATGTTCAGGACTATTTTGTGGATAATTGAAGCATTGCCCTTCAGCTTGCACTGAGTCTCTTTAGTGATTCATGGAAAAATCGACAGTCCTCTACTCAAATTTATCACATGTTAAGTATTTCTCAAGAAAGCTTTATTTTGTATCACCTAATGCTTTAAAAAAGTATTTGATACTGTTTTTATGGCTTACTTGAAAGAGCAACTGTCTGCATGACCTATTGGTACAAATTCTTTAACATATACATAGAGTGGGCATAGGCTCTCACTCAAAGGAGTATTAACAGTCACTGACTGTTTGGTATATCATTTCACTCAGATAGAGTGCTTACATTTTATTGGATACGGGTCTATTTTACATCCCAAAAGATGCTGAATCATCATACATTCAATTTATTATATCAGCATCATACAATAAATGTATTACATCATATGTGAATTTTATACAAAGAGCAATCAGTTTTTGTTTTGTTTGTTCACTGGATCAGGCTTTTAAAACCTATTTTAGTCAGGGCTCAGAATTCAAGCATGCACACCAGACCTATTAGCTATACCAGTGCTTCTATAATGTTGCTGGATACCTATATTTGTTGAACATTTGCTGAAAAAATATGCCAAAAATAATACTTTTATTTGGCTTTAGGTCCATGTCCACCACTGCTTTGAGATCCAGTGGACGACAATTCTAAATTCAGCCCATGTTCTCTTTTCTTTGACTTACTGACTTTTTCCAGTGAGTTTCCAATACACACACTCACACCATTCACTCACACAAGTCTGAACCTTTCACACATAACCTTATGCCATTGAACTACACACACATTTACACTTCACTCATGGGCGCTCCACTCAAATGTTCCCTATTTCCTTAGACACATAAACTTGAAAGCTCAGATACGTACAAACACATTTTATTCACACGCATCAACACTCTCACCATAGCCACACTAAATCCATTAAAAGAAAAACTCTGACAACAAACACAAATGGCACTAGTTCACACACTCAACTCTTTCACACACTACACTTTCAATTACTAGAATTATAAGAAACATTAATTTTCCAATAGAACCATATCCCATGGGGGTTACTTACAATTATGTTTAAACCATGTTAAAACCATAAATATTTTAAAAGACATAACATTTTTTCATTTCTTCACTAAGATACCCAGGTACCATACTCCTTGCAGCTACGTCCATATTTTACTAGCAAAATATAAGACCAATATTGTTGTCCGTCTAAAAATGTTACAATTGCCATTTGACCTCTATTCCCATATCAAACATAGTACATAATTATGACTGAAAAAAGAAAGCATATAATAGATTTTTTTATTACAAATTCAAGGTATTGGTAAAGCTGCTATTTCACAGATGTCTACATGGTTAAACTTTTCTGAACTGTGTATTTTGAATAAGTTGGCTAATTCCATACAAAATAATGCTGCAGAGTGTCACATCTATTCTGAGATAGACAGCAGACAGCTATAACATCAGATGTTTAAATAATATACAGTTCATAGTTGTTCAAGGGATGTAGGAGGTTGACAAATGTTTCAACATTGTTATAGTTATTCCAAAGTCTTCATCAGGTTACTGGAGGGTAAATGCAATTTAATCTAATTGACTGTGTGAATACCACAGTATGGTGCTACAAGTGTTAATTTATGAATCTGTATTGCTTCAAATGGACATAGTTCTAGCACCCTTGAATGGGTAAAGGTATTGAGGGGAACCTATTGGCACCAGTCACAGTCTTTTACTGGCGGAGCTAGCGTCATATGTTACTGAATATGTCTATAAAACAGTTATATGAGCACTAATTTAAATATTCCTGTTGTAAAGTTCTTAGTCTTTCAACATAATTGATTTCCCAGCCTTTAGGCTTGGAAGATTTTTATTTTAACTAATCTAAAACCCCTAAATGCTTTTAAGTGCATAAGTGTATTTTATTTACTAGGAATTATACCATCAACCCAAATTCAGTATGAAGGCAGAAACATTCTAGGGCCATTGAGGAAAGGTCGAGAATCTGCCAAAGCAGTGTACAGAAAATAATACACCAATACTGCACACAATCATGACACCAACTCTGGATAGCTGCAATTCTGATGGTTCAGCAAACAAAGATTTTTTTTTCTAGAGATTGGATGTCAAGTATTGCAGTAAACAAAGCATAACAAGTAAGTGTTAGACCCCTGCTCCCTGTAAGCACCTCTAGGGAATGGATGTATTCCGGGCTGCACAAAACATAGTTCCAGGGCATGCCACATGATTGTGCTGCACAAAAGCATTATTAACTCCTTGTTCTCTTCAACTTTGCAGAAAGGAGATAATCGTTCGATGCTCATGAAAGTTTAGAATAGAATTTAAAGCACAGTATTTGTTTGGCTTAGTGATTCCTTGACATCACATTTTGGAACTGTTTTCTGTCAATATGGCTCAGCAAGTTAGGTGCTTGCGGCTGATATCTGGTGTGACCTGCCGGTCGCACGTTTGAAAATGATCCACTCACTCATTCATACTTGGAAGCGCAATACATTGAGTATCTTTAAATTGGATATTAATAAAACCTGCTATTTACAACTCCTAGAACAATAAGAAATTGTACCATTAAGAACTATATAAACAGAAGTTATTTTATTGTTATTATAAAAAATCTCCAATTCTTTCATTCTTTTTCCATACAAGCAAAGGTCAGAGACAGGCATCAGATCAGGTATGATCATTCATCTGATCAGGAGACAGCACCTCTCATACCCAATGTTAGAGAGTCAAGAAAGTATCATTTTCAATCTGAAAATACCGCTGTCCCCCTCATATTTCTATTGTTATGATCAAATATAGTTCTGTGACAACTAAAAAAAGAATCTGTGCATTTTACTTTTATTGCAAAAGCAATTTGTTGGTATTCTCAAATAGTTCAATTTTGTTTACACGGGTCAATAAGACCTTTTTACAAGGCTTTTTAATGTTTTTTGCTTTAGAATACATTTATTATTGCCAGACAGACATAATGGGGCCTGATTACGAGGTGGCCTGTAAAGGCTCAGACCGATGGTCGGAGCCTTCCAGGCCGCATCGTAATCAGCCCCTCGGTTTACTTTCTGACAGCCGCATTACAATGCTGGCGGTCAGAAACTAAACCAGCAGGTCATTCTGGCTGGCTTCTGATGGGCTCAATGACCCGTCGGCCAGTCGGAACTGGCACGTATTTGCAAAGGGCGGGCCTTTCCGCATTTGGGATTACGATGCACGGGTTCCGGCATGGTTTCCATGCTGACCTGTCTGACATGGAAACCATATCGAAAAGCATGTTTGGGGGCCCCCAGCAGGGCCCCCTTGTGTGTGCGCCTGCGGTTGGGGGCCGAGGGGGTACCTATGGTGCCCCCCTGTCGATCCCTGCACCCTGTGGCAGGCACCTCAAAGGTGCCTGCCACGGGGTGCAGGGATGAACAGCACCTCCCATTTCCCTATGGGAGCATGTATTACGGCCGGTTTACAGCCGTAATGCATGCTCCCATAGGGAAATGTAGGAATGCGACCGAACAGTGTTCGGTCGCATCCTAATTAGGCGGTCGGGACCGCCGACCAGAGGTCAGTCGGTCCCAGGACTGAGACGGCGTCGGGCGGACTTAAGTCGTAATTAAGCCCAATATTGTGTCTTAAATCTATTTGAGCTACAAGGTACAGAGGTATGCTCTGGAAAATGTAAAACATATAATGAGTTCTTATTTAAATTTATTCTTAATATGTCCAAAGACCAATACTTCTATCCCTTGTGAGAGGGTTGCTGACATATGATTCAATCTTGCTGACGCTAGCACACTGTCTTCATCAGAGCAGTGAATGGTAAAACCTCTACATGCATAACTATCATAAATGTAAACATTATATTTATTATTGCAAATTTAAGGTGCCTATTTAATTAATTGATTGAACAATCCTGTGATTTTAGGCAGTAACGTTTGTAACCTCAACATTCCATCATCTCATTTTTTATGGAATTTCTAAGTTGATGGTTTTCAGTGTAATAAATACTTTTTCTAATGATATATTAGAACATCGGAATGTTGGGCGCTCCATTGAAGACAATGGAGCGCTCGAGCGCTCTGGGCTTCTAATGGCTGGTAGGAACCCGGAGCATCAACTTTCCAATGTTTGTTCACAGCTATTGCAGTGAACACAGGCCTCACAGAGCCTGAGTGGATTTCAACCCCTTTGGGCTCCGTGAGGCCTTTGTTTAATTAGAACATTCTGCCCTCTAGGGGAGCCTTCGGCTCGGGCCTTTAATGCTGGAGTGGGCCTTTAATGGCCGGTAGAGCCCGCTACAGTAGGCTCCAAGTCTATACTATTGCAATTCACTAACAGAAAGAGGCATAAAACATTGAAAAAAGGTACACGCATCAATGATTCTTTTAAACTTGTGCTGAGAGTGAAATGTGACTTTTTGACACATACTAGCCATATTCCATGGTTTTCTGGCATGTTTACCACACATGAGAAAATGTTGTTTGCATTGGGTGTACCTGTGTTATTATCACTAATCCACTCTTAGGATACAGACTTGTGGAGGTCCCTGAATTCTGAAAACAATTCTGGCATCATGGGTGTATTTGGGAATCCATTTGCCCAAAATCATCACTTTCAAGCCCAAATGCAGCAAGGGGCAACACAACTACCATTTATTTTACATTTTGTGACCAAAAGTAGTCCCAAAATATATGAAGTTTTTGATAAAGTGAGGTCTATTTTGTTTTTCAGGATTTGTCATTCCTGACTGGATTTGAATATCACAGCTAGTTGCTCTTTAAAAATCTCACCTGATTTCAATCACTAAAATCCTGAGGTTTGAAATTCATACTCCACAAATGCAGTTTTCTAAGTAGCTGTATGTACAGTGCCCAGTGGAGGCCTAATTTATGGGGACTTTCTCAAAAGCAGTCTGATTAAAATTTACCACGCTACAAAAGCACCTCCATTTTTCAGATTAAACACTTTTCTTATATGCCAGATTTAATGAAGCTTTGTTCAGCAACTCTTGATTGGGTGTGTGAGTGGTTGTATGGGTCTGTCAATGAGTATGTGAGTGGTTGTGTGAGTATGTGAGTTGGTTTATGTGAGGATGTATGGGTGTGTGAGTGGTTCTGTGGATGATGTCATAAGTGATGTCATCAGTGATGTCATTTTAGATGTCATCAGTGATGTCACTGACCATGTCATGAGTGATACAATATGTGAGGTCATAAGCAGTGCATTGCGGGGCGTAAGTTATAGTTAGCTCAGGTAACCATAGCTGCTGAATTTCACCGGTTTTGTACGAGTGAAAAATGAGACTAACTATAACGTCCATGTAACCTTTGTTTTTTTCACTGAATTTCTAATTTTTTTTTAAATTCTATTTCCTAACTATAATTTCCCTGTAACCTTTGCTTTTTCAGTGAATTTCTACTTTAAAAATAAATGCTTTTTCCTAACTATAATGAACCCTGTAACCTTTGGATTTTTTTACTGGATTTCTGAGGTTTTTTAAAATTCTATTTCCTAACTTTAACCTGTAACCTTTGAGAGTGGGTGTGTGAGTGGCTGTATAGGTCGGTAAGTGGGTGTGTGTGTTTGGCTGTATGGGTCTGTGAGTGGGTGTGTGAGTGACTGTATGGGTCAGTGAGTGGTTGTGTTAGTGATTTTCTGTGTGCGTGAGTGGGTGTGTTAGCGGTTGTATGGGTGAGTGAGTGAGTATGTCAGTGGCTGGGTCTGTGAGTGATTATGAGAGTGGAAGAAAGGGTGTGTGAGTGGGTGTCTGAGTGTATGTATGGGTGTAACAGTAGCTGTGTGAGTGACTGCACAAGAATGGAATCTCAACTTCCCCATTATCCAACAAGATTCCACAGCTTTGCACAAAATGTCTACCCAAGTGGAGTATTTTCTACTGCTTAATTAGTAAGTGCTACCTCATAACTATCTACTGCATATTCTACACTATAGTTGCGTAATGGACCACGAGGAAATGTCTCCAGTGACCTTGTGTGCATTTTGGCAGTATGATTGTTTCTCATGCGTCTTCATCCAGAAATATGTGGTAACATGAATCCTTCTATAGAGAAGACAACGAGACTACAAAGAAGTAAATCTCCACCAAACAAGGGTATATCCTCTTAACTACATCAAGCAAGTGCTTATTTGTTTGGTGGAGGTGTCCTGATTTTCTTGGTCGTCAAGAACGCAGCATCATTTTCTTCAGCATTAAGAAAAATGCGCCCAAAACGCTTGTCTTTTTAAAAAAATATTTGCAAATTCGTCGCGAAAAGTTGCGATACATATTTTCTGCTACCGAGGATATTTGCTAAATCTGTGGTATTTTTAGAAAGTCTAAAAAACATATATGCACATATTGTAATTAATGATTGTGATCAGTAGTTTACTAATATAACATATAAAGTGAGTGTGAGGAAGGAGAGGCCACAATACCACATTACTCATTGTACTCACCCCTGTGCTTCCGGCACATCGCAGAACGCAGACAACCCCGTCCCTGTAGGAAAAGAATACAAGGGGTTAAAATTAAAACAGACTCTTCCACACAGGAAGAAGGCTGGCCCACCCTACCTAGGAAGCAATCAGGTAAACAGGATGAAGGAGAAAGGGCGTCATTATTCCACGTGGGACGCGAGAGGCCAGAGGGCGTGGTCGGCGAAATCCGGAAGATGCCAAGGACCACGGACCAGAGGAGTCATGAAGAAACCACGAAGAGACGCCGTCGGGAAAGGTCAGACTGAAGGAAGCGGGTGACGAAGAAGACGAAACTCCAAAGGACTGGAGTGAAGAGTGGTGGACGCCCCCGGGAAATGCCTACACGCCGCCGCAACGTCGCAGTATGTATCTCGGACGAGAGAGGGAACCTAGGGGACGGTTCGGAGAGTGATGGGAAGTGGGAGGGGGGGTCACAGAGGGAATTAAAATTCACATGGTTTGCTACCACAAGCAGTGCACAATATTCTCCTCAGGAGAGATGAATTAATTTTTTTGTTTGTTTTTGTTGCACTTTCCTTTTTCTTCTTGTTGGGCGGGGAAATCCCTTTAATCAAGGGCACCTTATCAATGTTTAAAAAACGAAATAACAGGGACATAGTGATCCTGTTATAAACCAGAAGAGGAGAGTAAGAAAGGAAACTCCCGTATTGCTTTCAACTATTCATCCTGCACTTATAGAGGCTTTTTTTAATTTAATAACGGTTACCTAAGAGCAGGAGTCAAGGGGGATGGGGGGAGAGAGAACCCTAATGTAATGGAGCCCAAGTGATCAATGTGGGAAATCGAGGATATAACAAAAATCACAAAGCCTAAAGCTCAGGCCCTTATATTTTCGCTCACTCCCGGGTGTGGTGAAGGACACTATCCTAAAACCGAACTGAATAAAAACAACATACTTACCACCACCTTCTTCTTTTTCTGAGATTCCTGGGGACGTCCTCCTGGAAGAAGATTACCCTAAAAGAAAAGAAGAAGAGTGAACATTGTAGGAAGAAAGAAGACCAATTACTTTACATTATTATTCCTAAACCTAACTTCAAAACACGCTTGAATAAAAATATGCCAAGATTGACAAGCACATTA
The DNA here is from genome assembly GCA_963921515.1 of Calotriton arnoldi. Lineage (NCBI taxonomy): Eukaryota > Metazoa > Chordata > Amphibia > Caudata > Salamandridae > Calotriton > Calotriton arnoldi. The sequence continues at coordinate 1,059,171 of CAWUFW010001528.1, read as the reverse complement.
AGTCTCCGCAATTCTTTTACCGCCCGTCCCTCCCATAGTGAGAATTTCCTAAGTAATTTTATGGTTGAACACTGTTTAATTCTATTTCCTGTAATCGCGAATATGTCAGCGTTCTCGAATACATCTGCGTTCGTGAATATCACATGACTACAGAGTAAAGGGATTTCACTGGACAACACACTTTTCACTATTCTAGAAGGGAAGTCAGTACCCATTTTTCTCTTTTTCACACTTCCAGTGGAGAGATTGGAAGCATCTTTGGTACTCTCTTCTATTTTCCAATACTGGAAGTACATGTTGAGGTTTTTTTGTTTTGATTTAAAAAATAAAATGACTTCTGGTGGAAATGAGCAGCCAGAGCCACACCCTGAAGAGGACGATTATTCTAATGGGAAACCCCCAGCAAAGCGGCAATCCATTGCCTGAGATTTCTTTACTATACCCTTTGGGGAGAAAAAACAATGGCCAAGCACGTGAAGTGCTCATTGTGCAAAAAGACTCTTTCAGGGGAACATCTAAAAAGTACTCCTGTGGGACTACAAGTATGTTGACCCACCTGAAGACATACCACAGTTGAAAAGAGCACATAGTGAGCGCAGTGCAGGAGATCCATTTACTTCTACTGCAACTCCAATTACACCGGGAGAGTCAATTCCCACCGAAGTGGAGCAACGTCTCCCAGAGATGTCCCCAGAACTAAGAAGAATAGGGACATTTTGTTTGGAGTGCAAATAAGTCCTCACAGTGGGGGAACAATCGGATGCTGCAGTTCTGGAAGCAGCAAAGAACCACTGATGTTATTTTTTTATAATTATTGCGAACATGACACTTGTTACCCTATTTTTTAGTTTCTTCAGTTAATATTTTTTCCAGTTGCCATTTTATTTCAGAAAAAAATACAAAATGTTAAATAACAAAAAAAATAAGTTCTGAAAAAAACTAAAAAAAGGTTCTCATTAGAACCACCTTTTATGGTTTAAAAAAAGATAAATTGTATCCATGTGTATGTATAAGAAAGAGTGTGTGAGTGCCCATATTGGTGACAGAGTGGGTGTGTTAGTGGTTGTATGGGTGACTGACTGGGTGTGTGAGTGGCTGTATGAGTGAGTGAGTGATTGGGTGACTATATGGCTCTATGGGTGAGTGAGTGGCTGTATCAGTGATTGAGTGGCTGTGTCAATGGCTGTATGAGTGAGTGACTGGTTGTGTGAGTGGATGTATGGTTGAGTGACGGGGGCGTGAGCGACTGTATGAGTGTGATACTAGGTGTGTGAGTGGCTGTATGGGTGACTGAATGGCTGTATGAGTGAGTGACTGGGTAAGTGAGTAGATGTATGAGTGAGACACTCGGTGTTAGTGGCTATATGGATGATTGAGTGGCTGGCTATGTGTGTGGTTGTAAAAGTTATTGAGTGGCTCTGTGAGTGACTGTATAAGTGAGTGACTGTGTGAATGACTGAGTAATTCAGTAGGTGTATAAGTACCTATATGGCTGAGTGAGTGGATGTATATTTGATTAGCTGTATCAGTCAATGAGTGGCTCTGTCGGTGACTCTATGGGTGAGTAAGTAACTGTGTGAGTGCATATTTGTAAGTAGCTGAATAGGTAGGTGAGTGGCTGTCAGTGTATGCATCAGTGTGTGTCTCAGTGTCTGCATCAGTGTGTGCCTGGGTGTGATAGTGTATAGAACAGTGTGTGCCTGGGTATATCAGTGTATACATAAGTGTGTGCCTGGGTGTGTTAGTATCTGCATCAGTGTGTGCCTGGGTGTTATAGTGTATACAACAGTGTGTGACTGGGTGTGTCAGCGTCCATCAGCATGTGAATGGGTGTGTGAGTATCTATATGGGTGACTAAGCAGGTGTGTGAGTGTCTGTAACAGTAAGTGGCTGTGTGAGTGCATTAGTATGTGCTTGGATGTATCAGTGTATGCATGAGTGTGTGCCTGGGTGTGTTAGTATCTGCATCAGTGTGTGCCTGGGTGTTATAGTGTATTCAACAGTGTGTGACTGGGTGTGTCAGAGTCTGTATCAGCGTGTGAATGGGTGTGTGAGTATCTATATGGGTGAATAGCAGGTGTGTGAGTGTCTGTTACAGTAAGTGGCTGTGTGAGTGCCTGTACGGGTGAGTAGGTGACTGAGTCAGTGCCTATATTTAATACTGAATATGTATGATAGTAGATGAATAAGTAGCTCACTGGCTGTGTTAGTAGCTGTATAGGTAAATAAGTAAGTGTATGCATCACTTTTTAGAGGAGTGAGTGGATGTCTTTCTAGCTGTATGGTTGAGTGATTGGGTATATTAGTAGTTACATGGGAGAGTGACTGGGTGTGTTAGTTATTGTATGCATGGCTGAGTGGTTGTATGAGTTACTGTGTGGGTGAGTGAGTGCATGTGTTAGTGCCTGTATTAGGAGTAAGTGAGTGTGGGAATATCTGTATGGGTATGTGAGTGCATGTAGTTTTAGATGTATTTGTAAGTGAGTGAATATGTCACTAGCTAAATCAGTGACTGAGTGGGTATGAATTGCTTACTGCCTGTGTTAGTGAGTATAGGGGTATGTAAATGTGTGTGCAACTGACTGATACTCTGCAGACATAACTGCTGTTTAGGTGTGTGAGTGAATGCATAAGTGCTTGTGTCACTGTCTGACAGGGTGTGTGAGTGGTCTATGTTTTTGTTAACTGGTATGTGAGTTGCGGTATGGGTGGGAGACTGGATGTATAACTGGGCATATGGGTCTGTAAGTACACATGTAACTCGGAGAAACTTAAAACTGCATTTAAGCACAAAGCCCCCTGCCTTATAGCCGACCTATAGTCTACGGTAGGGATGAGTTATATGTAGTTACTGCTTCATACATAAGTGCTGTATGAGAAAGTCACTGGATGTCTACATGCCTCTGTCTCTCTCACAGGCTAGGTGAGTAACAATGCTTTTCTACATATGAATCTAACTTGTAGTATGGGTGAAAAACTGCATATTTAACTATGCCTAGGGGTCTCGAAGTACACATGTGACTGAGTATGACTTAAAAGGGCATGCCTTACCATCTAAGCACATACAAGCCTGCCCTATGACTTAACAACACCCTACCTAAAGAGTATCTAGTACACAGCTGCCAAATTTCACAGGTTCATGCCTGGTGTACTGCTCCAATTCAGGTTTTTTTTCCTTTGAATTCTGGGGCTTGTAGTGTTTTTTTACAATGGAATAAAGAAAACTACAAGTCCCATAATTCAATGAAAACCTTGCTCTGGAGCAGCACATCACGCATGGAACTGTGTAACTTTCCAAGGCCTGCTAGTACATAGTTAAATAGTAGTTTAAAGCTTAGCAAGCACTTTTTAATGCTAACTAGACCATGCAGTAAAACAACACATGTACAGTCTACAGTACCCGGTCAACACATTGTTAAGCAACATGTCACACAGCTATTCTCATCCTCAGACACACAGCCACATACTCACACACCCAGAAAGAGAGTTACTCACTCATTAATAAATATATAAAAACACTCACACAACCACTTACAGATCCCCCTCATAGAGTTACAATACTTTTGTATATATCATACTCACTTTTATCAACCTCACACACACATGTGCCTTTTCAATCTTATTTTTTTTAAAGTTCAATCTAATTCACATACCAGAAAATTAAGTTTGTCGTCAAATATTTTTTTTGTTGCTCTTATTAGATAGATTTAAGTCTCTCAGGAAATGTGAAAACTAAGCATAAGAATGGCACACCACTCTCATACAAAGCAGCCATTAATGGCAACCTTTTGAACTTTGCACTCTTTAATACTGATGAAGGCAGCAAATCAAAACATACCTTTCATATTTTAGTTTTGTGACTCCATTTCTAAATGGTTAGTGTGTGTTAACCATTTCTTGCTCTCCAATTATGTGGTAGATTTTTTGACGTATTCATGAATTCTTCACGACCCTCAGGGTGGCCCCTGTGTAACTTTGCAACAAATTTGCGAATAACTAGGGGAGTCCAAAAACATATTCAGTTTTGTACTCTTCACACTATGCACCTACCCTAATGTTTGTTACATACATGCCACTAACGAAATAAATCCTCCTTAATAAATAATGAGTGTAAATCACTATAATTTTAAGAAACAGACTACAATCTGTTTAATGCCCTTCCCCCACACTCTCTTAGCACAGTTACCATAGCAGCCCCCTTTAGAACACCCTCATGAACCAGTAGGTCACAAGTTCGCAACACATTCTAGAAGCAGCACATTACTTTCCAACTCAACTGCAGCAGGTGTGGTTGACTGTTCTAAATTAAAAACATATCCAAGATTGCATTACATATTTTATTTTCACCAGAGCCAATCACAGATCTACTTACTTTTTTTAAAGAAATCACTACCTAATTTTAACTACGTGCTTATTTACACCATCCAATCAAATATGTCCTTTAAAAACAGGTCCTGTCCTCTATTTTAACTGCCTTTCATTTTGAAAACTGGCTCATTCTGCTCCAGCCTTCTCTTGTGTGCTACTCCTCCTTGCCTTCAAAATAGTTAGAGTGTGGATTGTGGGTCACAGCTTTGTGTTTTGGGCTAGAGTGTGCTAGAAGGAGTGGTTTTGAGAGGGACTTGGGTTTGTCCTATTGTTGACATTACTTGGATTGACCACAGAAAGTTAAAGTGGCATCAATTGCTGCCTTTGGTAAAAAGCATTGTAGATGGCCAACACCCTGACCTCATGATTGTGCACTGTGGTGGCAATGACCTAGGCCCACTTACTGGGGTAGGACTGGAAATCCTAATGAAGGATAATTTTGCTCAACTAGTGGTACTTTTCCCTCAGACTGTCTTGGTGCTCTCCAACATAAGCCAAGGGCAGAAATGGAAGTGGTCAAACAAGTTCTGTCCACAAATAGACAAAGCCAGGAAACATGTTGATAAAACTGTTTCTGCATTCCTCAGAGACCATAACATGGTCTCCATCTACAACAATAACTTGCACTTTAACAGGGAGGGTATATATAGAAGTGATGGAGTTCACTTCACAGAGAAAGGCAACAGGATGTTCCTCAACGGCTTAAAAACGGCATCCTGTTTTATATGTAGTCATCATCTACACAAAATAAACACAAAGGCTCTTCTCAGAGCCACCCTATTTCCCAAACACTGGTTCACTTTCTTTTTAAATCCCTTTCTTTTATATTTGCAAACATGTCGCGAATACGCAAAACAAAAGCAGACATTCAGTAGACACCATTTAAAATTCCCAACTATATAACTGATATAACTGATTCTGTGCAAATGACTGGGTGCGTTAGTGAGTGAATGGGTCTGTGAGTGGGTGTAAGAGTTAGTTGGTCTGTGAGTGGGTGCATGAGTCTTTGAGTGGGTCTGTGAGTGGGTGTGCGAGTGTCTGAGTGGATCTGTCAGCGGATACATAAGTGTCTGTGTGTGGGTGCATGAGCCTCTCAGTGGGTCTGTGAGTGGGAGCTTGAGTCTCTCAGTGGGTCTGTGAGTGGGTGCATGAGTCTCTCAGTGGGGACGTGAGAGGGTGCATGAGTGTTTGAGTGGGTCTGTCAGTGGGTGCATGAGTCTCTGAATGGGTCTGTGAGTGGGTGCGTAAATCTCTGCGTGAGTTTGCAAGTGGGGGTGTGAGTCCCTGAGTATATCCTTCGGTGGATACGTAAGTGTCTGTGTGGGTCTGTGAGTGGGTGTGTGAGTCTCTGATTGGGTCTGTGAGTGGGTCTGAATGTCTGAGTGGGTCTGTGAGTGGGTGCATGAGTCTCTGAGTGGGTCTTTGAGTGGGTGCGTGAGTGTCTGAGTGGATCTGTGAGTGGGTGCATGAGTCTGTGAATGGGTTTCTGAGTGGGTGCGTGAGTCTCTGAGTGGGTTTGTGTGTGAGTTTCTGAGTGGGTCTGTGAGTGGGTGCATGAGTCTCTGAGTGGATCTGTGAGTGACTGCATGAGTATCTGAGTGGCCTGTGAGTGGTTACATGAGTCTCTGAGTTGGCCTGTGAGTGGGTGCATGAGTGCCTGAGTGGATCTGTGAGTGGGCGTGTGAGTCTGACTGTGTCTGTGAGTGGGTGCGTGAGTCTCTGAGTGGGTCTGTGAATGGGTGCGTGAGTGTCTGAGTGGGTCTGTGAATGGGTGCGTGAGTGTCTGAGTGGGTCTGTGAGAGGGTGTGTGAGTGTCTGAATGGGTCTCTGAGTGGATGCAGGTAAACAAAGCTTGGATGATGTCATAATTGATGTAATCAGTGATGTCATCAATGATGTCATAGAACATGTCATGAGTGATGTCATATGGGGGTCATAAGCAGTGCATATAAATGCTGAATTTCTATATTATTTTTAGTTTAAAACGTTAACGTTGCAACAGAGAAATTCACCTAGCTATAACGTTACTTTAAACTTTGGTTCTTTCAGTGAATTTCTAAGTTTTTTTTCATCGAAAGCACATATTTTGATTACACCTAACTATAACGTTACTTTAACCTTTGGTTGTTTACGTAAATTTGAAGGTTTTAAAAAAAAATTAAAATATATTTAAAAATACATAGAAACTAACTACTCCTACAATGTTTGCACTGAGAATGTTCAACTTCTTCATTTTTGTAACTCACATATACAGCTATATTCCCAGCATAGTTTTCATACCCTTTGTATGCATCTTTACATAAACTTCATATTTGTATTTCAAAAAGACACTGATCAGTTATTCCTATACTGTAAACTATGTGCTTTCACTATGTACATCCATTATTTAGGTGTGTGATCGGTCTCGCGGGAGGCTCACGTGTTGCTCACGGGAGGCTTGTTTGATCGTAGAGTAATACATTTCTATCTAATCTATTGTACATAGATCTTTTTCATGTGGTCAGTTATTAGTGAATGCTAATCTTTAATAATAAAGTCAGTACAGTACGTATATTGTATTAATTATTTCGTGTGCACACTTATGGCTCTCACAAGGCGATCGCGGGAGTCGTACACACAGTCCCTGTATGGACTACGAGGGGGATGTACTTCCTGTCCGGCTCTCAGGAGCCGCTCCCGAGATCATATATTTGGAATTAAGTTCATAACAGTGTATTTTTTGTCATTTTGAAGAAAGTAAGTCATGATGAGTGTTGTTTAAAGTAGAAAAACAGTTGATATATTATTGCATTTGAGATGTAAAGAAAGTCCTCTATTTTTGCGGTCTCGCAAGACTCTCAGGAGACACCCGCGAGACACCTGGGAGTGGAAAGACATCCCATGGAAGTATTGTGATTGGTTTTTGTGGATGTCTTTATTTAGCAAAGAAAGATTCCTTCCTTGTTCAGGACTCGAGAAATCTACTCACCCACTTTGTATGGCGAGTCAGATGTTATCAGGGTGAGCTATTTTTAGGGACCACTGGCCCAGTCTGGCGATGAGACTCTAGCTGACAAAGAACAGGGGTTTGTATAGTTAAGAAAGTGAAAGAACAATAAAGATGCCTTTAAATCTTGTTACATTTGCTGTGCGTTCACAGAGAGGGGTCAGATGTCAGCTTATGTCTTCTTACAGATTGGTTCTTATTTTATCCTAGAGATCGTGTTTACAAATTCCTCTAACTTTGCAGTCAGAGAAAGAACAGTAAAATGAACTGTCTGACAATCATACTGTGTGCAATTAAAGGCTATAGGATGTCAGTTTTGTTTCTAAAAAAACATTTAAATACCTTGTAAATGAACTGTACAAATATTTCAAAATATATTTCAGCAGTTGGGAAAGCACTTTTTCATAATTCTAATGTGTGATGGAAACAAATATTTTAATAGGATCAAAATAAATCAGAACACATTTCTTGGTGATGGCCAAATGATATATATTTGCTGAAACACAATTTCCCTATTGTTGTTTGTACGCTATATAGTTTTATCAGTATAACTGCATGCCATGAATCAAGAGGCATGTGTAGGGTGATGTGTACCTTTTATGTGGGCTACATTTTTATTACACACGGTGCAAATGTTTAGTCTATTAAATCAAACATAAGAGTTTTTGTACAGCAGACATGCTGAACTGACATATTTGAAGATGCGCTCTTATTTAATAATGAAGAAAAAGGTGCATCAATGCAGGGCCAGACTGGGAACCCAAAGCAGCCCTGGCAAATTTTGTCAGACCAGCCCCCATATGGTGCATAGCGATCAAGCGCAGCGAGCGAGCCTGACCACTACAAGTGGGGTTGGGGGCTTCTGCCCCCAAAGAAAATTTTGGGGAAAAATGGCAAAAATGGTGCATTCTACAACACATTCTCCATTACATATTCAATTGTATTAGTTTTTAGGCATAGTAAATGATCACCTTACAGTGCACCAGGATAAGGAAATCTTTATTGGGTTTCTTCAATGATTCCCTCACTATCACCCTTCAACAGTGCCTCTCATCTCTCCATTGTCCCTCTCTCACATGTACTTTATTTGTTTTATAATGCCTCTCATACAAGTGTAGGGTGTCGGAGCATTTTACATCACAAACACATACAGAGACAATGAACCATACGTGTGTAAACCAGTGTATAGAAAATGTTACATAAGACAAAGGGGACTACAAGGTGTAGGATTCACATGTCATCCATTCGGGTAGACATTTTTTAAGAGTGCTTGGTCTGGGTAAATACAAACTCAGGATTAAGAACGTAACACAGTGGTTAGGGTTGACTTTACTGATAAGAATTTATTTCCACTCAAACAAACCCCTTTTTAGCTAAATTAGGATAATGAAAGACTGGGTCAAAAAAACATAACTTTTTAACCTAGATTGTGCTTGTAACTTATGAACTGCACAGTAACTAAAGGATTTCTGTGACAAAAACAGTAACCCACGTAACTATGCAGATAAAATACTGTTCTGTGATCTGCATTGAACACGCTCTTTGCAGCAGGCATATTAATTCTTTGCACTACCTTAGATGAGTCAAAACTGCCATTAGACAAAATTCTGATCTCTCTCCAGCGGATACATTATTCACCAGAGTTATCTTGGCACTTTTATTGCTGCCTGAAAACTGTTGGACATACAAGAAACCCTACAGTGCTTTTAAAACTGCTGCACTGCTACAAAACTGGCTGCCAGCAACAAACCGGCCCCCCACCCTTCCAGCCTCCCAGTAAGGCCAGTCTGGCCTTGACTCGATGAAATAAAGTATTTGCCTAGGATCACAACATTTGGACCAGTTTATGGGTCAAGCGCATTACAGTTAGGTCATTTTTATGATTTTTTCGAGGCCTGTTGTTGCTTCATTTGGCTATTGGGTTTTGCTGTGGTTAGACCTTTTTGGCTAGTTCTCTGATATTCCTAATATTCTGTCACCAGAATGTCATTCTCAGATTAAGATGAGAACCCTACTGCTGTTCCTGCAACTCAGCCACCCAAACAGACCTTGGTGTGTCAATTTTTTAAAATGAGGCATGGTGGTAAAAAAGTATCTGCCATATATGTGATTTGTAAAATATGCAAAAAGGAGTTCAGTAGGGGCAGCTGGAACATGCAAACCACCATGAGTACCACTGGGATGTTGCAACATTTGAGGGCTATGCACCCTCAACGCCTTGCTCGGGCTGAGTTAGCCTGTGCTGCAGAGCTTGACAACTCATCAGGGACATCCACATCTTTTCAACCTAGTGACACTGTGCCTGCCCAGGTACTCACCGCTCAAGCAGATAACAACTCTGCTTATCTGAACAAAGCCATTTTTTGCTGCCTATGCAAGCAGATAATTTTTTCTGCTGAGACAAGCGGGACTGCACAGGGCAGGCTTGTCTAGGATCATAAATGCCCACCTAGGCAGTAGTTTTTTTTAAACATTTTTTTCTTCCTTTTTTCTTCTCTTTGTTTTGAATCAGATGTTTTTTGTTTACTCCCAATGTCTTGTTGCACCCTTTTTTAAGAAAACATACAATAAAAGTTAAAAATGTTAAGAAACATAAAACAATACAGTTTTTAAAAAAAATGTAACCTAAAAAGCTGCCCTATACTTTCATTATGTATGTTGTTTGTACTGTTATCCTTTTTTTCCCTTCTTGATGACTCTCACGAGACACTCGCGAGAACCATGATGCTTTCAAACATAGCGTAGTCAACTCTCGCAGTCCTCCGCGTCCACTGCGAGGGGGCAGTGTTTGCTGCTTAACGCTTGCGAGCCTATTGTAAGAGTGCATTTTTATAATGGAAATTGCATTTTCACTGAACATATCCTGTTGTAATAGGTATAATCTATATGCGTTTCAAAGAGGCCCCTTACTCGAGAGAGAGAGAGAGAGAGGGGAGGGGTGGACTGGGAGCTTGATTTAAAGGTCCAAAGCCCGTGCTCCTTTTATTAATCAAAGATTCAACAAAGGAGCTTATGTTCCTAAGGAAAGAAGGCAGGCTCTCTCAAATAGTAGAGAATGCCTGGACCGGGATCATGGGGACAGTCAACAAGACTGTCTCATGTTGCCCTCACACATCCCCTAGAGGATGTCATGCTTCATCATAGTGTTACAGCAAACAAATGATGGACGGAATGCTGACAATGCAAACATTCTCCCCCAGTCAAAAGATCTGGGTTAAATCCATCGTTCTTTTGCCCACTACGCCACCCCAGTTTGGACCCAGCCATATGCAAATCAGTCTTGACCCTGTGCCCCATGGAAACAGTCCAGAACTAACTGCCAGGCCAGGTCCTCCCTGGACCGGAAACAAGCATCCTGGGACCAGTTTCAGGGTATGTCACCCTTCTTCAGCCAGGCTAGCTTGAATCCAGTGGCACAGTGAGCAAGGGACCCACGTCTGGGCATACCCATCCCACTTAGGGCGAAAAGTGTTACAGCAAAAAAATGATGGACGGAATGCTGACAATGCAAACATTCTCCCCCAGTCAAAAGATCTGGGTTAAATCCATCGTTCTTTTGCCCACTACGCCACCCCAGTTTGGACCCAGCCATATGCAAATCAGTCTTGACCCTGTGCCCCATGGGAACAGTCCAGACCGAACTGCCAGGCCAGGTCCTCCCTGGACCGGAAACAAGCATCCTGGGACCGGTTTCAGGGTATGTCACCCTTCTTCAGCCAGGCTAGCTTGAATCCAGTGGCACAGTGAGCAAGGGACCCACGTCTGGGCATACCCATCTCACTTAGGGCGAAAAGTGTTACAGCAAACAAATGATGGACGGAATGCTGACAATGCAAACATTCTCCCCCAGTCTTCATCATAGGGCAGTGCTCCTCATCGGGCCGGCGCTGCAATGTCCTACGTGTCCCCCGAAGGGTCACTTTGGCGGAGATCTTTTTAAGAGGCTGCCGTATGATGAGCGCAAGTGAGGTGATCAGTGATGTGGAGTAGTGATGTGTGCTTGGAAGTTAAAACTGATAGAGGAGATCCTGCACTATACTTTAATGAGGGGGTCACCCTTCCAGAGATAAAAACCTATGACAGGTGAGTGCTACCTTGAGGGTTTAAGAGGAACCCTGGTAGTCAGTGTGTCGCGACTCGATAGGGGAAGTATCCTATAGTCGTGGGAGGGGGAACTATCTCAGGTCACTCTCTCGATGGTGTGTCAACATATTTTGCGCCTGGTCTGGTCATAAGGATCCGTGACGCTTCGTCAGGACAAAAAACATATGGTGAAAAAACGACCCCACAGTAAGTTGGTGCCCACAGGTGCTACCTACTGTGTGTGCAGTTCAAGGTCCAACCTAAGTATAAGGGATTTAAGGCCACATCGGGTGGCGTGGAGGTGCCTAACTCAAGTGTGCCGGGAGTTAAGGAGTGCGGACCGCGTGTCTGCACCTACCCTTACAGTCTCCACGTCCCCGGGATTGTGATCTATATGCACCAGATTTTTTTTATACGATCTGGCAAGACTCTCATGGGATTGTAAAACACCTCATGCCAGACCCAGTCATTTTCCATGCGAGACTTGGGGGATGCTCCTGAAATCGAACAACCCCTATAAAAATTATCCATCTACGCATCACAGAACTTATAAAACAAGCGTTACAATATGCATTAAAACTAATGGAGGGTATGGAAAACTCATCCACTCCTTTTAACTATACACGATCTAGCGAGAGTCCCGCAAGATCGTAAAAATAAGTTAAAAACAATATACATTTATTTCTTCACAGTAGTTATCCCTTAGACACCTCCTCTCTATAGTCTGCACGCACTCAACAGTCTCAACTAAAACCTCTCTCTTGGTAGAGATTTTCTCTATCCCACTATTTTGTTTTAGAGTCCCGAGAGCCTCCCGCGAGTGTGGGAGCCCCCTACCGCCTGCCCTTGCGAGCTCGATCATTTAGTGTATTTCTCATGGAGAACAGGTCTGCTTCCTTCAGTGTGGATAGTAGAGTATTCAAACACACAAGCCTGTGCACTGACACCTTTCTCTATGAACAATTTTCTCTACCCACCCTACCTTTTTTTCATGATCTTGCAAGACTCTCACAAGTTCGTTAAAAAGTTCTAAATCACATAATGTACACTTCCCTTCATTACAGTACTTAGCACTTTTACTCCCTTCTCCTAGGACTTTAGGAAAAAGAAAGTGACCATCCAGTCTCAGCTTTCCACAGTATGGCAGCAGTATATAGTAGGGAGTGAGGAGAGACTGGAATCTTCAAAAACACCTCACCACAGGATAACCTAGATAACATAGTAGGGTATAATAGGGACTGGCCATTTCACTGAGACCTCTTCCCAGGACCAGCAGGTGCAATACAGTGTGGGGAAGGACTGGCCTCAGCACTAAGAACTCTCTCTTGGATGAAGGGTGCGGGTACTAGGATATAATGAGAAACTGGCCTCTACACTGACACCTCTCTCAGATTACAGGTGTGCGAAGTAGGGTGTGTGGAGGTACTGGCCTCTCTGCTGAAACCTCTGTCTGTGATGACGGGTGCATTTAGTAGGGGTGTGGGGCGGGACAGGCCCCTATCCTTAGATCGCTCTCTTGGATGATGGGCATGTGTAATAGGGTTTTGGGAGGGACTGGCCTCTCTCATGAGACATCTCTGTTGAATGACAGAGCTGCAACTAGGGTGTGGGAAAGAAATGAGCTCAATACTGAGAAGTTTCTCTTGGATAACAAGCATAAGGAGTAGGTTATAGAGAGACTGCCAGGCCAGCTCCGACATCTCCCCAGAGTAACACATGTTCAAAATAGGCTGTGAGTAGAGACTGCTCATACCTCTCTTCATGACAATGACTGTCATTAGTAGAGTATAAAATGGAATATCCTCTCTGTTGACAACTGTGTCTTGGGGAACCAGTGTGCATATATATGAATATAAGGACACACTCAACTCTCTCTCAGACATCTCCTTATGGGGACAGGCATGTATAGCAAGGTGTACACTGAGACAGACCTCTGCGCTGAAAATTCTCTCCAGAGTGACATGCACATATACTAAGATGTGCAAAAGAACTGCTCTCTCCAGCAGCTGACAGCAGTGCATAGTATACTATGAGAATGCACTCACCTCTGTGCCAAAACCTGTCTCTTGTATAAAAATCTTTGTACTACAGTGCAAAACTGTAATAATATTAAAATCTTTAAAAGTTATTAAGGAAATACATCTGTAGTAACTTTAAACATTTTATTTAAAAAAAACAATTTAACAACATTACGAACAACAACTACCTTTACAAACTACAACAATTGTAAAAATGAAAAAGCAGCAAACTTTACACATTTTTTACATGTTTTATTCCCTTTCATTACTAGGCAGTAACACCTCCTCCCTTTTGCTTCATTTGCCTACTGGATTTTGATGTACGTAGATCTTCTTTTCCTTTGTTTCAGCCACCCTAGCCTGCCAAACAATATCTCCTTTAATAGTCTTTTTCTGCCAGGCTAGGTGGCAAAAGAGTCTCTTCAAATAAAATAAAATTTCCAAAAAGAACTTCAGCCGGGAAATTAGAAAAAATTCGAAAAAAACAGTGTGTTACATCCATTAAAGGAATGTAGAAGTATTGTAGATGCAGTCATTCTGAAAGGATAGCTAAGACAAGCTTAGCTTGTGCAGCCAAACTAGACAGTTCTTCAGCTGCCTACACATTGGTTGAACTGGCAGATACAACCTCTCCCCAGGTACTTACTGTTCAAGCAGATAACAACCCTCCTTATATAAAGCGCTTTTTTGCTGTTTAAGTAAGTAAGCAAATCATTTATCAATAAAAACAAGTAGAACTACAGAGAACAAGCTTCTCCAAGGGTACAAATGTCACTGTAGACAGTAAGAACAACATCGGTTGTGAAATTACATTTTTTTCCTGACTTTCTACCCAGTTACTTTTCCGTCTTTCTTCTAAATTAAACAGTTTTTGTTTTCCACCTCCATATAATGTGTGAACATGGTACTTCTGTTTTTCATAGCTTCTGTTTTCCATTTTCCTCCTAAAAAAGACAAAATAACCAAAAACTTTAAAGTTATATACTGATCAATATTTGATAACAATGACACATCACTATATTCTCTGAATATTTCTACATTTTTAACCCACAATAACATATTTATATGTACTGTACCACTAACTTCATATTCATTTCTCTTTAATAAATTCCTCACACACTGAATTTTTTATCCACAATTAAATTATAACATGCCTTCAAACATGGTTCCATGACAATTTTTAAACTAGCACATTCCTCTTTACACACCTTTCCTTACAGTGAGCACAGTGTTTTACTCTAGAAATCGAAATATCTCCACTTAAACATCTCATAAGTGTAAAATATGTGTACAGTAAGGTTCATAAAAACACTAGGGCTTGTATTAACAGATTGCAGAATCTTAGTTTAAGAAACACTGCCTATTTTACTCGAAACTACATACAGATTGAACACAGCATCCAATACTTGGTGATATCTCTCTACATTCTGAAGTCTACCTCTCAAAACCTATATTAAGAAATATACAGTTCTACAAACAGCTTTTGACTCACCAAACCTTGTATACAATAAGTTTACCAACAGTAGTGCACTTACTGACACTTCTCAACAAAGCTCATAAAGTATATTTTTAATTACCTGAACTTAGAGCAGTTTCTTCTATGCATCTGTAGACATCAGTCTGTCTCAGTTCCAAATTCAGTCATTTCTTTTGAGCACAACTCCAACAGACTTCCTTCTCCTCGAAATCGCCAAGAACAATGTGAACTATCACGGTTCTTCCCCAATCACATCACAGCATTTCTTCAACCATGCAATAAAAATGGTAACTATTGGTTGAGACTTGGCCATTTGTTTCTAATTCTCCTCATTACGATCTTATGAGACACTTGCAGGATCGTAAAGCACCTCAGACACTGTAATTTTCCACCAAGTCTTGCGAGCCTCTTGTGAGATAGCACGTGTCCATGCAGCAAGTTTCACTCCCTGAAGCTTGTGAACTACTCTTGCAAGAGTCTCACAGGATCGTAACAAAATTCTAGGGAAATAGTAGTATGTGGAACAGTGTATCCTCTCCACCGAGACCCATCTTTTACATAACAGGTGTGTGAAGTAGGTTGTGGGCAAGTGTATGTAGCAGTGTGTGTGGGGGACTGGCCTCTCCACTGAGAACCCTCTCTTGGATCATGGGTGTGCATAGTAGGATGTGTGGAGGAACTGGCCCCTCTGCTAAGACCTCTCACTTCGATTACCAGTGTACATAATATAGTTTGGGGAGGGACTGGCCCCTCCGCTGACACCTCTCTCTTGAATTACAAGTATGCATAGCAGATGGGCAGAGATCGGTTTCTTCACTTAGACCTTTCTCTTAGAACACAGGTGTGTGTAGTAGAATAGCGGGTGGGCATAACCTTTACAGTCAAACCTCTTTCTTGCATGACGGGTGTGCATACTAGAGTATCTGGAGGGAGTGTTCTCGTTCCTGGTGGGGACCTACATTCTTATTTCGGAAATGCTGTTCAGTTGATTTAATATATGTTGACGTCTCCAGGTCTCCCTTCACCTATCCCTGTAAAGAATGGTGAAGTTAAGCTCTTTATTCACAAATCTGCTCCCCCTATGTGCTTCGATGTTATTTTCGTGAAATGTGTCCATATGGTTTTGAATTTTCGGTCTTGTAAGAGTACATTTGTTGTTCTTGTGGTGAATGCCTCAAAATGGCTATTTTCTAAAATGATACCATCTAATTTTTGACTGCGTCAATTAAATTTAGTTTTGGCAGCGCTCCTGTGATGATCAAGCTTCAGCTGTCTGGATGTCATGTGTAGTGGAGGGTGCCTTAAACTGCAGGCATATGTCAGAAGAGGTGTACCGGCTCCTCTGGGGTCGGGGGGGGGGGTGCAGAGGGGGGGGGGTTGCACAGAAGTTATGTGAAGCTGCTTGAATTCCTGAGTGATCATAGTTTAGCTGGGAATGTCTGCATGTTGAATCATGGGAACTGAGATGATTAAAGTCTTGGAAAGGATTTTTACAGATTTTCTTGGCATTTCCTTGGTAGTAACAGCACTACTTCCTCAGAAAGCCAAGCAGTCCGTCCTCACACTGTACCCTCGGAGGTAATATGTCATTATTAACTAGTTAGTGTAGTGTGCTCCCCATTGGCTGGAGCGCATGCACAGGGACACACGGCAAAACTTTCTCTTTCCGACCGCTAGTTATAATATTGCCCAGTCATGTTGTTAAACTGTTCCGCAGCCAGTGGGGGCAAATAGGAGATACTAGCTGGATAGCAACTAGCTGTTTCACTGTGATGTCTCATCTGCTTCTACTGGTTCCCACACTGGGTGCTGTGTATCTCATAGGTGACAAACAGCTGCATCGTATATCCAGTGGTCGATTAGCAATTCTGCCCTAGGTCCATATGACAGGGTGTAAACGTTGTTACCAAATATGTATAAGTAGATGGTCTAAGTAGTGTGACGAAGTGTAGCTGTTAGATTTAGGCGGTACACTGTTTTGCAGTAGGTCATTTGTTTCATTGATTTACCACATCTGTTGGGTTATTTTTCGTCCACTTTATTGATTACACACCATTACTAGTGTTCCTCCACAACCCTCTGTTCTGACCCTTTGTCCGCTAGATGCCTTCTGTAAAACGCACCTGATAACATTTTTGGGTTGTTTTATTTGGTTTCCTTTATTAGGTTTCGCCTGCACAAGCCCTTGGCTGTGCTTCAGAAATCTATTGTTTTCATTATAAACTTAAAAGGGACTTACATCCCAACACCTCTCTTTCCTGGCTTCTCATTAGTTCCTGTGCGTGCCACTTACCTTTCCTCCATGTCTAATGGCTGTAGCATATTGCCTGGTCTGCTTCTCTCATCAGTTTCCCGCAGCCGAAATACTGTTAACATCCCCTTTGGTGGAACTATATTTTCATAAATTTTTGCCTTTTATTATTGCAGCATATTTATATAACAATTTATCACCGGAGAGATTGCATAGAATCACAGGATGCTGCATGGTGCCGCCAAGACTCGAACCGGGATCCCCAGCTCCCAAGTCAGCAGCTCTGGCCATTGCTCCACATCCTCTCAACTCCTGTGATTTCTGTCAGGGAGCGCTTTCCTTCTCCCGGACGATGATTGATGAAAACAGCTCTTTATTCATTACATAGGCGAAACCTATGCATTACCAATGCTTGTTGTTATAGCCGTGTCTAAAGAAGTCTATAGAAAATGCATAGGAATTTAACATTTGGGGACCCCCTTTTTCCTCGCACCCCGTTTGACAGATAATCCTGAAACTTTGCAGGAAGGAGCTGATGTGGATGAACTTTGTCTTTGGAAAGGTTTGAAAAGATTCATCTAACGGGGCCAAAGTTAAAAGCAAACCAAAAAACGCTCTGTCTATGAAAAAGCAGACCTAACCATAACTACCTAGTGGCGACCGCCACTAGGTATTATATATATATATATATATATATATATATATATATATATATATATATATATATATATATGTATACCCACTTCCTCTCAGCCTATACTTGATGCACTTTTTTAAAAGTATAGCATAACTATCATTTTTAAAAAAAACATATTTAAAAGTGTATTTAGTAGCTGTTAATGTCACGCGGCAACCTCTGGTGCCTGTGTCAGTGAAACTGAGCTGCGCTCTGCAGCAGGTATCCTGTCTGTTGTTGGTTGTATGCTAAAAAACGTCTGTGACACTTTGGATGAAAGACCTTTCATGCTATTTCCTTAAACGTCGGTGCCTTCAAGGCATGACAACAGCAAGGCCATGTTAGCGATTAAAGGTGAGTGAAGAACAGGTAGAGTTGTTCTTCTCGGCACTGATCGCCTCAAGCTCCCCTGTGCTGATAGAGTAATGCAATAAAACAGCACATGACAATGATTTCAATACAGTGTTACAGTTTCTGTCTCCCTCTCTTTCGCTGCATATTGCACTAAGTACATTACTTTTATCATGGGAGATAGATTTTGAAAGCTTTTGCTTTCCTCCAGGCAAATGTCTCTTGGGGACCTGCCCGTGAGTTGAGGTGAGTCTGACAAGGTGTATGGTATTATAGCGCAGTTGAAATTGTGACCTAGAAAAACATCACAAGCACTACGTCACCAAGGTAAGAATATATTCCTTGTTCCTACCTCCACTTACCTAGACTTACCTTGTGGTACAGTGGTACGGTCGATATTGTAGATGAAACATTTTTGAAGGTCGATATTTTGCCTGAAATATAGTGGTAGAATTCCATCTGACAATATGAAATGTCTGGTGCCTGTGTCCTTCAGCTGTATGAGCAGAGGCAAGGTCTGCAAACAGTAATTGATTGCATCCCGGTGGAGGAAGGGCACACTTTGAATATCGAAGCATTGATATCCACCAAACATAGTCTAAACTCGCCAAGCGTACAGCTAAGCTGTGCTAGGACAAAAAAGAATTTTACCAGGTTTGTGCTTATGTACATGTATTTTAAATGTTTAAGTAACAAAACCCACTGCCTGCTTCACTCTCCCCCAAACTGAACGGGTGACGCCACAAACCCTGTACTAATTTACTAATAACTAGGTTAAATCAGTGTGAAAACACGTATTGAAAATCAGGGTTTGAGTGTCTATAAATTGGATTTTTAAATGTTTTTATTATTTTAAAATTAATCACTACGCCAACATTTGCTCCTAGCTTGAATGTAACAGTGCAGCTATAAAAAGCAAACAAAAACACGAACTGCTTGATTCCATTAACCCTTCTCTTACAAAACAGCATTTCATGGAGGAAAAAGAATTTCCTGGTCAACATTCGCAGATTAATGCATCAAATCAAGTTGGATTATTATTTTTATTATTATTTACATTCATATGATAATTGGAATAGACATCATCGTTGACCAAAGATCAAGAAATAGGATTAGAATTAGCGTTTCTGCCCTCTGATGGACTTGAGAATGAAATTGCATTTTCATTTCCTATGGAAAAATCATGATTATTAAAGGTGCTTTAGTCATTTTGGACATTTCTAGAATTCTGGTCAAATATCAGAAACTCTGGATGGAAAATCTTCATTTATTGTCTGTCATTGTAGAACTCAAACCAAAAACGCCAGAGGAAAAGATTTATGCCGGGCAGAACTTTCAGCAGATTCTTTATTTACATTATTAGCAGACAATAACGCAGACAATAGCCGTAAGCAGAAATACCCCATTCTGCTTAATCCAGCCAGGGTGGCTGCTGCTCTTCAAGTAGCAGAAACCAGATGGCATAGCCCATTTCCAGCTCTGTTGTAAATTTAGACTGTTTTTTCAGACTGTTGTGTTTGACCTTAAACATGGTTTACATGTTAATGTCATCACATCTTGAATGTCACTGTTTTCTTTAGCCTTGTAATTGTTGAGACAGCTTGATATCAACGCTTGGGCAAACATTATCTGCTGTCACATTTTTTTCTTGGCATTATGTACTAGTTTCTTTCCCAGACTGATATTTAGCAAAAGCATGTCATCAATTGTTCACCACAAAATTGGGGGTAGATTCAATATTCCTCTCCTGACTC
The DNA here is from genome assembly GCA_963921515.1 of Calotriton arnoldi. Classification (NCBI taxonomy): domain Eukaryota; kingdom Metazoa; phylum Chordata; class Amphibia; order Caudata; family Salamandridae; genus Calotriton; species Calotriton arnoldi. The sequence continues at coordinate 1,039,207 of CAWUFW010001528.1, read as the reverse complement.
CAAACGATTGTCTCCGCTAAGAGAGGTTTAGACATTTGGCCTCTTGGCTGAAAATGACTTGAGTGCCCAGTGCTGCGATCAACGCTGAGATTTGTGGCATTGTCATCAATCCCGAGAGGTCTGGAGGTTTGCTGTTTGAAGTCAAATATTACACAATTGTTATTGCCCAAACATTGCAAGTTTTTAAAGACCACATTTTCACCTTGAACATGATAAGACTGGATAATGGTAACCACTGAAGACCATGAAAGATAGATATGCAGGACTGTGCTCAAAACGTTCAACACAAGGGAACAACCAGCCAGGCAGCTTTTGTACATTCAAAGATTTACGCTTTCAAACATTTCCCTTTGTCAAATCATGTTGGATTTGAGTAATGAACAGAACAGAACAAGCTTTATTCGATTTTATACAAGTAAAATCACAAAAGCAAACACAACAGATAAAAACAGTTCATCTTATAAAAGGACTTGATTATGAACATGCATCACAAATAAAAAGAGATCACTTTTAAAACAATATCTCACAGAATTAAGTCCATCATAGTGTCAAAAACGCATGTCCTTGCGAGATTTAAATAGTAATAGTCTTTCTGATTCTCAATATACTTTTTGAGTAATGTCTCGGGTGGGTTTCCATGGCCCTTAATTAAAAGCTAAAGTGTAAGGGGTAAGAGTTGTTAGGGACTTCATAATGATACATGCAAGACCATTGTTTACTGTGTCATATTTTACCCCTAAGACTGTGTCTCTTTCAAAGTCTAGAGATGCTTTTGTCTCTTAGTGAAGAGTGTTTCCGGGTCATATTTTCTTGATGGTCATTTTTCAGATACCCTTCAGTAGAGTCGTTTGAATAAAGAGGGGTTTCCCTGATTCCCGACTCAGTCAGATTAGAACATTTCTTTGTCTTGAAAACCATTCTGGCACCCAAGGAAAGCCCACACATTAATAGCTATACCATGAAAAACAAATGGAAACAAGTGGGTCACATGGTACATTTAAAGCACATTTGTCCTAAGAAATCGGAGTTCAAATAATGTGGTTAAGCAACTTGACATGATTGTGCTATCATCTTTCAAAATGAATAATACATCTATGTTCACTCCTAAGTTCTTGTTCATTTTTGATGCACATTCCCTTTTAAATAGTAATGACTCAGAATGTGCATAATATGTGAAGCTGGGAAAGACAACGGGGCTTATTTGTGAGCCTCTTGCGCTGTCAGTGCGTCAAATTGCGTGACGCACTGACGGCACAACCTGCTGCGTGAAATTTACAAACACACGTAAAGCCACCCTGCATGACTTTACATGTGCTCGTAAATTTTGCCCCATTTCACGCAACACGTTGCGTGTTAGGGGCGTGACATGGGTGTTGCTGTGGGTATTCCCACCCAACACCCATGTCCACTGATGCCTTTCCAGATTTACAAGCATTCGTAAACCTGGAAATGCATCAGGATGCTACGCCACCGCGAGGCCCAATGAGGAGAAATGTTTTCATTTCTCCTCGTTTTTCCTCTTTTAATGCGTGCTGCATTCTACAGCACGCATTGGAAGAGAAAATCACCGCAAGTGATTGTTTTTGTGCAGGAAGGTGCCCCTTTCTGCACAAAAACAATCTCCCCACGACACAGGCATCCTTGCACCATGGTGCAAGAGTGCCTGCACCAGCGCATGGCAGCAGTTTGTGAGCCAGTGCAGGGAAAGGCACAGAGATGCGACATGCTGCTGTAAATATGTCGCATCCCTGTGCCTCAAAACTAACGCAGCATGGCGCAGCAAAATAACTTGCGGCACCACGCTGCGTTAGTTTTCCATAAATGAGGCCCAAAAGCTACACAGTTCTCACAGTCTCAGGCCTCAGGAAGAACAGATCTTACAAGTTCAGACAGCAAATCAGCCGCTCAGGTCACATAGATGGGTTCAGAAACTAGATATCTGTTTTATGTTACTCTATTCTGACAAGCTGAAACATGGGACTAGAGATAGTGACAATAAGGTCATACAAAGTTATCAACATGCATCATATGCCAAGATACTACCCCATGCGGCCATGTCCACCCTTTTATATGTCAGGAACAGCTTTATATATGTACCCAAGTTCAGCTGCATATGCCCATATACAGCCACCCTATGCCAGCAACAGCTTAATTTGCCCACTTACATCCAACCCCATTTACAGCCTCAGAAGCCAGCGTAGAGTGTCAAATGTTGGATATGGTCATCTATCGCTTTTGTATGTCCAGAGAAACTATATATGCCCTGGTTCAGCCGTCCAGTGCACAGTGTCATTCATCATATTCCCAGGGCCAGTAGTCTGATGCGTCATAGGCCCGTGACCACTATCAGATGTCAGGGGCAGCTTCAATCGCATATGTCCATCAAACTTTTATAAATTCATGTACAGCCTCGTATACCTTTATAAACAACCACCGGACTGGTAGAGCTTTGGTCCTTTCAGGTCATACCATGCAGACTACATAAACAATATAACATTGCATAACATTACCTATGCTTAAATTCAACTCACATCCCCATGTAAATCCACATAAGTCCACAACTACTTTCATATGCCTATGTATGGTCATACCTTGCAAGGAGCAGCTGCAAATGACCAAGCTCAACCTCACATGTCCAGGTTCATCCATCATATGCCAAAGTCTAACCATCATATACTCAAGTGCTGCCATTCATGCCCATGTGCCACTATCATAGACAAGAAACAACTTCCAGTGCTCAGGTCAAGTTATTTTGATCCATAAACTTGCTCACTAGCATAGGTTCCACCTTGTGCTAGGAACAGCTTCATATGCCCAGCTTAAACCTCACTTGTCCATGTAAGTATCATATACCCATTATGTACCCCTATACCACCATCATAAGCATGTAACAGGTTCAAATCACTCAGGTTTAGCCTCACGTGCAAACACATACACACTGTTGCTTACCATCCCTCACTCACTTGTCTCTCTGACAAAGTGATGGCTCTCCGCTATGCATCTGCTCCTGGTCTGGAGGATTGCTGCCTCAGCTCTGTACCAACGGCTCACAACTTCTCTTGCACCTCTGCAACTGGCTGGGGAAGAAGTTTATCTTTTGAGGATCCTACCACATGTCACTGAACTGCCACAGTGCAGATGCCAGTCAGGGTGATAGAAGGATAAGAGACAGACAAAGCATTGACAGGGTGCACTGCCTGCCAAGGATAGTAGATACAGGCAGAGTCCAGCATGGTTGGCAGCGGGAATATTAACATTCCCAGATACTGCTCGGAGTAGGCCCAGGAACTTTCTGTAAGCTGTTCAACCCCTGTTTCACCTCCAGGGCCCCTTTTTAGGTCTCATCTGCAGACAGCCTTTGCTGTCTATTGCCGAAAGACCTATTGTTAGGATTCTCCTACATCAATTAGTGACTTAGTTAATTCTGCATTTTCAGGCATTGCTTGAGACATTGTCAGTCACAACTCTGATCAGCCCACATGCTACTGGCTATTCCACCAAATGCTACTAGCTGTTTTTCTGTGTCCTGCTTCCATTCCAGGTCACAAGAGACTTTTCTATTTCCCTGCCTCTCCCTGCTTGTTTCTCTCCATAGTCGAGCATCCGCCACTAGGGGCCACACACAAGTGCTGTTCCGCTCCTCCCATGACTTGCGGGACGGGGTCGCGTGGGGGGGTGTTAAAATTGTTTTTTTTTTTATTAAAAAAACTTACCTTCCCAGGTCCCACGCAGCCTCCGCTCCTGGAACAGGAAGCTTTCATCCTCCCTCCCCTAAGCCAATCACAACGCTGCAATGCCAGCGTTGTGATTGGTGCGGACAGCGCCCAGCTGGGCGCCTGTAGGGAGGCCATTTTCTCTGTGTAGGCTGCAGAAAATGTAGAGTGCGCATGACTGGTTTGGTCGGCCCCAGAGGGCCGACCACACAGTCGGGGCCCACAACAGTGGGCAAGACACTCCACTCCTCCCCGACCCGCCCGCCCCCAACCAGGCATACCCTCCCGCCCGCCTCCAACCAGGCATACCCTGCCTTCTGCTTTCTCACAGCGCGAGAAGCAGAAACATAAAATGGTATGTAAAATACCATTTTATGTTTCTGCTTCTCGCACTGCGAGAAAGCAGTGGGGCGACGCTCCTCGGCCCTAATGGAGGAGCCGCCCCTGGAGCTAGAGGAGGTAATATATAGATTGGTTGCAGGGGTATATCTTTAAAAAAAACAGGAACGATTGTGATCTGTGGAATGAGTTGTTTGAAACTGGAAAAATACATTAATAGAGATTAAGGCAAACTTGCAAGTGACTTAGAGAAGGTTGTGTATAGCGAGAAAGGGCATGCAAAGTATGGGAAAAGGAGAAGAGCATAATTTGAAAGGAAAAAGGAGTGGCGACAATCAGAGATGTTAAGTAAACATCAGTTTTTCATGCCAGATTTTAATAATATAGAGGATACTTCTTGAGACAGTATGACATTTGAGTATGCAGAAGCAAAATTATTTGTAAGTGAAGATAGTGCTATATTTGGTACTTTTGATAGTGATAATTATTCGCTGAAAACCCGAATTCCACATATCATCGGTTGTGTGGTATATAGATTTACTAGCTAATTTAGTGGCCATTTCAATAAAAAATGTGCTGTCTGTAAATGACAGTGCACTACCACACCATGCTATAGTATTTTATTTGTGACAGTGTGCTCCAAAATTCATGCTGACTGGCTACATACCACACCTTTAGCAATTTCCATCTTACGTGATTGGGTAACATTGATGGCAGCACCCCCGCTCTGGAAATTGTTCCAGCACCACTGGGAGTATGTGTACCTGTGGATGGTACAATACATGGAGGGCCCTGGGTTCCATTTTGGGAGATCCAGGCCGGCATGGTGAAAGATCTCGTGGAGGTAGACAGATTTCCCTAGACAGATTTGTGGATCGCTGCATTCCTGTAAGGTGGGTGGGACACACACTGGGGAGAGGAAGGCTATGCCTCCCCTGTACACTTCAAAGGGTGCTCTTTTATTCAGTGAGAGATCACAAAAAAGGGCCCTGGACACATCTCAGGAAGGAGATTGGGCTCATAAGAAATCATAAAGAGCGGGGCTGGGAGTCCGCGATTAACCTTTTGATGCACATATCACTGTGTCTGACATACAGGTGTGACCTCTAGTCACTCCCATGGCTTGTGTTGTGGACTATCAGCTTCTGAGTTTCTCCTGCTGTGACAGATGACATTTCAAGAGGAAGAGGGAGAGGGCGAGGATAAGTATGAACTTCAAAAAAAGCAGAACTCCAGCATAAACCATCAAAGTCCCAGACCCTACGTCACATTTGGTTTCTGCAAATGGACGATGAGAAGGGGAAGTTGAGACCCCAATAGGTATTCTCTGCCAAGCAGCCAGGCAGGCTAAGTGAGAAGGGGAAACTCTGCAAGACTTCTGCCTGTGATCAGGTATGGTGGCCAAGGCCTACTAGTCCCCCTGCTAGGTGAGGGGGAATCACCCAGGGAAACCAAGACCACCTGCTCTGGAGCACCTGCGCCTGCCTGCTTGCTAAGACCAGCGAGTCCTCTGAGGAAGAGGAGAGAGTTGGAGGGAGTGAGGTCCAGTGGGGAGCCCATCGACAGGACTCCCACTGTGAGGTGCGATGAGACGGCTGCTGTATCAAATGGGTCTTTGCCCATTTGCAGAATCAGATTGATGACCCCCATATCCCAGAAGATGACCACCGTGAAGACAGCCATGAGCTGTATGCTGTGCGAGGGAAGTAAAACCCGTACCGCATCATTGTGGTGAACCCGTATGCCAGGAGGGGCCTTTGTAGAAGTTAATGCTGCCGACAAGTGTCAAGACCTGTGCGGGCCGTAGCGATGGCCCTGTATGCCTAGGGTGGGCGTCGTGGAATAGACTGCCATGCAGTGAAGACCAGCACCTTCTTTGCAGGTACTCCAGCAGCCCAGTATGCAAGGAGGGGCTGCCAGTACCGAGTGAGCTGTGAAGTTTGGGCCGCTGGCCATAGAACTGATAGTTGTGACCCATGGGTCTAAACAAGCATTTGAAGACTGCCCATGACCTGTCCCGTGGACTGAGGAGGATGCCGAGAGTGCATCGCCACATCACTAGGACCAGATTGAGAGCACCAGGATCACCCACCCCTCCCCCATTGAGTAGCAATAAACTTACAGTGCTGATGGAAGCACAGGAGAAACTCTGATCGCTGCTGGAGCCAGCCACGAACGATCAGGAAGAGCCTGCACCTGTCAGGTGCTTCTGGGCGTCCCGCGTGCAACCCAACTCAACCAAGCAGGACTGGAGCATTGCGAGTGCCTGTGGTCAGGGCACCCGCTGAGACGCCGAATGCTTTCTCACTGCTGGAGTGGAAAAGGCTTGTTGTGGGTCTACCAGGCCCCAGGGAATCACTGCTAGAGGTGCTGCGGCACCAAAGACACTTTTGACTACTTCTAAGAGTCGGAGTGAACTCTTGAGTAAGGCCTACTAGTGAGCATTCCCTGGATGCAGCCACCAGTGTATGGAAAATAATCCAATTACGAGGAGCGGTGGGGTAGGGATTTGCCAGTGAACACTACAGTCCCTACCTCAAGGGATTGTGTTATTGCTTATGAGTGTTGTAATACTTCTTTGAATGTGTAGAGTTAGAAATAAAATTATTTTTTAATTATAAAAATAAGTATTTGACTGTACATTGATTTATTAATTTGGTTGTGCACTCTTTGAGTTATGAGCCGTGTTCACTTATCTATATCTACACTTCCCCTCCCCCCGAAAGAGCCTTTGAATGCTCATCTACAGCTACCATTGAGTATTCAAGTGCAGAAGGAGTGCTTGACCCAGTTGTTCAGGAACCATGGTATGACGGGCCAAGAGAAATCAGGAGTAAAAGGCCTCAACCACCACAGTTGGGATCAGTAACCTCTGCATGCCCCATGGCCCTTTGAAAGGGATTCTGACACCTCTGATATCTGGACCAGGTCGGAGAGATTTCCCTGATGCTGTGTTCATTGTGATTTCAGGTACAACTGCACAGCTGGCATATGCCAGTGGGCATGTGTTACCAGCAGGATGCAGGTGGTCATTAGCCCCAGCAGCCTCAGAGTCAGTCTCACTAAAATCCAGGATAAAGGCTGAAAATTCAGAATCATATCCTAAATACACTGAACTCGCTGTTCCGGAGGATAGGCCCAAAACTGCTCTGTGTCCTGAATGGCTCTAATGAAAGGGAGCGTCTGAGAGAGAGATAGGTGTGACTTTGGCACGTTGATAGTGAACCCCTTTGAATGCAGGAGGTCCACCATAGTCTGGAGGTGGGTGATGACTGCCTGTGGTGAGCCAGCCTTCAACAGCCAGGTGTCAAGGTAGGGGAATACTGGAACATCTGACCTCTACCGATGGGCTGCTATCACTGCCAACACCTTTGTGAACATCCAAGAGATGCTGGTAAGGCCTGATGTCAGCACCCTCTCAATAGCTCCTTTGACCAAAAGAGCCTGCACTTCCTGATGCAGCAGGGAGAAGTGGCCCTTTGTCATCCGGTCTACGGATGGTGGCATGGGCAGTGGGGGTTTTTGTGAATGGAAGGGTGCAACCCCGCTAAACAATTTGAAGCTCCCATTTGTCCGAGGTTATGCACTGAGATCAGGCAGGTGGTGCTTGATCCTGCTGCCAACTAATTGCCAGTGATGGTGAGAGGGCATATTAAATAGGTTTGGGAGCTGCAGGGAGGGTGGTAGACTGGGCAGATCTCTGGCTTTGGGTCCCACAGGGCTTGTGGCAACCACGACCATGACCACTAAAGAACAACTAGGAAGTCTGTTGGCCGTGGTGACTGGGCAGAAATTGACGCAGCTGGTCACCCCTGCCATAGCCACGGAAGGGGCAAAAAGCTGAGTGGGGCTGGCACATGGCCATGGAAAGTCCCAGTGACTCGGCAGTAGCCCTGCTGTCCTTAAAGTAGCGACAGAGTACCAGTGACGAAGCAATCACTCTGCCTAGTGAGTCGATTGTATTCAGTTCGCAGTTTATGGTGAACTTTCCTGCGTCACTGCCATCGCAATAGATTGGGTCAGGATGGCCTGGGCTTCCTCCAAGACAATGGGCAGCACTTGAGAACCAAACCACAAACTGTGTGGGAATACCAGCCCAAGACACATGTGGTGTTCACTGACCACAGTGCAAGGCTGGCGGAAGAGAACCTCCTCTTGCCAAAGCTGTCCAGCCTCTTGAATTCCCTATCTGTTGTTGTGGTGGGGTTGAGTTTGGATGTGTGGACCTGGACAACCAGACTCTGGGGTGTAGTGCTGGGTGAGGAAAGATGTGTCCCCAGGAGCAGGATTATGGCGGCAGGCAATTGTCCTGTGCACCGGAGCCCCCTGTGCAGGGCTTTGGCCCATCCCCCGAGCAGGACACCCATAAGGGCTTCATTAAAAGGGGTCAGAGGTTCTGTGAGAGCAACTCCCTGCTGAAGGACCCCTGGCAAAATGTTCATCTTGATTGCCACAGAGAGCAGTGTAAGTTCCAGGACCACAGCTGCCCTCCTCACCGCCATGGCAAATTAAGACTGTTCCTCCGTACCCACACTAGGAGGAGAACCTAATCCAGTGTCTGTGGAGGTGTCCAAATCACTGTCATCGGCCAATTCTTTGTAAAAGTTATCCTCTGGCTCTTCAATGGGGTAGGGATAAAGATAAGGATCCTCAGATCCCCCACAATTGTACTCCCTACAGCAGAGGTCTTCAAACTTTTTTGCTCTGAGCCCCCCCGAGCAAAATGTTTTGAGGTCGGGCCCCCCCTCCAAAACTTTATGGCAAGGATTGGGAGAGCGGGAGGGACATGGCTACGTGCAGGAGGCGGGGCTTATGAGATGATTTCAGGAGTACTTTTTCTATAGTTCATGAACCACACTAAATATGAGACTTATAAAACAGCAAATTAATCAAACAAAAACATGTATTGTCCCAAAAATACCGCTCCCCATAATTGGGGTGTTTTTGAGCCCCTCACACTCTTGGACCCCAATGCAACTATACCTACTGCACTAATGATAACTGCAGTCCTGAGTAGCAGGCTATCTCCTCTGCATCTTTTAACTCTTCCCCATCATGCCTGACCATCACTCCAATCTTGAAACAGGCTCTCTGTCCTGTTAAAAAAAAAAAAGAGCTCCCACATGTTGTATCCCTTTTTTTCTGCAAGGGTGCCCTCAGTCATTATGCTAGAAAGGAAAATAAGCTCCCATGCCCCTTTTTTAAAGGTAGACAGTCATAATTGTGAAGCAGTGGGCCCCTCAAACCCCTGGGCCCCAGCCCTGCTGCATCTGCTTCATTAATGATAACTAACATTGGCCACTTACACACCTGGCAGCAGTACCTGCTGCGCTGATGAATGGCCCTTTATGAAGCCTGGAAATGCAGCAAATACACGCCGTACTTCCAGGCCATCTTCGTTTACATGTATTTGCAGAGGTATTTGTGCCCCCTGGGAACCCATCCACGCCCCCCCCAGAGGGGCACGCCCCACAGTTTGAAGACCTCTGACAAACAATCTTCCCCCTCAACGCAGACAGCCTTGCACTATGGTGCAAGGGTGCCTGCGTAGGCGCTAGACAGCTAAATTTAGCGCCAGCGCAGGGGAAACGCAGGGTTGCACCATATTCTTGTAAATATGGCGCAGCCCTGCGTTTCTAAAGTGACGGAGCGTGTCGTTAGCCTTCTTGGCTTAACGACACGTCGCTTCGCCACTTTATTGTAAATATGCCCCCTAGTTCCTTAATTCTCCTCAATATGTTTATGTTTCAGTCTCCAACGAGTTCTTTGTGTGACAGATTTAAGAGGTATAGGTCTTAGAAGAATAACATGATGACAAGAGGTAAAGGGGGTTGTGATAAAAGGAACTATTTGGGAGATTACAGAAAAATGATCCTGGGGAGGTGATGGATTATACACATGAAAGTGGACGTCGAGGTTCGAATTAACGGGATGTTGAAAAATGCAACTCATGTCCAATTAAAAATGGATGCCGTATGTAGAAAAGATGTTTAGTGTTATTTGCAGAGGGCCACAAAGCGCTAGGTCAATTCAGAACGCAAAAAGTCTGAAATTAGAAACATCTTTCATGGTTGCCCTGTTGTCAGCGCATTCTCAATATGTGAAGCAAAGACTTGGACTTAACAGATATTTATTTTTTTGCAGCTAGGTTGGGCATAGATGCATAAAAGTTGCGAATTGTGCCCACTACGTGCATCAAAAAGCAGAAGAATATTTAATTGACTTGAACAGTGTGCTCTTCTATGGCATCCCAAATCCCACAAGTTTGTCGAGTTGAAAGTATAGATGGGCGAGCCACTGAAGGCTCGAGTCTGAATCCGGGCTCTGGCTCAGCTCGAGGTCCTATTGGAACCTCGAGCCCATAAGAAGCATGGCTTTCATGTGGCTTCTACCTGCCTCCCTCCCTTTACCCAGGATCTGGCATTAGGGACAGAGCTGCATAATGCGGAAGTGGGGATCCAGGTGCGAGTCTCGGCGTCGGCTCAACACCCTGTGATTCTGGGCAAATCACTTAATCTCCCTGTGCCTATAAACAATCATGTAACCTTGTGTAATGTAACTGGTGCTCATGTTAAGCGCTCGGCCATCTCTGGTCGAGTTCACGCTGTATTTAAAAACTGCAGAAAAGTGAAGTAAGAGGTAAAAACAAACCCTTAACATAAGGAAAGGCAAATAGATATGCATTTTCCGCTGATTTGCAAAAAATTTAACCAGAAAACCTGGATAAATCGCGGGCTCCTCGCTTATTAAATTGTGTGATCTTAGGCAAATATTTTATTTCACCAAAACTGTTTTCTTCATTATCGCGTAGGAGAGCACTTTTAAATGTGAGTTCAGACGACCAGTTTTACAAAACTATCACTTTTAATAAGTACTTTTCACTGCGGAATATAGTGTGCCTTATTAATGTCAAAGCTTCGACAGGTTAAAGAAATACACTTTTAGGAATTTTGAGGAGGCCTTATCATATTTTACTTGATGTTTGTTGTATGATTTACTTAGCAAATATTTTCAGTGCTTGGCACCTGCACAGGCTCTAGGATGCGAGTCAGACCCTCGGCTCTGGCTCGCCTCTAGTTGAAAGAAACGTACAGCTTTCCCAGAGTATGTAACTACATTGAACAGAACGTTTCTACGATATGTATTTTCTCCTCAGTTTGCTAGACTGCAAAATACACACCACCTCGAGCAGGAAATCATAAAGTTTCCGATTTGCTGCCTAGTTTATCAGAAAGTGATTTTCTGTGCACAGCACTTTATATTCTTTGATCTGGAAGTATAATCGTAATCTATATATTGACCCTGCCAGCACACTCACTGACCCCCGCCCCCACCTCAGTTCTCACTTTCACTTCGAGGGCTCGGAATAAATGAAGACAGCCTGGAAATGCAGCAAATACACGCCGCACTTCCAGGCCATCTTCATTTACATGTATTTGCAGAGTGATTTGCGCCCCCCTGGGAACCCATCCACGCCCCCCCAGGGGGGCGCGCCCCACAGTTTGAAGACCTCTGCCCTACAGGGTCACAGGGTCTAGCAAAAACAATAGGCACTGTCTCCGACTACAGGGTCACAGGGTCTAGCAAAAAAATAGGCACTGTCTCCGACTTGGAGGGTCGCATTCCAACCTGAGTTGACATTGGCCGACACCGGTCAGGCTCCTTATTGGAGTAGGGTATAACGACGGGGTCAGTGCCACTGTGAGACGTCGGCAGCTCAGGGATCAGGGCCACTGGAATGGGATCCGTGGAAGGTCAGGACTGGCGCCAATCCAGATCCAGGAACGGATCCAAAGGGCCCAGCAGGCACCAAGGGTGAACCAGCAGGTGGGAATCCAGTGGGGTCACCTGCTGAACCTGTGGGGCTCGGAGACACTCCAGAGGGGTTTACCCACCCAAATATGAGATGCATAGTCTCATAAAGCTTCTTTTACTGGGAGGAAGTCACTCCAGTTCCGAGAAATATTGTGAGGCCTGGAAAAAACCCATACTCAGGCTCAGCGACTGACGTGTGGGAGCGGGACCAAGATCTGTGACGTTATTCCTGCACCTCGTACGAAGGCTTGAACCGGCATGGCAAAGTCGAAGAGCACTTCCACTTCTTAGACGTCTTGTATTTTTTATGCAACTTACCAGACTACAACTTTGAGTGTGATGATGAGCACCAGAAACGGCTCCACAAGCGGACCGGGGCCTTTCGTATGGAGCCGCGGAGTCACCTTCCGTCGGGTGACCAAGAGCTTCGGGGAATACTCCCAAACTGCCTTAGGATTCGTGCTGTGACAGTCGAAGCAGGCCTTGGAGTCATGCCCGGCACCATGCACCAGAGGCAAACAAGGTGGGTGTCTGAACCCTGGGGTTCCTGTTACACGCAGGTGTCTGTGACAAACTAGGGGTGGGTGGAAACTTGCAGAGTTTTACTGCGAAGAGGTACATAAAAACTCTGCGAGATTTCTCAGAGTTCCGTGAGTGGGTGGAATTCGGCATGTTGCATTGATTTTTAGCACTGGGACCTTGCCAAATTTTGTTGAAAGGTTCATTTAGCCTCGAGCCACCTCCTTCATGGTTCTTCAAAATTAAAACTAAATTAAACAGGGCTCTCATATTTCATCCTGTAAATGTAGTTTCTGAAAATATTACAAACTTGGTTTGGCAAATTACTGCCATTTTCCACCACCATGCTTTCACACTTCAACACTGCCTGTAACAACATGATTTCCCTTCCTATCTGCAAACTCAGTGAAAATATTTCAAGGCGCGAAGTAACACTGGCCCAGCATGCATCAGCATTCACATCTGCTGTACAAATCTTCCAGACACCGCCGCTCGTCCCAACTAGTGGCATAACAAAACTCGAGGGTGCCCCCCTGCAAAGTACATGCAGGGCCCCCCTCACACTCCGCACCCAGTCTGAAGCTCTCTAGCCAGGGGCCTGCCAATGCCGGAGGGGCCCCCGGAGTTCAGGAGGCCCCCCGCACCGCGGGGGCTGCGGGGGCGTTTGTTACGCCACTGGTCCCAACTCCTACTTGCACACATCCCATGCATAAGGAAAACCAGATCCGTTGGTCGAGTCTTCTCCTACATCCTTCTAAAGCATATATGGACCTCCCGCTATACATAAGAGCCTCCAGTTCACTTCTTGAATCCAACAAGAACCTGAAGACCTGGCTTTTCGAGTAGTCCCACTAGGCCCTAGGTTTGGCTAGATTCAGACCTGCTCTGCACTAGGATACCCTCCTGAGTGATAGTGCGCTTTACAAAGATGCATAAAATAACGAGTATTTCTTTTGCGGCTCAGGAGGTGCTCACAGTGGGTGACCTCCAACACAATGACTACTATCAGAGACAGCAGACATTACGGGTGGCTCAGCTGGCCATAGGTGGGGGAAGGGAGGTTTTAAAGGAAAGGAAAGTTTTCATCTTTTGACGTGTGTCCAGTGTGAAAAACTGGAAGGGGCAAGGCACCACACTTGCAAAATGTTTCTTCTTTTTCTTAGCAAAGTCCCACGCTGGTCAAATCAACAACCCTTTATCTCCAATACATAAATATTCCAACATATCTACAAACCTCAGGGAAATGCAAGTGAGCGTACGGTAGGTGTGCGTGCCATCACGTCCTTTCAACTTTTGGATATTGTAATCATTTGTATAGTATATTTCCCGCACGCTTTTATGTAAGTGCCCAGAATTCAAACTTGGAAGTTATAGTGAACTCACGTTTTTTTTTTACAACTGAGCTCGCAAAGAAACAAGTGGAGTGGTTTTCTTAGTTTAAATATCTCACCATCGCTCACGTTTTCTACACGTTTCTTTGGTTTGATTTTATCTGCACCTTTCACTGATTGCAACTCAAAAAATGATTTACTCATAGGCCAGCTCTCCCTAGTTTTGTTTAGCCAATGTGTTGTTTTAATAAACAACTGATGTTTCCACTCGCCCCTGTAATATCCCTATACATTTATTAAATATAATCCTTCTTGCTGCTGCATAACTTTTTCTGGTCGTAGCTGTCAAGTGTGAGATTGCTCATGTGTGACATAACCATGATTTAAGTGCACTTATGTGTGACATTCCATGCTTTATGTGCGACACTATGTGTGACATTTAATTGCGTTCAAAACTATGCAGAAAACTTGTGGTAAAGATAAATATCAGAAATTACCGTACTTGGTGCGATATGAAGCGCTAGACTTCAGTGCCACTTTTTGTTCAAATTTCCTTGCACTGAGGTAATGCTGCTCACTGGTGGCATAATGGCATTGAATTTAAAGTTACTTGTGACTGCAGTGAGCAGAGCCACCCACCATCACCCTCGTAAAACAGTGCACACTGTCCCGAGGTTTAACCATGACAGGTGTCGAGCAGGCCGATAACGGTGGTGCTGACTTGGTGCCTGCAACCTGATTCTTTTTTAGACCACCCTTTAGGACTACTGTAGAGGACTCGATAGCTGAATATTTCTGTAACAACGAAGGCACAGCCACACACACAAAAGTGGAGTAGGATGCCTTTAAAGTTGTGATAAGGGAGGGTCTACATTTTAGGGGGGTCTACATTAAGACCTCTTTTGGCATTAAGAAGACGCTACTGGAGGAAATGAGGCAGCTGGAGGGACGCCTCCCTGACCAGAACTTGGCTATGGTGCAAACTCTAGTTGTACGACCACAATTATTGGAACTGACCAAAACGTACCAAGCAGCCTTGGAATGCCTTCGCCATTTACACTATAAAGAATACCTGCCCCCGCCAGCATGGAGAGGGAGACAGAGCGGGCCATTCCTGGCATGGCTGGTTTGATCGCCCATAGGAGCTATACAAACTAAGGATGGCCGGGCTGCCACAATGCAGCTTCGTAGATTACTACCAAGCATTGTATGCAGCCAATAAGGTCCCACAACCTGCTGGGCTTACCCGATTTCTACAGTCTGTGCGACTACCATCGCTCACTGCCGGGCAAACCCTGGCCCTACATGAGGACTTGGGGGAACCAAAGATAAAGCTAGTCATTGATCAACTGGTATGGGAAAGTCCCCCGGTAATGACGGTAACGAGGGAAGCTGTCATAGTGATGCTGCCAAAACAGGGCAGAGACCCTATGGATGTCTGGTCCTATAGACCGTTATCTCTTCTCCCAACGGAATAAAAAATACTAGGGAAGGCAATTGCAAATCGACGGCTTCCTCATCTACCAGGCCTGGTGCACCTGGACCAGTGCGGGTTCATCCCGGGACAGAACACTCACATCAATCTACGGTGACTGCTCCTTATTATGGACATGCTGGATTGAGAGCCACGTACACCGCATGTAGCCTCCCTAGACATAGAAAAAGTCTTTAACACCCTCTTATGACCCAATCTCTTTGCAATGCTACATGCTTTGGGGATCTATGGAAACGGTCTGAAATAGATACTGCTACTGTATACGAAACTCTTTGCTAGGGTACTCATGGGAAGGGTTTACTCAGGTAACTGGCAACTACAAAGAGTTAAGAGGACACTGACCTCACCATGGGATGAAACGCTTTCATTAGAGAGTGACACTTCGGATGGATCGATGAAAGTGTAAAATTAAGTAAATAAACCATTGAAGAGGAAAGTGTTGAAGAAACAAGTTTAATCCAGAGAATGAAAAGTCCCATCCATCAGCTAACTGGAGTCAGATGCAACTGACTCTTTCCAAGCACCCAGGATTCTATTACCATGGTGCTACTCAAAAGGTAACACAGCTATGTAACTTATTTACATTACAATTGTATAAGAATAACTTAAATAGAAAAAGCAAGCACAATGTTACAGAAAGTCACTCTCCTTAAGGACACACTCTTGCCTGCACGGTACCAATGGTAGTCCCTAAATACTGTAGAGTCTCAACCAGAGTGGATATTGACTTGCTTTGGTTGATGTGGAGGCCCAGACGTTGAAGAACTTTGCAAGTCCAGTTGAAGTGGCGCTGGGCATTCTTTACACTGGATGCCTATATTAACTAATCGTCTAGTTAGGGATAGCCAAATATTTGGTGTTTCCTGAGGTAGGCAGCAACCACTGTGATGCACTTTGAGAAATTTCTGGGAGACGACTTGAGGCCAAATAGAAGGGCCTGGTATTGGTAGTGGTCCTGCCCCAATACAAAGCTCAAGAACTTGCGGTGTTTCTTGGCGATGGGTACACGAAAGAACGCGTCTTGGAGGTCAATGTAGCAGAGCTGATCCCCCTGGTGTAATTGGGGGTAGATCTGATGAAACCCCAGCATCCGAAACGTCTCTCGCCGACTCCATTTGTTGGCTACTTTCAAGTCGAGAATGGGTCTGAATTCGTTCTTGTCGTTCTTCTTAACCAGAAAATATCTGGAGTAGATGCCCATTGGTTATGGGGAACCACCTCCACCTCATGCTTCTTTAGCAGGATGTTGACTTCTGAGCGAAGCATATGCAGATGTTGAGTGGACGTATTTGGAGGTATGGTGGGAGGAGGACTTGTGAATCTGAGACAATACCCATTTTGATCAATATTGAGAACCCTGGCGTCATTTGTTATTTTTTGCCACTCTGCTAAGAAAAGATAAAAGCTTTCCCCTACCGGAATGGGTAACGGAGGAGGGGGAAAGGAAGATTCAGGGTTTTGAACCTGATATTGGTTTACACCCTTGAGCGGGCTGCTGGGAAGATCATCCCGTAGAATGCCGTCTTTGCTGTTGTTGGTAGGGTCATTGCTGCTGTTCTTGTTGGCGACCCTGACACCAATGAGGGATTTGAACCCTCTGAGGGTAAAACCGGCATTGGTAAGGCATGAAAGAACGCCATTGCTCTTTTGGCCTTTCAAGGGCAACCGCCATGAAAGTCTCCATCTCTGCTTTCATCTGCACCATCTCATTCTCGGTATGGCTGCCGAAGAGAGTGGTACCTGAGAAAGGAAGATTAACAATCATTTGTTGAGGATCTGGTTTCAGAGATGTGAGGCGGGGCCAAGAGTGTCTTCTCAAAGCGATGCAATGGCAGTATTCATGCGCCGCTAACAAGGAAGAGTCCACTGCAGCACTGATAGCTTGATTAGACATCATGAGCCCTTCTTTACGATCTCTAAGAAATCTTCTTGTCTGCCCCGGGGTAGGTCATCTGCAACTGTTCGACAAAGTCACAGAGCGCTCTATCATACTTGCCGAGAAGGGCAGTAGCACTAGCCGCCTTCATTGTAGTTGCAGCTGTATTGCAGACTTTGTGTCCTACAGAGTCCAGCTATTTGCTTTCCTTATCTGGTGGTACTGAGGAAGCAGGAGCGGTAGTCTGGTGTTTTTTGGCCACCAGGACAACAACTGAATCAGGAGGCAGATCCAATGGAAGGAAGAGAGGATCCTGCTCAGGAGGCCTGTACTTCTTCTCACATTCTTAGTTGAGGCTGGGGTTAGAAAAGGCTCCATTGCTGGTACTAGGAGCCTCAGAACCAATGGAAGTTGAGGTCTGGAGGCTGACTGCTGGTGGAGAGTCTTGAAAATCACAGATGTGGGGGGTGTGTGGACCGACATCTGTATATTAAGCTTTGCGGCTCCTCTAACCAAGACCTCCTGGAAGGTGGTGATATCATCCACTGAAGAAACACGACGAGGTGGTGAATCCATTAAAGTTGGTGAGTACCTCCCAGTAGAAGAAGATGAGATCGTATGTGTGGTATGACGCCTCGATCTTGTGTGTGACCTTGTGTTGAGCAAAAACGTGATCTGTCGCGTCGATGTCTAGAAGACGATGAACGCCTGAAATGATGCCTGTGATGACGTGAGCGATGGAGCGTTCTGGAACACAATCTAGGTTGTGGAGCAACAGGCGTAGGTATCCCTGGCGTAGCTGGTACAGAAGATGGTGGAAGTGGTGGTGTTGGCGAAGGTGGTGATGGAGAAGAAGATGGAAGCAGAGGAGGAGGAGCTGGTGGAGAATCTGGCAGGACTACGGGGAAGAGGGTGAACATACCCTTGAATATTCAGAATCTGGAGAAGAGTATATTTGTCTCCTTTTTCTCCCTCCTGTGTTCCTGTGTTCTTGACATCAAGATGCTTTATGACGTCGACATCGATCTGTCCCATGACTGTGATCTTCGCCTACGCCTCGACGTCGACATGCTTCTCGACGTCGACCTCACAGTGCATGTCAACAGTGTAAGCCCTTGAGGCGTCATACTGTGCCTCCATATCGATCAGTGCTTCCTCTTCGACGTTGAACCAGCTGCAGACGGCGAACAGGTCGGTGCCGTACCTGGTCTCAATGTCTACCCTCTCGGCGTCGACCTGGAAAGATGTCATTTTCTGCCTGTAACCCTCTTTTTGGACCTCCCACGCCCTTCGATGGCAGAGTTCTCGTAGACGCATGACCCTCTCCGCACTCAGAGGTCTCACCATGAGACTGTTCTTGCTGTCTGCACCGTTCTTCCGTGCCATGAAGACTAATTTTCTCCCTTTCTCACAGGGCATGTCGTAAAAATTTCTTACAATGCTGCCAATCTTGAGGAACATGGCTAGATGGAAGACATAACATATGGACATTGTGAGGGTCTGAATTAGCCTTCTTTCTCCCACAGGCAGGGCACTTGTCAAATAAAGAAAGCATATTAGAAGACAAAAGGACACCATTTTCTGTCAGAAAAAGATAGAAATAGTGAGAGAGTGATAAAAAACGTTGAGTGAAGTGGTTTAAATAGAATTTCACTAGAGAATTATGTCGAGAAAAAGCCTAAAAGGCCGAGCTCAGTGCTCCAGGATCCTGTCACCAGGTGCGAGAAAACAAAAATGGAGGCAACTGCCACCTGCAGGGCATGATGGGATACTGGTGGTCTCTGAGTTCTTAAAAGCACAGACACTGTTTTAAACTCGCAGAATAGCAGCCTATGAGGCTACACTGTCCTGCTGTCCATCTTCTACTGTTACAAAAAGGGTTTGTGAAAGAGATTTTTACTTTTTATGCAACAATTGCTTTAATATTATGCTATATGTGTTTTTTCCACCCTTTTGCAAGTACAATCCGAAGAATTCCTACATTGTAGCCTGTGTTATAGGCTGCATAATATGTTCTTTCTTAAGTGTTTCTGCAGGCCTTCTTGAAGAAAGGCAAACGTCTACACTTAATTAAATTTATATAGAAAAGTGCTCCGGGAGAACACCATGAGAGAACCCCTGTTTCAGATACATCCAACTTAATTATTTACATTGTACATATTTATCTCCGGGCCAGCTTGCAAAAACTTACCCAGGACTCTCGTCAGAGTGACCTAGGTGCCATGCCAGGGACGCTGACTTTTTAGGTCGAGCCTAGCAGTAGCGCGCATGCGCTACTCGCTCTGCGGGGTATGCTGTATTGGAGTATGCACTGGAAGCCCCGCCCACTCTCCGCCCATATTTGTCATTGGCTTGTGTCATTGTCCTTCGTAAATGCTGGCTTCTGATTCGTAAATAGGCTTGTTAGTCCCTCCTTGGTACCGCCTTGTCTGCATTTGTTACCTCCCACAACGACTGGACCTTTTACTTGGCTTGTTACACGGTCTGCATTACAAGTCGGTGAGCACTATTTTGTTTATTGACACTGATGGGGACAATGGCGGCTGCTTTTTGTATTTGCAGCGCGCCCTCACAGGACAATGGCAGCCGCTTTTCTTATAGAGCGCTATGCTGCTCTAACTTGCATGTTGAGCGCGGCGCCCGCTTTAGGGACGCCGCGCTCAGTTTAAACTTTTTTTTTAACTTGCATGCTAAGCGCTATGCCGCTTTAGGGACAACGCACTCAATTTCAAATTCTTTTTTGTTAACTTTGATGTCGATCACGGCACCTGCTTCAGGGACCCCGCATTCTGTTTCATTTTTTAACTTTAATACTGAGCGTGGCGCCCACTTCAGGGACACCGCGCTCTGTTTGATTTTTTTTTTTTTTTTTACTTTAATAGTGAGTGCGGCGCCCGCTTCAGGGACACCGCGCTCTGTTTCTTTTCTTTTTTTTTTTTTTACTTTTATAGTGAGCACGGCACCTGCTTCGCGGACACCGCGCTCTGCAATACAATAGGTATTGCGTTTGCAAAAGTTTGAAATATTGGTATTGTAACTGACAATGCCTTTTAATATTATAAAAGGCATTGCCATTTACAATGCCAATAGCTCAAAATCTCACAATTGCAAGACCTATTGCATTGTAAATGCTTGTTTCATATGGTTTGGGACTGGCCTCCCAAGCAAACCTATTGGAAATCCTTGACAGACTTCTTAATGGTCTTGACAGGCAGATAGTTGCCCCTGACTACGGCAAAAATCCTACTGGGCAAATTTACACGGCCGGAGAAAGCCAAACACGTAGCGATTTATAGATCTTGCCTGCTCTTGGGCAAGCATTGCGTCGCGATGAGCTGGAAGGCCACAATGCCCCCACCAATCTCAAAATGGATACAGGAACTGATAAAATGGTGCACTGCAGAAATACAAGTGATGACCTGCATCCTTCTTCAGCAGGGCAAGGGCCCATTATTTACAGAATTGGACACACTTCTGCTGGCTTCACAGGCCAAGTCGGACGACAGGTCACCGTGAAAACTGATAAATGACCCAAGATGATTACAGTACACATATGTCGCAGGATACGGGTCACAACATGCTTAGAGACACGTGCAGGTCAATAACAGATGCCCAAATAAACAGTATCGGGGAGGCTGATATACCTGCTTCTTATGGGACATTGACTTTATCCGTATTATGTGGCAGGAGATATGGATATTTTGTACTATTTCTGATGAGGGGTGGAACAGTGAGGTGGGATTTGCAATATGTCCGAAATCGGCTATGTATAGGCAACGGTGTGCCCGGGATGTTATGTACCTGAGGGTGCGGTGATGTTTCCTAACGGTTCACACAATGTATGACTTATCACGGTGCCAAGTATTCGGTTATTCTATGACCAGACGGCAGGGGGCAAATAGGTCTTAACTTCGGGGGGGGCTAACATGGCAAACAAAGGGGCGTGGTTAACATGTTAATCAATGGGGGCGGGGCTAAAATGGCAAACAATCAGGATCGGGTAATGCTCAGGCCAAGCTGAGAAAAAGAAGTGGCAAATTCTGCATTCGAAACTGGACAACAATCAGTTTTATGAGAATTAAAATGGAGAACAGAGGGTAATGTGAACCATTTATATAATAACAGACAAGGGATTTGTTCATCTGGCAATAAAGTGTCACTCAAATACATTATATTGTCTCACAACGATATTATGTAGACGGTTAAAATTACACCCTTTTTTCTAATGGAATGCCCATGAAACTGAGTCAAAAAGAGCCCAGAACAACATGCTACTTTCTGAAAAACCTAGACTGTTCACAGATATAATTCACACAAAAAAGGGGACTCTGTCCACCCCCCAAAGAGACAGAAGGAATTTCAGATTTTGCAATGTGTCCATTTGCATTGTTGTTACAAACTATAGCACCAACAAACATTAATTTATTGTCAGTACAGACATTAAAGCATGGTGCTTTAATGTATAGGCAGTGGAAGTAGGGGTGGGTGGGGTGCTGTGCAGCAGCACCCCCAAAATAACCATGCTGGAATTCAGAGGGTGCATGTGAAATAATAAAGCATTTACATTTTGATAATATCATGTTACATTTGCTGTTCTTCAGAAGACAGGTCAAATGCCAGGCTGTTGATACTGCGAAAAGCACAGAACTTGGTAATTATATCCCTGTCACAAAGTTCCAATCCTCACCTCTTCGGCTGGTGCAGCTCCTATTGTAATTGCATTTATATAGTGCTTACTAACCCTGACGAGGCGATTGAGCGCTTTTTCGGTGAGTAGCACACTACTCTGGAACCCATAGAGGATCAGTGGTGAATTAGTATAGTGAAATATGAAAGTAATTTGAGTGGTGGATATGTTAGTCTGTTATTTAGATTGAGAAGGATAGTGGAGGGATAGAAGAGGGAAAAGGTTTGCATTTATATAGCACTTACTACCCCATATGAGGTGTTGAAGCGCTTTTTGGTGGGTAGCACGCTACTATGGAACCCAAACAGGATTAGTGGGGAACTGGTATAGGGAAATATGAAATTAATCTCAGTGGTGGAGATGTTAGTCTGTTATTTGTATTGAAAAGGAATAGTGGAGGGATAGAAGAAGGAAGGGTCTAGAATGTGTTTTTTTGGGAGGGTTCATATCAGTAGGAGGGGGTTTGGGATGGAGGGGGAAGAGTCAGAGGGAAGGGTTTAGAAAGGCTTGTTTGGGAGATCAGAATAGTAAAAGAGGTATGAGATGATGGAAGGAGGGGTAGAGGAGGGAAGAGTATGGGGTTTAGGATGAATGAAAGAGTGGAGGTAGAGAATATATTGATAGAGGTATAGGGTTAGAAATAGGGCAGGGCATTGGAGAGAGTAGTAGAGTGAGGTTTGAGATGAGTCAGAGTGGAGGTAGAGAATATATTGCGAGAGATATATGGTGAGATCTAGGGTAGTGCAAAGTAATAAATATAAAGATACATAAGTACATGAAAGGTATCTAAATGCATAAGGAAGGTAATCTATGTAGAATAAAGTTGCATTTAATAAACTAAGACTTTCAAGTGTTTTTGTACTTGTGTGTTTGTGTTAGGTGTTAGATCATTCCGTACCATTACAGACCACTATCCCACCTGAAATAAAGGAAAAAGCTAAAAACCTGTATTTTCACACTATAATTCCTTCCACCAAGCTGAATCTGTTATCAGTTTTATATCTATAGCACCAAGAGGCTCCTAGCGTACATATTTAACAAATGGCCAAATAATACTAAAGAATGAAGAAAATAACAAAATGAGACCACACACAAGCCAATTTGCCTGGTAAACGAAATATGAAATGAAACTAAGAAAACGTAATTACCCTAGGCTAGACCCATGGCCTGGGAACAAGCCTGGTGTTATATATCAGCTTAACACATTGGGCCTGGCTTCAGATGGAGGAAATTCTTACAAAGAACTGCTGGTTACTTGCAAGAGGCATCTTAAAATGTGTATTATGATTGTGTAACAATTGAATTACAGCACAGTGAATGTTTAAGATTGGCAGGTTTTATCGGTCTTTATTGAGATAGAGGGTGAATCGAAGAAAAACGTGAAAATAAACTAAAAATCCACAAATAAACTTACGAACCTGTCTGCAATACACATACTCCCAATCCAAACTTAGGACATGGTAGACATATTTGGCCATCATCTGTTGTTACAGTCCTGCAGACTACTTTAGAAAGGCCAACCTACCCCTTGACTGGATGTATTAGAAATGGGCCCCATATGCTTCAAACGGCATCACAGACAGGGACCCCCCCACCTGTGGCACCACTGGCCAGGGCCACTCAGCAGATAAGGGGGCTTGTTCTGCTTCACATCAGCATATCATCTCTTGCAAGGACATGCCAGGGGCACCACTGCCTCAAGGCCACTTGCTAAAAATGAGGCCACGATCTGCTTCGCAACAGCATCACTTGCAAGTACCGCCCGTGGATAGTACCACTGTCCGGCCCACTCAGCAGACACTGGGGCAGGTATCTGTGGCATCACTGACCCAAGCCCACACAGCTGAACTGGGGCCTAGCACGCGCCCCTGACCATCACCTCCATCACACTTGTGATGTGAGGTGAGGACACACCAGGTGTCGCACAACTTCACAGCCATCATTCTCAACGCAGGATCTCTGCTCTCACTTCACCATGTTACCATACAGCCCACCCAGGAGTGCAGAAACCGAATCCAAGCACCTACATCCATCGATGCACAAGCATTGTGGGGAACCAGGGCCTAACATGTTATTTCCAACCAAGTAACGCCCTTCAGTGGCAAGATTTGTTAAAAATGATAAAAACGGATTGATCATAGAACGGACCAGTCAAGCATTAAATTAAAGAGTTGCTTTCCGCACGGCTGCTAGCGCCTTCCTATTAAAAGTTGGGCCACTGTTGCCAGCTTCTGGCAACAGCGCCACCCCAGGCACCAACTGTAGGGGCTTCCATGCTCCCTACCTCAATGTGCCGCTTTCATAGCCAGCACGAGCACTGTCACCAGTGCCAAAACCCACTAGGCGCTATATCCGTGCTTACGCACATTCACAGTTCCTCTCCACCTCAACAACAACTTCCAAGCAATGAAGGGGCCATAGGAAGCAATGAGCATCACTATTGCGCGCCCCTATTCACTGTGTTCAGTCAGGAAACTGATAATGCGTGTAAACCTGGGAAGTACTGTGCGCACAACGGCGGGTCACACGAAGAATGCCCGTACAGTACCCACAGGACGCGCGTGTGGTGCTCTTGACACAGCCCTCTAACAATTACCATTGCAATGTGTCTCCTCCCCTCATGCAGATCTGCGGATTGAGCGCGTGCTGCATCGATCTCATGTGTAGCCTACGCATCACAAGCTTGATTCCCGGCACATCCACTCAACTTTTTATCCTCCCAACAACAAAATTAAGAGCACCGAATCTAACAACGCTCCAAGTACAGACTGGGTACAAGTAAGGACAGCTCCTGAGAAAAAATCAGTTGAGCTGTTCCTCGAAAAGCTGTGCAAAATGCCCAGGGCAGGCGGGGCCTCACTTGAGAGGTCAGTCATGAAACTCAAGCTCACACAACAGGACTCTTGGCGCAGGGAGTGGGAAGATGTGCACAGCAGGGGTAAAGGGATGGCCAGTGCAGGTGACGCTTTTCCTTTGTAAAGGAATTCCTGCTGGTGTCATATCCCCCTGCTGTGCACATCTTCCGACTCCATGCTGCACAGCGCATCAAACGTGCTTAGGTGAAATCCCTGCTTCAGGCAAGGATATCACCTCGGTGGCACCCCTCTCAAAGAAAACAAAAGGTGGGGGGCAGGGAGGGTTGCTGAAACCTTCAGAGTCTGGCTGCCTTTGCGCGCCTGCCAGACGGCTATGATAAATATGCACCCATGATACGCTGTTAGCTAACATTATACAGCTGTGTGTTTATTTTACTGCAAATTTAATAGAATTATGCAAAAAAAAAAAAACAACATGACACTTGTTGATTTTTTCTTGACCCCTTATCATCTGTCCTGATTGCAGACACTGATAGCAACTAAATGCTGAATTTCAGAGTCTTTCTCAGTATGCTGACAACTAGCTTTTCACATTAATGGCACAAAAAGAACGACTGCTGCTGAGAGCAGAGTAACTCTCAAAATTGCATGACGAAAGGTTCCAGTGCGGGAAGGACTAACGATTTGCACTAATCTGACTCCTGATGCGTGGCACTTGGCAGGGCTGTTTCTTGTGAATCAGAAATACTGACGGACCTGTACATTTCCATGAGTGTTTCTATATCTCATTAAATAACCTGTACACATTGCTCTGGGGAGCCCCTCTCTCCACCCCTCGGACTCTGCCCCGTCAGCTGGTTCTCAGGCTTCTCACATGGGGCATCTGATTCCCAAACCAAAGCCCCGTGGGCGGAGCAGTCTTCAGGAGCGAGGAAGATGCTAAACCCCAGACTCTAGGCACTTTCTAAACAAGGCCAAAATATCACAGAGGCAGAAATAGGTGCAGGGCCTACAGCCGAACAATTAGGACAAAGGGTTTCTAAAAGATCCCAAACTTGTGGTAAGGATGATGGAGAAAGAGAGGACTGCCCGTGTTTTGGAGACCGGGGTTTCTTGCGTTTTTTCTCCAAGTTGGAGGCTTACCATAAAATTTTGGTTGTATTTTTAGCTAACACATGATAGATATCAAAGTAGTGGTTTGTAGTATATCGGGACTAGTCAGACACAGGCTGATGGAAAACTGGTTAGGACTGAACCATATATGCCTCTGGCGCATGCAAAGGTGAGCTGGGCAGAAGTGTCTAGTTGCAGAGGTGACAGTGGTGAGGAAAAGGGTCTGTCAAAGATGAAGGTTGCTTTCAGGCATCAGGCATGGATAATGACCGCGTTACTCTGAGGTACCTTAGCGTTAGTGCCCTTTAGGGCACTGATTGCTGCTCAAATGATATCTAGTGAACAGACCCTGCCAATGGCATCCATTGGCTTCAGATGAAAGGCAGTATGAAGAAGGGCAAACCTGCAGTTCTGATGCCTGACACAGGGAATCCAGAGTTGCTTACTCACAGAGGAGAGGAATCTGAGCTTCACTCTGCGTTGGAAGACCTGCCTGAATTGTCTAAGCTGCAGTTAGGTTAATTCTCAATCCATGGAGACTTCTGAAAGATATAGCATGAGTACAGCACACGTGAACTGAAAATACAGGCGGCAGCTAAAATGGAAAGCCTGGTTTAGGTAAAGCATGCTAGGAGGTACGTGGTACCTTGGTGTCCCTGGAATTTCCTGTTGCAAATGAAATTGTTTGGGCTGGTCTCCTTGTGGTGATCAGGACAGCTGACAGATTGTTACGTCGTGTTTTGCAGTTGCTGGTCGGAGTCACTCTGCATGACTTTCTACATGAAACACAAGTGAGACGTCAATAGACCTAACCAAGTGTCCCATGATACGAGTCCTCATTGTTCGTTCTCTGACCCCACGATCTGAAAACTGGAACTAGTTCCAACAGGTGATGGTGAAACATGTTTCAGTACCTAGAGCTGCTCTTTCTGTGGAAAGTAGCACCACAGTAGAAGCGACACATCTGATTGTCATCTTGAAAAGCGTAGGCTCCTAAAGTGGGATGCGTCTCATGGGGTGCCCGTCTCATGCTGGCCCTCACGAGGACCAGATGGGATCAGTTGTGGGTAACATAGATGTTCTTTATCTGTTTGACCCGCAGACCAGTGGAGTTATTGAATGAACAAAATCCTAAAAGGCATGGTGAGTGTCCTGGAAGAGCCCATGTGGAGGAAATGGGACATTAGCTTTTCCTGACGTGTGTTTGCTCATAGAAAGGTTCTATGCAAGGGAAGATGAGTCAGTTCTCTTGAACTTCTATTAGTAAACCTATGAGAAAACCCTTATGTCAGTTTTATGTAAGAAAGGTCTGAGGACAATCTTGCAACACCCTAATTCAACAGCTTGCAGCCAGACATAGGCCAGAGTCCTCCATGATGTACCTTTGCGTCACCTCTGAGCAGCGCAGGGCTAGATCTACCAGTGGTGCTGGGGATGTACGAATAAACAGGCGCACGTGCATTACAGGCAAGAGATAAAGAAGCTAGGGTTCAACCAAGACTTTTTTAAACATTTTATTCTTGTTTATTACTAACATACGTGGCATAGAAATATGAAGCACATTTCAGTAGAACCTTTGCTGTGATCAGCACAAGGTTATGCTCATGGCTTCGACATACTCTGCATTCTCTCCTGTCACTGTTTAGTATATGAAAAGAAATAAGCACGCGCCAAACGCCCCCTACACCTCTCAGACATGCAAACTTAGCAGTTAAGAGTCCCAATCCCCTGCATGCAGATTGTACACCCACGTGTACATACCCAGCCTCCACATGTCAGTGGTGCATGTCTACCACCTCATCTGCGTGAGCCTCGTTGCATTGTCTAAACGTGTGAGGTGTCTAATCAGAGGTTGCCAAATGCTTTTATGAGCATAAAAAGGATATTTAAGTTGTGTTTACTAATTAATGAGGAACCGTAAAATGATTCAATAATTTAACTGGCAATCAAAGCCAGTGTCGGCCATAATTCATCCTAATGGAAATTCATCGAGTCTGTGGAAACATGAAAGAATTTAAAAAAAATATTAAGTATCCTTGTGGATCTTTTTTATGAATGGGATTAAGAGGTAGGCTGTGCTGCTAGTAGGATATGTCTTTCTGAAGATGCTCGAAGATAGGGATTGGCCTGACGGCAATGGATACTTTGGGGCTTAGAATAAAGTCTGGACCAAAGGTCACTCAATCAGGAGCCCGGTTGAAACATCTTATGAATTGAGTTGCACAGCTCAGGATAAGCTTGGAGGCAGGCCTCGGTGAACTGTACTTACAGCAAGGAGAAAGGAGGATAAAGCAGAACACGATGTGGCCCCCATCGGCAACCACCGGCTCAAATTAATCACTGACTCACTCTCATTCACTCGTTCATTCTCATTCACTCTCACTCATTCTTATTTCTCTTATTCTCACTCATTCACTCTCACTCGCTCACTTGGACTCACTCTAACGCACTAATTCTCACGCGTACTATTTCTCATTCATTCATTCAAACTCTTAATCTCACTCACCTATTCACATTCAGGCTCACTTATTCTTACTCACTCATTCATTCACCCTCACACTCACTGGTACTCACTTTTAGTCTCCTGCACTGCACTCATTCCCACTCAGCCTCGCTTATTCTCGCTCACTCCGACTCACTTATTCTGAGTCACAATCACATTCACAAACTGCCACTCTTTATCATGCATTCTCGCTCACATATCATCACTCTCATTCACATACACTCATTCTTAAATATTCATTCTTACATTCTCACTCATGATTCACTGATACTCATGGCCACTCACTCCCTCGGTCACTCACTTTTATTCACAAAGACACACACACATAAACACATGCTTTCTCTCACACACACACACACACACACACACTCCAACCCTCACACGCATTTTAAAGCATCATTCTTTACTTACCTAGCTACCTGTGCAGGCCCGGTTTAAACTTCTGGTGCTCCAATGGCACTTGGGGCAGGGAGATAGCTCCTTGGCACCTTAAGCAGCACTGAAGCATGAAACTGACAGCTTTCCCTTGGCGTAGTCACTGGTTCCAATTCTCTTGCTGTTTCAGTTTCACTCCACCCTTTCCTAACTCTGTGATGAGTTCAGAAAGGGTAGGGCGAAAGGCTGGTTAGCTTGTAGCATCGGGCACCACAGGTTTTAAGCCTAAAGCACCAAGGGCTACTTTTAGCAGTGATGCTGTATTACATCATAGATGTGGAGGCACTGAGACATTGCTGGCTCCTGAGGCCAGGACTAGGACTTCACAGCATCTCTCTGATGGCTTGCGCGGGGTTGGACATGACCCTGTGTCCGCCATCACACAGATATCACTGTCTCAGACCGATGCTCAGCCCAAGGGTCGTCTCTTTTATTATACTAACAATGAAAACCAAACTACATTCACTACTGGTATAATGAAAAGAAGGTCAGGAAACAAGGAGGGTGGAGCCCTGCTGCCCTTAAGTGCAAGCTGCCACGGGCAAGCTGGTAACATCTAGGAGAGAGGCAAACTGCATTGGAGCAGTTGGTATATCAGTGGGAAGTAATGCTGCACATTTAGTCACGTTTATTCTTGTGACCTGTGATCATCTCTTCCTCTTCCGCTGTCTCGTGCCAGCATGTCGCATAATTGTCTGACAGACCAAAGACCTTCTTTAGAAGGTGACAAACTATAAGTAGTGTCCATTACCTTTATCATCACATGATAGGAGCTGCTCTTGTGAATATAGGTCTAGTGGTTCATCGCTAACAGAACAGTATAATCCTTTTTGCAGTTATAGTGCCTAGAGAAAGATTGGAAGAATGCCACCCGAGGCCACAACAGCTCAGCCAGATCCTTAAGGATTGATGGGGCTGTTCACTCGTGACTGCTAATACTTCATGCTCGAAAGAACAAATGTTCACAGAAGAGTGACTTCATAAGCACTGGGTCTGGTAGCCCTGTAGCTATGAAAATGCACCATATGCTGCGATAGCAAGGCATTCTTTTTAGCTGACAAGCCCTCACCGGGAGCTGGGAATGCACCAGAATGCACTCACATTGTCTCACCCCTTTTGCAGCATGCTGTATTCTTCTCCATCTATTTCATATAATGGCAAGGAAGTGTCAGATGGATTTTCAAACATGAGAGCTATATGACAGCTAGCTAGCAAGACAGGCACATAGAAATACAGGCGCTCCGACAGGAGAGTATCACACATAGACACAGCTAAACACAAGGAGTAAGTCACTGTGATAGAGACAGGCAGGCAGATAGATAGATAGATAGATAGATAGATAGATAGATAGATAGATAGATAGATAGATAGATGTGCAATGGCAGTGAAAATAAATGTGGCCCAATTTAGAGCAACTGTGCGAATAAACGCACATTCATCCATTTATTACTACAGTACAAAGGTCAAATTCCATCTTAGTGCCACAGTAAAGTAAATTGACACGAGAAGAACAATGTTTCCTTCCTCGCAGATTGCATTTTACAATGACTTCACAAAGGGAAACAGCTCTTGTATTAATCGCGAGGCCTCGTCAATATAATTTTATCTCACTACGCAAATCTAAGTCTTTGCGTCCAGGTATTAGTTGAATACCTTTTAAAAAAAATAAAAACACACGAGAAAATGACATAGCATAAACCATATTTGCATATGCCTATAGTATTTATTACCAATGTTGAGGGATGGAAGGGCTGTCATGACACACTCGATAGTTCGCCTCTTGTGAGTCATAATAACTCCCCACACTCTACAGTGGTAATAAATATCATATTACACTCTGCTCTGGTGCAAGCCTCAGTGCTGTATATTCAGTAACAAGATAGTGTTCACCAGAAAAACACAGATACTGTTTCACGGACAATGGAAGAAAATGTATGCCATGCACACTGGACACTTACCTCCCTTTCCCTCCCAATGTTTACAAACATTGGGAGAAAATCTGAAAAGACAGCAGCTCAATGGGAGAACAAGTACTGTAATATGCATATGTGGGGTAATGGATGGTCCATCCCCTCCCACCACCCCCTTTCACCTCCCACCACCACCACTTATGCTGCCCTCTCCCTCGCCTTTATTGCAGGTCATGTAGGGATCAAATAAAAAAAAGTCTTTACATCCACCCTGCTAGTCCTGACAAGGCGGCAACGGAGAGTGGGGAGTTACAAATACTTTATACTCAAGTTGTCCCGTGCTGGGTTGTTAAAAAACCCAAAAAACTTCCCAGACTTGTTGAGTGGCCAGAGAGGATTCTCTTGTCTCTGTCCCTTTTTTTAAAATCAACTCCAGGCTTGCATAAGGGTGTGTTTTTTTTCTCTTCACTGCCTTGCCTAAGGCCCTTGATTTGGTAAAGTAAGCCCTCTAGCCTCCAGCCTTGCTCTAATGATGTTTGCGAATATCACCATGTATTAATAATATAAACACCTCCCCTTGCCCTTGGGTAGGAGGACGGAAGGGGCAAAAGAACACCCTCTTGGAACTGGACAAGGCAGGGGCAACAAATACACCACCACAGCTCTTGGAAGGAAGGGAAGCTAACCCACACCGCTCTTGCCCTGAGGCAAGGCAGGGTGGTGAAATATTTCAGCCTCCACCTTTGGATAAGGTGGGAGGACAGCATATAACACCTCTGTACTCGCTCAAGGTGGAACGGGCAAAAATGTGTCCCAAACCTTGAGCAAGATGGAGGTTTAACATACACTAGCCACCCCACACTAGTTGAAGGTGGTGAAAAAAAATGTAGCCACAGCCCTAGGGCAAAGGGCATAAAAACAGATTTACCACTGTGCCCTAGTGCAACTCAGATGGGATGAAAACACTCAACCCCCATCCTTGACAACAATACGGCGTGGAAAAAGAAGCAATGACCCCCCCACTCTTTGACATAGCAGGGGCAAACACACACCTCTCTTCCTCTTGAACAAAGAGTGGCAAAAAATCTACCCCCACCCTTTCAAAGGAAATTGGTTAAAGCCAGCTACCCCACTACTTTTTTTGCAATACCGAACAGGGGACTGCAAAGCTACCTATTCCCCCATTCTCCCTTGGTCCACACAATTTTTAGGCCCAAGGAGACACAGGCCAGGTCACAGCTGCCTAAATCCCTGTTTACATTTGTGAACACGGCATCAAGCCAGCTGACCAAGGCCTTCTTCACTTTCAAAACAATTAGGCTGAAAGAGGCCACAGACAAATGCCAGTTGCCCCCGCACCCTTTTCACTGTTCATGACACTGGGACACATGTAAGTATTCCCTGGCCTCCTTTGCTGTATATAAATAGGGCCTGATTCTCAAAGATAACTTACACTTTTGAGTAAGATTACTACTTTTCGGTATTCACAAACTGCATTTTTGTAGAAACTTACACATTTGTATTAAAGAGCAGAACTACACATGGCCAACCACTGGTACTGCAATACCCTATGACCCTATGGTGAGCCCCGAACCTTCAAGCACGACTTGTTAGGCCACTGTGAGTTTCAGGCGAGCAGTAGGGGGCACTAATGTCCCCAGTTGTGAATGAACACTCCAAGGACTAACTACATATTTGTGTTTTATTATTTGATTCCAGGCCAGACCTTATAGGTCTGAGCTCTGTTAAGTGAAGGCACATGAAACACGTAATATGGGTCTTTTCTGACCATTGAGTGTAACGAAAAAGGGAAGTTTGAGCTGCACTCTGGGACCTCAGAACGAGGGGCACACTTCCGCCAGTTCCATGGAAATCGCCTAACACATGACTACTCTCAGGATAACGTGGCTCCTGCTAGCAAAGCCCAGAGCTTCACATTATGTATTACATTTTCTGTTGTGCTTTTCTTGAAGCGTGCAGCCCAGAGAAGAGTGTCTCAAATCTTGTTCTATCTGCAGGTTTTGAAAATGGGGATTTTCAAAAGAACGTGAAGCATTAAAAGTTGCCTTCAAGTCCAGAGCCTATGAAATCCTAAGGTATGTTTACATATGACATCGAAAAAATCTGCTCAAATGCAATACCTCTACAGTATTCTGTGACGGATCATAATAGTGACATATCTGACTTTTAGAACCTAACCCACTGTACTGATTGTAGCAACATACACAGAAACACTGTGTACATAATGTATACACACTGAACTATTTGTATTTTATGAGCCTAGTGCAACTAGGCATACAGACGCAATGTAATTGCTGCTCTGCTTGTATTATACTTACCGCACTAAACAGTCTGTAAACAATGCACTGTTAGCAGGAAGGCACACACACACAGATATACTGTACTTGTAAGTTCTACAACAGTTGTATCATGCTTAGCGTAGGCACACAAAGGTATTGTACACCTTACACTAATTGTAACTGCTCAAATTCAGACACAACACATATGCACAAGAATACACTCAGTAAGCACTTATTACTTGTACTAAGTGTTTAGGGAAACAAATACTTAAGCAGCTTGTAAGCACTGTATGACTGCATGTATGCAATGCAGGGACACACAGATAGACTTTGCACTCAGCACTTATTTGTTTTATATACATAGAGCAGCCAGTTACACCGATTATAATTACTGTACACTTTGTATCATGTGCTTAGTCTATTTTATTTTAGCATTTGTGTAGTGCCTAATACGGTGGACGAGGAACTAATGCACTTCTTGGAGGCTGAACAAAAAACTATTGTTTGTTGTGCATGGTTAGAGTGGGGGTTCAGCAAGTGGTACATGTGGAAATATAAGTGACATCTGTGGCTCAGAAAGATGTCCCAGTGAAGTTGTGTCCAACCTTAAGAGGGGTAAGAGATGCAGCTGCATTCTGATACTATTTCTAAGAGAGATGCTACTTTTTCCATTGTGCCTGGTTGAAAGGATGTGGGTTCTTCGTTTCGGCTATGTGGGAAGAGTTTTGGTATCTTGGGTGAGGTCTGGGCTGGTACTGTAGACAGGTGGTGATGACTTTGTTGTTGTCATTATGCATGGTGTAATGAAGAGTGACCTAATAGATGGAGTACCGTTTTGTATATGGTTACTGTGATACAATAGATCAGTGATAGCTATCCCAAAGCAGGAGATATTGACAACTTTTATATTGCCAGCTGGCCATATAGTTGCAACTATACAGTGAGATGGAGGCATGCCTAATGGCTATGACGGGTATTTGACTACTATCGTCCATGAATGTGACATAGGATGATAGATAGAGAGATAGATAGATAGATTGACAGACAGACAGACAAGGTGTTTGGTGAAAGTCCTAGTAGTCGAGTCCAGAAGGAAGTAGGGTGATGCTTGATGCAGTTTCGCAGGTCAGACTCTCTGTTTGTGATAAGTTCAGTTTCAAGTAGTTGAGGAGCATCTTTTGGAATATTGCCTGGAGGCATTGTCCTAAAGAAAAGGAGTTTATGTCCAGGCATACAGTCAGAGAGTAAACAAAGCACATGCTTTGCATCATGTGCACAGTGAAGATACACAGGTTGTAAAACATTACTAAATGTCTTATGTGCCTAGGCAAACACATTGACGACCTGTTAACTTTGCTTGTTAGAATTATATGCTTAGCTAGCAAGTGGATCTGCCAGTCAGGTTTTTGCTATTGACATCTGGTGTAACCTTCAGCGTCTGAGTTCGAACCTTGACAGATGCAGTACAACTTCTGGCCTTGTGTTGAAAATCAGTTATTACATTTGGTAAAATTACCTGTTTATTGAGTGTTTAAACAGAGTGAAAATATGTGATACATAAACATAAGGTATTATTATACTATGAGCATACAGACATGAAATCTGGCTGGCTTATATGTATATGTATGTATATGATATTTCTATAATGCGATCCCTAGTCAAAAGGCAGCAGAGTGCTGTGCATGCATAAATGCATAAAGTCAACGAGTAATAGGAGAGGAAACTGTGCTGTGGACAGTAAATGCATCACAATGTGTTCTTTAAAGAGGGGCATCTTTAACTCTTCCCTGAATTGGAGCAGGATTGGGGTTGTCCTGAAGGATATGGGGATGTTATTCTAGATCAGTGATACTCAAAGTATGGCCTGGGGGCGGCTTGCGGCCCTCTTGACCTTTACATGTGGCCCCCCTGGTGAACAGCAGCACGAGCTACTGTTTGTTAGAATTTTTTTTTAAATAAACAGGCAAGCATTTATTAACCTGCAAATAAATGCTTGCATGTTTATTTAACATTTTCTTAGACCTCCTTACACAATCCCTGACCCCACCCAGACCCCCTACCGCCACCCTGCTGGTATCAGTGCGGCCCTCGGATACACCACAGACCATACTTTGTGGCCCCAGGGAAAATGTTTGCAAGTACCCATGTTCTAGATCCTGGGTGCATAAATGGAAAGGCCTGCTGCTTTTGTTTTTTTCACACTCCATAGTCTGCATTAATTCATTACTTCCTGTCATGACAACCAAGCCATTCCTATGAGGCCCCTTATCATAATTTCCTTACTAATAGACTTTTGGAATAGCTAATTCTAATTTTAGGCGGGAATAAATCAATGAGAGTTTATGTTGAGAACATGGGCTTGTGTCTCTACCACTGCAATAAACTCAAACGCTCATGTTCAAAAGTCTGGGAGAAACACATTGAATCAGTTATGTATGGATATATATATGTATACAACCTGCTTGACTGTCAAGCAATACCATTCATGGCCTGCGCTCTCTAATAAGACCTTGAGGACAACGGAATCAAATATTCAGAAAGGTGCAACGAATGTCTTTATTTAGCTGCTACAGAGAAATGGCGAAGAAAAGGAAATGGGCGCGCGCCGTGCGCTCGCTGGAGAGCGCGCGGCCCCGGCGAGCCCCAGTTTCCTTGCAGATGGCGCCCGCCCCTTCCTTAGCCCGAGCAGCATGTGGCTCGCCACCTGTCAGGCGCAGATCAATAGCAGAGCTTTCCGCGCACTGTCATTTGAAATGCAAATCCCACCGAATCTCCAGAGCACAAAGGGAGGCTTGGCAGTGATTTTGGGCTCCAGCATGCTATTCTGGCGCAGGTGGGTAATTTTAATCCGTCCATGTTTTAATGTTGCTTCTTCATAGGATTTTGCATTTCTAATGCGTTTTCTAATAATAACAATTCAGATTTCGTTAAGGGTGTTGACACACACTTAAAGATTTAGGACTGACTCACAAACATCATGAAAGACTTTGTGAAGTCAGTTTGTTTATGTTCAGCCGGGACAAGGAGAGTCATGTTATTGGTAGGAAAATCATTTACTGTGATCGGGAGGTTTTCTCGTGCAGAGAAACATCCAAATGGCTGTATTTAGCGACGCAGTTGCATTTTTTTGCTGAAAGTAAACATATAATGCCGGCTGGCTGCATCAGAAGCATTTTTTCAGATTTATACTTTTTGCCCAACACTGATGTCACTACTGACCTTTAACAGGAAAACTGGTCTGGATCTGACATCAACAGATTCTTGCAGGCAGCCATTTTAGATTTTGAAGCGTAAATGCTTGTTGGGGGAGGGGGGAAACAAACTGACACACGTTTGAAGCCCCTTATTACCACGTGGACCTCATCTTAACGGACAAATGGTATGTGTCGCTACTTTTTGTCATGTCACAAACCTTGTCTTTACGTGAGCGGTGCTCAGGTGTATAAAGGTATAGATCTGGGAGGAAGGTTCAAAGGAATGCTGCAAGGGTGACTTGGTTTGACTCAAGAAGAGTGTGCCATAAGCACAGATGGATGTATTCAAGTGGAAGGGCTGAGGTAAGATCAGTGGATGCAGAGAGGCTGCCTGGAGGTATCTATGGATGAAGGCCGAGAATCGAGGAAGTAGTAAGATACTGGGAAAAGAGAGGTGGAGTTTGGTCCTAGGTGAGAGGTGTAAGGTTTTTTGGGAGGATGGAAAAATCAAGGTAATTATCGGGTACAACAGGAGAACTGGGTTGGCCATATGAGGGCAGAAGGTCATGATTTAGGTATTGTGACATCTAAGAGATGGGCTATGCCCCAGACATCAAGGGTAAGGTGTTCATGGAAGAGGAAAATGCTGAAGCAGCTTAATGAACCCCAGAAGGAAGTTATGTTTTTGGCACCCTGAATTATACAGAATAAAGTATAATTAATAATTACTATTATTGAACCTATGCTAATACAGAAACTGCTAGTGCAGAACAGGATTGCTAACATAAGGATTGACTGCAGCATGCCAAGAAATGCAAGTCTCTGAAGCGCAGGGATTGCCACTGCAAAGACTGGGTTCACCAGTAGGACTCATTTTGCTTCTTTAAAATAAAAGCACCACAATGGACCTGCATCTGCCCCTCCAGTGATCATTGAGTAGCCTTCCCTTAGTCGGTTGATGAAGTGGATAACTGAAGCACTCCACAGTTTATAAAGTGCATTGTTCAGATTTAACTGAGATAATATCCCCATCTGGCCCTAAAGCACAAAACCTCAGGTACGATCTGCTGAAAAAGACTTGAATACGCTTAAGGGCCCGATTCACAAAGGGCCTCTGCAGTCGTGGCGGGATCTCCGTACTGCAGTTACCCATTGCGGAGCTCCCGCCACGAGTGCGGCGCTCCCGCCATGACTGCGGGGCTCCACCACAAGTGCGGAGGCCCTTTGTGAATTGGCCCCTAATAATTTTTCCTCTTAAACATTCAGAAATTTTACAAAATGGGGTGTACATAACCACTGTTTAAAACTGTTAAAATAGCCAATAAACTGGTCTTGCAGTGAAAGATTTTGCAAGCTTGTTTCCCGAATTACAAATGATTTTTGATACTGTTTGATCTCGTACAATCATATATGAGACAATCTGAATAAGATGTTAAGCACTGAGCTGATCCATGGTTGTCTAAATGTTATCAGTTTATATTTTTAAAACTGAGTTCAATGGAAGTACATTTGTGTCATTGATTTGATTGCAATGTTACCCTTCCAGAAACATTGATCTGGTGTTCTATTTTCCAAAAGTTAACCAATCATACTGATAAACTGATCAAAAATAACAAATCTTGGTTTCCGGTTAAAATTTTCTGAATTCAGGTTGCAATTACAAAACTAAAATTCTTGACTACAGTGCTTCCAAATGGAAAAAAAGAAACTGTTACCGTCAAACAAACGCCTTTAGATCCATCTAGTTTGCAGACTTCAATATGTGTTACAACGTTTCAGCCTTTCCGTATTTTTGGCAATTCCGATTCCCTCTTGAACCTTTTTCTAAGGCAACTTTGTGCCTGTCTGATGATAGCTTGCATTAAAAATCTCTCACAATCCAAATGTCTTTAATATTGGGGTGCAGCAATACCGGTTTTATTAATAAAACATAAACAGGCCCACTACCTGAGGTGCCCTCGCCTGTGATTACCCCTGATTGCAGCCCTTCTTCAGG
This sequence comes from Calotriton arnoldi, assembly GCA_963921515.1. NCBI lineage: Eukaryota > Metazoa > Chordata > Amphibia > Caudata > Salamandridae > Calotriton > Calotriton arnoldi. The sequence continues at coordinate 1,001,165 of CAWUFW010001528.1, read as the reverse complement.
CCTCAGGCATCACTGCTCCATGCTTGATAAGAAAAATATTTCTGTCCCTGTTCACTGACCCTCTTCAATAAACATCTGTTATTCAGCGCCAAGATACCCGTGGGTGAACGTGCGCTTTTCAAATACACGTTATGTTATTGTTGCCAAGCAGAGGCATGTAAAGCCTGCTCAGCCACAATGGCTGGAGTAGGAGGCAGGCTTTGTGGGACTCTTTCAATCCTGCCACCTGTCGGCATATGTCTGCAGTGGCAAGTGAGAAATCAGGCTGTGATGTAGGAGACTTTGACTTTAAGGCTGTAACACTGATTTAAGTAATTAACATGTATTTCCCCATAACCGTTTCTCAGCAATCTCTAGCCACGTTGCTATTTCCAACCATACACGCTAGCACATCACAGATTGCCTCACTCTACCTGAAACCTAAGTTACACTGTAATCTCCCCTCCTGTTGAGCCCCCATCTTTCCTTCCTGTAAATACATTACTTACACTTTCTTCAGTCTCCAATCCTGTTAAAATTCTGTAATTTTCAGCTAATTAGACCACCACCTCATTCCCTTCTCTTAACAGTAGTCTTCGCTTCCCTCCCATCATAACATACCAAAAATCATCGTTCCTTGAAGCCCTAAATATATTTCCTATATTGACCTTAAAGGGACAGCATCATCTTCAATCCCATATTACCGAATACCTCTGACATCAACACACTCATGTTCAAGTATAGGGGCGATTCAGATTGAATCACTTGATGTCTTTCTCCCTTTCATCCCGAAAACATAAATTTACTTCTATTTGGTGTCTCGTTCTATAAAAAACGCAGAACTAATAGACCCCCATTCGTTAAATCAAAATACTTTGATGAATTATATTAAAAACTCCGAATCTCTTCTCCGTCCTTGCAAACTAAATATAAACAAGTATTGGCAAAGCCAAATGGACTGGCTGAGACAAGCTAATGCAATGGTTATTTCTTTTTACATTTTTAATTGCAAGTATAAGCCACAAAAAGAAAAAAAATGTTGCCAAATGAACGTGGGCCCCACATACTTGTAATAAAAAAATTGCAATTTAAAAAACATACACTGATGTAGCCATTTTACAAGTGATTTTATTTTAAATAGCAAGCCTTTCAATGACTCCAATTATTTTATTATTATTATTTCTGAAGGAGACAAGAATAAAAAAGGTCTAACCAAGCACTCAAATCAAAGGCAGCCTACAATGTCACTTACATACTTTATAACAGAACTTGAAAAGGAAGTGGAAATCATCATCTAACTGGGCATCAGAGGTGCAGACAAAATAAATAACAGTTACTTATAGTTACGATAACAAAATAAATAAAAGGCACATTTTTAACCATCTTTGTCTCATAAGATATGGGAACTATTTTTAGAAGGATATGACTATTGTATACACACTTTGTGCAGTCACTCAAAGTGAAGGGGGCTAATGTGTAAAACGGGCTGACCCATTGCCCCATGCTGTGGTGAGTGACGCAAAATGTGAACAACAATTTAACATGTTAACAGATGAAGTCCAAAAGCCCCACTATGTATGTCTATCATGCATGAATGCTTTGGAAAAACAATGGCGAGGCAGCTAAAGCTATCTCAAGAGCCAGACCTTAACAAGTACAAAGGGAAAGCATCAAGGATAACCCCACACTCCTCTATGGTCAAATAGATGGAGACCTAGATGGTCATGAAGAACTTTGTGAAGTTCAGAACTGTTTGAACTTTTCAGCTTTACCAAATTGGTTTACCTATTTTAACCATTGCTGCTTTCGCTTGTTTAATCATTGCAGCTCTTGCACGCTCATTTTTCCCTTCTTTTGCACATCATCGCTAATCTTTTTCCCTTCATGCCAAAAATATAGTGCCATTCCTGTCTACACCCTGATACTTAATAAATCAGAGAGGTAAAGGAACCACCATCTGTCACATCAGAAATCTGTGTTGAAAAAAAGGACATCTTCACTCTATTCTGTTCTCAAGAGGAAAAATGTTGAAGGCTAGATCCACCCTCCTTCAAGGTAAAATGATTGTTGAGGTCTACATAGACACAATGGTCTGCTAGAGAAACTGCCTCAAAACTCATTCACCTTCCAAAATTGATAAATGTGGATCAAGACTGCCTTCACCTTCAATCCACTTCTGTCTCCCTTCCTGCTCCGTTCTGAAATGGCCATCCTTCATGGAGAGCTCTCTAACTGACACCTTCTAATTGTTGTCTAACATAAAACGTTGATTTTACCGAGATGATTCCATCCTACCTCAGCTCATCAAGCTTTTCCCCAAACTTTTCTCAAGCCTCTGCTGCCATTCATAAACTTTTCTCTTTTCAAAGGGTGATTAGACTGAGCCATTGTCCCCACTATATGCCCCTATCTCACCTTTATTGATTTGAAAATCTAATTCGGCACTGTTGTTGCACTCCATTGCAAAAGTATTTTGACTATCAGAGCCTTCTTCACTTTGACAAATTTAGCATACAACTATTGTGCTGATGTGAAACAGAAACCCTTCCAGCTGCTGCTAACACTGTACAAGTGATTGTCATCTGTCACATGTGTTTTCCTTATATGGTTGGACTTATCACTTCTACACTATTGACGATGATACCCCAATGTTGACCGTAGCATCTTGAATGGGCATTAGTGATTCGGTTCCTGGAAGGTTATCATTGTTACTTTTAGGCTCCACCTAATTTGTAGTGAATCCTCCAGATCCAGTTTCACAACCATGTGTGATGATGTGAACCCAAAGACCGATTTTCTTTCCCTCACTGTTTAACACCTGTATGAACCAGCTAGAGACCTCTGCACAAACCATTCCTGTCAGACAAGTTCTTACCATCGGCTAGGTGGACCAATTTTAGATCTAGGTCCTTGAGATTGTACCCAATCTTTTGCTAGCTTCCTAGCTTCTGCCTCATTTTCCTCTACTTTCCCACGACAATTGTAGTTCATTTTTATTCTTTCTTTTCCTTGTTCTACATTCTTAATCGAATCTTATTACCACATGGTTGGGAAGTGTTACATAAAAATCTTTAAAAAATAAGACATCTGTGTTAAAGAAAGTAGGAAATCGCTCTGCTCATTGTTCAATCTGTTTAACATTTGTGCTTGTAAAAAGGTGATTACTTTGTGTCTTAGATGGAGGCATCCTCAGGCAGTTGAAAGATTTATCAAATTCATTGATATAGTTTTCTTAAAATTCAGGGATTATGAGAAAATATTAGCTGATATAAAATTACTTGCTGCCACAACCCTGTGATTAATAAACATTTGTTTTATTCTGTCTATTTGGGTCATAATTTGGAGCTATATTCATCATACCCTTTTTAAAGAATTAATATTTTTAAGTGTTGTGCAAAATACGTTTTTTTAAATTGTGTATGAAAGCCTTAGCCTTTTTGGGGTTCCATGGTGTTTCTTAACTGTGAGAATTAAGTTTCAGACAAAAACAAGACATCTGTATCCAGATGGCTTAGTGAGATATCTATAGACCTGATGTACTATTATTCCTTTGACAAAAAGTAGTCTCAAATTGCGCACCAACTTTTTGCGGATGGGATAGTATTTTGCAAACTGACTTGCGTACTAATGAACAAGTTACTTACGTTCGGTAACGCATTATTTGGTAGACAATATCTAGCTGCAGATTCCTTACCTTTGAATTTCCCAGGTGTCAGGCTGGTTCCGGAAACTTTTGCGCAAGAAGTACTCCTGCACTCTGTCGGTGGCTCAGTTTGTCTGCGGTGTTAGCTCCGGAAGTGATGTTCGGTCACCTATATAGGCAACATCCAGGCATGCAGATGTCAGTTACTTTTCATGCTTTCCACGCCAGAAGTGCAGAGCCATGAAGTGAACTGACTAGTGTGTGTCCAAAGTAGGGCCCTGAAAAGGGATCAACCATAGCCCTATAAATGAGACCGCAGAGCCGGTAGGCATGGGTGGGTCTGTAAGGAATCTACAGCTAGGTATTGTCGCTACCAGATAATGCGTTACCGAAGATAAGTAACTTGTTTATCTGATAGAGATTTCTAGCTGCGTATTCCTTACCTTTGAATAGATACCCCAGCCATACATCCTGGCAGTGGGCTGCGGACAAATTACTAGACTGAAAAGTCCTGCAGGACCAAATAGGCAAAATGCCCATCCCTGCAGACCTGCTTGTCAAGGCAGTAGTGTTTAGCAAACGTGTGCAGGGAAGCCCAGGTTGCTGCCTGACAGATGTCCAGGACTGGTACGCCACAAGCTAATGCAGTGGTCGCAGCCTTGCCTCTGGTGGAATAGGCTTGTAAGCCCTCAGGAGGCTGCTTTTTAGCCAGGGGCATAGCAGATCTTAATACAGACCCAGAGCGAAATGGTTAGTTTCTGCACTGCACAACCTTTTCTAGCTCCTACATAGCCAGCTAAGAGTTGGTCATCCATCTGTAACTCTTTTGTGCGGTCAAGGTAGAACGACAACGCTCTTTTTGGGTCCAGACGATGGAGACACTCCTCTTCATTAGAGGGATGTGGAGGAGCATGAAAGGTGGGCAGTGTGACCGACTGACCCAGATGGAATGGGGTCACCACCTTAGGAAGGAAAGAGGCTCGGGTGCTAAGCACCACCTTATCCTGGAATATCATGAGATAGGGAGGCTTGGGTGATAAAGCCTGCAGCTCACTTACCCTTCTGGCAGATAATATTGCCACTAGTAATGTTGTTTTGATGGTAAGTAACCTGAGGGGACAATTATGTAGCGTCTCAAAGGGAGCACCCATGAGGCAAGTGAGAACTAGGTTCAGATCCAACTGAGGCATAATGAAGGGCTTTGGAGGAAACATATGTAGAAGCCGTCTAAGTAATCTATTTACAATAGGGGACTTGAATAAAGAGGGTTGGTCAGGCAGCTGCAGGAAAGAGGACAGAGCAGAAAGATAACCCTTGAGAGTGCCCAGAGCAGAGCCCCGCTGGGCAAGGGTAAAAATAAAGAGAAGAATATCAGAAAGAGAGGCAGAAAGAGGGTCAATAGACTTTTCTGTACAATATTTTAGAACTTTTTGCCAACAGCAGGCGTATACCCTGTTGGTGGAGGGCCGCCTGGCTGGCAAAATAACTTTACAGACTTCGGGAGGAAGGTCAAACGCTATCAACTGTCTCTGGTAAATCTCCATGCGAGAAGGTGGAGAGTTGACAGATTCGGGTGGAGGACTCTTCCCTGCTGCTGCGACAGAAGATCCTCCCAAAGGGGCAGCCTGATCGGAGGATTGATGCTGATTCAAAGAAGCTCAGGATACCATACTCTCCGTGCCCAGTCCGGAGCCGCAAGAATGACTTGAGCCAGGTCATTCTCGTTCTTCTTGAGAACTGTGGGCAGAAGTGGTATGGGTGGAAAGGTGTAGAGGAGGCCTAAACTCCACTAGCGACGAAAAATTACGCTGAGCGATAGCCGCCTTGGAAACCCCAACGTGCAATACTGCTGACACTGTGTGTTCTCTTCGAAGGCTAACAGATTTAACCAAGGCTCCCCCCACTGCTGAAAGAGACATTGCATCACCTCCAGCTGAAGAAGCCATTTGTGATCCACCAAGCATCGACGATTGAGTTCGTCTTCCCTGGCATTCAGAGAACCTGCCAGGCGTTGAACACCAGGGATATGTCCTCCTGTTCCAGCCATGTCCACAGGCGCAGAGCCTCTTGACAAAGGGTCCTCGACCCCACCCGCCCTGCTTGCTGCAGTACCACATGGCGGTCATGTTGTCCTTGAACACCTGCACAAACTTCCCCTTGACAGAGGGAAGAAATGCTGTCAATGCCAATCGGATTGCCCGGAGCTCCAGCAAATTGATGTGGAGCCCTATTTCCGCCAGAGACCATAGTCCTCTGATCTCCACCTCTCCCAAATGGCTGCCCCCACCCCATTCCAGGAGTGACGCATCTGTCACCACTGTGAGATCTGGTTGGTGAAGGCAGAGGGTCAGCCTCTGACCCAATTAATGTCCGTTAGCCACCACTGCAGGACTTTGCAGTTTCCTCCGAGATATGGACCATGTCGGAGAGAATCCCCTGATGATGCGCCCACTGGAACTTCAGGTCCCACTGCAGAGCCTGCATATGCCTTCTGGCATGGTTTACCAACAGGATGCAGGAGGCCACGAGGCCTAGCAGCCTCAGGATCATTCTCACTGAAATCCAAGATAGAGGCTGAAACATCGGTATCATAACTTGAATATGCTGGGCTCGCTGTTCAGTAAGGTTAAGCCCGAAACTGCTGTTTCCAAAACAGCTCAGATGAAAGGGAGCATCTGAGAAGGAGTAAGGTGTGACTTTGGCACATTTATAGTGAACCCCAGCGAATGCAGGAGGCCTGCATAGTCTGGAAGTGGGAAATGACAGTCTGGGGCGCAGATGCCTTCAACAGCCAGTCGTTGAGGTAGGGGAAGACTGGAAGCCAGATGTTCTTAGCCAGGCATGGAGCCGCAAGGCCATTGTCAACGAAACTGCTCTACCTAGCCAGTCAGTGTATCCAAACCACACCTAATGGTGAACTTTGCTGTATTTCTCCCATCTTTCACTGCTTGGGAGAGCACAGCCCGGCCTTTTCTGGAACCTATGGCAGCACTTGCGCAACCATTTCCCATAAGGTATGTGAGAAACGTCCCAAAAAGCATGCAGTGTTCACCGACCACAATGCTAGGCTGGCCGAAGAAACATCTTCTTCCCAAGTGCGTCCAACCTCTTGGATTCCCTGTCCATGGGAGCGGAAGGGAACGAGCCATGGGATGTTATGGCTTGGACCACCAAGCTCTCAGGGGTAGGATGTTGGCTGAGGAAACTTGGATCACCCACGGCAGGGCGATGGAGGCGTGCTACAGTCCTGTTCACAGGTGCCTAATTAAAGGGCAAAAGGGGTTCAGATGAGGAAGACCCAGGCTGAATCACTTCAGTCAAGAGGTTAGTCTTGACCTTCACCGAGGGCAGCTCCAGGCCAAGGACCTCTGCTGCCCTCTTCACCACCATAGCATAAGAAGCTCCCTCCTCCGTAGCCACAGTAGGTGGAAAGAGCATACCAGCATCAGGAGAGGTGTCCAGTCCACTGGCCTCCACAAGCTCCTCAGACCAGTCCAATTCCTCACCCGGAGTGTCTAACTGGTGTTCTAACAGTTCCAGTGACCCCTCCCACTCTTCTTCCAGGCCTGAAACCTCCTCTAAACATTCAAGCAACAACCTAGAGCCTCTGGGCCCCGTCGGCGTTGACCGACACCGATCCGACTCCGAGTCGTCGGGAATCAAAATGGGGCCGACGCTGCCGGTGGGCGCCGGCAGTACTGGGAGCATCGACTTCGGGACTGGCGCCGGGGAAGGTCATATTGGCACGACCTCCGCCGATATGGAATCAGACCCATGAGACCCCACGGGAGCCGAGACCGAAGCCATCAGCGCAAAACTTGATGAGATCTCCTCAGACCCCTCAGAGGAGTCGCGCTCAATGGCGTTGACTGCCGGTCTGCAAGCAGCTTTAGGGACCGCTCCCTCAAAGCCTTTGGCGCCATGGTCCGGCAGTCCGAGAATGACTTTGAGTTGTGGTCGCGCTCGAGACACCATAAGCACACAAGGTGCGGGTGGGTAACCGTCGTTGCACGGTGACAGGGACCACAAGGCTTAAATCCTGTCTTTCTAGAGGTCATCCCTTGACACACAATGAAAAAATCCTCCAAAAAAGTCTGTCAAAAAGAGACAGAGGAGCAGCTGTTCTCTGAATCAGCGCTAACTGGCACAGAAAGAAAAGAACTGATGTCCGTGCGATTGAGTCAGCCTATATAGGTGACCACGACTTCGCATCTGGCACCATCGATGCAGACAACGCCACGTGGAATGGAACGGAGCCATCCGACAGCGCACATGGGTACTGCTCATGCAAAAGTTTCCAGATCCAGTCTGACACCTGGGAAATTCAAAGGTATGGAATCTGCAGCTAGAAGTCTCTATCAGATAGGTTGGTTCACAGGTCATCATGCCTGTGACTGGATGGTGGCCTGCAACGGACATCATACCACTTTCCCTATGATTGAATTCCAAAACAGAGACCTTTTTTTAAAGCAGTCCGTGTTCTTAAAGGAACCAGTGCTGCTTAAAAAAAAATCTCAGTTTTGGAAAACTTCAGGGGGAGTAGCCAGTGGTGTTCTGGACCACTGCCTAAGAGGACCCCTTCCTCTTTGCGAATCTATTGCCAGCCTAACTCGGGGTTCAGTAACTCATCAATGGTTTGTGACTGCAATTGCAGTTGTAAAACTCCATTCCTTTCAGAATCGGAAATAGTAGGGGGGGGGGGACACACCTTTCACTCTCATATTGGCGATTCGGCAAGGATCAAAAAGTCATTTTATGAGTCATAAAATAATTTTCTGATTGGTAAAAAGGCTCTTGTACAAAAAGAAAAGCTATTTTGTGGCTGCAAAAATCATGTGATTTTGCGAATCACAGGGTCTGTGATTGCAAAAAGTCTGTGTATATAAGGCCTTACATTTCTAGTGCATGGATATCAAAAGTAGGAGCTTGAGCGCCTTTCATTTTGATGATGAGGATTAGAGCGGTCTCCATTTGATACTTAGATATTAGCCACTCGCAGTATTATCATCAGTAGTGATTGCTGTTCACTATGCTAGATATTTACTTAGCTGTCACATTCTGTCCCATTCTGTACTGAATAGGGAGAATCTGTTCCTACATCTGTTAATGAACAATGAGGTAAGTGTCAATTGAATTTGCATTGATATCACCATTCTGCAACTAGGGTGAACTTATAAGCCTTCACAGGCCTATGCCAGAGTTTTAATTATTGTTACACCCATGCTGGAGTTAATACCAAGATCCACGGAGAACAGCTGCTCCAAGAATTGCAACTGGAGTTCACACAAGGGGACATCCTGCATCTATCATTGGTACCACTGCATCATGGAGGTTCTTATGAATGGTGTTGTACGGCGCAGCGATACTGACCTGTGCCTGGAGAAATCCTCAATGTTTTGCAGGCCAAGTGACCATCGTAGTGGCAGGTACTGGTTATCATGTTTTCCAGCTGCCTGTTGAAACCCTTTGTCTCTCAAGATTTTATCTCAAATATATCTTCAAAGATAGATGTAGGCTGAACTTGGTATACAAATCCTATAGTCACCTGTACATACTCGTTCTCACAATATTTTGATAGTTGATATTCTGGCGAAGATTTTTTAGTAGCAAAATATTTAAAAACTATGCATGTGTTCAAATGGTATGCCCCCCTCCCCCCAACAGGCCAGAATTCCATGGCACAGCAAGTGATGTCAGTTCTATAGGTTTGGGGTCTTCGTCAGTTGTAACAATGTCATTTATGCTCTTCCCCTCTGCAATGCCTATTTTTGCCTTTTACCTGCTTCTGTGAAGCTAAAGTTATTTTATTACTTTAAAAAACGTTGTAAGATGTTTAATATGCTACCGTTTCTTGGCCAAAGGTTGTGTGGTGGTGTCATGTGAACTAGCAAGCATAGTGGGTAGGGATGCCTCCTAAGTGCTTAAAAGAAGATTCTCAATTTTGACCATTCTTAATCTAAGCCTACCAGGCTGCATTTTTAACTTCATGCACTCAATGTTGAATGTTCTCTCCTGACAAATGATGTACCCTCAAGCAGTTAACCATCTTATTACAAAATGTTCAGCAGTCAGAAAGAAAATGGCATCTCTGACAGACTTACATTGGAGTTCTTCAAGCAATTAATACAGATTAAAGACATTCTACAATGTTACTCTCATTAAGAACATTATATTGAAAGGTGTTCGGGGTCCAGCAGGGAGTGGGGAATTGTTCAGCATTTATGACTATCAATGAAGATCCGATGACGCAGAAAACGTGTTTGCTAAAATGTAATACAGTTCATTGGAAGTGGATTTACACCAACTTGCCCTTTTCTGACCAATGAAGTAGCATCAGTTATCGAAAGCGTAAACTTTATTATAACCAGCATTGTAACGTTTTTACCATATAACTTATTTCATTAAATGGGCTTCATTACTTAAAACTCTGAGAACTATGATCAGAAATAATATATGCCATATCATTGTCAAAGAGTGGCTTTATTTGGGAAGGAACAAATGTATTTGGCTTGCAAAATGGCATCCATTTTGAAATAGTTCACCATGTGCTACCAACGAACTCACCGCATGAGGCACAACGTGAGCCAACAAACCTTCCAAGACTATGAGTGATCATGAATATTCAAAAGAATCACCGCTGTTCTATCATCATAAAGCTAGGCCTGTAACTGCTCAATGCAGACTTTCCAATGCTCCTGACTTTATCACAAGGAGCATGTTTTTTAATCTAGTAATATAGCCAGTGCCGTCCAAATGGTCCCTCCAGCCAGCGGTGGTAACATGGCTCAGGGTCAACCTACTTTGATGGCAGCACCGGGGGAGGCCAGTATAGTTGGTGCAGTCTGTAATTCCCCGCTCAGGAGCGTCACCCAACCTACTCCCTCTAACCCCTGGCCTTGTCCGCTTCCTCCTCCAAAGGAAGGATTACAGGTGGAGTCGATAAGGAGAAAGGAAAGCCGTGGCGGCAACATGTCTATACAGAGGGAAAATGGTGGACGTGAGGCTTCCACCTCAGCATTCGGGGAGCCGGGTATTCAGCATGTAGGCCCAAATACCATTCATTTACCCCTAGAAGCAACACTTACGTCGTAGTCCTGGGAAATGTACCAGTGTTGACGCCAGGTTCCACCGAAGACTTTCACTAGCTAAAAAACAAAGTTCTGCACTGGCTAAATACCAGCACAACTCTGGGATATAGAGTGGAGAGAAACATCATCATGGTCCGAAGGGTGGCCTGGATTGGAGGGTCTAAAAAGAGTAGTGACGGGGACTGTGTGATAATCAACTTTAATCGGCCTCATCTAGTAGAGAGAATTCTCCATGTGGCCAACTCTCGCACCACCATTGGCCCAGTCACTTCTATTGCGGCCCTCCCCTGGGCTTCTTTTATAGACCCGTGTCCCCGGCACTAAAACAAAATTTGTGGTTTCCGAGGAGACCACAGAGTATGGCACTTTACGAGCGTATTCAGGCCCCGTCACCTGTTCCAGTCTTCAACGCCTTTGCACTCCTGAGGCTCCTTGATAACTGTGATTGACTGGGAGGACCTGTGTCAACGATTCCCACGGCTTCTTCTCTACGGCTGGACTGCACGTATCAGGCGGGCCAAGGCAACCCTGGGCTTTATCCCAGGGACACAACATATCTCTCCCTTATTTCCTGGAATATAGCCGGCTTGGCAAGTTCCCAGTTTCAGAATGGCGTAGTTTCGTTCAGACGTTTGACATCATTTGTTTGCAGGAGACCTGGGCTGTGGACAACTCCTTTCTGCTGGAAGGGTATAAATCCTTCTTTGTGCCTGCAAGCCCATTGAGAACTGGTCGAGCCAAGGAGGGACTTGTGGTCTATGTTTCTCTCAGGCTGGAAAGTGGTATTGTAGAATTGAAAACAGATAATCACTGTTTTCAGGCCTTGCTCCTTTCCCGAGGGTCCAGTAGTTTGCTGCTCTTGAATTTTTATAATGCTGCTTCATCCCTACCTGAGGTATGCAATATAGTGCGTCTGGGTAAATTCTTGAATAGCTTTAGTGCTTCCACATGTTATACCCCCAACATTGTTTTGGTAGGTGACTTTAATGTTCATCTCTGTGTGGACCCAAGAATCCAGGGCTTCTTCCTGTCCTCGCCACTCGGGCATGCATTTTGAACATCACGGGCAGGGGGAATCCCTAAATACCCTAGTATGCGATTTTGACCTCCAATCCGCGATGGGCAAACTGGGCCCTGCCCTGAGCGATATCATTCTCACTTTTAAAGGGCATGGCAGTGACTCGTTTATTGATTTTATTCTCGTCTCCACCCCTCTTTTCCATTTAATATCGGACTTCTCTATTAAGGCAAGCATTTACAGTGACCATAACCCACTATGTCTTAAAATCAGAGGGCTCTCACTGGGTTTCAAGAAGGGGAGGGGGGTAGGAGGTGCCCTACAGCCCATAGACGGGGGTAGAAGGCTTAAATGGGCGCAGATTATTCCTGGTCTTTTTCACAAGACCTTTTTAGTTAATTTCCAGGAAGAGATCCAGGTTTGTCTGGCCGCTTAGCGGCATCCGGATGAGTCAGTTGTTAAAGCCTTTGAATCCATCTCCTGTTCCATCGCTGACCTACTGACGATTCCCTCCTCAAATAGCCAACGAGAAAGGGCCCTAAGACGGTTTGACACAACATGCTCACGCGCGGCCAGGTCGCTTAAGGAAGCACTGCATGCTGTCCCTAGAGATAGAGGTCTAGTCAGAACTTGCAGAACACTGTATAAAGTGGCCCTCAAAAAACGTAAAGAAGCCTTGAAGGAGGATGCTTGGGGGAAGCTTATGGAACCCAGTATAATCAGGAGCAGTACCAAGTTCTGGGGTATTATGAATAGCCCAATCTTGGGAGTAGAGACAGCAAGTGCTCTTGATGCGCATATCACGGAGGATGATTGGGTCAGCCATTTTGAGGGTATGTTTGGGGGTATTATGGACCAGAGCTTACCCGGTAGGGGAGCTAATGAAAAGTCTGCACTAACCGTTTCGGAGGAAGAAGTGAGGCGGGGAATAGCGGGCATGACGCAAAGCAAGGCGCCTGGACCGGATGGAATTCCGCCTGACCTTTATATGTCCAATACGGAGTCTTGGGCACCGGTGCTCACCCCTGTCATTAATGCGGCTGTTTGCCTGGTCTCATGGGCCACCTCCACTATTGTCCCCGTTTTTAAAAAGGGGAATAGAGAGAGTACACACTGTTACAGGCCCATTTCCCTGCTGGACTCTGTGATTAAAGTGGTTGGACGAATCTTGCTAGATAGGTTATCGAATTGGGCTGCAGAGAATAACATTTTGTCAGATGCCTAATATGGGTTCCGTTCTGGCAGTTCAACGATAGAGCAATGTCTGAACCTCTTCCTGATGGCGAACAAGTATACTGTTGCTTGCACCAGCACCATTTTTCTAGCCTTCATGGACCTTTCTTCTGCATTTGATTGCGTGAATAGAGGCAGGTTGTGGCAGACCCTGCTCTCCCTGGGGGTGGACAGGGATATAGTCCTTTTCCTACAGGATCTCTACCATCTACCAAGAAACAAAGGCGGCCGTGCTCTACTCGGGTGACATGAAGGTCTCACGCTCGTTCCCTATCAGGAGAGGGGTACGACAGGGCTGTATCTTGGCCCCTTTTCTATTTAATGTATATATTAACGACCTGGAGAGGGCCCTTATAGAGACCAAGGCAGACTTCCGAAGGTAGGACGGCTTGGTCTTCCCGTTCTGCTGTATGCAGACGACGCCGTTTTGATGGCCAGGACGGAACAGGGGTTACAAACGTTACTAAACTCTTTCGTTCAGTTTATGGGGGAGCAGGACCTCATGGTTAACAATTCTAAGTCTTTCATCATGCAAATAGTGGCCCGCCCCAGCAGGCCATATACCTTTAAGGTAGGGTCCACCCCCATCGCAAGGTCGAGTGTTTTTTCATATCTGGGTGTTTTGATGGATGATAAAATGAAATGGGGGCCTCAACTTACCCGTAGGAGAAACGACCTATCCAGAGAGTCTGCAGCCATATTTAATTTTGCAACCAGACTAGGGAAAAGACCAGTGGGAGCCTTACTAAAACTCTACAGCGCTAAGTGTCTCTCCAAGGCATTATATGGCAGTGAAATTTGGGGGTATACTAATACTGAGGACCTTCAAATCGTGGAAAATAAGTTTCTGCGACGGCTTCTATCCATTCCTCAAGGCACCACCTCTTTCACAATACATGAGGAGCTTGGTATGTCATAACTGACCTGATTGCGTTTCGTCCTGTATCCCTATGGCTAAAAACTTGGGCCGGTAAGGGGGACAACATTAAATAAACTCATCCTAAAAGATTGTTTGGCCCTTGATCACGCCCCACGCATACCGTGGCTCAAGTACATCGAAGTGAGCTTAACGAGCATGGGGAGAGGTGATCTTTTTACCAAAGCGGACCGCACAACAAAGAGAGACTTGAACCTTATAAAGGCAACTTTTTTTGTGCAGCGGGCTATGGCAAGGGAAGAGAGGGAGCTCCTGAAGCCTAGCATACGTCGCTTTGTCATGTTAAAAACCTCCAAGTCGGCTGAGCCTTACTTACTGGTATTCATGCACCGTATGATAGATTCCTGCTAACGAGGTTCCGGTTTGATCATTTTCACCTCCTCCTTGCTCATCCTAGGGGTTGTAGTAAGGGCCAAACTTTGCTGTCCTGTGGCTGCGATGGTCAATCTCCACAGGACATGACTCATTTTATGATGTTTTGTAGTTTTTATGAAATCCCTAGAAAGTCCTTCATAATCCTGATTCTGAAAAAGGCTAATTTTAGACAACTGCGCCCAGCTTTTATCTTTTTACAAATGCTGACAGGTAGCACAGTGTTTTATGTACTTAAATTCTTAAAATCCGCCATCAGACTTGGATCTAGTTGCGATTAACTAGCTTGTTCTCTTTAACTGTATTGATCCTGGTTGAAATGTTTTATTGGTACAGCATGAATGATATTGGAGCCATCGAATTTTTGCATTCCCATTGGTACAAGTTATCTTTAATTCGCCGGCTGATCCCTGTGAGGATTGTTTTTTAACTAGATGTTACTACTGTTTTATTATATTTAATATGTGCTTTTATGGTTTTAATATCTAAAACCGAATAAAGATTATTTGATTGATTGATGTTTTTTAATCAAATCGGCACATGTTCCTAGTCTCCTTGCTGGAATTTGCTGTCTCTGAGCGTTCTTTTGGTGCAGCAGGTTAGGCTGGTCACAAGACATTCTGCTGGGCCATTCCGAAAACGTAACGGAAAGTGTTTGAAATATTAATTAAATACAATGTGCACAATTACTGCTTTTTCAGCAGAAGGTAGAAAATGTTTGCCTAAAAAAACAGGAATTGCTCTTCAAAATCAGGTTTTGTGAGTTTTGAATAGAGTGTGCCTGTTCCTCACCATAGCTCCTATAATGACGTACAACATGCGAATAATAGTATTAGACTCATGGGATGAGTGAGGCATACTGGTATGGGACCAGTGTAATAATGATGTGGAACCCACATACTGACACTACTATCGGACAAAGCAAATATAGCAAAGGACCAGCAGGAAGGGTGATTAAGGACTACTGTAATTATGAAATAGGCCTTGTGATATATATAGGACCAGTGGGATGATGATGAAGGGCCTGTAAAGGATACTATATTGGACCACTGTTGTGATGATATGGCGCTAATGAGGCAATGGCATAAAAATAATGATAGATCATATAGGACCAGAGTGAGACATGCTATATGTCAGTGAGGGCAATGGTATATGTCCAATAAGGAAGTAAGGTGTATGGCTAATGAGGGAAATCATTCAGGCTTAGAGAGGCAAATTAAGTAAATGGTTTAGGATAAGTGTTTGGATGATGGTATAAGATCACGCAGGGGTGACAGTAAAGGGACACTGTGGGATAATGCTATAGGACAAAGGAGGGATAATAACAAATAGCATTAAGAGATGATAGCATAGACCAGAGAGGGGAGCTTGTGCAGGTTCTGTCAAAGTTCATGTTACAGGGGCAGTGAGGAATGCTGGTATAAGATTGGTGAGGGATTAGTGAGGATGAGTGCAGGATTAGTGAGGGCAGTATACAGCTAGTGAGAGACACTAGTATAGTGTTCATTGTGTGATGGTGATGAGGGATGATGATATACTAACGGTGAGGGATAGGGACAGTGTGGGATGAGGGCACAGGGCCAGTGAGTGACAATAGTATAGAATGGGTGAGACTGAGTGACACAGGCTAAGTGGGAGGTGATGGTGTAGCAACTGTGAGGGGAGCTGGTATAGGAACTGTGAGCTCCGAGTTTATCGAGTTAGTGACTGATGACGATATATTACTAGTGAAGGGATGATGATGATGTACCAGTGATGGTACTCCATTGAGGTTGTATTGGACCAATGAGGGATGCTCGAATAGGACTTAGAGTGGGATGCTGGCATGAAGATAGTTAGGGATAATGACGGAGGATCAGCTAGAGATGATAAGACAAATGACAGTGCTGAAATGTAGTGTTTTTTTAATGAAGGGGAGCGGGCGGATAGATGTGATTTCACACTTTAGGTGTTGTGTGTCACCTGATGAGATAAAGGTTCTTTTCAAAGGTGGAGGGGGGCACAAATGAGTTAAAGAAAGGGAGCATTTGTTGAGGTGTTTTTTAACATAACATGCACGACGTAACAGCTGTCACTCAGCGCTCTTATATACAAGATTCAAGTGCCTAGCCTAGTGTTATTGTTCTTATTGCAAAACGTGGATTACTGTAACATGATAGCGAATAGTTCACGTCAGAAAGTGCCTATTCATAATTCACGTTGCACTTCCCGGAAATCTGGGAGAATCATCCAATACGCATTATCAGAATTATCATTCTTCTCCCACTTCCCCATGTTCAAACTTACAGCCAGGTGCAATGAATGGAACCCCCGGGGCATCAAGGCAATTGGGACAGATGGCGGCAAATGGTGGGCACCGGCACTCATTTCTGAGGACCTGAACTTATTTTCTTCATTAGACTTTCACCCAGAGCAAGAAAGAGAAAAGCAGAATAGGAGGAAAGAAGGAGTAAGAGAAAGATGAGGAAGAGATAAAAAGACATTGGACCTGATTCATAAAGGTAAACTTACACCTCTCTGCGAGTTTACTATTTTTTGCTATTCACAAACTACAAGTTAATAGTAAGTTTACGACTGCAGACATTCCACAGTCAGGGTGGAGAACTCCGCACATAAAAAGATAGGCCTGTCCTATTTTTTTATGTGTGGAGTTCTACGAACTGATTGGGGAGTCTCCGCAGTTGCAAAGAACAAGTTACTTACCTTCGGTGATGCCTTATATGGTAGAGACTATATGTAGACGCATATTCCTTGCCTTTGAATTTCCCCATGCGTCAGACTGGATCCAGAAGATTTTTCATGAGTAGTACCCCTGAGCGCCGGTGATGGCGTCGGTTGGCTCCGCGTGGCACCGTCGGCATTATCCATGCTGGAAGTGAGGTCCGCGTCACGTATATAGGCGCCACCTCAGCGCGCTGACGTCAGTTACTTTTCACGATTTTTCACACCAGAAGCGCAGAGCCATGAAGTGCACTGACACTGGTGTGTTCAAACCAGGGAGCTGAGAAGGATCAGCCCTAACCCTAGAAATCTGTCCACAGAACGGGGAGGATGGGTGGGTCGGTAAGGAATCTGCAGCTAGATATAGCATCTTAACGATAAGGCGTTACCAAAGGTAAGTAACTTGTTCATCTGACACAGACTTCTAGCCGCAGATTCCCTACCTTTGTTTAGATACCCAAGCAATACCATCCCCGGAGGTGGGTCTACGGGCAAATTTAAACTAGGAAGTCCTGCATGACCAAACGGGCGAAAAGCCCGTCTCTGCGGACCTGACTGTCCAGGCAGTAATGCTTGGTAAATGTGGAGGAGCGTAGAAGCTCACTCACCCTCTGGGCTGATGTAATTGCCACAAGAAAGGCTGTTTTGATGGTGAGCAGCCTGAGGGGACAATTGTGTAAAGGTTTAAAAGGAGCACACATCAAGAATGTGAGAACCAAGTTAAGGTCTCACTGAGGCATAATGAAAGGGGAAGGGGGCAACAAATGTACAAGACCCTTCAAAAACATCGGTATCATAGCCTGAACATCCTAGACTTGCTGCTGTGAAGGATAAGCCCGAAACGGCACTGTGTCCAGAACAGCTCCGATGAAAGGGACCATCTGAGAGGGCATCAGGTGTGACTTCGGCATGTTGATAGTGAACCCCAGCAAATTTAGGAGTTCGCTGTAGTCTGGAGGTGGGAGACAACAGCCTGGGGCGAGCTCGCCTTCAGCAGACAGTTGTAGAGGCAGGGGAAGACTGGCACCCCTTACCTCTGCAGACAAGCTGCGACCACCACCATCTCCTTGGTGAACACCCGAAGGGAAACTGGTAAGGCAAAATGCTCGTGCCCTACCGTAAACCGCAGATAGCGCCGGTGGGCAGGCAGGAAGGGAATGTGGAAATAGGTGTCCTGTCCTGCAAGTCCAACACTACCATCCAGTCTCCTAGGTCCAGGGCAGACAAGACCTGAGCCAATGTGAGCATTTTGAACTTCTCTTTTTTGAGGAAGCAGTTGAGGGCTTGGAGATCTAGGATAGGACGAACGCCATTCTCCTTTTTGGGCACCAGAAAGTAGCTGGAATAGCAACCACAGCCCACTTCTGGCACCGGAACCCTCTCTATGGCTCCCTTGGCCAAGAGAGCCCTGTCTTCCTCGGGGAGCAGGCACAAGTGATCCTCCATAATCCGGTTGTAAGATGATGGCATGGAGGAAGGGATTGTCTCGAAGGGGAGGGAGTAGCCCCTTCGGATGATCTGCAAAACTCACTTGTCCGATGCTAAGGACTGCCAGGAGTGATGGGATTGGGGATCCAGTCACCAATTGGATGCCCATGATCTTGAAGGGTGAGATTAGGAAGGTTTGGAGCTTGCAGCTGCTGGGAGGGTGGATGGACCAGACCACTGGCTACCTGGCCCACGGGGTCTGTAGGTACTGCACTCTCGTCCACACAGAAGCTGGGAAGCATGCGTGGCTCAGTGGCTGGGAGAGTATTGGTGTAGTTGGAAGCCGCTTCCATAGCTACGAAAGGAGTGAAAAGCAGACTGGGGGTTACAGAGGCAGCGAAAGGCCCAAGGACTTGGCCGTAGACTAAGAAGTCCTTAAAGTGCTCTATGCCGAGTCTGTCTTGTCTCCAAAGAGACAGGTGCCATCAAAGGGCATGTGCATGAGGGAAGCTTGGACATCCCCCCAAAAGCCAGATGTTCTCAGCTAGGCCTGGCTTCAGAGAGCCACTGTTGACGAAATCGCTTTGCCCAGCGAGTCGGTCGTCTCCAATCCACGGCGTATAGAAAACTTAGCTGTGTCTCCCCTGTCTGTGACTACTTGGGAGAGAATGGCCCGTGCCTCCTCCGGAACCTGTGGCAGCACTTGTGCATCCCCACAGCATATGGGAGTAGCAGCCCAATAAGCATGCAGTGTTCACTGATCGCAATGCAAGGCTGGCAGACGAAAACATTTTCTTTCCCAAGTAGTCCAGCCTCTTGGATTCCCTGTCCAGGGGAGCAGCAGCGAAAGCACAATGAGAAGTGTAGGCCTGGACCACCAAGCTCTCTGGGGTAGGGCGTTGAGTGAGAAAATCGGGGTATCCTGGAGTGGTTGGTGGCGGCGGGGAATCGTCCTATTCACAGGAGCCCATGTGCTGGGTTTGAACCAGGTCCTCAGAAGGTCAGTGAGGGCATCGTTGAACGGGAGTAGGGGTTCAGAAGAGGAGACTCCTGTTTGCAGCACCTCTGTCAAGATATTAGTCTTGACTGCCATCGAGGACAACTGAAGATTGAGGACATCAGCTGCCCTCCGCACCACCATTGCATAGGTCGCTCCCTCCTCCATAGCCACGGTAGGGGGAGAAAGCATGCCAGTATCTGGAGACGTATCCAGTCCGCTGGCATCACCTAGGTCCTCACACCAATCTATAGCCTGATCATAAGGACGGTATTCTCAAGGGTCCAGCGCCCCCTATCATTCATCCCAGAGGCATAGCTCTTTGGAATAGGGCTCAGGCTACGACCTAGGACACGGGGTCCTGTCAGCACCAGAATCAGCATTGATCGACGCAGCTCCATGTCGGATTCGGGGATCTCAATGGGCTAGCGCCGCTGGTGGGTGCCGGCCGCAGCAGGACCGGCGCCGGGGAATGTCAGTATGACGCGACCGACGTCAGACCAGATCCATGACCGGATCAATGGGGGCCCATCGGAGCCGGGACCAGAGCCGCCGGCGCGGAACCAGATGGGGCCCCCTCTAACCCCATGGGGCCTGAAGGCACACCGAGGGTCAGGCCACTCAAATATGAGATGCATTGCCTCATAAATCTCTTTAATTTGAGCAGCGGTCGCTCTGGCTCCTGGAAAACTGGGAAGGCACAGAGTCGACCCAGGTGCAGGTTCCGCAGAACCAGGCCTCGAATGCCGATGTTCCTTTGTTGTGTCAGACGATGGATGAGGAGAAGTCGAAGCACACTTCAACTTCTTGTGTTTTTTGTGCCTCTTACCTGAATGCCCTGACAATTTTGAATGGGACGGAGAGAGCTTCAGGCTCCTAGAACTGTCCCAGGACCTTCCTCTCTCCAGGACCGCAACTTCTGTGGAATCGCATGCCAGGACACTAGTAGCTTCAGAGACTGCTGCTTTAAAGCCTTCGGTGCCATGGCCTGGCAAACGGAGCATGACTTGGAGTGGTGGTCGTGCTCTAGACACCGCAAATAAATGAGGTGCGGTCCATCATCAACATGGCGCGGTGGCAGGCACCACAGAGTTTGAAACCTGTTTTCCTCAATGACATCCTCGACACACCAGGAGGAAAAAAATCTCCAAAAAGGTTGACAAAATGTCACAAAAATTCTGTCAAAAACTGACAGAGGGGTAGCTTTCCTCTCAGAACAGCGCTGGCTGGCGCAGAAAGAAAAGAATGGACGTCAGTGTGCCTAAGTGGCGCCTATATAGGTGACGCAGACATCACTTCCACATGAAGCCGACAGACGCCACCTACCGGCGCGCAGGGGTACTGCTCACCAATAATCTTCCAGATCCAGTCTTACTCCTGGGGAAATTCAAAGGTAAGGAATCAGCGGCTAGAAGACTTTATCAGATCTTACCATTAACTCATAGTTTATGAATGGAAAAGAGTAAATTTACAAAAAAGTGTAAGTTTCATTTTGCGAATCAGGCCCAAAGTGTAGGGTTGTGGGACTTTAGTATTTGACAGCCCTGGGTGGGCTCCTAATAACTCCGTAGGCCCCCTAACTTATATTTTTTGCAAATTAAACAAATTTAAACTGAGGCCATTTTGCCAATGGACTAGAAAAAGGGCCATGTCTTATGCCTGCTATTAAAGCAGGTGTTGTATAGAGGCTAAGGGCCCGATTCTGATGCGGGTTGGAAAAGCTTCCCGACCGAGGGCCTGATTCTGATGCGGTTAGGAAGGCCTCCTAACGGCATTTGCTCCTTCCAAATCGGATCGGGAACGTGTCTTCCCGACCGAGGGCCCAATTCTGATGCGGTTAGGAACAAATGTTCCCATTGAAGTCAATGGGAGTTCAACCAAATCGTATCTGGAAGCATCCGGATGCATCCTACTCCGCCGGTCGGACTTTCCCGATCCGAGTGGGTCGGACACCATTTCCCAACCGATTCGGTCGGGAAGCTTTTCCAACCTGCATCAGAATCGGCCCCTAAGTTGGGTGAGTGTATGAAGGGCATGAAGTACTTTCTAATATAGACTGGAATACAGTTCCAACATGCAAAAGGTGAACAATTCATTAGATCTATTTCTAAAAGACACACATTTTCAATTTTGTAACTTCTTAAGAAATTGCTACTAAAGGGCAGACCTTTTTTAATGATGTGCTCACGTTTGTTTATTTTGCTTTTATTGCGCGCAGAGCAAAACATAATTTCTTCTGGGCACAGAGGTATTGAGGTGATATACTTAGTCACTGTAGATGGGCTTGATTAGTGCAGGCATGGTTGGTTTTGGTTATGAGTGAGCCAGCTTCTGCTAATCAAGGAAGGTAGCCATGTAAGGGGGTGGCTGATAGTGGTTAGATTGGCCAGGCCCTGTACTTGTTGTGGTGCTGTACTTGGGTAGTCATGGATACATAGATCTGCCAACACACACAGTGCCACTGTGTGTGAGATGATATCAGCACAATATACACGGCCAACCAATGAGGGGTCAATATCACACAGTTGCATGTAAGACTGAAACCAGTGCACAGAGGGGATTTCCAGCTCGTCTTTGGAGGCTGTGAACAGATGATGTCCATTAAGGGGTGTGAAAACACCCCAGAATATCGGGGATAGCCTCAGCCACCCTTTCCTTTTTTTTTTCTTCAAAGGAGGTGGTGGGTTTGGCGGGGTCTAGAGTCCCTCAAGGTCTCGCTCCTGAAAGGCCCGCCCCTTCCTCACAAGGCAAAATATATTTTCAAGTTGGCAGGCATGGATACATAAACCATGTTAAATAGGCATCTGCCAGGTGTATTAACAAAAATACATGTGATGCATTTTTAGACATGAATACTATACAGCACACAGTGTAAGTGACACAACAGAATGGTTCCTTGAATTAAGGCTTTTTAAACAGATGAATCTTGAGCCTCAATCTGCACTGCATCAGTGATTGGGAGAGGTGGATTTGTCTGAGCAGGCTGTTCAAGAGGCGGGGTGCTGCCACTGAAAATCATTGGGCACCACTGTGTTTGTATCTGATTCTGGGGGTGACCAGGAAGAGCTCTTCTGCTGGGCATAGGTTGCATGTTGGTGGGTGTATTACAATTTTTTCTTGCAGGTATTCTGGGGCTGTACCTCAAATGCATTTGTACAGAATGCACAGGGCCTCAACTGTGATTCTATGTTTTACTGTGCTCCTTGTTAATTTTTTGTTGCGATTCCCTAATGCATTTAGTGCCTTCTAAAAATTTAACATAGTCTGGTCTAGGACCAGACTGGCCATTTATGCTTTTCCCTGTAGGGTTGCCAGCTACAGGGATGCTTTTAGGGCCGGACCTGCTGCTCTGAGCCAGCTTTGAAGTAATTTAGCCAATAGCTTTGAATTTATTTTTCAATATACACTCATTTTTGTCTAAAAAAGTATTTGTGGAGAGCATCCACCCAAACCCAATAGAGAGGGTTGGATACACTTGTTCCATTCACTCGCAGGGTCCAGTACGGGCTGATTTGAGTTTGGTTTTGCCATGGCTGATTGTGGTTCCCAGTTCCACTACCATGAGGTGGTATTGAAGGGGGATCAAAGGAAGGTTTTTGTATCAGCACTTTCGTATGGTGGAAGAATTTTTGACTATTCCTACCACAGATTGAGGTACAGATCCCATATTAATCCAGGGCTTCATTCTTTTGTTTTTATCTGTATGCTTTCACTTAAAAAGATAGGCTGTGGGCTCAGGGTGTTAATGTTTTTGTGGAGGAGTAAGAACAGGGTTTTCTGTTTTGGACCCATTCTGTTTGAGGTTGTTATCTTAATCCTTGCTTCTATGTTTTTCATTTTTTTGCTATTTGAAATCATTTGAGAAGCCTTGCAATAAGCGAGGCTTATTGCATCTAGGTGGTATAGAGGTGGCAGTGGAGGTGACTGGAGTGAAACAGGTTCATTAGCAGTTATATGCAGATATTAAAGAACGGGAGCTACAGAGGACTCCTGTGGAGATCTGCAGGGGGCCTCGTAGGAATATGGCTCATTACATCGCGATGTATTACATCGAGTGCTTTTACAACGCGGTCGTTACAACGACCGCGTTGTTAGTACGCGATGCATTTACAATCCAAGTCATTACAACGGCTTGCACTAGGGGGCGCGCTGGACTTAGGAATAGTATTAATTACTATTCCTACTCCAGTTTGCGCAACAGTAGGGAAGGTGTTGGAATTCATTTCCAATACCTCAGCGCCCCCTAGTGCAAGTCGTTGTAATGACTTGGGATGTAAATGCATCGCGTACTAACAACGCAGTCGTTGTAACGATCGCGTTGTAATAGTAGCACGATGTAATGACAGCGTTGTAAATGCTGTTTCCCGCCTCGTAGACCTGGGAGATGAATGTTTTAATTGTCACGTTTTGCGTACGTTTTCAAGCAATCAATTCAAATAAATAATGACCTGTGTTTGAAACGTTCGCTACTGTTGGATTCTGTGGAGTAGGAGGCTGCGGTGTTCAATGTCAAATGCAGCTGACAGCTCTAATAGTGTCAGCATGCTGAGTGAACCCTTACCACCAGTTTCAAGTACTTGATCGCAATCATTAATTTACTGTTAGAGATATCTGTTCTGTGTTTGTGTCTAAACATGAATTGGTGTTTGTTGAGAGTGCTTTGTGATTCTATAAGTCCTTTAAGTTGGTTGGTGACAATTTGTTCAAAAATGTTGGAGCTCCATCAATGGTCTGTGATAGGACAGTAGCTGCTGGGATTTGTGAGTTCTAAAATATGCATTTGTGGGGTAGTGTAATGTAGGAATGTTTAAATGCGTCACACACCTTGCCATCTTAGCGGCTGCTGTTAATTGATCTGGTTATTTAGTTGGCTATTAAGTATGCACAGCAGCTGCTATAGCGACAAGGAAGGTCTTTCCAGGGCAGAGAGCTTTGAAGAGGGGGAGCATGTTTTCTGTTCTTACTGGTTTAAAGTTAAATTTGTTGGTGATGCCTTGTAGCAAGGTGGGAGTAGGTATGGTACCAAAATATTGTGGACTAAATATTATCTAACAAAAATATTGTGTCCTGAATATTGTTTACAAAAATATCACTCGATTGGAGTTAATATCAAATCTATACCCAATGGGATATTTCTGTAAATGATATTTAGTACGTAATATTTATGTCATATATTTTTGTCAACAATATCTAACCGTGGGAGGACTGGAGAGCGTGCAAGATGTGGATAATGACTTTGTAGACTTTCACTAGGAAGAAAATAGCCAGGGAGTTGCACAGCAGCAGTGTTTAGGATATGAATGTGACTGTGCTTTGATGGTTGATGAATTTTTGTACTGCTTTCAAATGTTCCCATGAGCCGTTCATTGTCTTTAATTTTGTTAGCGAAATACTTAGTCTGAACATTAGTGGTATTCTATGCTTTTTTGCTTGAGAGATAAAAGTTCGTCTGGGATTTGTATTTGTGGCAGGTTGTTCAATTGTTGTGCCAATTTGTTTTGAGCTCTTTAAGCCAGTAAACCAGTAATTAGTGCGGGCCTGTTTTAACATTTTAGCTCTGGTACAGCCAAGACATTTTGTGAACAAGACATGGACAACAGGTTTTAGGTCAACCCCGTTGAGTGAATGCTTGTTTGGAGTGTTTTTCACATTTTGAGGAGGTTTACCTTTTACGTAGGTGATTGCCAAAACAAAATGGTCCACCTCTGGAATTGCAACCGAGTACCTTTGTGATCCCTGCATAAGGTGCAATGGCAGGCTGTAGCCACTAAGCACCATCAGGGCTGTGCCCGCCAAAATGATGTTCCTCCAGGGAGCATAGAATAGCCTCTGGTGAGAGAATGCTTATCTCTGCCCACCCTGGCAATGCGAGCTATGTATAATTAAGAGGATAAATGCCAGCCATTTGATAATGGGGGTTTCCAATAAAGGTAATGAAAGTCCCATACTAATATGGCAGTCAGTTATCCATGTAGCTGGAGAGAGCTCACAGCATCAGGGTATGTGGAGATAAAAGTCTTTTCACTGGCTTGGAGAGGGAAGTAGACAGCTTTCTCTGAACACTTATCTTGTAGTCCGGTGTGTGCTACCTTTGCAAGATGTTATTCCAGCTCCCTCTGCAGCTGCTCGCATTACCAAATCAAAGCATGAAAGTTGGGAGCCAGGAGATGCTAGGAGAACGTTGGTTTGGCCCTGCTCTCTCCACCCATGAAGCTTCATGGTCTTCGTAGACAAACACCTGTGTGAAGCTTCAGGACCTACAACTCCAATCCTCCACCAGTTTTGATGCCCATTACAATGCCCCCACCCTCCAAGGTGATGCACTGTGAGGTGTCTTGGAAACAGAAACACCATTGTGTCCCTGTACACTGACTCACATGGCTGGTCACAGCATTGTGGGTGCTCCCTTCCATTGACATGGTCTGGTCTTGGTGAAATGCTTTCACATGCAAAGCCAGACATGCTCAAATGCTGTGACTAGCAGTGAGGTGGATACTATTGAATGGGATGATGGAATGGTCATAGGATAGTACAGGTTGAGAGATGATGTTTGGCACTTGCAAGCATTGCTAAAGTGGAGAAGTGGTCGATGAAGTTATAGAATGTGCTTGGTGGGTTGTAGTAAGTAATGATTTTGAGATTAAAGTTGTGGGAGAAAGTGGCTGTGATTCACGCACTTTGGCCACTTTTTTCAGTTTCAAAAGATGAGTTTATTGAGAATGGATAAAGAGAAACATCAATGTATCACAAATTGTAACATCGGAAAATATAATGAGAAGAATATCAATGATAATATAAGAGCTGAACTTAACACATAGAATCATATTAATGGCTGCAGTCAAAAAATAAGACAAACTATATTAAACATAGAACTGAAACAAGTATGGCTAGATAAAATATCAAATAATAATAAAACACATTATATCAAAATTCAAGGAGGCTTAACAACTTCTTGTATATACGGAGCAGGAGCAAAAGATTTTTTAGCACTGTCGTCCAAAAATTGTGTGACGGGGGACCATAATTGTAGTCTTTTTTTGGCACGAGACATAGGAAATACAAAGGTTGTGTCTAGTCTGTGATTGTGACAGACAGAATACCACCAAGCTAGGTATGAGAGTTTGGAGGCGTCCTTCCAATTTTTAGTTATCTGCTGGAAAGCCGCCGCCAGCAGTAAGTCAATAATTTGTAGTTGTGCTTTCTTAATATTCCAACCGGTGGCAAGGCTACCTAGAAAAATATTACTAGGCGTCAAAGGAACTTTGGCATGAAAAATTTACCAAATTTGTGTCCAGACTTGATTCCAGAAATGTAATACCTGTGGGCACGTGAATAATAAGTGCTTTAAATCAGCTTGCTCAAATGAACAAGACCAACAAGTGTCAGGAACATCGGCGTGCATTTTATGTAAGGAAATCGATGATAGAAGGAGTCTATTATAAATGAAAAAAAGAGTTTGGGTAGTATTTGCTGCTCTGGATGATTTCCTAATTTTCAGCCAAATCTTATCCCATAAGGGAATAGGCCAATGAGTATCCAGGTCAGCTTCCCAAGAAAGCTCTGTGCTTGTTTTGTTTCTTTCAATGGGGGATTGTGATAAACAAAGGTAAAAAGTAGAGGCTTTTGATGAAATGTGAAGTATATTGGACCATGTAGGGTCTGGTAACGGAAATGGAGGAGATAGGGACTTGAAATAGGAGTAAGATTCCAATATAGCAGAGCGTAGGGTTAGAAATTTATTCAAAACAGAGGAAGGCAACTGAAAGAGAGAGCGTATATTTGTAAATGTAAGGAAGGTATCTTTATCAAACAATTGGTATACCCATATGATACCTTTGTCTCTCCAAGTTTTCCAGTAAATGGGTTTATTTTTAATGCGTATGAATCTATTATGCCAGATAGAGGAGGTGAGGAATGAATCAATATCATAAGGTTCAGAAGGTAAAAGAGAATTCAAAATCTTGCATGAGTGATTAATAATAGGTGTACAGAGTTACTGTGATTTGCGCGTGAAAGACATATATTCCTGAAATGAAAAAGGAGAAAGAAAGGATCTTTCTAAATCAACCCATAATGGGGAATCAAGAGTCGTGTCAGATAACCATTTAGATAGATGTCTTAGTAAAAAGGCTTTGTGATATCTGGGAAAGTCTGGGAAATTGACACCTCCTTGTGATTTTGGCCGTGACAATTTTAATAAAGACATTCTGGGTTTTTTATTAAACCACAAAAAGGATATGAGTATCGAATTGATTTTATGAAATAATCTTATAGGTATGGGCAAAGGAATATTAGAGATGATATAAAGGACAATAGGAGTCAACATCATTTTAATTGTATCAAGGCGACCCCACCATGAAAGATATAGGGGGTGCCATTTGGTTGTGAGGGTATTCAATTTTTCAATACATTTAAAGAAATTGATGCTTTGTTAGACAGGGTGAACCACAGACCAAGATACTTGATCTATTGTGAATTCCAAGTGAAATTGGAGATCGAAAAGTCTTCCTTAAAAGTATATTTATTTAGGGGTCAAATTTCACACTTTTCATTGTTTAATTTATAGCCCGAGACCCCTGTGAAGGATTGAACTTCCTCTAAAAAAAGCCGGGAGGGTGCGGAGGGGTTGAGAAAAAAACAAAAGGACGTCATCTGCATAAGCTGCCAATTTAATTTGTAGAGAATTTGAGACAACGCCTGTAATGGATTGATTTTGTCTTATTCTGGAAAGGAAAGGTTCCAAAGCTAGGTTAAAAAGAAAGGGAGATAGAGGACATCCCTGCCTCACTCCTCTATGTAGAGTAAAATAAGATGAAGTGAGACCATTGGCAAAAATAGCCGCTTTAGGGTTTGAGTAGAGTAAGGAAATCAAGGATATGATTTTTGGGCCAAAACCAAACCACAACAGCGTGCGGAAGATGAAAGGCCAGTATACTCTATCAAAAGCTTTCTCTGCATCTAGGGTGATGGCAGCAAGAGGCTCCGTGTAATTTGATGATTTTGAAATTATATCAATAAACAAACGAGTGTTATCAGTAATAGACCGCCCCTTGACAAAGCCTGATTGTTCCTTGCCCAATAAAGTAGGAAGGTGCGATTCAATTCTAAGGGCTAAGGCTTTAGAGAAAATGTTATAATCAATATTTACTAGGGAAATGGGTCTGTAGTTCTTACAATAACGTATATCTTTTCCTTCTTTTGGGATAAGACAAATCATGGCTTCTAAAAACGTTCCTGAGGAGCTTCCTAAATCAGCAAAAGAAGAAATGAGAGTGGGCAGCTTTGGGAGAATTATTTGAGCGAAATGTACATAAAATTCAACAGTAAAACCGTCTGGACCTGGGGCTTTATCTTTCTTAAGAGTTTTAAGCGCTGTGAGCAATTCTGTCTGTGAGATATCAATTTCTAGAAGTTCCATATTCGGTGAGGGATTTGTTTGTTTGTGAATCGAAGAAAGATAGAGAGAGATATCTTCCTCTGTGGGTTCATTCTCTGGTGTATACAAACGTTCGTAAAAATGAACAAATTCTTGTAGGATATCTGCGTCTTTGTGTTCAGAATTGTTACTCTCATCTATTATAGATTCAATATGAAGTTTATTCTGTTTGGACTTAAGGTAATTAGCTAATAATTTACCTGATTTGTTTTGCCCTCCATAAAATTTTGCACTCGTTTTTAATAAAAAATAGAGAGGCGTTATCTGTTGTGTCTTTGTTGTATTTAATCTTAGCTTTTATAAGATCTGTGAGGCAATCTTTTGTTTTAGAAGTGTAGTAAGAATGTTCCAATCTTTTTGTCTTGGAGAGAAGTTCAGCATTCACTAGCCGGGAAATCCTCCGCTTATTGGATACGTATCTGATAATGAAATCACGTGCAGAGGCCTTGAAGGCGTACTAGACTATATGAAAAGGTAAAGCATCTGTGTTATTAAATTGAAAGTACTCTTGAAAAAAGGATACAAAGGAAGCAGTAAAATTAGGATCTAAAAGCAAGGAGTTATTAAAACGCCATCTTCTGGGCTGATCAGGATGGGGTAAAATATCTAGTTGAATTGAAACAGGGGCATGATCAGAAATAAGTATGGGGCCTATATCTGCTGAAAGTAGGGATTGGGAAATATTGTGTGAAGTGAAAATGTAATCAATTCTTGACTGGGTGTGATGAGGTGCAGAGTAGAAAGTATATTCCTGCGAAGCCGGACTACATAATCTCCAAGCATCAGTTAGGTGTAAATGTTTTACTGACTGTACAAAAGCTTTATGTGCTTTGGTTGGTATGAAGGATGCTTTAGATTTCCTATCCAGGAAAGGATCCATTATTTGATTACAGTCCCCGGCTAGAATTAAATTGGTTGCAGGAGATTGGGCAACTAAACTGTAAATTTGGGACCAAAAAGAGGCATCTCCATAAGAGGAGCGTACACATTAAATAAGGAAATCGGAACATCCCCAATCATTAAGTTAGTAAATAACCATCTACCCTTATCGTCTGTATCCTGTGAAAGAAGTTTAGCATGTGATGATTTGTGACACAAAGTTATGATACCATTTCTTTTTCCATCACCCGGTGAGAAGAAAACTTCACCAACCCAATTTTTCTTAAGCTTTAAAGATTCAGTTTTCATGAGATGTGTTTCTTGCAATAAAACAATATGAGCATCAATTTTGGATAAATATGATAATACTCGCTGTCTCTTAATAGGGAAATTCAAGCCTTTAACATTCTACGTGATAATTTTTAAAAACATAAAATATCACTAAAAAGTGTATGATACAATAAAACAGCCATAATGCAAACAAGGTTCAGAGAAATATATGATTCAAATGAATAAATAAATACAATAAAACTCAAAAGAATAAGAAGAAAAGAGAAAGAAGAAAGAAATCTTGTAGGTATAGGAGAGTATTGCAGTTAAAGGGAATGAATAAAGGCAAAGAAGAGGAAATAGAACTACATGCATATACAATGAAAAGCATAACAAAGGGAAGGAATAACATACCTACAAAAACTCCAAGACAAATGAAAGGTGGGGGAGGATGAGGCCACATGGAAGGATGGCACGTCCGGACTCCATGAGGGAAGACGGGGAGGGTTGCAGAACAAACAACAGGTACAACAGATGAATCATATGACAAAAAGGCGAGACCTGTAAGGAGAGAAAAAAGGTTAACGTCAAACAACAAATCTTAGTATGAACAGCAACATCGGCACTAGATAAACATGAAGGATTCATTAAATTAGTGCGCAAATTTTAAAACCTGAAAAGCAACAGAGCGAATTACTTAATATGCGGAGAAGAAATGTCCATAGTCTCTGCATTGCAAGAGTTGAGAAAACTTTTCAGCCTTATAGGGTCTTCAGAAGTAGTGATGTTATTATTATAGGTTACTTTAAAAAGACATGGGTGAAAATGTCCAAAACGGGCACCAATAGAACGAAGGCGTGGTCTCAGCAAGGAATTCTTTGCGTCTGTCTGCAGTAGACTTTGCATAGTCCTGCGAAAAAAATAATGAGTTACCTGACCATGAGATGCGTTTAATGGATCTAGCAGCTGCCAGGACCCTGAGCAAATCTGTGTATTCTAAAAAGTTCAAGATGACTCCTCTTGGTCTTCTCATGTTGGGGGATGATGTAGCAGATGGAGGGCCCAGTCTATGAGTGCGTTGAATATTGAGAGGGGTATCTCCTGATAGGTTAAGAAGTTTTGGAAGAAAAGATTTGAAGAAGGCGATGGGGTCTGATCCTTCTGAGCCCTCTGGTAGACCATAAATGCGAAGATTATTTCGTCTGTTTCTATTTTCGAGATTTTCAACCTGCTTCTGAAGCGATATCACTTGAGAATGAAGAGCTTCTACTTTAGTTTTAGAAGATCCTAAAGATTGGATGTTCTGTTCTGCGATAGTGAGTCTTTCCTCCATTCGTGACCAACTATCTGTTAGAGCTTGTATTTTAGAATTTGTTTCCTCTACAAAAGGGCGAAGAGCTCTGATTTCTTCCAACAGAAGGTCCATGGATACCGATGAGGGTTGCTTGGGAGGAGAAGGTGGATCTTTCTTCAATCTCTTGCTGGGCGTCTTGTTAGCACCAGAAGGCATACCAATAGCTGATGGCGGAGCACCTTTAGGCGATAAATTTGTTGAGTCTTCCATTTGTGAGCGCTGTAGACGAGAACTAGAACGAGTGGAAAGCTTGTGCGTTGAGGACAACAAATGATAGTTAAGTTTAATTGCTTTGAACATATACCCAGGCAAAAAGAGCTAAAGCGAATATTTCGGTGCAGAAACTCTTTGTAGCTGATATAAGCCTGAAGGAGCTTGGATGACATATCAAAGTGTGTTCGTCGGATATATGGTATTAAAGAGAAGCAACCATCAATACAAAGACAAGCACATCGTGAGGAGGAATGAAGAAGTTCCTTTCAAACTGAACACAGCCTTTAGAGGGCTTATGAAAAATTGTTTCCTCAGAGAGAATTGTGTAGGCGCAGGTAAGTCATTAAAATGTTCTTAGTGCTTAATATATAGCATATAAGGGGCTATTTCGCCTTTGGGAGGCATGCCGTGAAAATAGGAGTGATAGGAGGCTGCATGCGTCATTCAGTATGCTGAATAATAAAGAGACCAGACCCTTTTCTGTAAAGATGTTTAGAAACAGGAGCAGAACATGAAAAGGAGAAGAGCAGGGTTAAATGAGCCTGCAATAAGCTGCTTGTCGTCGTAAAAGCATAATTTCACCTTGGGCAGCAAATGAGGCGTCGCTCGTAACGGCCGCGTGTGAGGAGAATTCCGTGAACTTCAAAGATGACGGGCGTCACAGTGACGGAGCCGCTTAACAACGGGCGAGGCAGAAATGAAGCATTGTACATTGCCGAGTGAGGAAACTCTCACTTCGGGGTGAGCACCGACATACGTGGAGCCAGGGCTGTCAAAATGAAGCACTTACGATATCGATGGTATGTTGTTTGAGCCGCCGCTCCGACCGCAGTCCCGGGAGAGTCAAGGGATCGCTTCCATCTCCCGTGGGCGCTAGCCACGCCCCCCCACTTTGGCCACTTTTAATTTGTAACTATGAAGTAGGTTGTTGTGAGTGTTTCTGTGTGTATTTTTGCTACACCACCACTGTGGCCTGTGTGTCTGTTGGTGATTGTGAGAAGTATATCTGGGCCACTTCGTGCAGCATGATGGAGGCCATGGTGAGGGACACCTGACGAGGTGTTGAAGCACCTTTTGGCGAGTAGCACGCTACTCCGGAACCCAAAATGAATTAGTGGTGGATTCATATAGGGAAATATAAGTTGTTAATTCGAGTGGCGGACATGTGAGTACGTTAGTTGGATATAATATGAAAAAGGAGGGATACAGGAGAGAAGAGTCTAGTAAGTGTTATTTGGCAGATCATAGTAGTAAAATGAGGTTTGCTATGAGTCACAGGAGGGATAGAGGAGGAGAGAGTCTAGAACGGGTTATTAGGGAGATGTGAGGTATTTTGTGGTACGCGGTGCTAGTCTGAACCCGGATAGTTAAATGATTCCCACTGCGAAAAGGAAATACATTTTAAGCGTTCATTCATATTTCATATGTACAATATAGCGTATTGGTAGATCTTACTGAATTTTAGCATTTAGTAAAGCTGTAAAGTTTTACCGGGAGTGGACACTTTCACATGTTATGTTTGAATACATAGTGTAAATTATTATATGCAGTATTTCGTTAAATTTCTAAAGCAAGTAAATTTAAATTTCTCAATACAATTCATGAGTATCATTGTGCAAGTCTTAAGTTATCTGTGTGTGTGTTTGTTTGTGTTAGAGCCTGTCTTCCCAAAAAGATGGCACACCTTACATTACAAAAAATTAATAATGTCTATAACAACAATAAAGAGTACACAAACAATAGCAGTATGTGTAAGTGTATCCGTCTAGTCAATCTATGAAGGTCACATAAAATGTATACTTTCCTTCTAAAAAACACAGAAAGCTGCTAACAATGCCATTTTGCAGTAGTCTTAGTAAAAATATAGGGGCTCATTTACAAGCCCCTTGCGCCGCTGGTGCGTCACTTTTTCCCCATATAAGAAGTGACGCACCAGCAGCATAAGGGGCTTGTAAATAAGCCCCATAGTTTTGTGGATATTCACATAAATAAAAATATCCAAGCTCAAAATGCCAGGTGTGTAGGTTAACAGATTAAGGAAGGCGAAAACTGTACAATCGCCTATCATGCCATTCTTTAAGAAAGTTGATCAAGTTTGAAATCTTAATTCCAGAATGCCAAGCATCAAGAACAATCAAGCAACATTTCTATTGTATTGTATTGTAATTGCATTTATATAGCGCTTACTACCCCTGACGAGGCATCAAAGCGCTTTTTCGCCACGCTACTCCGGAACCCAAAAAGAATTAGTGGTGAATTAGTATAGTGAAATATGAGATTAATTTGAGCGATGGATATGTTAGTCTGTTATTTGGATTGAGAAGAATAGTGGAGGGATAGAATAGTTGCATTTATATAGCGCTTACTACCCCTGATGAGGTGTTGAAGCGCTTTTTGGCGAGTAGCACACTACTCCAGAACCAGAAAAGGATTAGTGGTGAATTAGTCTAGGGAAATATGAAATTAATTTGAGCGGTGGGCATGTTAGTCTGTTATTTGGATTGAAAAGGATAGTGGAGGGATGGAGGAGAGAAGGGTTTGCATTTATTTAGCTCTTGTTCCCCTGATGAAGTGTTGTAGCACTTTTCGGCGAGTAGCAGGCTACTCTGGAACCTAAAAAGGATTAGTGATGAATTAGTATAGAGAAATATGAAATTAATTCGATTTGAGCGGTGGACATGTTAGTATGTTATTTGGATTGGAAAAGGAATAGTGAGGGGATAGAAAAAGGAAGGGTTTAGACTTTTTTTGAGTTTATAGCAATAGGAGGGGGTTTGGGTTGAGTAAAGGGGATGTGGAGGGGGAAGAGTAAGAGGGAATGGTTTAGAAAGGCTTGTTTGGGAGATCTGAATAGTAAAAGAGGTATGAGATGATGCAAGGAGGGCTAGAGGAGGGAAGAGTCTAGAAAGGGTTATTTTGGGGATCATAGTAATAGTACGGGGTTTGGGTTGAATGGGAGAGTGGAGGTAGAGGATATATTGAGAGAGGTATAGGGTGAGGAATAGGGTAGTGCATTGGAAAGAGTAGTAAAATGAGGTTTGAGATGAGTCAGAGAGTTGAGGTACAGGATATATTGAGAGCGTTATAGGGTGAGAAATACGGTATGCATTGGAGAGAGTAGTGGAATGAGGTTTGAGATGAGTCAGAGTGGAGGTAGAGGATATATTACGAAAGATACAGGGTGAGATGTAGGGTAGTGCATTGAATATGCTGCATTACAAGCAAAGTAATAAATATAAAGATACATAAGTACATGGAAGGTATATCATAAGTACATGGAAGGTATATACGCATAAGGAAGGTAATATATGTAGATAAAAGTTGCATTTAACAAACTCAGACTTTCGAGGGTTGCTGTACTTTAAAAAAAATTTTTTATATCAATAGTGAAACAATTGTAGATAGATAGTTATGATAAAAGATTTACTTATTTATGCAGTCACTTATATACATTTTAAACATAGAATAATGTAACTATAAGTAATATGTACATTTGTTAGGCAGAACTAACGAATATCTATATCTTTGAAAACATAATTATTTTACATGTTTATACAAAGCAATACACATATTTAGAAACACATCTATAGTCCAAATAAATGCTTATATACAGAGGGATATGCTGTATATCTATGTTTGAGTATGGTAGTTATGTGGGGAAGAGCCAATTCTTGAGGAGTTTTCTGAAGAAAAGGTGGTTATCCGTGCATCATATGTTTGGGGTAAAGAGTGCCATAGTTTGGCTGCTTGAACAGAGAAGGATGTGCCACCCATGTTTTTTTTCTTGTATGGTGGGATTTTGAGGCGAGCTGCCACTCTAGAGTGGAGGTTCCTTTGTTGAATATATTTTGTGATTTTCTTCCTGATGAAAAGCGGTCCTGTTCCATGTATTGCTTTGTGGGTGATACAAAGCAGCTTGAATGTGGATCTTCTGCCAATTGGTAATCAATGTAGGGCTTTTAAGGCATGGAAGATGTGGGCTGTGGTTTTATATGTAAGAGTATTCTGGCAGCAGAGTTCTGAATTGGTTGTAGTCTTTTCATAGTTGTTAAAGGTGATCTGTGGTAGAAGCTATTGACATAATCGAGTTTGGACAGAACAAGAGAGATGGTAGCCTGCACCTAGTGTGGGAATCCCAGGTAGAGGAAGATGCGTCGCAGAGATATTATAGTAACGAAGCTTGATATTGCTAGTTTGCTCACTTGGGCATTCATTCATAGCTTGGAGTCCATGGGTCATTCCGAGGTTTCTCACTCCCTTTGATACTTTAGGCGGTGTTCCGAAATCATCAGGCCATGCGGTGAGTGGGTCATAATTTTTCCAATCGCCACACGTGAGTATTTCCATTTTGGGAGCATTCAATTTGAGATGGCTCCATGTCATCCATTGATCCACGGCTCTGAGACAACTGAAAATGGGTGAGTTTCCAATGTCTTTGGGGAATTCCAGTTGAAGGAGTATTTGTGTGTCATCTGCATAGTTATAGCATGTGAGGTGAAATTGATTTATTAGTGCCGGTAATAACTTCATGCAGATGTTGAAAAGCATGGGTGAGATGATAGAGCCTTAAGGGACCCCTGCTTTTGTGAAGTACGGTTTGGAAGAGAAAGGGGAGTATAGATGACATTAGTTCTGTTGTGAAGGTAGGATGTGATCCAGCCGAGAGCAGTCCCCTCTATGCCGGCTTCGTAGTCTTTGTACCAGAGTGCCATGTTAAACCATGTCAAAGGCAGCTGAGAGGTCCAAGAGAAGAAGCGCACCAACCCCGTTCTGGTCAACTGTGTTCTCAAGGTGAATGGGAACGACCCCTGGAGTTCCCAAAAAAGGTGTCCCGTAATTACCGGTTCAAAAACATACAATACCACATTTTACACCGCGCATACCTCACCCCTGAACGCCTCCAGCGTTATTACCCCGACACGCGCTTCACATGCCCTAGATGTCCGGAACCGAGCGCATCCTTTTTCCACATATTTTGGGGGTGCACAGCACTCCACTCATACTGGGCTTCGATTCATGCTACCTTACTAGAGGTCACAGGACTCATAGATCTAAATACGTGGGAGGCCTGTGCGCTAGGCATCACTAGGCGCCGTAAGCAACAGAAAGTAGAGACGCGTTTTGCCGCCCTGGCGATCCTACTTGCCAAAAGGTGCATAGACATGCACTGGAGAGCCCCGGAAGGGCCGCCAATTGAGGCCTGGAGGGGTGCACTAAGTAAGTGGGGGGCCGCAGAGGAGGAACTGCTTCGATCGGAGGATCTGCGGGGAATGCGTAAGCATCACATCTCCATGCAATGGGCGACAATACTCCATGCATCCAAACAACATGCAGCGGAAGACCCCCATGAACAGACCACCCTGCCACCTGCGACAGGGGCACCCCGAGAGAGCGCCCAGCACGCCACCCCTTCGCAGTGACCCCCTGACCGAGGATAGCTTATACCCTGAAAGCGACAAATATCTTGCACAACATGCGCAGGCGTCCGCGCCCCGCACCCTGCACTACATGTGTCCAAACTGACACCAGATTCTTGGCCTCCCAGCCCTCAATACAGAGAGTTATTTCTCATGCAGTGAATCCCAGTTCTTGCTCCCCACATTGTTGAGTTATGTTCCCTGTAGTCATTGGGCACAACTCGTGGTGGTTATATCACCAACACACCAGGTCAACAGAAAAGGGACAAAACAGCATACATTTTGGGACTTTCAATCGAATGAAGCTCAACAACATACCAATGTCAGTAACGAAATCTCTTAAAGAGACCTAATGTAAGTCCATTCCTATTGTCATAATATCAATGTTATGCACAGTATGTTGAAATCGGCTTGTAGTATTTCTTACCAAACTGTTAAACTGTAAGAACCCTGTATAATGACACAATGCCAATAAAAAGAGTTAAAAAAAAAAAAACTGTGTTCTCAAGGTCATTCTAGATGGCAACAAGGGCAGATTATGTCCCTCTTCCTTGACGGAATCCCGTTTGGAAGTCTGAAAGTATGGCATTATCTTCAATGAATTGTGACATTTTGGCGCATGCTTCTCTTTCTA
Organism: Calotriton arnoldi; assembly: GCA_963921515.1. Lineage (NCBI taxonomy): Eukaryota > Metazoa > Chordata > Amphibia > Caudata > Salamandridae > Calotriton > Calotriton arnoldi. The sequence continues at coordinate 963,546 of CAWUFW010001528.1, read as the reverse complement.
TCAGTTTGCCCAGGAAAGGTCCATTTGTAATCGGTCTGTAGTTGTCAGGGTTCAGTAGGTCCAGGTTTGTTTTCTTCAGTAGTGGCTGTATGTATGACTTTTTTAGTTCTTCTGGAAATATTCCGATAGTTAAGGAATTGTTGATGATTATACTTGTGTGGCAGCAGAGGTTGTTAGAAGAATTGTCTTGAAGGTTTGTGGTGGACAGGGGTCAGAAGGGCTGCCGGCATGCCTGCTTGCTTTGACCAGGTTCATAAATTCATAGTGTGAAATTTATTGGAAGGAATGGAGAGGCTAGGTTAGCGTACTCTTGGATTGTTGTTTTGGAAAAGGGTCGGTGATGGTGGTCTTTCTTTATTTTAAATATGAGTCCAACCTGTCTGCTTTGGCCATGTAATGATTTGCCAGTTTGTCTGTGAAATCTTGAGTAATGGGATGAGCTCCTTCTAGGCAATTTGGTTTGCAAAATTCAGGGAGAATAGAATAGAATTATTTATTTGCACAGTTAGCATCTTGAATTCTGTCTGAATAGTATCTTTTTTTTGCTTTTCTGATAGCTGACTTGTATAATCTGTTAAGTTCCTGTAAGCGAAGTTTGTTTTGATCGGTAACAAAAAAACACTCCCATCAGCGGCTGACCCAAGGTTCAGCACATCAACCCCAATCTTTGTAAGCATTCAGAGTCCTGTGCCATCACTTCCAGAGCTTGCCGCAGTTAAGCTCCTCTGGCAACCAGATATGAATCTTTATAGGAAAGGGAAGGTGCACCAAGAACGAAGTCAGTTTTCACCAAGAATTTCCAAAACATCTCTTTATTGTAGTCGATAGTAAAAATGGGCATCAGCCAACGCGTTTGGTTCCACTGAGGGAACTTCATCAGGGCACAAATGGCAAGTGTGGCGGAAAAAACATGGCAACAACTGTGGTGGGAATTTGGACGAATTTTATTTATTCCTATTGAGAGACCTTTTTGACTTTGAGCGCGGACACATTATTCCTCTAAAATTGCCATTTGAGCCCTGATGAAGTTCCCTCAGTGGAACGAAACGCGTTGGCTGATGTCCATTTTTTACTATCGACTACAATAAAGAGACGTTTTGGAAATACTTGGAGAAAACTGACTTTGTTCTTGGTGCACCTTCCCTTTCCTATAAAGATTCATATTTGTTTTGATTGGTATTTGTTTTGAGCCAGGCACATTGTAGCTTTCTAATTTGCTGTTTTGTCTCTTTTAGCTTTGTATTTCTCAAGGTGTCTGTTTTCTTTTGGTCTGTTGTGTCATTTTTAGTGGTATTAGGATATCAAAAGCTTCCTGTAGCACTCATATAGTTTTTGAACTGAATTTATTGTGTCCAGATCAGTACTGGATGTTAGCTGTGTTTCTAAGTGTTCCAAATTGAGTTTGTTCCACGGTCCATAGGTGGATGCATGTAAGGTGGTTTTAGGTGCGTTCTTTGTGTTGTTTTATGTTGGAAAGCAAGCAAATTGTGGTCTGACCATATGAGTGGAGTCATTGTTTGAAAGGTAACTTTTTCTGTATTTGCAAAAATGGCATCTAGGATGTGTCCAGCAATGTATGTGGGTTTGTGGACGATCTGATGCAGGTTCAGTTCATCTAGGCCAGTGATTACTGTTTTTGGATGGGGCATATTGGGTTTGTCAAACCAAATGTTGAGGTCACCCAGAATGCGTAGGTTGGAGTGTAGTGTGATAAGGTTTGAAACAGTGTCTAGAAGTGTGTCTGGGAATGTGGCATTGCTAGGTGGAGGTCTGTAAAGGAGCAGGAAGTTACAGGAGGAAGATGGTGTAGGATTGCATCTGGTGAAGAGGGCCTCACAACCTTGCATGGAGATGTCATCAGTCTTAGTAATATTTAATGTTTGCCTGAAAACAACAGCTAGGCCACCTTCTCTTTTGCCTTTACAATTTTGGGTGATAGTTTGATAGCCTAGAGGAACGGCTTCATACAAGACTGGCACCATATCATCTCCCAACAATGATTCAGTTATGAAGAGTATGTCAGGTTTTGTGTCAGTGAGAAGGTTGTAGATGTGATGCTTGTTTTTACAGAGCGATCGAGCATTTATTAATAGGCAGTTTAGAGAATGTGCTTTGGTGATAGTGTGACTTTGTTTTGTGTAAGAGTGAGCAGTATTTTGTGGGCTTGTAGCAGGTGTGTCCTTAGTGCTGGTATTAGCTGTATGAGTAGAGCAATAGTGTAGCTGTTCTGTACCGTGTTCCTCGTCCAGCAGGCTAAGAATGCATTATGATGGGTCTGCGTGTGTAGGTGGTGGAGATGGTGGTTGAGAGTGAGTTGGTGAGCTGTGTTGTTTTTGTAGTGTAGCCTTGTTGTGCAGTAGACATGGAGAAGTGAAGTTGTGAGGAGTGGCATGTTGCTTATTTTGTTTGTGTCTGTTTAGGGTGGAAGGTGTATGAGTTAGGGGTGGTGCTGCAGCATGTGGGTCATGTTGTAAGGCTCTAAAATATCCAATTGATGAGAGGCGGTTGAAAGAGAGTTGCTGTATATGTGTTAGGTGTGGGAGAAAAGAGAAAGCTTGGCATTGGTGTTTGTTCATGGTGTGTATTATTTGAGTAGTCATGAAGGTGGGAGTGGGTGTATGTTTGTAGTTGTGACAGAGTATTATGAGGTGTTGTGTGTGAGAGATTTTGTTGTGCTGGTGTGTGTGTTATGTTTTGTTTTTGAGGAGTTGTGAAAGGAGGTGCTGTTGTATTTGTTTTCTGAGAAGGACTTGTATGTAAAGTATTGTTGGTTAGTGGAAGTTGTAAGGTAACGGGGGTGGTGATGTGTTTGTGAAAAGAGTGTATGTGGTGTGTAAGACGGGATGAACTAGAGTAAAGAGTGTTTGATTTGATTGCTGAAAGAGGTAATAAGTGTGGTGCAGTGGAGTGTAAGTGTTGTGTGGTTGTGTTATTGTGGTAGAAAGAAGAGGAGGGTGTTGGTGGATGAAAAGATGAAAGGCTGAGTATAGGTTTGTTGGTGCCAAACAGAGGTCTGTTAGGAGTAATTAGAGCAGGGAGTGTGTTTGGATGGTATATAGTTACATATGGTGTTGATTTGGGTTGTGTTTGTGATGAGTGGATTGGTTAGTGGTATAGGATAGAGTTGTGTATTGTTTGTAAGTGATGGTGCAAATGTGTGGTAGCTGATGTAGAAGGGTGAATAAGTGTGGCTTATGGGGTTATGTAGTGGGTGTTTAGACACTGAACTTTGTGTTGGGGTAGTTTGCAGTAAATGGGTGGAGTACATTTGTTGTGAGTGTGTTGTGCATTTTGCACCAAAAACACCAGGATTACAAACAGCAGCTGCTTGCATTCTGGTTGTTCCCGTGTGCCAAATGTTCTGCTGTGAATATTGCAGAATTATGTGACATTTCATAATAATTTTAGGAAATTCTCATTGGAAGCATAACACAAAATTACGGAAATTACAAAAACTTATGCCCACGCAAATAAGCAGCAGCTTCCATGGATGTTTGCCAGCTGACCAAGTGCGTCCCACGTGCCTTTTGCCGTTTTTGCACTTCTGTCAAAAAGAGACTGACACAGAGTTAATCTGTTTTTTAGCTCACCCAAAATGTATCAGCCTGAAAGGACCTATGTTGCGATGGCATGCTATAAGAAAGAGAAAGGCAGATTCTAATAAAAGGCTTATTTTACCTCGAATCTTAGCAAAGCATCAGCATGCTGCGTACCTTGCTTTCATATCACGATAAGCACTTCAGTTAAATCTTATCAAAATGAAACAGCTGTTCAGGTTCCTAGTATTCTGTTCGCTTTCCTCTGTGGAAGAATATAAATGCCCGTGTGCGCCGACTGTGAAGACGAATGTTTATTATCAAAAAGTATTATGCCGCCGCGGGTACTGATGACACTTCTGTCCCTGTTCCATCAAGGAATGCCTTTCTGCTGGCTGCCATTGTGGCTCTGCTCACATATACGATTCAGTGGTCTGAGGTGACATTACAAGGTCTCTGAATAAAGGCACTGCTGCATCTGATGGAGTTTGGGCACAGATCTTTGCTTTTGCATTGTGCAAAACTCACCTGAATCCTACATGTCGTCTAGTGACGGGAGGCATATGGTCAAATCAATATAAAACCTCAGTAGAGTTGCAGTCCAGCAGCTCCAATGGATCCCTTGCTCTAGTGACTCCCCATCTCTGCCATTGCACCCTATGATATTCGCATCAGGAGTGAAGAAGAGCATCTGGTCGTTCAGGGTGCAGCAGATTCGGCTACCTCCATCTTGCTAAAGGAGGAAGGAGCTGGGGTTCACTGATAGAATATCGACCCCCAAAATATCCCCATACACAAATATCGAGTTATAAATATCAATGTCAAAAATATCGACATCCTATATTTATAATGGTTAGTACAAAAATATCGAGAGAAAAAATATTGATGTAAAAAATGTAGTTGTACAAAATATCGATGTTAATATATGTATAAAAAATAATATTAAATATATTAAATAATAAAATTAACTTAAAAAAAATTAATTAGATTTAATAATCATTTTAGCAAATATAACAAATAAATTTAAAAATTTAAACATACGTATATAAAATGTAATATATATATATATATATTTACTTTAAAACAATTAATAAACTATTAATTTTAATTTATTTTATAATTGTATATATGAAAATGTACTAATAAATAAATATATATACATACACCAATAACATAAAATCTCATAAAAAAACATTATATTATAAATTAAAACAAACTATTTAAAAGTCTTAAAACTTACATTTTCCACTTCAGTGAGTGCAACAGTAGGGAAAGTGTTGGATAGCGGAGGGGTAAAATTACTATTCCTACTCCAGTGAGTGCAACAGTAGGGAAAGTGTTGGATAGCGGAGGGGTAAAAATTACTATTCCCACTCCAGTGAGTGCAACAGTAGGGAAAGTGTTGGATAGCGGAGGGGTAAAAATTACTATTCCCACTCCAGTTAGTGCAACAGTAGGGAAAGTGTTGGATAGCAGAGGAATAAAAATGACTATTCCCACTCCAGTGTGTGCAACAGTAGGGAAAGTGTTGGATAGCGGAGGGGTAAAAATTACTATTCCCACTCCAGTGGGTGCAACAGTAGTGAAAGTGTTGGATAGCGGAGGGGTAAAAAATACTATTCCCACTCCAGTGAGTGCAACAGTAGGGAAGGTGTTGGATAGCGGAGGGGTAAAAATTACTATTCCCACTCCAGTGAGTGCAACAGTAGGGAAAGTGTTGGATAGCAGAGGAATAAAAATGACTTCCCACTCCAGTGAGTGCAACAGTAGGGAAAGTGTAGGATAGCGGAGGGGTAAAAATTACTATTTCCACTCCAGTGAGTGCAACAGTAGGGAAAGTGTTGGATAGCGGAGGGGTAAAAATACTATTCCCACTCCAGTTAGTGCAACAATAGGGAAATTGTTGGATAGTGGAGGGGTAAAAATTAATATTCCCACTCCAGTCAGTTCAAAATGAAAAACAAACAAAATATCACCAACACAAAATATGAAGAAAAGACAAAATGAAAAACATATAAAAATATATTTTAAAAAATCGAAAACATCGAAACATATTATAATGTTAAATAGATATGACAAATACCTAGAAATATTATATTAAATACATTTAAGAATGATTTACAAACAAATAACTATTTTTAATTAGAAATTATTTATAAACAAAAACATTAATTATTACATAAATGTAATCTTTTTTATTTCCTACCCTATAACACCGCACATTTCACAACACACATCTAAATTTTTTAAAAATGTACCTCCATAATTAACTATCAATTAAAAAAATATTATTAATTAAAAAACAAATTAAAACATAAAAATGTATTTACTCCCCAAACCTTACCCCTATAAGACCAAAACTCACACACAAAAAAATAAACAATTACCCTAATTAATTATCAATTGATGAATTAATATTAATGATCAACTAATTATTAATTAATTAAACAAATTACTTTCCACCCTCTACCTCTATAAACCCCACAACCCACACCTAAAAATCATTACACAATTTCCATCATTAATTTTAAAATACATTAATATCAATTAACAACTACTTAATAATTTATTAAAAATAAATTACTTCCCGCCCTTTACCACTATAAACCCCACAACTCACATCTAAAATTAATTACACAATTGCCATATTTAAATTTTAATTAATTAGCATTAATTAACAAATAATTATTAATTAAAAATAAATTACTGCCCACCCTTTACCCCTATAAACCCTACAACCCGCTCCTAAAAAAGACACAATTAACATAATTACCAATTAATTAGTTAATAATAATTAACTACCAATTAATTACCTAGTAATAAATTACTTCCTACAATTAGCACTATAAAATCTAAATTAAATAAATATTCATAAATTTTAAAAAATCATTAATTTATGATAAATTACTTCCCACCCTTTACCCCTATAAACCCCACAACCCGCTCCTAAAACAATAACATGATTACCATAACTAATTACCAATTAATTAATATTAATTAACAACCAATTAATAATTAGTTAATTATAAATTACTTCCCACAATTAACACTATAAAATCTAAATTAAATAAATATTACTAAATAAAAAATAATCATTAATTTATTATAATTAAATTACTTCCCACCCTAGTCCCCTATGAACCCACAACCCGCTACGGAACTAAAAAATGCAAAATTTAATTAAAATAAAATTGAGTACTAAAAATTTAAGATTCAAAAATAGATTATGCTGTTCCTCAATATCAGTGTATCAGAGATAAGGAAACAAGAACCAACTAAACCCCCGGCAGGGTTTAAGGTTGGGAATCCATGTATTGGATTATAATGCCCTCGCACACCCTTTCAGGTGTCATGCTTCATCATCTGGGCTGCTCCTCGTCGGGCCGGCGGTGCAATGCCCGACGGGCTCCCTATAGTAGGGGCACTTTTTCAGAGATCTTTTATCCAATAGCCGTATGGTGAATTGCGGGTGTGGGGCCAGAACTGTGTAGTTGTGAAAAGGTGATTAAAATAGGGTTCAGAGTACTTAGAACGACAAGCTTTATTCTGGGGGTCTCCTACCCTAAGTAAAAACAGACAGCAAGGCTCCCGTCCAAGCTTAATGTCTCGGATTGTAGTGTCCTCGTTGAAAAAATGTGCAGGTCAACATGTTTCTCGCTCAAAGTGTATTCCACTTGCGATTCTTCAGGACCAGAAAAGTGAGACTATCTACACTAATATTTGTGACATGGATTTACCTCACAACAAGTGTTTTACTATTCGTGTACCTGTTTGGACCTGGATCTAACCAAATCTGTATATGAACCAGGCTTCAACAGTACCCGGTAGGCCAAGTATAAGGCATTGCTCTTATATGTAACTAAGGTTCAGTTTGTTGTGCATCGGCTATGACCTACCCACTCCTACCGGGTCCACATATATTAAAAAACAAAAACAATACTTATACAAAAAAATAGATCACATACATTTAAAATACATACTAAAATACATAACACTAATTTAAAAAATCGATATTTTAAACAACTATATTTTTGCAAACAATATTAATGACTTCGATATTTTTAAAAACTATATTTCTTACCTTAAAGTTGATAATCTTGACCACGATACTCTTGCTGTCGATATTTCTGTGTCACGATATTTCTAACTCGATATTTGTGTAAGTCGACATTTCCAACTCGATATTCTGTCTGCATACCGGAGCTGGGCTACCGCAGTGAGCAAAAAACTCTTCGCTAACTACCTTCCAAGTCAGTTGGAAAACGAATCCCTTGCTTTAAATCTCCCAACACTAATACGCTCAGAAGTTAAGCTAAGGCACTAGGATAGAGGGGCAGAACCTTGATGGTGATTAGCGGTGTACCTACAGGTTTTGCCTTTCACCTTTTGGTTTTCCAAATGCTCTTGGGCATAGACAAAATGAGAAAATGCCAATGGGTAATCAACAAACAAAAAAAGTCATCACGGTATAATGACGTATATGTTTGCATGTGTCACCATGCATGTGCATGCATTTGTCAAGATGCGGTGGCCAGTGCTTCTTTAACTTTTAATTTATAATTCCAAGAAAATGGATGGCAATCAAATTTAAAAAATATGTGTGAGAGTGCGTCAAAGATAATGGAGAGGCCTGATATCAAATTGAAGCTGCTGGGCAACGAAGGAGCACATGGAGTAGTGCAAGTCAATGCTGCGTCGGGAGCAATGGAGAGCAGGATGCAGCGGGGAAACAATACGGACGTTTGTAGGCGGTAGTGTTGAGAAAATAAACAAAACAAGCATTTGCAATGCAATAGGTCTCGCAGTTGTTAGAGTTTGAGTTATTGGCATTGTAAATGGCAATGCCTTTTATTTATGTGTTGGTTTTTAAAACATAAATAAAAGGCATTGTCATTTACAATGCCAATAGGTTAAACTCTCGCAAATGCGAGACCTATTGCATTGCAAAGGCTTGTTATTCCTGTCTTAGAGAGGGGTTACCTTTGCAGTTCATTGGCCTGTTCCTATTGAAGAGGACCGAGACACATTTCACATGGTTTGTCTCTGTCTCGAGTGAGAGAGTGAGAGAGTGAGCAAACAATGATAGACTGGAGAGTGGCACTGGGCTTGAGATTAATTCAACCATTCCACTAATCATTTTATTCTTTTTGTCCTTGATACACAATGAGGCCTCATATGAGCTCTGTCAATGTTCTTCTCACCACCCACTTAATATCATATGAATCCGACCCTATTTAACTACCCTGTGCCAATGCAGTTTTTTCAACACCCCCCCCCATCCTAATCTTAGTTTCAGGACTGTTCCTCTCTGTTTTCCTTTCTCACCCAGACATACCCCTTCGTCTAGCCAGGCTGACCTGCACCGGCCCTCACTGCCCCCACCCCTCACAAATTGTCATAGAAATGAATAGGCATCGCCTGATATCAAAATGACACCCTTTTTAAGAACATTCATAACATTTTACTGAGAATGTAGCGAAATATCCGGAGCTGTAAATGCCTTCATCGGTGTGCAGAAAGCGCTGCTACAAGTGTTCAAATGGAGGTGCACTGTGCACACACAGTGCACATGAAAAGGCTGCAGGGTGCCCCGGGGCATCCTTTCACCCTCTCAGCTGCCCCTCGTCCTGTGCGCATAAAGCACGGTTACGACGCGTGCCTGGGACCTTTTATGCTCACGAGGGAAGGCGAGTTGCCTATTTATCCGGCCGCAGCTCGTCGTCCGTACAGTGACGCATACACGAAGACTGCTGTCTCTCTGCCAGCCCAGGCGCTTTACAATTTCCCGAGCGCGTAATTTAAGCAGCTGACAGGGGTGTAGGGTATGAGATAAGGTAACAGCACTAGAAGAGTCAGCGTATCCAGAGAGGAGGGCCGTTGACAGACAGACAGACGTACAGATAAACGGTTGTCTGTCACCCACCTATTCAACGCCCTCGGCTCTTAGCCCCTTTATTCACCAAGATCAAAGGCTTGTGAGGCAAGCATCGGCCGCACGGAGGTGATGCCAGCGTAACATTAATATGCTGGTTGCAGAGACACGATTATTACACTCTTCCTTACATAACCCAAGGCTAACAGGCTATAGATAGACGCAGATTATCACAAACATCTCACCCGCCCCCTCCCGGGTTCCGAGTTCCCCTTTAGCCTAGAAAGCAAAAAACACTTGTTATGTTTGACGTAAATTTGATTTTTCAAGAGCAAGTTAGCGCTCAGCTTCGTAGTTGCTTCTGACAGGTACAGTCAATGAGTAAGAATTTCTCTTGCTATCACTACACAAACTCTGATGAGAGTGACCCCTCATTCAACGCACACACATCACAGCCTGGCAGACAATGGGCACACAACCCAGAGGGCAACTGAACGCGCTCCGGCCACACCCATCAAACTCCGTGAAGTGTTCATCTCATAACTAGATAAACACAAACACTGCAAGCGAGAAGGGAGCCTCAAACACACCGGTGATGTGATGGCACATGAACCCACCCGTATCCTGGTGTGTGTCGAAGATCACACGGTGGGAGTGTCCCAGTTGCGGATGGTATTGTGAGGCCGCATCAATGGCTGGATGGATGGCACCTAGCTCCCCTCCTCTCTGTACTCCGGTGTGCTGCGGTCTTTCCCTGGCATCTGTTTGTAATTCGTTGGCAGTTCTGTGGCCAGGCCCAGCCAGTGCCATCCACCACAGTGCCACAGTGTGCCCTTAAGCTCCCTTCTGCGCTCAGGAGCCCTGCAGGCTTTTTGTCACCACTGGTCCAGCCTTGAAGACAGTGAGCTCAGCTCACAAAGGCATTCACGAGTGTGTGTAGTAGTTCTCCTGTTGCACCACTTCACACACTCATAAATGCACTTCACAAAGGTAGGTGCTTCGCTCTACTCCAACGCTGGGCCTATCTCGTATATGCAGAGCCCTCAGCTGAGAGCAGAGAACACACAGAGTCCTACATTTTAGGTGTGATAATGGGAGTGGCTTGGAAATGGGAACTACAATAGACCATCAAATGTTGTACATTTCCCTCTGTTCAAGCACCATCCGGTCCCTGGCCAAGGTATTGTTTACTGCCTCAAGTATGTATCTCCAGAGAGAGAGAGTGTAACTATGAAGCTCTCTTCAGAAGATGCGCTTGGGCATACTACGCCTGATTGGCTCGATGCTTCTCCTTCTTTAGAAGGCTGTAAGAAAAGCCCCTAGACCAACCATCGCTGAAAATTGCAGTGAGGATCAAGTGCGGGTGCAAAACCATCACCAATCATTTGTATGCTGGTTGCTTAGGCAACCGTTTAAAATGTTGGCCCAATCACAGCCACCATTCATGCCAGCACTTCTTCACAAAGAGCTAAAGAGTAGCTTTAGAACCCCACCTGCTGGTGATGTATAAAAGTGTTTGTTTTTTTCAGCACACAGGGAGCACTCCAAGAGTCAAAATTAAAATTTGCCTAAGGCATTAAATCTATATCCACAAGTTGTAACGATCAAGGACAGCAAAAATCCAAGAAATCAAAAGCACCACAACAACATGATGCACACCCCAGCCAAAGGAACGAGCAACAGACCTCTCACCCCATATGGCCCTAAATAATCACCTGTTATGTTAGTAGACAGTGTATGGGAAGGAATGGAACCGGAAGCCTGACTGCCGCCTTCAAAGGGGTTGAGCCTGTGCACGTGCGCCAATCAAGAAGGGAAATCAGGTAAATGTTTACGCTATGGGATTTCATATAATCGTCTTCTTAACTATAATATTAATTCTAAAGTCTATTTGATGAAATTGTAGACATTTACAGAACGAGTTGTAGTTGTATCTGATTAATATTTTTGAAAAATGAATGTCTTACCAACCAAGTAAAGAAATGGCTGAGCTGTGCTGGTGATGATGGGCCTGAATGGCAGCAGAAACACAGATGTGATCAATAGTAAATTTACTCTCCCAATGTCGGCCAGGGCCACCTAGCAGCCTCCTACTTTTAGGGAAACTCCAGGCACCTGGTGTTCCCTGAGCTCAGCCTTCCACCAGTTTCGGCCATATGATGCGGGAACTCAAAGGCCGAGTGCAATATATAGAATTATAGGTGGATAACAGTGAATCATGAGGGTGGTTTTCACTGAGTCGCTCGGAGTAGGGATGTGTAAGGAAAATGATGTGAAATTACACCTAATTATGCAAAATATAAATCCACCGTTTAGCACTAATTGAGCAAGAAATGCATCCTTGCTCCAGTTTTTACAGTGAAGGCGCAAAAATAGCACACAAAAAACACAAGTTCCCCGAATAAACAGCTTGGTTTTTTGGTTCTTCGTGACGTTCTCCAGCTTTTGTGCTTATTATTTCGCCATGAGCTGCAGCATAATTACACAATGCGGTGTAAAGCCGGAATTTCGCATAACAAGTGCAAAGCTAAGCTCCCAAAATTATACGGATTACACCGGTGTAATTTAAATTTGCCCGGGCCTAGTTCTGGATAAAATCAAACGGACAGTGAGAGTGAAGTCACTTGGAACCTTGAGGTGGAAACATTCCTCTAATTCACATCCTAGACTGTGGCACTACGCCCCAGAACTGCACTGCCCGCTGCCCTTTAAGCTTGCACAAATAAGGTCGCCGAATGATATTCGAAAACAACAATTGATGGACAGAATGCAGAACAATGTTGTACATTCACCCCAATACAGAGATCTGGGCCTAAATCCATCGTTTTTGCTCACCATGCCATTCCAGTTTGGACCCAGCCATATGCAAATCAGTCTTGACCCTGCGCCCAATGGGAACAGTCCAGCCCGAACTGCCAGGCCAGGTCCTCCCTGGACTGGAAACAAGCATCCTAGGACCGATTTCGGGCTTTCAGCCCTCATCAGCCAGGATAGCTTGACTCCAGTGGCATGGAGAGCACGGGACCCACGTCTGGGCATACCCGTCCCACTCGGGGTGGCAAATGCAAAAACAACAATTGATGGACAGAATGCAGAACAATGTCGTACATTCACCCCAGTACAGAGATCTGGGCCTAAATCCATCGTTTTTTTGCTCACCATGCCAGTCCAGTTTGGACCCAGCCATATGCAAATCAGTCTTGACCCTGCGCCCAATGGGAACAGTCCAGCCCGAACTGCCAGGCCAGGTCCTCCCTGGACTGGAAACAAGCATCCTAGGACCGGTTTCGGGCTTTCAGCCGTCATCAGCCAGGATAGCTTGACTCCAGTGGCATGGAGAGCACGGGACCCACGTCTGGGCATACCCGTCCCACTCGGGGTGACAAATGCAAAAACAACAATTGATGGACAGAATGCAGAACAATGTCGTACATTCACCCCAGTACAGAGATCTGGGCCTAAATCCATCGTTTTTTTGCTCACCATGCCATTCCAGTTTGGACCCAGCCATATGCAAATCAGTCTTGACCCTGCGCCCAATGGGAACAGTCCAGCCCGAACTGCCACGCCATTTCCTCCCTGTACTGGAAACAAGCATCCTAGGACCGGTTTCGGGCTTTCAGCCCTCATCAGCCAGGATAGTTTGACTCCAGTGGCATGGAGAGCACGGGACCCACGTCTGGGCATACCTGTCCCACTCGGGGTGACAAATGCAAAAACAACAATTGATGGACAGAATGCAGAACAATGTCGTACATTCACCCCAGTACAGAGATCTGGGCCTAAATCCATCGTTTTTTGCTCACCATGCCATTCCAGTTTGGACCCAGCCATATGCAAATCAGTCTTGACCCTGCGCCCAATGGGAACAGTCCAGCCCGAACTGCCAGGCCAGGTCCTCCCTGGACTGGAAACAAGCATCCTAGGACCGGTTTCGGGCTTTCAGCCCTCATCAGCCAGGATAGCTTGACTCCAGTGGCATGGAGAGCACGGGACCCACGTCTGGGCATACCCGTCCCACTCGGGGTGACCAATGCAAAAACAACAATTGATGGACAGAATGCAGAACAATGTCGAACATTCACCCCAGTACAGAGATCTGGGCCTAAATCCATCGTTTTTTTGCTCACCATGCCATTCCAGTTTGGACCCAGCCATATGCAAATCAGTCTTGACCCTGCGCCCAATGGGAACAGTCCAGCCCGAACTGGCCTGGCAGTTCGGTCTGGACTGTTCCCATGGGGCACAGGGTCAAGACTGATTTGCATATGGCTGGGTCCAAACTGGGGTGGCGGAGTGGGCAAAAGAACAATGGATTTAACCCAGATCTTTAGACTGGGGGAGAATGTTTGCATTGTCAGCATTCCGTCCATCATTTGTTTGCTGTAACACTTTTCGCCCTAATTGGGATGGGTATGCCCAGACATGGGTCCCTTGCTCACTGTGCCACTGGATTCAAGCTAGCCTGGCTGAAGAAGGGTGACATACCCTGAAACCGGTCCCAGGATGCTTGTTTCCGGTCCAGGGAGGACCTGGCCTGGCAGTTCGGTCTGGACTGTTCCCATGGGGCACAGGGTCAAGACTGATTTGCATATGGCTGGGTCCAAACTGGGGTGGCGGAGTGGGCAAAAGAACGATGGATTTAACCCAGATCTTTTGACTGGGGGAGAATGTTTGCATTGTCAGCATTCCGTGCATCATTTGTTTGCTGTAACACTTTTCGCCCTAATTGGGATGGGTATGCCCAGACGTGGGTTCCTTGCTCACTGTGTCACTGGATTCAAGCTAGCCTGGCTGAAGAAGGGTGACATACCCTGAAACCGGTCCCAGGATGCTTGTTTCCGGTCCAGGGAGGACCTGGCCTGGCAGTTCGGTCTGGACTGTTCCCATGGGGCACATGGTCAAGACTGATTTGCATATGGCTGGGTCCAAACTGGGGTGGCGGAGTGGGCAAAAGAACGATGGATTTAACCCAGATCTTTTGACTGGGGGAGAATGTTTGCATTGTCAGCATTCCGTCCATCATTTGTTTGCTGTAACACAAATGATAGTCGAGGCACCTATTCACTAATAGCCCACTTCGTGTGCGCCTAGAGCACCCAGTCAAGGCACTTTGACGGCCCAGGCTAGGACCAGTGTTTGTACCCCACCAGTGCTCGCGCACACGGATAAAACACTGCAGGGCTACAGGGCAGATGTGTCACTGATGCCTCAAGAGGGAGCCATTGATCGCCCGCGCGACCTACATGTAGAAACGGACCCGCCCTGCACACGGGATGACGTAGGCACACACTTGAGCCTGGGAGTAAGACGTGAACTATTCAGCAAGACAGCTCAGTAGATTAGGTGCCTGCCGCATAGATAGATAGATGTACGTGTAACCAGCAGGTCACGGGATGGGATCGCTTTCTGCTGCCTCGGCCTGTCATTCTCCCAGCATCGACTCGAGAACATGACAAGACCCATGTTATGAAATACAGTTTAGTCTCTGGGGGCGTTAAGGAAGGTGGTGCACACGGCACCCGTGAGCCGAAGGGCGACGCTGAGGCAGGTGGTCCAGCTCCCGCTTTTGTGCTTCGAGAGGATTGGATTGGAATTGCATTTCTATTGCGCTTACTACCTCTGACGAGGCGCGCGTCAAAGCGCTTTACGCCAGCAGCAATGCTCCGGAAGCCATGTTCGGTGGTGTGTTTTCCCACTGCCTGTTGTTGGGTCCTACATGACAACATTTGAGGAGCACAGGCTGATTCACAGGTCGTCTGATGGCATCGGCAACAAAATAGCGCGTCAGCCGAACGCTTCACACGCGGCTCTTTTAAACAAGTAAGGGCAAACACAGCAGCCGCCTACACAGACAAACACAACACGGACGGGCGGGAGAGACAAGTGAGGCCGCAGTATCAGCACTGGTCGCACGACTGCTTTCAAAACAAGCCGCGAGTGGTGTGCAAGAGCACGCGCGCGCTTGTGTGAGGGAGCAGGCCATCTGTTTTGCATTATGGCGCACGAGTCTGGGCACGATAATGCAAAACAGATGTCGGCCGTGCGGGTAACCGCCACCAGTAGGCCATGGGCGGAGCAACGGCGGGACATGCACCCGCCTTTGCCCAATTGCGTGCTGTCTTTCTTAGAAAGACGCACGCAAAGCCCAATAGCCTGCGAACAAAACTAAACCACACGCACGAGCGTGTGGTCAGATTTCCAAAGCCCTTTTATTGTTTACATAAAGTCTCGCCAGTGCAGCGCATGCGCGCTGCTACAGGCTCGACCTAAAAATACAGAGTGGGAAGCAATGGATGAGCTGTGAGGGGGGAGGGAAAAAATATAGAGAGCATGGTGGGGTGAGAATATGAGAGGAAAGCTGCACACAAGAGACAAAGAAAACACATGCACTCCCATAAAGTGCTGGAAAAAAAGAAAATAGTATCATGGTGCGGATGCGTGGAAGAATGCAAGTCATCCAATCAAAAGTGTGCAAATAAAAAGCCAAGCTCCATGGAGTGGCAAACACAACAGGAAGGTAAGCCAAGGAATAGGAATCAGCCAAATGAGAGACTGACAAGAAGACATCCAATGGTAAGGAATGGGCTGATCCAAAGCCCACTATAAGTATAGATGTTGTCCCCAATACGTTTTCCATGAAGTTGTCACTGAGACCTAAAAACTAGATGTATTCAAGGCATCTTCAGAAGCCCAGTATACATCTTCCTCATTCAGTGACATTACAAATCGTTGGTTGTTACTTCTCCTCAATGCCAAAATTTGCATTTGTCAGTATTGTTCTTTAAGTCACATTCATATTTGTTTTTTTACACTATAATCTTTCATTCTCCTCTATACCCCTTAAGAAATGCAATATAGTATAGCAGATATGCCCCTGTGCTGGTCAATTCCAATACTGCCAGTGCAGGTGTACAGGGAAGCCATTTTAAAACATGTGCTGGACACTGGTGAAAATGAGTTCCCCAGCTACATGATGGCTTCCCTGAGGTGCCCCGTGAAAACCTACCAGCATCTAGTGTGTTCGCTGACTGGTCTCTGCCAGCCTGCCACCCAAGACTGATATCTGACCTCCTAGGGTGAAGGCCTTTGCCCCCTGGAGGTCAGAAACAAAGCCTGCAGAGGAAGAGGGTGCTCACAACCCCTCCCTCAGGATGACCTACTGATTAGCACTCCTAGGCTGGTGAGCTTCAAAGACACTCCCGCCTTTGAAATGTGAATTTGGCTCCCCTCACAGGAGAGGAGGCCAACCCCCCTTTGTCCGGAGCCCTCTGGCACTTGGACAGGCAGGGAATTAGCTAGTCAGGTAAGCGTGCCAACCCCCAAGCCCAAGCTAGTACCACCCCTAAGGTGGCCTAATCTGATGTGGGTATGACTTTTCAGAAGTGACCATTAATGTGTTGGCACACTAAGGACACTGGGACAGGGTTATGCCCATTTAGGTCATATAGGTGGCGTAGTGACCCCAAGGGTCAGTAGCCCATTGACTGCCATTGTACACTCCCTTAACACCCCTAAATTCAGTATTTAGGGGAGCCCCTGGCACCAGGAAATCAGATCCTGCCGACTTGAAAGATGAAGAAGGATGTGAAGAGTCACACCCTGCAAGAAATGAAGACCCAGCAACCGACTGGCGCCAACCCTGCTGGCCTGCCTGCTGACTTCGACAATTGAGCAAAAAGACAACTTGTCCTGCAGCTGCTGAGTCCCCAAAAGCCCAGCAGACCTGCCAGCACTTCGCCCAGGAACGAAGACTTCCCGAGAAGTAACGGACCTGCTTCCCTGCAACCTGCAGGCAACCAAAGACTCCTGTGAGGACTTTGTGACCGCAGAAACAAGACGCCTGAAGACACCACTGCACCTGTCCCTCCAAGCCCAAGATGAAGTTGGCCAAAATTGTCATCGTGGTCCCACAGCCCTCCAGAGACCGAGCCCACTGTGGTTTTGCTCCCAGTGAACTCTCCGATGTCACCTGCAGCCTCTGCACGCAGGTTCCCTCTACCGTAACTGCTCCCGGTAAGAAAGCCCGATGCCGAAAGACACCTCTGCACCCTTTCACTGGGCCATGGAGAAGAGGACTAAAGGTGTCCCTACGTCCCCAAGCATCGTGAGGCCTGAGCCCCCCTGTTCAGCCTGGCTGGCGTCCCAGTCCGAGCCTACAGCCTCTTAACGCAAAGACTGATCCCCATGGAGTAACATTGGGCACCCGGTGCTGCTTGGCACCTCTGCTCCCGACCGCCCTAGTGCCGCTGGTGGTGTTCTGCTGGTGCTGCTTTGGACCTTGCCCACCACTCACCTTAACTCCTGGAGACTGGTCCCGTATGTCGCTGTACTGTACCTGAATGCCGCATTTTCTTTTCCTCCCATAGGATAACATTGCAGCTTCTAGAAATTGCACTATCAACTTTTTGAACTGAGAAGAACTCCTATTTAAAAATGCACTTACCTGATTGAATTGCTTCTAGTGCCCAAACATATATAAAGATATGTGTTATTTTTATAAATTGGTATGGATCTTCTTATTGAGTTGTGTGTCTCATTTCTTGACCAGTGTGTGTATTTTCAGATGTCTTTCACTCCTCTGTGATAAGCCTAAGGCTGCTCGACCACACTGCCCCCTAGATGAGCACATTGGGATTGCCATAGCAAACCCCTGTCCACTTATAAGGGAACCCCTGGACTCTTTGCACGATATATCTCATTTTGATATATCATATAAAGAGCCAGTTTCCAACATTCAATCTATCTATCTATACTTCTCTCTCTCTCTTTCTCCGCCGCTCTCTCTCTCTCTCTATATATATATATATATATATATATATATCCCGTAGTTTTTTCGTAACTATACAAAACAATGCAGGCACTCCAATTCTTCGTCCGAAGATTTTTTTAATGCACCATTAAATGAAAACGTCTAGGCGGTCCGGTTGCCACACACAGCCTTGTTCAAGGCCTTTGTGGAAGTTATGTATTGCGTTGGCACCGCTATACGAATCTGCAGGATACATTCCAAAACAAAATTAATCTGAGTTCCCAACAAGAGAGGTAGTAAAGTGGGTCGTCAAAAAAGTGATTTTTCCTGTTTCAAACCCCATAGCACTCTTTGGGCTACAGAAAAAAAATGGCTGAATGGAATTACACCAAATCTGAAATGAAAGTAGAACTTGAACAACGAAATGGATTTGCTTGATTTAGCGTGAATCCACTTTGTAATTTTCTGAGTAATTAGCATTACAAAAATGTGTTGGTTGGGCTTGAAAGGATTTAAAAGTCAGAAATGTGTTAATCATCAGCAGATCCAAACTTAAAGAATAATTACATTTGTTTGGATGAGTGAGATTTTTTTACTATCAGCCATTTGGGGTCAGGGACTCAAATGTGGGTACACAATCCCTAGCCCTCTGATTGGCTGGATGCAACTCAGAAAAAGTTGTTGCGACAGCAAATATAGGATATGGGGCTCATTACCTACATACTGAAAAAAGGTGAAGGAGCCATAAAGAGGCAGGGGAATCATTCCTTCCCGCTGGCTCATGTGGGGGCCCGGAAGGTACCCCCAATGTGTCAAAATAAAAAAGTTGATTTTGCAGTGGGGTTTAAAGTCCCAATAAGAGGCTCTGGTTCAGGGTCCGTTAATCTGCAGCAAGGGCTACAGAACCCTTCACAGGCCCCTCACCTGTGTGCGTAGCCTATGGGAGGTCAAACAAGGGCCCATGTGTCTCTATGCACACCCACAGTGGAGTTCATGAATATCTACTATAAAACATTACAAATAATACCATAAACAATAAAACATGGAAATAAAATAATGTTTGTCACCAACAGTAGGAAGCACAGTGCCTGGATAAGGCCATCACTGCAGGCGACCCCCACTTCACACTGCTGAAGGCCATGTACAATATGGAAGGGAATCATTTCATAAACATTGGATGGAGTATATCATCAAAAAGCTGAACTTCACTTAAACAAACTACTTTTTAAGTGAAGTTAGGATTTGGAATCATAGCACCTTAATGAATGTGTAAAAACTCAGAAATTAATTTAAAAACACATTAAAAGGGAAGTTATAGTTACCAAACAAAAAATTTAAAAAAACACTGATACTCTCCAGTAATTAATATTTCCGTAATCGATAACGTGCACAACAGTCATAAAGTTCATAACTCGAACACCAACTGCAGTGCATGTGACCTCACCCTTGAAAAAACAAAGCACCCATGTTAGGAGCTGACAGAAAACAAAACCAACAAAAAACTGAACAAGGCACTACAAAACTTCATCACCCAATGCAGCACTTGTAAAAACAGTGGAATAGGACGACAGAGGCACTTGACACTGAGGTAGGAGGATGTGCACCATAAGACAGGGAGCTGTAGACGCCTACACTATGACTGGCAGTCGCCGACAAGGGGACTCAGACAGGGAAACACTGATTTGATTTGAATGCTTGCACAGGGATACTGTGACACTCAGGGAAATATGAAAAATTGAAACCGAGGTAGAGGCACTGGAACAGCAAGGCATGGAGACCAGGATACTGAACACATACAATACAAACAGGTAGATGGCAAAAGTAGAGGAAAACACAGACACTGGGAGGGGAAAACTCTAACACTCACAGTGCGGCAAAGGCTGACAAACACTGGGGCAGGGAGATAGTGACACACATTGAGACAGAAAGCTAGTAATGCACACGCTAAAGAAGGGAGAAACCAGCACGCACAGCTGGACAGGAAGATACAGACACACCACACTATGATAGGAAAACATTAACACATGCACTGGGAGAGGGAGACACTGAAACACCCACAAACAGTGAGATAGTGACATGCCTTCCAACGAACGGTGGTTCAGGGAGACACTTACATGGACATTAGGAATAGAGACACCCTCACACACCTAATGTCAACAACCATTTGTGCCTCCCTATTAAACCTCGAGCACTACCACATTCAACACCTTCCCATCCATGCTACCCAAAGCAGAATCAGACTCCTGCCTCTGAGTGTCCCCAGTATGGTGCATTCCTCACCCATCCGTGGCTACCCACTCCAAGGCCATGAAAATGGCAGAGTGCGCTGCGCAAGCGCCAAGTAACATAGCACAACATATTCAGTGTGGCCTCCTTCAGATCGTTCTACAGGGGAATATACCTCATTTTCACGCATTATTTTTCCCCGCAGGGAATTACAACGCGGTTGTTACAACGACCGCGTTGTAACCATGCATACCATTACCCCGCAAGTCGTAACAACGACTTGCGGAGGGGGGCGCTGGATTTTGGAGTAGTATAATTTACTATTCCAACTCCAGTCTGTGCGGACAGTAGGGAAGGTGTTGGATTTTAAATCCAACACCTTCTCCCCCCTCCGCAAGTCGTTGTTCCGACTTGCGGAGTAATGGTATGCATGGTTACAACGCGGTCTTTGTAACGACCGTGTTGTAATTCCCTGCGGGGAAAACTTTTCGTGGTAAATGTTGTTTACTTCTACGAATATACCTCATTTTCACGCATTATTTTTCCTCACACAGAGCGCTTGCCACGTGCTCCACTTCAGTCCTTGCTTGACCTCTTGGTTTATAAATGGCTGACTCATGCTGCTCGTCACCGTGAAATTGTCTTTTTCCATTACCATAACCGTGATATTTTTTTTGCTTCAGCTTTATTATAGACCTAGGACGCCCGGCATATTTATAATTGAGCGCCCAAATTATTCTCTTAGCTCTCTGCCAATCCACACTTGCCTCGCCCACTTCCAGCTTATCGTGAGTGAATCCTCTGAATGAACTGTTCCCTCTTTGCTGATAATGTCAGTGTCACGTGAGAGTGCCCCTGCATCCAGTTGGGCACTTTGAGCTTCTGCTGTATATACAGTGTTGCTGTAGCGCGCATCACTCTATTGAATGGTTCCATTATTTTAGAGTTATCAAGAGAGAAAAATGTGTTCATTCTTGGGCAAATAAATGTCACCTAGGAAAATAATCACATTAACTCAAGGGGCAAAACATTTTAGTGGTGCTGGACAATCAAATTAATGTGTTTAAGACTCACTATATCTATTTTCTGAAACGAGGCAGTCTCCTCATTAGCCTTCGAATTATATTGTGCAGAATTTCTAACATGGATTGAGCGCCAAGGTTCCTTCAGGTGGAACAAACACTAAATTAAATACTAAATTAGGAGACCAAGTCTCACAATTGCCCTTGCCACTCACCCCTAGCCTCAATTGAAATATTTCTGAACATATCCTCTTCCCTGAATTGCAGTAAACTCTGGGCAGGCCTTCTCGTTCTCGCGTACACAGAATCGGATCTGTGCGATCCTCCCCATAAACTGCCCTTTCAGCATCGCTAATAAATTTCCTCTGCGCGTGGAAGCTAATGTGCGAGCGGCTCGGATGAGTCGTCTAACTGTATAGGGAGTTCCTCGTCCATAAACCTTGAATGCTCAGTGTGAATGATGCATGAGGTAATCATCCGCAGCCGTAAATCCAGTGTCTATATACAGCTTGCAGAGTGCACTATCAGTAAAATCCTTGGCCTGTTTACTCTCACGTCCGCAATGTGTACTTTCCGTCAAAGTACGTGTCCTAAGAACAGCGGAAGTCTTTGACACAGAAGTAGCAGATTTCCTTCCCCGTGCCTCTTTGCGGTACCCAGCTTCTATATGTCCCTCAGAAGCGCAACTAGAGCCAAATTTCGGGGGGGGGGCTAATACAAATTTCGGGGGGGCTCATTCTTCAAGCAATAGGCAGAGTGGTGATGCAGGGGCTCTAAGAAGGGGTGAAAAAACAACAAAGCCTCGTTAACAAGTAAATGGTCATTTAAAGACCTGTGAAGTACAAAAACTGTCTGTGTGTGTGCCCTGGAAGCTGTCTCAGCCCGGGCTGACACACAGGACGGGATGGGGGGGAGGGAAAACTGTCTGTGTGTGTGCCCTGGAAGCTGTCTCAGCCCGGGCTGACACACAGGACGGGATGGGGGGGGGGGGCACGACACGCGGGGGTTGAGGGGGCTGAAGCCCTTTGAGCCCTATGGGCATTGCGCGCCTGATGTCTCTCCCCTCTCTCTTCTCTGCAGCACTTTGAATGGCTGTCGGCCACGGCCGGACTGGCCGTAGCGGGCACCAGGCGTTTCCCGGGTGGGGGCCGGTTTTGGGCCACTGGGGGGCTGTTTTTGTTACCAAGGGCCGGCAATATCGGCCCTCTGTAACAAAATTGGCCGAAACCGGCCCTAGCAAACAGCTCGGCCGCACCCCCCTGCCCCACAGGAGGTGCCGGCCGAGCAGTTTGCCAGGGCCGATTTTGGTTCCCAGTCCGGCCCTGCCATCAGCAAGCCCTTATTCCTCGATGAGCACTCGCTAACATTCGAGAGCTGCATTTCAGTGCTGATTTTCCTCAAAAAATAAGAAATAAGCAGAAGTCAGGAAGTCTTCACTTACATTTTAAACGAGTCACGAGATGTGGCAGTCAGCAGGCCCTGTCACACTACTACGTGGGATTGACTCCACAGGGCCTTATTGGACCCAGTGCCATTTAATCACTGTGTGACGCAGACCCATTCCAAACTCCTTGGCATCTCTGAATAAATGCAAATAAGCCTCTGCTGAATTAGTTAGCTGCTGCATAGGACAATGGTAGATTGGCACTCAATTGTCAGAGTGCAGCACAAAAATGGACAGACTCATTTTTGTTGTCAGCTAGTGAGCATCAACTATGCTACTGTATATATTAAGCCTGGGCGTAGTTCGCGAAGTAGTGCTACGCGAAGCTACGCAAAGTGCAGTTTGCACTACGCGAGCTACGCGTAGCACTACGCGAACTGCGTAGTGCGCTGTTCGCAATGATTGCACAGTGCCGGATGCTTGTCCGCACTGTGCAATCATTGAAAACGGCATCTTGCACAGTGTGAGCTGTCTTTTACTGCCGCTCGAGTAGATTTTTACTCGAGCGGCAGCTTCTCAACGCGGACTGGTAGTTTCTCATCGCGAGCGGTCGCGAGCATACGCGACCACTCGCAATGAGAAACCTGACCTCCCCACGTTGAGAATCTCGCCGGGAGGTTTATTTTCCACGCTCGCGATCGGCAACTTGATGTTGCTGATCGCGAACGAGGAAAAAGTCTCGCCGGGATGTCATTTTGCTTGCTCACGGTCGCCAACTTGACGTTGAGGACCGCGAGCAAGCAAAAAATGACCGCTGCACTACACTACGCTACGCGTGTTTGCACTGTGCTACGTGCAATTCGCGTTGTGCGAAGTAGCGCAAACTTCACAAACTACGCGAGCGTAGCGTAGTGCTTTGCCCAGGGTTAGTATATATCCCTTCCACTAAGCTTGCCTTGCTGCCCCATGAGTACCGGTACTCTCTTTGGCCAAGGAGGAGTTCCGGTACTCAAGGGCAAAAAATTCAGAAGTGCTGGTAATTGGTACCGGTGAGTACCGGCCCATTTAAAGCACTGGCCCATTTCTACAGCATGCGCGCATAGTTTTTCCCACAACCAGGGCCGGACTGGCTACCGGGCTTTCCTTAATAAACAATGCAAAACAAATGTTTTAAAAAGTAGGCTTTAAAGCTATTTGTTTTGCATTGTTCATTTGGAAGCGCCTGCAGCTCCCCAGCAACAAAATTGGCCCCTCTGCAGTGAACCTGGGCCCCACCCTGCCACCCCAGCAAAAAACGCCCGGTAGCCAGTCCGGCCCTGCCCACAACCTCCAGAGTGCGAAAGGCCAACCCTTTAGAAACTTGACGTTGCAGCACACTACTCACATTATTCCTCTCCTGCACAATGCCAACCTCAGCATTCAATTCCTGCTCAAGCACAATCTGGAATCCTAAATCCCCTTGCATGCCGGGGAGTAGCTTGGTCACTAAGATTGGGGGGTTATGAGCTACAGATTTTCCAACAATCACTCTGGATAGAATGTTAGAATACATTATAGACAAGCAGGGTGCTTGAGAGGGGCTTCAGGGGTAGTGGAAAGGGACAAAAATACGGATTAGTGGGGTGCTAGGTGAAAGAAAACACAATATTTTTATAAAAATAACCAATATATTTGAAGACTTTCAAAACAGAGAGAGGGAGAGAGTATGTGTGTGCGTTTTTGTCGGTGTGTATGTAAAAATCCCTTGTGAAATCTGACAGACACCTTACCATACCCAACTGAAAGCACCTGTACCTAACTGTTTATCAGATAATACATTTATTAGGTGGGGTGTAATACCCCAAACACCCCCTTTGAAGCTAAGCCTCTGCCTGTGTGAAGCTAACCCATGCAACCACCTCAACACTGACCTCTTGTGTCCAAGAAGCTACACAGTTATCAATCAACCACTTTTAACAAACATGCATGAATGACATTGAACAGACAAGCTCTCTGCACAGCTACATCACCACACAAACTTTACATGCACCTGCGTTCGCACATACATACATATATTTAGAGTTTGGGATTATCTGTGCTACAATTTTGTGGCAAATGAGCGCTTCTGATGCCCCACAGAGCCGATCATAACAACTGCTTCAGGGAGTATTGGGAAGCTTTTACTAAGAAAGTGTTATTAACAAAGAGAGTTATTAATTGAACTTACAATGAAGACAGGATGTTCCAGCCTGTGTACTGTACCAGCAAGACTCTATCACTTTTGACTTAATGTGCCTGTCAGAACTCCATTCAGAGGACCATGGGGCATGTAGGGGTTACTGGGTCCAACCGAGGTGGTTGAGGCCTTTTACTCCTGATGTCCTGGGGCCCATCCTACTATGGATCCCGCTCAACAGGGTCAAACACCTCCTTCTGCACCTGACTCTCAGTTAGTAGCATAGCACGAGTAGTCAAGGCTCCCTCGGCAGGAAGTGTAGATACAGATCAGTAAACATGACATAACTCAACATGCACGCAGCACATACAATAAATTAATGTCCAGTCAAATACTTATTTTGTATAAAAGATGTACTTTCATTGTAATTCTACACAAGCAAAAGTAAACCACATTCAATATGCAATAACACAGTGCCCCTTCAGGTAGGCACCTTAGTAGTTGTCAGGCCACCCCCCGGCTACTAAGTTCCCATGCAACAGGTGTGTTGGGACTCCCCACTCACATGCGGCAACATCCAGGGATTGTAAACTACTTGGCCTTGTTCACGGGGTTTCCCCCTCTTGGACTCAGTCAATAAGGTGTAGTTACTTAGAGTCAAGTAGGGTTCCAAAAACCAAAGGCGGTATATCCACCGGTGCCTGGTAGGCCCACCTCTCAGCTTACCAACTCCAATGGTACAGACCCTGGCAGCGGTACAGTGCGGTCCTGGTCCGAATCTGCAAAGTCGGGCTGCACGGATTCACAAGTGCAGCTCCTGGCAGGCGCTGGCTCTCTCTCCTGAGCTTCATTAACCAGCGACCCGACGATTGGAGTTGCTCCAGCCACACATAGTAAGTCTTGTTCTTCCTTGGTCGGGGATGGAGGCAGTCTCCTTGCTCCGGCGGGGCTCCAACTGCTTCTCCTCTCTCTTTGGGCCTCCCCGGATACAAAGCCTTCCTCTTCTTGGTTGTAGCAGCAATTTGGGTTACGGACAACGACCCGGACCTCCAGCCTCAGTGCTTCAAGCAGCCCCACTTTGCACAGGGGGTCACTCGAACAAACCTCACTGTCTGGTCATGCTGGCCTCAGGTTGCCTGTTCTGCAGCCCCTCCTGGCATACGGAGTCGCAGCAACTTTCCACACACGGGCAACGGTTGAAAATATATATATATTTTTTTTTTTTACAGAGTTTTATATAGCGCGAACTTGACCCAAATCGGGTATCAGAGCGCTTTACATAGCACCAGTTGCATTACATGAGGACACATTCATTTTTGTTAGGCACAGGGAGATTAAGTGATTTGCCCAGAATCACAGGATGTTCAGCGTCATTGCCGAGACTCAAACCCAGTTCCCCAGATTCGAGGTCGACCGCCCTAGCCGTTAGGCCAACTCCTCTCCCCATAATAAATGAGATAATAAATGAGAAAGAGAAAAAGTAGCACAGAAGAAGAATCTGCAAAAGTGAGATAACAAGGTAAGGAGTGTATGATGGTAAAAGAAAACTGCAGGAGGTGGAATCAAGACTATGCAATCTTGGTATTTCACAATCCTGCCATTCGGCAGCATCTGTAGCAGACTTCTGAGAAAACCTTTTGGCCGATATGCTTATTTTTATGTATTTATTTATTTTGCAAAGTAAGGACAGGCTATCATCTAGCTTCATATGTATAGCCCTGCCTAGAGGTGAGCTAGCCACTGAAAGATCGAGCCAGGCTCAAGCCTCGCTCTGGCTTAACTCGATGTCCAGTTGGAAACTCGATTCATAACAAGCCGAGTTTCATGTGGCTTTTGCCTGCATGCCTACCTCCCTTTCCCTGGGTGTGGCCTTACAGTCGGAGCTTTCGACTTTCATACTAGGACACGAGGTTTGAGTCTCGGCGTCGGCTCAACATCCGTTGATTCAGGGCATATTACTTGTTATGTTATCTTAATTTCATTTATAATGTGCACAAATTACCCCGGGAGGAGTATGTTGGCGCACTTCATCTCTCCATGCCTACAAACAATGAACGGGTACCTTTTGTAATGTTAATGGTGCTTTGGGTCGAGTTGAGGCTATATAAAAACTGCAGAAAAATGCACAACAGATAAAAGCAAAGCCTTAAAATAAGGAAGGACAAATAGTGGCAGATTTGTATGAAGTGAAACCAGAAAAACCTGGATAAATAGTGGCTTCCCCTGCTTAAACTGTGTGATCTTAGGCAAATATTTTCTTTCATCAAAACAATTTTTCTTCATTAAAGCGTACCTTTTAAGTTTTGATGAGACATTATCATATTTTACGTGATGTTTTTTGTCTGATTTACATAGGAAGAATTTTCAGTGATCGGCTCGTGCACCAGCTCTAGGATCCGAGCCAGACCCTTGACTCGGCTCTGGCTTGGCTCTCCCTGTTAATTTGTTGGCTCGCCCACCTCTAGCCCAGCCTATACAACAAGGATTTGGTTGTGTTTATACCTGATACGTATTTCCAGGGTGCAGGCTCATGTGTGCACTGATACACTAAGAGTTGAAAAGGATCTAATTACAATTCTGGTGCTGCTTTACTCTAATCCAGTGCACAGTCCTGGGTTACACAGCACATTCATCGGGTGTACCTGGGACTGAGGATCGGGTACTGGATTACAGAAAAAATTCGGTCTCCCAATCAGAGGTAAGAACTACTGAATTGATATCTGCGTTGAAGAGAGCACAGCAGTGATGGACAGAGCTGTGGGTTTTTTTAACGACAACTCTGTCTTTAACTGTCAGCAGCCAAGCCTGCTTTTCAAGTGGGGGGCAAGAATCTCACTCGGGCAGGGTTTGACTGCATCTTTTATTCAAAAGGAGGGGACTGAGGGCTTTTTGAGGTCCAGCATAAGTGCCCGTAATGAATCGAAAACCAAGAGGGTATGCAGTTCCTAATGAGGCAACAGGGAGCGAGGTGTGATGAGAAGGAAAGAGAAGGTTGTCCCTTAGGAAAAGAGGGAAAGGGGGATCCCTCCTTTCGGAATTAGGGCCCTCACACACCCAGCCAGCTGGGTGTCATGCTTCATCATAGGGCTTGCTCCTCGTCAGGTCGGCGCTGCGATACCTGACGGGCACCCTAGGAGGGGCTCTTTGGCGGAGATCTTTTATTTCTTGCCGTATGGTGCCGTGGGTGTAAGGGACCTAGAAGTGTAGATGTGTAACGTGGAGGTCAGTAGACCGTGTGAGGATAAAACAGGAAATGGAAGTCCAAACAAAATAATTTTAATGAAACTGGCTTCCAACCTGGTTAAAAAAAATATACAGAGTGGCGCTTTCCTGATGTAATGTGTCAGGATATTACGCTCAACTTCATGTGGTCAACATGTTTCTTGCCTGTGTGTCAGAATGATCTGGCGGCAATTCTTCAGGACCTAGAAAGGAGTGTCAATCTACACTATTAGTAGTGTTCTGGTTTGCTAACCGTGATATACCACACAGTGCACCTCAAGGTGTGGTACCTGTAAAATGCGATGGCCAACCTATTGGGATAGAAACAGAAATTGGTTAGTTAATAGCAATTTGTCCGTGATGACTTTCTTCAACATCAATCTCCCTTGTAGCAACACCATGTACGTTCCACGCAGGTAAAGGTGCGCCACACACAGTGAAAACGTGGTGCCTAAAAACTTGCGTCCTAAGGTTATGACGTGTTCGTGATGAAATATATAAGGTAAGTTAAAAACACAACCGGGTAAAGTATCCCGCATAAAAATGGTGGATGACATATCAGGGGAACAGCGAACTCACCCCAAAACAATTGGTGACTGGCACCATCAACTCCCGGCAGGTCAAGATATCTGGACTTTCCAGTATCCTAAAGAAAGCAATTAGGGTTGAGAAAGGTGCAAAACGAGTCAATCGGACATACACCTCAAATAAGGGTATGCCAATCAGTGCAGCTCCATAAAGGTAAATGGACAGACTCTCACAAGTAGATGGAGGGCTGGTTAGAACCGGGTCTAGTCAGGGAGGCACCGTGAACCGTAGAGAGCCCCGACCCCCAGGCCCAAGTAAAGGTACGCGTCACACTCACGGTTTCAAACAATCCCGTGTCTCAACCAAGTGCAGAGGCCAGGGCTCTGAGCGAACCCGGACAGCGGATGACACATCTATACTGTAACCCGGGTCTTGGTGGTCAAAGGGCTCCCCGGCAGTACAGAGCATGTCTGCTGTCACTTGTAATAAACACACGCGGACTCACCTCTTAGTGAGGGGCCGGCAATTAAACCCCCATGGGCTCCACAAACAGGGGGAGAATAGTGCTCACGTTGCATGGACCGCAAGCTTGGCGGACGACCTACCCACACGCTGCCAGGGCCGGGAGGTGCTGTTCGTCTCGCTCGTGGCAGTGATGTAGTCAGGCGATTTACTTCTTACGAGCGGACTGCTGTACCGTCAGTGGTCGCGGACTGCTGTGCGACTTAGGGTACTATCGTATCATGGATGCGTACCCTTTATATATATTTTTTATCTTGAACTTGTGACCATTAAGGACGCACCACTGGATGTACACATCTTGTGATTTATTGATTTTGAGATCTACGGGCAAGTTATACGATACTTCCACGAAACTTCGTATGCAAATTGATGCGCCCTTGTGTTTCATCATTACTCGAATCTACTATTGTTTCATTCCCATACTGCCTTGAAAAAGTCTGAGTGCAGACAAAACACGTGTCGGCTAGATCGTGTGCTGGGAATAATTAAAAAAAAAAAAAAAGAATCAATAAAGACAAGAATTTGAAGATTGTTGAACTCGTTTTTGGGCTGTGTGTCGGCTTTGGACAATATTGATCTAATTTAAAGTATAATTGTATAGCATTCAATGAAATAAATACATGTAGTTTATTTGTGCTTCAAATTCATCCTAAACTTGTGGTGGACTGAAGAATACTTAATAAGGGTGTGCTGGAAGAAGCTTTATTACGTTTCAAATACATGCATGTTATTTATAATGTGCTGACAACATCTTTAGGTAGTAGGTGTTACAGGCTGATAGAGCACCCCGATCCAAACATTTTTTAACAATAATACTAAACGCCAATAACTACGATTTATATACATGGTTATCATTTGATGTGCGGTTTTTCCCTTTTGGGTCCACTACTACCTATTTTCTATGTTTATAGTCACGGAACCCGGCAGCCCGTGGGAGGGGCCACCAATTATCAGCATCCAAACCCTAGAGCGCTAACCCCCCTAGGGGGTATTGATCTAGCCGCCATGTTGGATGTGCAAATTTCAAATAGGGAAGAGGAGTTCCTGTGGCAGCCATGCTGAAGTGTGGACTTATGACCACAAGCGGAAAGAATAATTATTAATTCCACTAGAGTAGGTGACAGGGGGGAAGAGACCAACGAGGACAATATAATGTGGTCAATTACCCAGCGTATCATGGAGCGCCTGCCCCCCGGATAGAGATGTTGGTATGGCCGCCATTAGAGATGTAGTAATTACTAATGAAAATTACCAGGCGGCCATGTTAGAGTGTGGGGTTGACAACACAATTAGAAAGGTACTAATCTTAACACCAGATTTAGTGTAAAAGGGGGTAAAACAAAACAGGACAAATTCTTGTCTATTTTAAGGAGAGGTCGAGTACAGTACAGGTTATGGTGCCGGGGGTAGAATGTTGCCAGTGTATTCTATACGTTGTCAGCATCATAAGTGTGAATCACTATGCATGGGTGGGTAATAGGAGTCTCTAGTGTTGAACCCCCCCAAAAAAATATAAAACAATTGTACTGGAAGAAGTAGGTGACGAAGAGTCAGAATGAGGCGGGGGCTACGATCTATTTAGTGTACTCCAAGGGATGTCCTCGTTGAGTCCCTGTTTGTCAGTTGCTAGGCGGTGTACCCACCTCTGTTCAATCCTGAATAGTGCTGCTGCCGTAATTTGTGAGTGGGCCTCGAGGATGACCCAGCTCAAGGTGTCTGGTGAATGTTTGGCTACTTTGAAATGTGTGCACATTTTCGTATTGGCACAGTGACATCTGATGTTACTCCTATGTTCAGTGATGCGTGTTTTGATCATCCTGGTGGTCATGCTGATGTACCGGAGGTTACAGGGGCATGTGATCATGTAAATGCAATTAGCGGTATTGCAATTGGTATGCCTTCCTAACTTCCAAGTAAATGTATTGGAAAATACTATTTCCTTGGTTGGTTCAGTTAGAGGACAGACAGCGCACAAGCCACATGGGTAATGTCCCTTCACTGGTGGTAGGTCCCAGAGAGATCTCTGTAGATTGATTTTCTGAGCTTTGGGTCTCGTGTGTATAAGCATGTCTTTGAGGTTTCTTGTACGCTTGAATGCAAACCTAGGTGTAGGCAATTGGAGGGTGCCTGTTGTGAGGATACCCCAATGTTTCTTAATGATGTATCTAATCCTATTGGAGTCAGGTGTGTATGAAGTGACACAGATGAGTACCTCTGTTGGATCTTGGTGTTGGGTTTCTAATAAGGCCTCACAGTTGTTATTTCTAGCCCTTTTCATTGAGAGCGCAATGTTGCGTCGTGGGTATTCTCGTTTGCTCAGACTGTCAGCTAGATTAGCTGCCTCGGTTTTGTAGTCTTCCAGGGAACTACAGTTCCTCATGATGCGGAGAAACTGGCCGAAGGGTAGATTTTCTCTCAGTGCTCTGGGATGGTGGCTACTAAACAAAAGGAGGCTGTTGCTGTCGGTCGGGTTCCTGTACAGTGTTGTATTTAAACGACCGTGTGATCTCCTGATGTTAAGATCAAGAAACTGGATATTGGTCTCAGAGATGGTGCTGGTGAACTTAAGATATGGATTAAGAGTATTGATCCACTTGCAAAACCCCTCACAGGTGGATCTCTCACCCTTCCAAAAAATTAAAATGTCATCAATAAACCTTCTCCATAGTAAGAGGTTAGGAGTGTAGGGGTTAGAAGCATTAAGGATCATACTCTCTTCGAATGCGGCCATGTAAAGGTATGCCACACTCGGGGCGAACGTGCCGCCCATAGATGTGCCCTGGGTCTGATGGTACAGTTGGTTTTTGTACTCAAAGAAGTTTTCAGTGAGGGCCATCGTTGCACATTCCATTATGAAGGATACTGGTGTTTGGGAGTCCCAGTCTGCATTGTTGAGGGCATCTTCTATCACATTCAAGGTAGCACGTTGAGGGATATTGATATAGAGTGCCTCCACGTCCAGAGTGACCAGTAAGCTGATCTCCTCCGGACGCTGGACCTCCTCTATCAGGCGCAGGACATCGGTGGTATCAAGCAGAAAAGAGGGGGTCTTTCTCACCAGGGGTTGTAAAAAGTGGTCACAAAACCTAGACAGTGGTTCTAGAAGTGAGCCGATCCCTGACATGATGGGTCTCCCTGGGACAGGGGTGGTGCCTTTATGAATTTTAGGTAAGATGTAGAAGTAGGGTACCCTGGGGTCTTTTGCAATAAGGAAGTCAGCTTCCTTTTTGCTGATCCACCCTTCAGTTTCAGCTGTGAAAACCATCATTGAAATGTTGGTGGAGAGGCGTGTCGTAGGATTATCAGTAATGGGAGTGTAGTATTTGTGATCACTCAGTTGTCGGGTACACTTGATGTTGTAATCAGTGGTGGACATAATGACTGTAGCCCCTCCCTTGTCAGCTTGTTTGATCGTGATGCTGGAGTCGTCAGCAAGAGACCTGACAGCTGCCAGTTCAGCTGTTGATAGGTTATGGAAGGGGGTATGTGTAGGCCCACTAGCTAGATCCTTTAGTACTGCTTGCTCAAAAGTAAGTACTTCATTGGGTACCATACTACTGTTGGGCGTAAAGTTAGAGGGGTTGTGTAGTCCAGAGTCCCCGGAGGGCGGTGAAGGTCTATCCTGGAAAAACGCCTTGAGGCGTATTTTCCGGAAGAAACTCTGGATCTCACAATTGTCCCGGAACCTGTCAGTTCTAGGGGTAGGGACATAACCAAGGCCCTTCTGTAGTACTCTTTTCTCAGGGTCAGTAAGTATCCTTGGAGAGAGATTGACTATCAGTTTTTCTTCTTGGTCTGGCTCCGTGTCTCCACTGAAGGTTGTGGTTGTTCTTGCCATTGGACTCGCTTTTCATTCCCTCTTTTTCGCCCTCTTCCTCTGCCCCAGCCTCTGTCTAAAAAAGGGGGATTGTTGCCTGGGAAGAATTGTAGTTGTCCTTGTGGGTATAGAGGGAATTGCCAAAAGGGTGATCCCTGAAAGGGTGGCATGTTGTAGTTAGGGTACATGGGACGTGTCATCCGTCTGGAGCTGTTACTACCCCAGCTGCCAGTGCTAGAGTCACTGTTAGAGGCGGAACCTCTCCTTGTAGTGTCGGAGCCATCATCCGAGGAATAGCTTGCTTTAGCTGAGGTAAAGTCGGCTTTTAGGTAAGGATACACCTTTTCCTTCTCAAATTTCTGTATATCTTTTTGTAACTTGGTAATTTTTTGTTTCATCAGAAACTCTTTATTCTCTGCAATCTCGTTATTAATCTCAGAGAGTTTAGTCTTGAATGAAGAGATTTGGATTGTCGTTTTTAGGGCGCCCTCTGCGATCTGGATCCTAACCAAGAGTGTGTCAGCTATCCTTTTGGCGGTGTTAATGATCAGGATAAGCCAGTCCCTAGTGCACTTCCACGCCACTAGGGACCACTCTTTTTTGAAGACAGCTTCTTCCAGAAACAAACGTGGGAAGTTGCTGACTATGAAACCGTTGGGGGCTATATTGGCCCGCAAGTATTCGGTCATCATGGCACAGTGAAGAGTGATCTTTAGCCATTCTCGTTTAATTGACGTGAGGGATGTCCAGTCTTCTGACTGGTTACCGAATGCCGAACTGCCGTCGGCTCCCAGGATGGAAGGTGTTCTCAAAATCTCAGCCACCATTTTGTCACCAAAACTGAGTCCCTGGTTGTCCTCCATCATGATAGTTGTATCTAAATGGAGTGGGGTAATACTCTGATGGTGAAGTAGTCAACGGGCTACTAGAGGCTAAAAAATATAAAAAGGGCCAGAAGAACGCAATTAGCGTTCCTGGTATCCCGAGAAGACAGTCCCACGGGTGTAGCCCCTGCGTACAATTATTCAAAAGGAGGGGACGGAGGGATTTTTGAGGTCCAGCATACGTGCCCATAATGAATCGAAACCAAGAGGGTATGCAGTTCCTAATGAGGCAACAGGGAGCGAGGTGTGATGAGAAGGAAAGAGAAGGTTGTCCCTTAGGAAAAGAGGGAAAGGGGGATCCCTCCTTTCGGAATTAGGGCCCTCACACACCCAGCCAGCTGGATGTCATGCTTCATCATAAGGCTTGCTCCTCGTCAGGTCGGCGCTGCAATACCTGACGGGCACCCTATGAGGGGCTCTTTGGCGGAGATCTTTTATTCCTTGCCGTATGGTGCCGTGGGTGTAAGGGACCTAGAAGTGTAGATGTGCTAACGTGGAGGTCAGTAGACCGTGTGAGGATAAAACAGGAAATGGAAGTCCAAACAAAATTATTTTAATGAAACTGGCTTCCAACCTGGTTAAAAAAAATATACAGAGTGGCGCTTTCCTGATGTAATGTGTCAGGATATTACGCTCAACTTCATGTGGTCAACATGTTTCTTGCCTATGTGTCAGAATGATCTGGCGGCAATACTTCAGGACCTAAAAAGGATTGTCAATCTACACTATTAGTGGTGTTCTGGTTTGGTAACCGTGATATACCACACAGTGCACCTCAAGGTGTGGTACCTGTAAAATGCGATGGCCAACCTATTGGGATAGAAACAGAAATTGGTTAGTTAATAGCAATTTGTCCGTGATGACTTTCTTCAACATCAATCTCCCTTGTAAGCAACACCATGTATGTTCCACGCAGGTAAAGATTCGCCACACACAGTGAAAACGAGGTGCCTAAAAACCTGCGTCCTAAGGTTATGACGTGTTCGTGATGAAATATATAAGGTAAGTTAAAAACACAACCGGGTAAAGTATCCCGCATAAAAATGGTGGATGACATATCAGGGGAACAGCAAACTCACCCCAAAACAATTGGTGATTGGCACCATCAACTCCCGGCAGGTCAAGATATCTGGAATTTCCAGTATCCTAAAGAAAGTAATTAGGATTGAGAAAGGTGCAAAACGAGTCAATCGGACATACACCTCAAATAAGGGTATGCCAATCAGTGCAGCTCCATAAAGGTAAATGGACAGACTCTCACAAGTAGGTGGAGGGCTGGTAGAACAGGGTCTAGTCAGGGAGGCGCCATGAACCGTAGAGAGCCCCCGACCCCCAGGCCCAAGTAAAGGTACCCGTCACACTCACGGGTTCAAACAATCCCGTGTCTCAACCAAGTGCAGAGGCCAGGGCTCTGAGCGAACCCGGACAGCGGATGACGCATCTATACTGTAACCCAGGTCTTGGTGGTCAAAGGGCTCCCCGGCAGTACAGCGCGTGTCTGCTGTCACTTGTAATAAACACATGCAGACTCACCTCTTAGTGGGGGGGCCGACAATTAAACCCCCATGGGCTCCACAAACAGGGTGAGAATAGTACTCACGTTGCATGGACCGCAAGCTTGGCGGACGACCTACCCACACGCTGCCGGGAGGTGCTGTTCGTCTCGCTCGTGGCAGTGATGTAGTCACGGAACCTGGCAACCCGTGGGAGGGGCCACCAATTACCAGCGTCCAAACCCTAGAGCGCTAACCCCCCTAGGGGGTATTGATGTAGCCGCCATGTTGGATGTGCAAATTTCACATAGGGAAGAGGAGTTCCTGTGGCGGCCATGCTGAAGTGTGGACTTATGACCACATGCGGAAAGAATAATTATTAATTCCACTAGAGTAGGTGACAGGGGGGAAGAGACCAACGAGGACAATATAATGTGGTCAATTACCAAGCGTATCATGGAGCGCCTGCCCCCCGGATAGGGATGTTAGTGTGGCCGCCATTAGAGATGTAGTAATTACTAAAGAAAAATACCAGGCGGCCATGTTAGAGTGTGGGGTTGACAACACAATTAGAAAGGTACTAATCTTAACACCAGATTTAGCGTAAAAGGGGGTAAAACCAAACAGGACAAATTCTTGTCTATTTTAAGGAGAGGTCGAGTACAGTACAGGTTATGGTGCCTGGGGTAGAATGTTGCCAGTGTATTCTATACGTTGTCAGCATCATAAGTGCACCTTCTCATGAGGGGACACTTGGGGGCGACACGCATTTACCTATTGACAGCCTGTTTAACCCTATAACGTCATCTGCAATACAGCACAAGTGCAGGGCACTGCTTAATTTGTAAAAAAAAATAAGTGCCAGGGCTCTTGACAGGAGGCCACTGCAACTTGCACCACACATTGTCCCTGCCGGCGCTGCCAATGATCGTATCAATAATAACTGTCACACTCCTACTAGTGTGACAATTCAGACTATTCCAGGCCCCCAAAGCTATAAGAATGGCTTGGGCGACAGGTAATAGTCATTTTTAATGTATATTGTATTCATAAACAACTGTTGTGGTGCTTATCTCTAAATTAGACAGATAGTGCCACCATGTGGCAGACTTTCACAAGCGCCAGTGTTGACAATTAAGTGCTGGTGCCAAGCACTGGAAACCACCGCACAAATTAAGCACTGAACTGCAAGGACACATGAAGGAATGCCCATGGAGCTTGCATGGGTGCAAATTGTGTGCCTGTGCAATCTGTCATACACAAGATGCTATGCAAGCACCTGCAGCCCTTTCTGTAATACGTAAGAGTCTGAGAGGCAAAAATTAGTGTAAATTCCCGTTGTGATTCCGGCGTACTTACTTATGTAATTTAGCCCCTGGTATTATTTTTTAGATGTGCAATGGCTTTATACCAACTGTAAATAATGCAGAGTGGATATAGCATAAAAAAGCCAAGTAAGCAGCAAAATAATTAGCATAATATTTAATGATTCTTTTGACATTTCTCATCTCCTTTCATCTTTGGGTCTTCAGTTCTGTAGCAGCACCATGAGGAAGAGGATTAGAAGACATGCCGACAGAGTTGACGATGGGCAGTTGGAATGAGTACTAACACTGGTTTAAAGAGTCTTAGTGATGAAAAGTTGTATGGGAGAGGCCTTTCAAGAATGCTTCAGGGTGTAAGACCGGTGCGTCACTTTTAATATGGGAAAAAGTGACCTACCTGCGGCACAAGGGGCTTGTAAATAAGCTGCTCAATTGTCAAGATTCTTGTACAGTGCTTGCAATCACATGGACAGCCATGCACCTTCAAAGGTGAGCTGGGTGTTGTTACCAATATGCAGTATGCAGGGGTAATTTCTCATCCTAAACCTGTACACTCACGAGTTAGATGCTGATGAACAGTCAAGACCTAGCATAATTATGGAGGTACAGGGTTCGCTCAGGGCACCGAAAATCAGTATGATCATACAGTTGCAGTTTAGATGTAAATGCCCTGCCAGGACTGTGAATTTTATAATTAAAATATATCATTATATTTAGAGTTGAAATAGGGATAAAATGGTACAAAGCATACAAAACACAATACACAATAAAACGATACGGTAACAAAACACAGTGATAAAATCAGTTGTAAATGCTGACTAGCATGAGAGTACTCTTGGAAACAAGAAAGCACAACACAAAAACAATGCAATAACTGCATCAAAGGGATATTTTCAACAGTTACCAGACATATATTGTTCACCATCGCCACCAAGTTGCGAACAAAACACTGTAAAATAGAGGATTGTATGCGGCCGATATATAGAGGGAGGAGGGGTTAGAGGGAAGAGAAATAGGTGATGAGGGTGTGAGATAAAGCAGAACGGAGGGACAGGGCAGCATGGAGGGGAATGAGTCAAGTCGGGAGGAGGAGAGAGAATGGGCATGAGGAGGGAAGGAGTAGGACATGATGATAAAAAGGGGAGGCAGACGCAAGATGAGTTGTGTGGGTGGAAGACAGAAGAGGATATGAAGGGTAAGTGTGAGAAGCAGAGGAGAAAGAGGGATGAGGGAAGAGAGGAGAATGCAAAAGTGAAGTTGAGGGTGTGAGCCAGTGGCAACAATCACAACGAGATTTGTTGAGAAGTGTATATTGCAATGGCGTGGAGTGGGGAAGACTGCACCAAGAGAAGCCATCTTCTCCTGTGATGCTGGCGTTAGGGGTTCCATATGACAAATATTTGAATTGAAATAGGTCAGTGGTGTAGCACTATAGCTAGCCAATACAAGCAAAGAAACGGGGCCACACATCTGTTAGTTTGGTAGTAAAAATAGGCAGTGCTTGAAATGGAAAAATAGAAGTACAGGTACTCTGTACCAGATTACCTGCTTGTTTCTGAGAAGTGCCGGTACTCTCCAATTAAAAGGATTACGTCTGTCTTGAAAAGTGCTGGTACTAGCTCTCTCAAAATAAAAAAGTGCTGGTACTCAGTACCGGTCCATTTAAAGCACTGAAAATAGGCATAAATGGGGTGCAGCGAGTCCCTCAATGGCTGGTGTCGGATACCATGAACGTGTTGCACTATTTTTATTTTGCAGAGTTTTATATAGCGCTGGCTAGACCCGGAGGTATCAGAGCGCTTTACATGAGGATCAGCGAGTTACAAGTTACAAAATTACATCAGTTGCAGGAGCAAGTATAACATATGAGAAAAACAGTGATTAAACAATAACATGAGTTAGTTAGCGCATAGCATAGCCAAGACACACGTCCAATGGGGCAAGGAAGGTGGAGGGGGGAAGGTTAAAAGGAGACCTAAAGGGGGGGTCAACTAGGGGAGAAGGTCAGTAAGGAGAACAAAGGAGTAGTCCAGCAGCAATGAGGATCGGAAGAGAACCCCAAAGGTGGAGGACCCAGGTCACGGGAATCGATAGCATTATCCCTAAATGGCGGGATATACCAAAATCAATACAAAAACCAAAAAGGTAACTGATTATACGGATCCACACAGGGCTGGAAGAGGGAGGCAGTCACAGGAACACGGAGGGAGGAGGTGGGGGGGGAAGAAACACAGCGGAGAGGCGAGGAAAAACAATGTCCAATGTCCGGCTGGGTAGCTGACGGCCGCGGGGGTGAAGCCAAAGCCAATCTCCTCTATAGCTGCCTAAACAGCTCCACCGGGCATCGGCCATGTTGCTCGGGCTCCGCGGTCAGTGTAACATATATGGTGTCCGCCCGGGGGGCATCGTCACTTCCTCAGCCACTTTTTTCGTATTGTGGTCATATTTAATAGTTTTATTTCAGACTTTTCCAATGCTTAAGTTTCTTGTGTTTATGTCTGATCTGGAGATCTCGTTAAGGTTCGTTGCCTTGGGATTGGTGGTTCTGTTACAAATACTCAGCTGCTAGTCGCCATCTTAAGGTCAGGCAGACAAGTAATAGTGTGTAAGTCATTGGGTGCCTTTTTGGAGGCCATTTTGAAGTCAGGCTGTTCACAAGTAAAACTTATTGAATCATGAAAAGTAAGAAAATATGCCCCTTACTTCGAGGTATTTCTCTTTTCTTGTTAATATTTCTGTAGTGGAGGTAAAGTGACTTGCTACAGGCTCCCTCCGGTGTCCGTCTTGCAGATCGCGGTATATGTTTCAAAGTACTACGTGCTCTCACTATTGATAGCTACACCCCTGTAGGAGGTGATGCACACCCTTGCATGGCAATGAATCCTTGCCACGTGCTCTCAATAAACAGAGAGAAGTGCAGGGAAGAAGAGAGCTGGGCAGTGCCAGCACTGTCCCTGACAGCGAGCTGCTGGACAAGCTTGGAGAATAGTGAGGTGTGCAGGACATGTGGATTGGGGCTCATGACGGGAACAGAGATACAAGTCTGGCCTGAAGACAGCCTAGTTACCATGCCAACGCCGTCCCCTGGGTGTCACCAAGCTCGCTAGTGCTGTGACACATCCGAGGGAGATGGGCTGCGTCCGAGGGTCATGGGGCACGCTGCCTGCAGAATCCGGGACTAATTAAAGGGTTTGGGAATTGTAAATTAATCATTCCCTTTACATGCATGACTTCATAGTCCCAGAGGGCTGGGATCTGCGGAGGCACACGGTCACATATGTTAAATTATTCACCAGCATCAATAAACCTTTTACTATTCTGCTGATTATTTTCTACAAACACGTTTGTGCAACATAAATGGTTTTTAACATCACCATACCCTCCCTTGTTGTCATGTTTACCTCACGGGACTCAGTAGTACATTTTCAAAAGAGATTTGCTAAGGCCTTAAAAGTTTCTCAGTTTCCACCTAATATTGCAAGTGTGCGATCCAGGATGCTGGCCTGACAAGCGGACGGATCACTGAAAATCCTATTTGTATGCTTCATTGTCAAGTGTCCCCATGTCGTGTTACAATCTTTACAGGCCTTATTTTAGGCAACAGAACTCTACTGGAACTTGGGTCCCAGCAAAACTGGAAAAGCAAAACTGCAGGTCCCAGAAGGCAGAGTGGTTTTACCTAAAATGTCAGACAACTGACTAAAAGTGTCGACCATGACATTTGGGCAGTTGGCAGCTATGTGCATTAGGTGAAGAATATCTTTCCACCTAGTAATGGTTTACTTGTCAGTGAAGGGATGACAAGCAGTGATTCATATAAAGGCTAAAAGTAGCCTAGGCGGTTCATATACTATCGTTTGAAAAGTCCCAGATAGACTCTCATGTTACTGAATCTGCCATATCCTTCCTACATTTTCAGAAGCATTGACCTACTGTAAGTCTTCAAATTTCTCAACAGGTCAGTCCTCCAGTCTCTCCAAGCACTGGGTTCACACTCTACTGGTACTAGGAAGACATTCTGATTCCTAAAGTGCCGAAGGGAAATGAGTGCCTGTTTGCCATGCCTGACACTTACTTCGGCTCAGACCCCGTCCTAGATATCTGAATACCATACTGGGTGAGCATATTCCGGTGGAGGTGCAGCAGTACAGATAGGGGTCATGACATGAACTGACAGGGGGTATCTGGTGAGGCACAAGGACTTTCTACTTCACAGATAGGGTATAAAATGTCTGTAGTAACCTTCAAATAGGGTATGTGGGAGCCAGATGAGTAAATAATCTGAGACGCTTTTAGGAGACACTAGGGATTTACCATAGTGTACCATCAAACACAGAAGTACAGCCCAAAGAGCCTGAAGTAAAGCCTGTGGCAGTGATAACAGGGAACAGGCAGACTTCATGGGTTTTGTCGTTGGAGTATAGCAGCCAATAGTGGACTGCCAGCTGGGGTAATACCAAGAGAGAACCGCCCTGAAGCTGCACGTATGCTTCAGAAGGGCATTCATAAGGTTTAAGCAGTTAGTAAAAGACTTACGGAATATGTCTCTAGTACCAACATTACACATCCACAGCTCGCTGAACATGACATTCAAAAGAGAAGGACTACAGCACAATATTCAGAACAAAGGTTTGGGAAACTAGTAAAGCATTGCAAGATCTTGGATACAATGGCATTAGTGTGTCATTTGATTTAGTTCGTAGGGCATTGATGTCCCATGAGTCAAACTTCCTACCTAAACAGTTCGACAAGATGCTACTAAAAGTAAAGTTAGACGAAATAAGTATGTTTTCCGTAATAGCATGAGAGCTGTAATATTAATTCCTCAAGGTGGTGTGTCAAATCATGCCCAGCATGTTACGCAGTTCAAAAAGAAGTGCAGAAAGTGAATTTCCAGAACTAGGATAGTGAAATGTTTTTTCAACCACAGTAAATGTAGGTTTGGGGTTATATTGTAAATAAGCAAAATTTTAATTGATGGGGGCATGGTCTGACTGGCAATGGAGGTAGACATGCTCTGCTGAGCTCCCACCAGTGACGAGGCCCCGGAGTCAAATAGCCTGAGCAACCACGAGCCAGCCTGCCAAGGGGTGCTGGGAGTAGACCCCAGAGCGGAGAAGAGGCAGGTACAAGGCCTCTCCGACAGAAGAAGACGCCCGGAGAGTTGAAATTGGCCTGCGCAGAGACCGCGCAACAAGGCCAAGATGGCGGCCGGTGAGTCGCAGAGACACCCCGAAGGGCGAAGGACACAGAGGAGAGCCGGAGCCCCCAAGGAGACTTGAATGAAGCACTCACTGCCGTGAGGAACTTCAGGCGATCCCAAAAATGGCCCGGTGAGCCCTGCTGGGATGGCGCAGAATATCGGGGGTGGGGCCTACCATGCCGGAGCCATGGAGACCTGGGCAGCTTTGGCCTGAACCGCACAGAGGTGAGTGAGCCCCTCAGGCGCTGAGGGAAATTGAGATTCTGCGCAAGTAGGCAAAGTGACAGTGAATCAAAAACTGAGACCTACCCTGGTGATCCCCGGAGAAGCGATCGCCGGCAGACTGCACATGGTGGGACTGGCCCTGTGGGATTGTGCACTTCTGGTGTGCCGGGGAGCGATGTTTCTGGACTCGCGCTGCCCGGTTCGAGGCCCCCCGAATGCCCAGTCCATTGGCACTTTAGTGCCACCCGGGAGAGGGTGAGTTATCATCTTAGCCCCCCAAAAAGCAGCCAACATATAACCACATGGGGCACTAGAGACAGGAGAAAGGTGCCCTGAAGAGAAGGGAGGCTAGCGACACGTAGGGGCCTACCCCTGCATTGAAGTGGGGACTATACATTTAAACCCAGTCTGACACACACAGTAATCCTCACAAAAGATTGCTACACGATCTGCACCAAGGAGGATATAGGGAAGATTCAGGCAGCAAAAGGCAGGGCACCAAGCATGATGGCAGGGGAGGGCACAGAAGGATCGCGTGAGACAGTGGAGGCGGGAGACTCCCTGGCCACTCACACAGCAGCGATCCTGGTGGCCATTAAAGACACTAAAGTGACCCTGGAGGCCCAGATTGATACAGTGATGAATGAAGTGGGACTGCTGCGCGACGACCACAAGAAGATGGCAATGTGGGTCAGGGAGACAGAACTCAAGCTGGACACAATCCACCCAACAGTGCAGGACCTCACACGGAAGTGCGCAACCATAGAGAAGGACCTGAAAGTGTTGTCTGGCCATCTGGAGGACACAGAAGGGAGGTCCAGATGACATACCTTGAGGCTGGTTTTGTCCCGGAAAGTGCGGAGGGCCCAAATACCGAACTATTTATGAAGGACTGGCTGATGAAAATTGTTCTGCAGTGTCGGCTATCACGATTTTTATCGGTAGAAAGGGCCCACAGGATTCAGGTGCTGGGTGTGACCCCCCCCCCCCCCAACCAATCATAGTTTGACCGATGAACTATTGAGACCAGGACAATATCCTACAGACATCGCGCAAACACGGACATAGATGGGCAAAAGGTTAACATATACCCAGACTACACCACCCTGGTCGAAAGACAGAGGTGCGTTTGTGCCAGTAAAAAGGGTGCTGGGTCAATTGGGTTTAAAATACACGCTCATATTTCCGGCAAAACTGCAAGTTGTCTACAAGGAAAAGACTCACTTTCTGCTATCTGCACAGGAATCATGGAACTAGCTAACGCACCAGGGTCTGTGGTCAGGCCCGGCAACCCACCCGCCGGGAGACACTGACGAGCAGAAAAGGCCAATCAAGGGCCGGAATGGTACTGGACACAGGACCTCGCCATCAAAGCCCAAATGAGAGGGGAACAGTTGAAAATGGTGGTGGAGGTTAAACACTGCAGCGAGATCCTCAACAACAAAATGGAGAGCACTGACTTCAGGGGGAGGAAGCAGGCCCAAATCCACGGGGTCGGAGCAAGACACAGAAGAGGAACAATTGCAAACTGTCACCTCGACGACTGCAGAACATATTATCTAGGACCCCCCGATGCTGGTAAGGTACTGTTATCTTTTGCAGCCAGTGGAAGGGGGTGACCGAAAGGTTCTCTGGGAGAACAGCACACCCAAACTGCATTGGTGGTGAGCTCTGGGGCTGCACACAAGTGGACTAAGGGCTTGGAGGGCATGGAGTGGAGAGTTGGGGCAAGAGAGACTCAGAGACACTAGCTGTAGCGGCTATAGTGGCCGGGGGTCGCGCCTTTGCATGAGTGCATAAACGTATAATGTTATATCAGTTTTTGGGGTACACATACAGTGAATTGGGGGGGGTCAGTTTCAAGATCACAGCATGGTAAGGTAGGGTGGGGGGTAGTTCAAGGGAAAGTTCAAGACAGATACAGACACCAAACCAGGGGCGCAGCGATTCTGCACATCCTCAATGACATGGGGAGGGTGCATGAGAAGACAAGGCAGCAGATCCCGTGGCACAGAAGCAGAACCTGACACTGTTGACGTGGAACGTCAA
Source organism: Calotriton arnoldi (assembly GCA_963921515.1). Classification (NCBI taxonomy): domain Eukaryota; kingdom Metazoa; phylum Chordata; class Amphibia; order Caudata; family Salamandridae; genus Calotriton; species Calotriton arnoldi. Next base: position 919,331 of record CAWUFW010001528.1, on the reverse strand, counting down.
TGCTGCCATATCCAGTCAAAATTCTGGAGCGAACAGTCAGTAAGTCTCTTTCCCATTTCCTGGAAGAAAACTATCTGTTAGATGAGGCACAATTCGGGTTTCGTCCTGGGCATGGTACAGAAACTGCCCTAGTGACAGTACTCGATAACCTAAGAATGCAGGCAGACAATGGCAATTCGACCGTATTGGTATTATTGGACATGTCTGCCGCATTTGATACGGTGAATCACAGCATTTTACTGAAGAGACTTGAGAGTATTGGAGTGAAAGGACTGGCACTGAAATGGCTGAGGTCATATTTGACAGGTAGGCAACAGGCGGTGACAATCCCACCTTTTACATCTCCAAAGACTCCTGTGTGCCATGGGGTACCACAGGGATCAGCAATCAGTCCAATTTTATTTAATATCTACCTGCGCCCACTCATCCCCATTATCAAGTCCTTCGACATTGATATAGTCAACTATGCAGATGATACACAACTGGTGTTCTCTTTAGGAGGAGACCAGGCAGTCTCTCTGGATAAATTCCAGGAGTGTATGCAAAGTATGACAAAATGGCTCAGAAACAATGCCTTACAATTTAATGGGGATAAAACGAAAATTGTATATTGCTCGACGACCAAAATTGCCCGCCCCTTCCCCTCTGAATTTAGACTCACCCCTACAGATAAACTTCTGACTCCGGTTAGAACAGTACGCAACCTGGGGGTCATGCTGGATGATAATCTCCAGTTAGAGTCACAAGTTAATAAGACAGTGGGCACATGTTTCTCTTTAATTAGAGCCTTACGAAAAATCCTTTCACTGCTACCCACTACTACCAGGTCACAGGTAGTGAGGAGTGTAATATTGAGCAGGTTGGATTACTACAACTCACTGTACCTGGGTGCACCAAACTCAGTAATACTGAAGCTACAAAGGATTCAGACTATAGCAGCCAAATTGGCTCTAAACTGGCAGCGCAGATCCTCAACAACACTGGCTCTGAAGGATCTTCATTGGCTGCCAGTTCGCCAAAGAATACAATTTAAATCCCTATGTACTGTGTTTAGAGCAGTACATGGGCTGGGCCCAAAAGCCTTGCAGAAAAAATTCACGTGGTATGCTCCCAGAAGAAATCTCCACTCAGCAAGCACAAATCTGGTGGTTACTACGAGATTTAAGATGACTAGGACTGGCGGCAGAGCTTTCGGTGTAGCAGCCTCACAACTGTGGAACGATCTCCCCTTAGATATCAGACAAATCCAAACCCTGCTTCCATTTAGGAAGAGGTTGAAGACCTGGCTCTTCCCGAGGGAGGAGTAATTTTATTATCGTCTGGGTAGGTTTATCTATATGCACACAGATATTAGGATAAGTCTCAGCGCCAGGATACCCGTGGGCTGACAGTCTGCGCTATATAAGTTCTTTTTACATTACATTACGTTTAGAGAACAAAGTGAAGAGGAGCCTGATCTCCAAGGCACTTAACAGGTATCGTGCAAACATAATATTCCTCCAAGAAACCCACCTAGTTGACAATTAACACAACTTCCTGGGGAGAGGCAGATACAGAGTAGCCTGCTATGCACACTGCACTTCCAGATCCAGAGGGGTGTACTCCTGGTTAGGGAAACGTTGGCACTGTATGTATCTCTTATATAGTCGGAAAGCACTGGGCGTTACAATGGGAAAATGGGAGGGAGAGAGTATCATACTGATTAACATTTATGCACCCCTGGGGCTCCAGCAGTGACAATCCAGAAGCTGGGGCATTTATTAACAGAGGAGCCTCAGGCCCTTACTATCATAGGTTGGGATTTTAATTTAGTACTAAATACTCATCTAGATAGGATGAGTGCAAAACCAGAAGGGTAAGCAACGGTGGGGAAACTAGAAGGTTTCACACAAGCACAGGGAATGACAGACATCTGGAGGGCCCTTCATGGGCAAGAGAGAGAGTATTCATTCTACTCCAATGCGCATGATATGCTGTCTAGACTTGCCTATTTTCTAATGCCACAAGAGATCCTGGTCAGATTCTCTGAAGCCAAATATCTGGCACGGGGAATCATAGACACCGCCCCTCTACACAGTACCCTGACCACAGTTAGGACACAGGAGCTCCAGGAATGGCGAATGGCAACCTGGTGCCTCACGAATACAAAAATGGTGAAGATACTTGACAAAGCCACAAAACACTACTTCCAGGAGAACAAGGGTACTGTGAAAAGCTCAATCACGCTGTGGGAAGCCTACAAGTCCACAATCAGGGGTGTAATTATATCAGGGGATATAAGAGAGAAGAAAGAGCGGCTAAGGTGACTGACAACCCTAGAACAGGACCTGGGGGCAGCTTGAGAGAGATTACAGTGCAACCCTTGAGCTTCAACTGAAGCGCAAACTCGATCTGAAACGAGAGGAATACGGTGAAGTGGCAAGGCAGGAGGTAAAAACCACCTACCTTGCCAAGCAGAAATGCATCTATGAAGCCGGGGATAAAGCCGGGAATCTGCTGGCATGGATTGGCAGTAGGTAAAGAGAATGGATGAATATTCAAGAGCTTAGATCGGAAACAGGGGCGACTGTATGAGGGAGTAAACAGATAGCTGAGGCGTTTGTGGACTACATGACAAATTTCTATAAAGGAAAGAGCGACGGCCTTGAAGGAAGAAGTAAGAGACTTCATGCGAGACTGACCCATGAGGTTTCTGGATTCGGACCAAGGACGGACGTTGGAGTCTGAGTTGTCTTTGGCGGAGGTAGCTCTGGCACTTACACAAATACAGGCCAGGAAAGCTACGGGCTCAAACAGGCTTCCAGTAGAAATATTTTGCAAAATGTCCAGGAGTGGGGCAGACCCTCTGCTCTCTCTATATACAGACCCTGAAATAGATGCTTCTCACATAGACCAATATCTCTGCTTAATGCAGACACTAAAGTTTTAGCAAAGGTATTGGCGAACAGGTTACGCACAGTGGTGACTGACCTGATGCACCCGGACCAAACTGGGTTTATGCCATACTGTTCAACGAGGCTGGACCTGAGGCAACTACAAAATAACGAGGCCCAGGTGGGTGCGAGAGAGTAACCATGGCCATTCTTTCACTAGATGCCAATAAGGCTTTTCACTTGGTGGAGTGGCCCTGACGAGGATGAGGTTTGGGCCCAATATATCCAGTGGCTTAAGCTGCTGTGTAAGCGGCCACAAGCTAGACTGAACCTCAACTGCTCTCTCTCGAAAGAGTTCTGTATCAAGAGGGGGACCAGACAGGGCTGCCCTCTGTCACCAATGCTATTTGCATTAGCGGTGGACCCTTGGCAGAGTTGATAAGGGTAGACACCCAGATCTGGGGGTGGGCGGGAATCTCGGGCTGGGAAGAGAGGATATTGCTGTATGTGGATGACTTCTTGCTATATTTGCCCAAGACGGATCAATAAGTCGTCCGAATACAGGATGTCTTCTGTTTTTTGGTGAATTTTCTGGCTTTGCGATTAATTTGGAGAAATCCCTGCTGTTCCCTAAGGGGGCACGGGTACAGGAGGGTGACTTGCCATTGCCACTAAGGGTGGAACCCCATAAGTTCAAGCATCTGTGCAGCTGGATTACAAGAGAGGCCTCATCTCACTACGAAGAAAATCTAGGGCCACTGGCCAAAGAGCTGGAAAGGGATGTGAAACATTGGAGCATGTTTCCGCTGTCTCTATTGGGTAAAGCATCAATGCTTAAAATGACTACCCTTCCCAGGCTGCTTTATGTTCTACAAAATAGCCCATACAGGGTCCTGAAGCCCTTTTTTGCCCAGGTGGATGCCCTTGTGAGAACACTCCTCTGGGCAGGGGGCCAACCCCGAATAGCAATGAGGGTCCTGCAGCGCTCCAAGTTTGAAGGGGGCACAGCACTCCTGAACGTCAGGAGATATTACAAGGTAGCACAGGTCAGCGTTGTAAATGACTGGGCATATGCAGACTGGGAGGATCCGACCTTCCAGATGGACAAATGGGGAATTGGCACTCAGAGCTATGTTCATGCATTGTATGGAGGAAGACTTAGCCCCTCTATGAGGCCGGCGAGAGTGATGGTTCTGGCAGTGTGGCGTAGCCTGCAAAGAGAGATGAAGTGGGACAAGAGACTCACTCCTAGGACACCACTGTGGGGAGGGACTAGACTGAGAATGGTGGGGGCATTGAGGGGCTTTCATGGCTGGGACAATATAGGCCTCTGCACACAGGCAGATGTCTGGGACGCCAACGGCATTGTCCCATTCGAACATGTGAGGAGGGAATATCAGATACCGGCAACGCAGTGGTTGAAATATGGACAATTGAGGCATGCGTTCCAGGGGTGCATACACAGGGATGAGGGACCCTAGAGGACTCCACGTTAGAGGGGAGACAGCTGGATGGACATGTCCGCAAGAAGCTTATCTCATTGACGTGTGGGACACTAATGAGGAACACTCAGGGGCCACTGACGCACTTACAGGACCATTGGAAACTAGACCTGGGGGACCTAGATGTGGAGGAGTGGCAGACAGCACTTTTTTTTGTCAGAAGTGGCAATTAAGGTGAGCTACTGACTGATCCATTTAAAAAGCCTCCACAGAACATAGTACACGAGGACGTTGCTGCACAAAATTGGGAAGGTGGGCAACGCTGTGTGCCTGCTCAGGTGCAGAATGGAGGGCACACTATTTCATACATGGTGGCTTTGCCCGAGGTTGCACCTTTTTTGCGAACAGGTTGCTGAATCACTGGAGGAAGCCATTGGGGAAAGTAAAGACCTGCAGCCTAATCTGGAGCAACTTGGGATATGGGGGCCCTCAGATCTCTCATGCTATCAGAAAATACTAGTATAGTAAACAGGGGATGTATGGTGGCAAAGGGAGATACAGCCCAGAGATGGGGTAGTGGGACTCCTTCTCTGTATTGAGACTAGGAAATGGGTATGGAGCAATGCAAGCTTGTAGAGAGGGAGGTGGACGCAGGCAGAGGCTGCCAGAGGAAGTCTGATAAAATTTGGGGAAACTGGGGCTCAGATACTGTACACTAGAGAGGACAGGCACACAGAGGGAGGTCACGACTGGTTGGGAAGGGAGTAAGCCACCGGGACGAAGCTGGCTTCAACGCATTGGGTAGAAATACAAACGTCCTCTTCAAGGGGGTGGATGGTCACATAAGTCAAGCCTAGTTACAAGAAAGGCAGGATTCAACCAGAGCAGACCGGTTCTGTATGCTGGAGGGGTGCGGGGGGCAGTTTGGTTCGAATGGGGCTGTGTTGTTGTTGTGTCATTGCTTTGCTGTATTATCTCTTTGTCTCAAAAATAAAGAAAAATAATAATTTAATTGATGACTTTGGTAGAAAAGAAGAAACAAGTGCATAAAGGTGCTATTCAGTTAGTGATAGAAATAACAGCTGGTGAAGTCCTGTATGGGTGTGTTTGCTGTTCAGAGTTTTCCTTCTCGGAATTGGAAATCTATTGCATGGATTAGGCTGAACACGTTTGGAAGAAGTGTCTGAATGGAGGAACGTGGGCCCATTTATTACTTATATAAATCATGGATTTCGAATAAGTCATCTGTTCCTTACAGTGTTTATTGCTTAAATTGCAACTAGAGTATCTCTTCATCCTCGCTCGCTTGTCATTCCTTATTCATTTGGACACCAAAATAATAATTTGAAAACATCTCTTCAATCTTTGTATGATCTTCTAGGAGATGTGGGACAGTGAAAAAGCGATTGATGTCTCTTAACTAATCATTTACCAGTCTTCAACCCTCTTCCAAATCCTAATCACAGCTATTACCTTTACCATAGTGCAAATGCAAAAAAGTCCTTTATCCTAAACCTGGGTATAACCAGTTCCCCAACTCCAAACCTACCCCTATCCCCATCCATATCCTGATGTTAACATTAGACCGTATCCTAACCTTTATGTGCACTTTTGTCCTTCCTGTAGTCCTAATACTAACTGTGATGCTAACCATAATCTTTACCCTGATCCATATCCTAATTGCACCCCTATGCTAAACCCAGCTCTTGAATTCACTCTTCGTCTAATTCTAACTTGTTCAGAATCTTAACCCTTACAGTAAGTAAGCAAATAATCTTTATTGTCAAATTCATAAAAATCATTACAATCAAGGAATATATAAAAACATTATATTTCTTTAAAAAAAAGGTCGGGTAAAAAGTAATTGGAGTAGCTATAGTAATTTTGCTGAATCGACAAATTTTGAACAAATACATTACTAATTTTGAGCTAACCCTTACAGTAAAACTACACTTAGGATTAGAGTTTCAGTTAGGTTTATTATTAGAATTAGTGCTTAATTCTAATTAATTAATTGAATGAGTGTTAGACTTGGCACCATTGGCGTGGGTCTCCCTTCCATTTTTTTTGCTGTTGCCTCTTATGTTTTGCTGGTTTTAGATGCTTTTGGGCACTGTGCCACTGCTGTTCAGTGCCACAGTGCAAGTGCTCCCTACTGTAAAGTGATGTATGGATTAGTGACTCCATGATTGGATGATTGGTTTACTTGTCAGTCCCTAGTACAGTGCACGGAGTGTGCCCAGGGCTTGTAAATCCAATGCCGCTGGTGGGATTGCAGCACTGGTTGTGCCACCCACAGAAGCGGCTTGTAAAATGTGTCTCAGGCCTGCCATTGCAGAGCCTGTGTGCAGTCTGTGACTGCCATGTCGACTTGGCAAGTGCACCCACTTGCCAGTCCCTAAACCTTCCCTTATCTTCATATCAGACACCCCTAAGGTAGGCCCAAGGGCAGGGTGCATTGTAAGTATAAGGTAGGACATGCCCTGGTGTGTGTGGCATGTCCTAATAGTGAATTACAGCCATTTTCGTTTTTCACTATTGCAAGGCTACCTGTTCTCCATAGGCCAGAATGGGCAGTTTGATTATTACACCTTATAATCCTAACTGACCCAGAGAACATGGTAGAAAAACGAATTTAGTATGCCTGAACTCAGGATGATAAAATACATCTTTTAGTGAAGTTGGTTTTAACATTCTTTGTTTGAAAATACCACTTTTAGAAAGTAGGTATTTTCTTGCCTAAACCATCCAGCTGCCTCTGCTCAGGTTGTGTATTGTGTGTCTGGGTTTGTGAGTGACAGGGGCTGGGGGATTCCAGGAGGCAGGGTGAGTCAGCACTAGGCTGAATAGGTCTGCCTGAAGGAGGATGGGTGGGAGGAGTTGCACCTGGGTCTGAATAGGGCTGTGCCTGCCTTCCACAATGCTGGCTCCACCTCCTGCCGGGCGTCTGATGGCTCTGCCCCTCACTCTCAAAGGAAAGAAGGAGTCAGAAAAACAAAGTGCTCCAGGACTGACCAGAACTGGTTTGGACTAGGCAAAGGCCTCTCTGCCTTCAGAGAACAAAGGGAAAAGGTGTATAAAAAGGGGACCCAGACCCCTAGGAAATTAGATCACTTCTGGGAAATCAAGAAACCTGTTGCCAAGGAGAAGAACCGGAGAAGCTGAAGGAGGAGTACTGCCCCTGTGCTGTTTTGCTGATTGGGGTTGGCCTGCAGTGGTTGCTTTCTGCCAAGGACAGGAGAAAAGACTTTGCTGTGCTTTGTCATCTTGAAGAAGGGAATCTCCAAGGGCTTGAACTGAGCTTGCCTCCTGCCTGAAGTCACAGGGACACAAAGACTTCACCCCTTCTGTTTGCCTGCATCTGGAACTGCTGTTTTAGCTGCTAACAGAGGGAAATTGCAACACCGACGCCGGCGAGCGACGCCGTAACCTGCACCGAAGCCGTGGGCACCGCTCGTGAAGAGCACGACGCACCGCCCCGACTTGCACCGTAGGCCCGACGCCTGCCGACGCCGTGCGACATCGACTCCGAAGCCGTCATCGAGGCCGCTGCCTGCACCGGAGCCGAGGACACCGCTCGTGACGCTCACGACGCACCGTCCCGACTCGCACCGCAGCCCCGACTTCACCGACGCCAGGGCTTCATCATCGCGGAGCCGATCCTCGACGTGGGTGACCCCCGAATCCATCGACGCCGCACCATCGTAAGGAACCGACGCCTCGCCGCCATCCGTGACGTCACCTCCCCGACACAGTAAGGAACCGACGCCTCACCTCCCCTGCGCTGCAGTAAGGAACCGAGACATCACCTCCCCTGGGGTCGTAAGGAACCGACGCCGCCGGCGCCAACGAAGCATCACCTCCCCGACGCCGTGCACCGTCTTTGTTTTCATCGAATTCCAGGTACTGTTCTTTGTGGGTCTGCTCGACTCCAGGCCCGACGCCGCGCACCTCGCGGTCGGCGCCGTACTTTGGGATTTCCACCGGTCACGACGTCGTGATAACTCCAAGTGGAGTTATTTGTTGCTACAAGCTTTATTTGATTGACTATCCTATTTTTGAAGATAACGTGAACTGTCTCTATCATTTTAAGTCTATTTTTGATTACAGTATTGTGGATTTTTGCTATTGGGTCTTGTGATAAGTCTATATAAAGATTACTTATTTTTACATAAACAACCTGTGTGGTGTCCATCTGTAGTGTTTTCACTGTATTACTGTATGTGGTCACAAATGCTTTACACACTGCCTCTGAGATAAGCCTGTCTGCTCGTGCCAAGCTACCAGGGGGTGAGCAGGGGTTATTTTAGGAGTGTTTCCCCCTTATCCTGACTAGAAGCAAGGGTCCCTATTTGGACAAAGGTGCAAACCATTGCCAACTAGAGACCCCCAGTTCTAACATTGGTGGTCAGCGGTGAGGATTTGGACTTGCATTTGTGATTCATATACAGTGATTGGTGTACACTACTAGTGAGTGCAGACCAATACGCGACCACATACCTTTTGATAGGACTTTTTTTTCTTTGGAACCTTTATTTTTGTTGAGAACTGCCAATTTTCACCATGAGCAAAAAGGATCCATTGCACCTGCAGATATTGAATTTGAAGAAGATAGGGTTGATACCTACACTGTGCCAGAACTCAAAGCTGTTTGCAAAAAGTTTAAAATCTCTATGAGAGGCCTCACCAGGAAGGAGGAGTTTCACAAGGCACTGAGAGCCTGGTTGGAAGCACGGAATGCCAGTGGGCAGTCCGAGGAGCCTGTGGAGGAGGCAGAGAATTTAGATGGGCAGCTTGAGGGGCCATTGGGCTTAACTGGGAGGAGAGCGCCTTCCAGGGAGGGCAGCAGTGTTTCTCAAAAGGGCCTGTCTCCAGAGGAGCTGGAGGACAGGGACAAAAGCAGGATGCATGAAATGGAGATGGCCAAACTGAAACAGGGAAGCCATGATAGCCTTGAGCATAAGAAATTGGAGTTAGAAAGTAAGAGGTTGGCTATGGAAGAAAAGAAGATGCTTTTAGAGCATGAGAGAGTGGTGAGGGAGCTAGAGCTAAAGGCTAGAAGCCTAGAAATCACTCCCTCTGGTGGCAGCACACCTCCAGTGCCTGTAGAAAGTAGAGTGTACATCCCCAAGGAGGTTATTAAGGATTTCATGAAGGGGAGGACATTGGGCAATGGTTTAAAGCATATGAGATCGCCATGACATCACACCGGGTCCCTGAGAAGGATTGGGGAGCGGGGTTGTGGGGCAAGTTTGCAGGTGAGGGAAGGGAAACCTTGCTAGCCTTGCCCACAGTGGATCAGATGTCCTATGCCCACCTGAAGGAAGCTTTAGTGGCAAGGTATGGGTTAACTCCAGAGCTTTATAGGCAGAAGTTTAGGAACTGCAAAAAGCTGGAGTCTAGTACCTGGGTGGAGTATGTGTCTTATTTTTGCAGAGCATTGGATGGATGGGTGAAGGGTAGCAAAGTAAATGACTTACAGGAGTTCTATGATTTAATCGCATGGGAGCACTTGTCCAGTAGTTGTTTTCCAGAGCTACGCCAGCACCTAGTTGACAGTAAGCTGACTAATCCTAGGAAGCTTGCTGAGGAGAGCGGACCGCTGGGTCAGTACCCGGGTCCACAAGGGTCTTGTGGGAGACTCCGCCAAAGGTGGGCAGGGTCCCCAGCAGAAGAGTGGGGGGGACAAGGGTAAACAGAAGGAGTTCCAAAAAGGGCCCCAAAGTAAACCCCAAGGGAACCAAGGTAAGGGTTCCCAGCCTCCCACTGAGAAAAGACCATGGGTCCCAACAGATAAGTCTGTTCAGAAGGGGCCCAAAGCATGTTTTAGTTGTGGTCAGGTGGGTCACTTTGTAGGAAGTCCCAAGTGTCCCAATACTGTGACCACTGCACCCACTGGTGCACCACCCCGGCAGATGGCTAGTGTAGCCCTGGGGGAGGAGTTGGGTGCCCAAGGTGGGTGGGGTCCCGCAGAGATGTCCCTGGTCTCTTTAGGAGACAGTGAGATGGTCCCTAGGACCCAGCTGCCTGATAACACTAAGAAATACAGGCAGTGGGTGACCATCAATGGCCATAGGGTGGAGGCTCTGAGAGACACCGGGGCCAGTGTGACAGCTGTCAGTTGTCGGCTGGTGTCTGAGGAGCAGGTGGTCCCCAATGTATTCTACCCTGTAGTTGCCGCTGACAACTCAGAGAGCCACTGCAAGGTGGCCCAGGTTCCCTTTGAGTGGGGGGGGTCTCAGGTATCCTTCAAGTAGCTGTGAGGCCAGCCATGCCTGTTGACTGTCTGCTAGGCAATGATTTGGAGAGCTCCCCTTGGGCGAAGGTGGAGCGGAGGTCTCATTTGGAGATGTTGGGTCTGCCAGAGTGGGCGTGTGTGACCACTCGGTCAATGGCAGCCGGTAAGGGTATTCAAGAGGACCTGGAGCCTGGAAGAAGGGCCCAGGTGCCTGCCTTAAAGAGAGGAGGCAGGGGCGCGGGAAACCGGCCCCCGAAGTTCCCACGGTCCAGGAGGAGGCAGACCTTGAGGGGGATGCCCTGGAACCTACAGGGGAACAAGTGGCTGAACTGGGGGACCTGCCTGAGCTGACCCATTGGCAGCAGGAAGGAGGCCCCTCCAGGGAAGAATTCTGCGAGGAGCAGAAGAAGTGCCCTTCTCTTGAGGGCTTGCGGCAACAGGCTGTAAGCCAGGCAGCAGGTGATCAGTCTGGATCACACTGGATCTACTGGGAGAATGGTCTCCTGTATAGTGAGCCTAAGGTTGCTGAGCCTGGGTCAGCCCGTGTGCTGGTGGTACCCCAGCGCTTCAGAGCCTTCCTACTGGGTCTGGCTCATGATGTGCCTTTAGCAGGACATTTGGGGCAAGACAAGACCTTTCAAAGGCTTGTCACCCACTTTCATTGGCCCCAAATGCGCAAGAGTTCAGATACTCATTGCAGGACCTGTCAGACTTGCCAGGCAAGTGGTAAGAGTGGGAGGAAGCACAAGGCTCCTCTCCAACCTTTCCCTGTTGTCAGTACCCCCTTTGAGAGGGTGGGTATTGACATTGTGGGGCCTCTGGATCCCAAGACAGCCATGGGCAACAGGTTCATCCTGGTCTTGGTGGACCATGCCACCCGGTACCCGGAAGCCATCCCTCTTCGGACAGTGACGGCCCCCGTGGTGGGACGTGCACTGATGGGGATTTTCTCCCGTGTGGGGTTCCCCAAGGAGGTGGTGTCTGACCGTGGTACCAACTTCATTTCCAAGTATATGAAGTCCCTGTGGCAGGAGTGTGGTGTAACCTATAAGTTCACCACTCCTTACCACCCCCAAGGTAATGGGCTGGTTGAGAGATTCAACCGGACCCTTAAGGGCATGATTATGGGTCTTGAAGAACCCATGAGGCGTAAGTGGGACGTCCTCTTGCCATGCCTGCTCTTTGCTTACAGAGAGGTGCCCCAGAAGTCCTTAGGGTTCAGTCCCTTTGAACTGCTGTACGGCCATCCTGTAAGAGGACCTCTGAGTCTGGTCAAGGAAGGCTGGGAGAAAGCTCCCAGGAAAACTCCCCAGGATGTATTTAGTTACATGCTGGCCTTCAGAAACCAGACTCGGCGTTTCAGACAACTCGCTGAGGCGAATCTGGAAGCCAGCCAGGAAGAGATGAAACGTTGGCATGATCAGAATGCCACTCTGATCGAGTTTCAGCCTGGACAAAAGGTTTGGGTCATGGCCCCAGTGGAGCCCTGTGCGCTCCAGGATAAGTGGACCGGACCATTTGAGGTGGTGGAGCGCAAGAGTGATGTCACCTACTTGGTGGACTTGCAGTCTCCCAGGAACCCCTTGCGGGTCCTACATGTGAACCGCCTGAAGCCCCACTTTGAGAGGTCTGAAGTGGGCATGCTCTTAGCAACAGATGCTGGGATGGAAGAGGAGACTGAACCTCTTCCTGATCTCCTGTATGCAAAAGAGCAAGATGGGTCAGTGGATGGTGTGAACCTCTCTCCCACCCTGACCCCGGAGCAGCAGAATGACTGTCGCCAACTGTTGGGACAGTTTTCTGATCTGTTCTCCCTGACTCCCAGTATCACTGAATGGTGCATCCATGATGTGGACACTGGGGACAGTCCTCCTGTAAAGCACAAAACTTACAGAGTGACTGACAGGGTGAGAGCTTGCATCAAGGAGGAGGTCTCCAAGATGTTTGCCTTAGGGGTGATTGAGTCCTCTAACAGTCCTTGGGCCAGCCCAGTGGTCTTGGTCCCAAAGGCTGCCGCGCCTGGTGCCACACCTGAACTCCGGTTCTGTGTGGACTACCGAGGACTCAATTCAGTCACCAGGACTGACGCGCACCCCATCCCCAGAGCTGATGAGCTCATTGATCGGTTAGGGGCTGCCCAGTACCTCAGCACGTTTGATCTAACGTCTGGATACTGGCAGATCGCCTTAACTGATGGGGCCAAAGAGAGGTCAGCATTCTCCACACCAGATGGGCACTACCAATTCCGGGTGATGCCCTTTGGGATGAAGAATGCCCCTGCCACCTTTCAGAGGTTGGTCAACCAGGTGTTGGCTGGGCTGGAGGATTTCAGTGCCGCCTACCTGGATGACATTGCAGTGTTCAGCGCCACTTGGGAGGAACATCTGCACCACCTCTGGGAAGTGTTGAAGGCGCTGCGGAGGGCAGGCCTCACGATCAAGGCGAGTAAGTGCCAGATCGGGCAGGGTTCTGTGGTGTACTTGGGACACCAGGTAGGGAGCGGCCAGGTGGCGCCCCTACAGCCCAAGATAGATACCATCCTGGCTTGGGAACCCCCAAAACCCAGACAGAGGTGAGGGCCTTCTTAGGACTCACCGGGTATTACAGGAGGTTTGTCAAGGGGTATGGCAACATTGTTGCACCCTTGACTGAGCTGACTTCCAGGAAGCAGCCCAGGAAAGTGAACTGGACTGAGGCCTGCCAAAAGGCTTTTGATGCCCTGAAATCTGCCATGTGCACGGCGCCCGTGCTTCAGGCGCCCAACTTCTCAAGGGAATTCATTGTGCAGACAGATGCTTCAGAGCATGGTGTTGGGGCTGTGCTTTCACAGATGAATGAGGAGGGCCTAGACCAACCTGTAGCCTTTATTAGTAGGAGGTTACTCCCACGGGAACAGAGGTGGAGTGCGATTGAACGTGAAGCATTTGCTGTGGTCTGGGCACTGAAGAAGTTGAGACCATACTTGTTTGGGACTCACTTCCGGGTTCAGACAGACCACAGGCCCCTCAGATGGTTAATGCAGATGAGGGGTGAGAATCCAAAACTGTTGAGGTGGTCCATTTCCCTACAGGGGATGGACTTTACGGTGGAACACCGCCCTGGTACAGAACACGCCAATGCTGATGGTCTGTCCAGATTTTTCCGCCTTAGTGATGAGAACTCCCAGGAGGAAGGGTAGTTCTCCCCACATTTCAGCTGGAGGGGACACGTGTTAGACTTGGCACCATTGGCGTGGGTCTCCCTTCCATTTTTTTTGCTGTTGCCTCTTATGTTTTGCTGGTTTTAGATGCTTTTGGGCACTGTGCCACTGCTGTTCAGTGCCACAGTGCAAGTGCTCCCTACTGTAAAGTGATGTATGGATTAGTGACTCCATGATTGGATGATTGGTTTACTTGTCAGTCCCTAGTACAGTGCACGGAGTGTGCCCAGGGCTTGTAAATCCAATGCCGCTGGTGGGATTGCAGCACTGGTTGTGCCACCCACAGAAGCGGCTTGTAAAATGTGTCTCAGGCCTGCCATTGCAGAGCCTGTGTGCAGTCTGTGACTGCCATGTCGACTTGGCAAGTGCACCCACTTGCCAGTCCCTAAACCTTCCCTTATCTTCATATCAGACACCCCTAAGGTAGGCCCAAGGGCAGGGTGCATTGTAAGTATAAGGTAGGACATGCCCTGGTGTGTGTGGCATGTCCTAATAGTGAATTACAGCCATTTTCGTTTTTCACTATTGCAAGGCTACCTGTTCTCCATAGGCCAGAATGGGCAGTTTGATTATTACACCTTATAATCCTAACTGACCCAGAGAACATGGTAGAAAAACGAATTTAGTATGCCTGAACTCAGGATGATAAAATACATCTTTTAGTGAAGTTGGTTTTAACATTCTTTGTTTGAAAATACCACTTTTAGAAAGTAGGTATTTTCTTGCCTAAACCATCCAGCTGCCTCTGCTCAGGTTGTGTATTGTGTGTCTGGGTTTGTGAGTGACAGGGGCTGGGGGATTCCAGGAGGCAGGGTGAGTCAGCACTAGGCTGAATAGGTCTGCCTGAAGGAGGATGGGTGGGAGGAGTTGCACCTGGGTCTGAATAGGGCTGTGCCTGCCTTCCACAATGCTGGCTCCACCTCCTGCCGGGCGTCTGATGGCTCTGCCCCTCACTCTCAAAGGAAAGAAGGAGTCAGAAAAACAAAGTGCTCCAGGACTGACCAGAACTGGTTTGGACTAGGCAAAGGCCTCTCTGCCTTCAGAGAACAAAGGGAAAAGGTGTATAAAAAGGGGACCCAGACCCCTAGGAAATTAGATCACTTCTGGGAAATCAAGAAACCTGTTGCCAAGGAGAAGAACCGGAGAAGCTGAAGGAGGAGTACTGCCCCTGTGCTGTTTTGCTGATTGGGGTTGGCCTGCAGTGGTTGCTTTCTGCCAAGGACAGGAGAAAAGACTTTGCTGTGCTTTGTCATCTTGAAGAAGGGAATCTCCAAGGGCTTGAACTGAGCTTGCCTCCTGCCTGAAGTCACAGGGACACAAAGACTTCACCCCTTCTGTTTGCCTGCATCTGGAACTGCTGTTTTAGCTGCTAACAGAGGGAAATTGCAACACCGACGCCGGCGAGCGACGCCGTAACCTGCACCGAAGCCGTGGGCACCGCTCGTGAAGAGCACGACGCACCGCCCCGACTTGCACCGTAGGCCCGACGCCTGCCGACGCCGTGCGACATCGACTCCGAAGCCGTCATCGAGGCCGCTGCCTGCACCGGAGCCGAGGACACCGCTCGTGACGCTCACGACGCACCGTCCCGACTCGCACCGCAGCCCCGACTTCACCGACGCCAGGGCTTCATCATCGCGGAGCCGATCCTCGACGTGGGTGACCCCCGAATCCATCGACGCCGCACCATCGTAAGGAACCGACGCCTCGCCGCCATCCGTGACGTCACCTCCCCGACACAGTAAGGAACCGACGCCTCACCTCCCCTGCGCTGCAGTAAGGAACCGAGACATCACCTCCCCTGGGGTCGTAAGGAACCGACGCCGCCGGCGCCAACGAAGCATCACCTCCCCGACGCCGTGCACCGTCTTTGTTTTCATCGAATTCCAGGTACTGTTCTTTGTGGGTCTGCTCGACTCCAGGCCCGACGCCGCGCACCTCGCGGTCGGCGCCGTACTTTGGGATTTCCACCGGTCACGACGTCGTGATAACTCCAAGTGGAGTTATTTGTTGCTACAAGCTTTATTTGATTGACTATCCTATTTTTGAAGATAACGTGAACTGTCTCTATCATTTTAAGTCTATTTTTGATTACAGTATTGTGGATTTTTGCTATTGGGTCTTGTGATAAGTCTATATAAAGATTACTTATTTTTACATAAACAACCTGTGTGGTGTCCATCTGTAGTGTTTTCACTGTATTACTGTATGTGGTCACAAATGCTTTACACACTGCCTCTGAGATAAGCCTGTCTGCTCGTGCCAAGCTACCAGGGGGTGAGCAGGGGTTATTTTAGGAGTGTTTCCCCCTTATCCTGACTAGAAGCAAGGGTCCCTATTTGGACAAAGGTGCAAACCATTGCCAACTAGAGACCCCCAGTTCTAACAATGAGGATTAATTAATGATTGGATAATCCATACCTTAATCATAACTCTACTTTTACCCTTCTCATTACAGTAATTCTGAAAGCAACTTTAGCGTTGACATTATAGTACTATTGTATTCTTCCAGTTGCCTGAAATATGGTGTTCTTGGTACTTGGGGAGATTGTTTTTGAAACCATATTGTTGTGCTGTTTATCAGCATTGTTATAGGATATATATAAATTGTAAGCTATGCTGTTCCATGCAAAGGGGGGTAATGGCTTACTTACATATTTATATACAAGGCTTGTCATTTCTATAGTGCACGCACAGAAACACAATCTTCACAGACATATCCATACATAGATCATACGTGCATGCACATATGCAGACAGAGCTACACATCTTGAAACGTTCATGCACACAAACAGTAACACAACTATGGATACCATACCCTCAGACTGGCAGACATACAGCCACACATGAACATAGATCATCAGACATGCAGTCGCCCATGCACACTGACAGATTCACTAACATCCATGCAAAGATACCACAAGACCCCCAAGTGCCCTTGCACACAGACTAAAACAAAAAGTACATACACAGAAACACATGCATGTAAACACATAGGGTCCGATTCTCAAACTGCACTTTGTAGTATGTTTTATAGTACCACAAAACATTTTATAAAACGGGCTACAAAATGTAAGTTTAGTCTATACTAATGTGTGCGGAGTTCTCTGCTCTGACTGCGGAGTCTCTGCACATGTAAGTACAGATTTTAGTAGTAAATGTGAGAGGGGCACAGGGGAGTGGATGGAAAAGGGACAGACTTACTATTAAAGGGGATGGGATTAGGGAGGAGTAAGAGGGGGTTAGGCGGGATGTCACCCATCCACACAAGAGCTAAGTGCTTTACTCTGGGGTGGGTGGAGACGTAACTCACATTATTTTAGTACGTTTACACTTGGAGTTTGTGTACACTGAAAGTAGTAAACTTACTACAAAGTGTAAACGTACTCAAAAGTGTAACAACTTTGTGAAACATGCCTAAATAGACCTATATAAAACACACACAGTCCGGCAACTCCTAAGCAAGTACACATAGATGGAAAGGGGGATAACCAGAGATGTGGATAGACAGAGAGATAGACCAACAGACATGTTGCTCACCTATGATATCCATGCTCACGAAGACCGGCACACCTGCAGAAATAAAATCTAACAGATGTACTGACACCCAAGCATGGAGACCAACAGGCATACAGACACTATGCACACAACAATAGGCACACACAGGTAGTCATGCATCCAAATGAAAAGACATGTTAGCACTTGTGTAACTAGGCCAGTTGACACACAGATAACCCATCATCATGTCTTGTATTACCCTTAGTTGTTATGAAATACACTGAGGATGTATCTGTAAAGTTCTTTACATGCAAACGATCTATTATTGCTCCTCACAATGGTAGAACCAGGAAAGAGGAGCTGGCTGTTTTCTTAACCTGGGCCCTAAGATATGGAATGCAATATCCACCAGCTTAAGGACATTTCCCAATCTCTTTCAGTTTCACAGGACGTTGAAGTGCTGGCTCTTTCAGCTACATCTGTAATGTCTTCTTTACCTTTATTAGTCAGTAACTCTAGTTGTACTGTACTTTACAAAACTGTTTAACATTTATTTATTTATTTGTTTGCTTTTGGTTATTTGTTAGACACCATGTGTGGCTTGCAGGTCATTTCGGAGAGCCTTGGAATGAAGGGAAGGCAGCGAAAGGGATACAGAAACGAAATCGAAAATAAATTAAAATAAAAACAGTCATCATTACCAGCACTTATATAGTTGGATTCCAGTTCCTGTTATCTAAAGGCAGTGTATGGCTTTGCCTCTGAGCAGTACAAAATTAGACAAAATGAATGCCCACATGCCGTAATCAGTGAGATAGATTTACTGGCCCACTGAGTTTGATTTGCAGCATAGGTATTCATTGATTAACAGTGAGGAAGTAGGCTCAAGGAAGGCCTAACGGAATAGGAAAGCATTATGCTATTTTGTAAACTTCAAAATATGTTGTTGTCTGGGGGCTGGGAAAAACAATTCTAGGCTTTCAGACCTCTTATTCATAGAATAATCTGACTGGCTTCCTCTTGTTGAATGAAGCAGGGGAGATCCTGTTATTGGTTGAAAGACTCAGGTTGTACATTGGTTTGTGTTTGTAGAATAATTAATTTACCACAGGACCAGTAAGCCCTATCGGTAATGCAAAACCCCATGAGGGTTACCCGCAATTCCAAAGTCATCAAATGTAATGCTCCTAAAGCAGGTGTGATGTACGCAATCATTTTCATGCCAGGACTAGTCTGCTTCTCGGTTTTGTACCAGCTAAAGTTATTGTATTGTTATTGTCTTCTTCCCTAGACCTTTCAACACTGTTTTTTTAGGTCGAGCCTGGGCAGCGCATGCCAACTGCTCTGCGAGCCATGCTGTATTGGAGTATGTACTTGAAGCCCCGCCCACTCTCCGCCCATATTTGTCACTTGCTTGTGTCATTGTCCTTCGTAAATGCTGGCTTCTGATTCCTTATTAGGCTTGTTAGTCCCTCCTTAGTACCGCCTTGTCTTAATTTGTAACCTCCCATGAGGACTGGCCCTGTTACTTCGGTTGTTACACGGTGCGTCTTCTTTAGTCTGTTAGCACTATTTTCTTTAATGAGCTTCTCTTACTGTGGGGAGGGCAAGAGGGACTCTCTTGCGCAGTTGTGACCACCAGCTTGTTTAATTCATAGCAAACGGGGAGCTCTTCAGGGGCCATGGGAGACAGAAGAGGGCAACTCAGCAATGCCTTTAGGGAGGTCAAAGGTGCGTGATGTAAATTCCGCTAGATCTGGCGTGTTTATTTTCTGAATGAACATCTATGTTAAACATGAATATGCTTTAGGTGTGTTCCTCCGCTCACTTGCTAAAAACCATGACTTTAACAAAGGGATCTTACCCTTTTTTCTCAATTTGTTCCTCTGTGAAATGGATCCCAAAAAGAAAGAAACTCTTTGGCTGCAAATGTCTCTTTGGACACACTCTCTAGCAACCGCAAACGTGAACCCGAGAGGAAGGTTTTGGAGCGCTTTACTGAGCAGTTCTCCAGTTCCAAAGTGGCAGCTCGCTGCGCTTTTCTCCTCGGCTCAGATTACCTGTAAAGGGTGTGCTTTCACCCCCAGCTTAACGTTGCTCTCGCTCATTTGCTTTTCTCCCCCCGCCCGCTACATTGCCCTGTCTATCGTTTGCTTCCCTGTGCCCTCCGTGCCCCTTCCCCCACCACGCCATCATTTTTGCTTCCCTACATCCGCACCCTCAGTTTTGCTTCCACACACCCTCCCCGTCTGTGTTCCTTCTGTTTGCAACCCCCTCCCACACACACACACTTTTAAACAAGCATTTGGAATGCAATAGGTCTCACATTTGCGAGAGTTTAAGCTATTGGCATTGTAAATGACAATGCCTTTTATTTATGTTTTAAAAACCAAAACATAAGTAAAAGGCATTGTCATTTACAATGCCAATAGCTCAAACTCGTGTAAAAGCGAGACCTATTGCATTGCAGATGCTTGTTATTATTTGAGGCCTGATAGAACCAGCGAGTGGACCAAGTCCACCGTGTGATGAAAGCTTAACATTGGTGTTAGTTTGAACAGTATATGGATGTGGAAGTGTGCATTCCTCGTCACAGCTTTTACTTGTTGAGTGAACAAGATTGTATGGTGAAAGGAGATGTCAAGGTTCCATACTTTGTTAGCTTGGCTAGTTGAATCGCCCAGCATAGGTGCCCACTCTAACGGTTTCTGCTTT
Organism: Calotriton arnoldi; assembly: GCA_963921515.1. Classification (NCBI taxonomy): domain Eukaryota; kingdom Metazoa; phylum Chordata; class Amphibia; order Caudata; family Salamandridae; genus Calotriton; species Calotriton arnoldi. Next base: position 899,366 of record CAWUFW010001528.1, on the reverse strand, counting down.
AGGTTTAGTTTACCGAAGTCAGACCTACGTTTTCCAGCTATTTGCTTTCCCTCATCTATTCCTGTACATAGGTAGGGCACCAAGTAATGTCTTAGCTGTTAACACTACCTTCTCCTAAGCGGATCATCTGTGTATAATCAGCATATGTGAAACTGTATCTTGAATTGTCTGTTATTGTCGGCTAGAGGGCATACGTTTCCAGTAAAGCGCTAAGGAGATAGTCAGGATTCTTGATGGACTTTGCCTCATAATCCATGCAAGTGCTTTGTTTACTTTTTTTTCCAGCAGGAGAGGTATACAGATGCCGTTTTTCAATTTAAAATGCAAAGTTTTTAAATACCACCTGGCTGGTAAAATGCAATAGTTATAATGGACCGCCCAGCAAGACAACACAGAGTTGCTGAATCACTTTGTAACTGATAGCTTGAGTCAGCCCCCTTAGTGAAAATGCTTTTAAAACACATCTATACTAGAACATCAAATGGCTGTGCCGATTTGTTTTGTGTCTAAAAGGTTTATTTCTAATAGCACCCACAAGTAAACACATCAGATTTCTCTTTATTGGGGTAGAAAGTCTAACCTCCATTCCTGAGGCATGACACTTGCAGACATCTGAATTATCTAAATGCAGTCATCAGATCCACTTGCCACGTCAACTCCATTATTCGTAAACCTGCAAAAGGTCTGCCATGAATGAAAGAGGCACTCATAAAGCCATAACATACAGAGGAGAACAACATACAACTATGTACGACATCAGTAGACAATATACATTTCCCATGATCATTCACGTGCTTTAGATCAGTTTACAGCTCTACTCATTCGCGTGGTGTCCGCCAGCCTGCTAATTGCCTGCAATGCTTTCGGAAAGCAGCTTCAAATTCTAAAGCAGCATCACTTCTATAGGGGTTTATGTGGTGCTTTCTCGGGTAGAGACAGATGTGGTCTGACTGCGAGACAAACAACCAAAAGTGCACGCTTCATTTTATGTTTCCTATGTGTACACAGCTTTATTTTGGATACACATCTAGCTTTATACGGTTTTCTTGATAATTCTTCCCTTTCTGAACTGTGCAACAGGTAGTGTTCCACTTTTCCATTAAATGTGGGTTGTTGCATATTCCATTTGCAATTTGTAGATTTGATTGTGCTTTAGGCTTGTCCGCATGTGCTGGTTGTCCATGAGCAGCACGGGTGGGCCTAACTAGGTCAGCACTGGGTGTTTTTTGTGCCGTAGTTCGTGTTTTTGCCCACATATGGTTTCTGTGATATTTCAAAAGATCTAAGATCACAAAAGCCACAGTAACCTCCCTGGTTGAGCCTTATACCGCACTTACCCAGACTGGGAAAATGACTTCAGCCAAAGACACCTGAGTGCCACTAGCAGCCCCTACCTCTGGCTTGCCCTTTGGTACCTGTGGAACTGCCATTGCAACTCATGTTTTCAAGGGCCATGAAGGCAGAGGTTGGTATAATAAATGAACAGGCAAGCGAGAACGCTCTGTACTTTTGGTAATGTCCACTACCTTCTCATGTCACTAACCATGAAACACCAAAGGGTAGGTTGGGATAAGGTGGAGTAAGGGGTCGCAACTTTCATGTCATCAAGGGTAGTGTCACAGCCGCTACCCATCTCATATTGGTGAATCAACACCATGCATAGAGACTCAGTTACATTTCTCATATTGTCTACAGTGTCTTCCAAACCCTCCTTCCATGGAAACATCTATTTAGAGGAGACATCCGGAGCCTAAGGGTCAGAACACCATACGTACGAAGGGCCCGATTCACAAAGGTAAAGTTACACTTTTGTGTAAGTTTATGATTTTTTCCTATTCACAAAGGTAATTTAGGGTAGTATCTTTACAACTGCACAGTCTCTGCTCTCGCGGTGGAGACTCTGCAGACACAAAGATAGGACAGTCCTATTTTTCTATGTGCGGACACTCAGCAGTGTTAAAGATACCACTCTTAAATTACCTTTATGAATAGGAAAAAATCATAAACAAACACAAAAGTGTATGTTTATCTTTGTGAATCAGGCCCAAGATGAAGGCTGATTGACAATAGGTGCCTCTCTCCATGAGACATTCTGTCACCTGTTCTGCTGCACCTAAACCAGGATGCACTTCTTGAAAGAAAGTTGGCATGTTCCTGGATTAGGAGTTAGCAACTGTCTAAGGAACTTTAAAATGACTCACCAACCTTAGAAATCCCCGGACAAGGAAGAAGCCTGATGGACATTGATGCTCCCTCCCCAGGACATTTTCTTCTACTCATCTTCAATGATCACCCTTCTCACACAAGGTATGGTCCACCCTCTAGGTTGAAACACTGGTGCACCTTGGGGAGCTCGATGTCAGATGCCAACACACTGCAGTTTCTGTTATTCAATTTAAAATGTGTGCTGGAAATTGGGTTTCTGGTTGAAGGGGGTGAAACCCTACTCAAACAGCAACCACAGTGTCTGTCAGGGTGAAGCCACAAGCAAACCCCAAATTAACCTGTGCTTAATCCTCTGGTAGTTTGCTACAAAAGCAGTCAGGCTTAACTTAGAGGCAATGTGTAAAGTATTTATGCAGCACTTAAAACAGTAAAAAATAAAAACACAACGCAAGCAAAATCACACACCAATTTAGAAAAATAGAGTAAAATGTAATAAATTATTTGACACCAATAGGGCAAAAACACAATTAGCAGAAAAGGAGATTTGCCATTTTAAAGATGTATGTCAAAATAGTACCTAGAAGCACAAAGCGCCGACTGTAGTTATCTGGTTGCGCCGTACACGGACAAAGTCACAAGTTCAAGACAACCGCGATGGAGAGCAGTCCGGCTACAGGGACCAAATTAGGCACTCTGACCAAAAGTACTTTAAATCCTGGTTGTGGAGCAATGCAAAGTCCAGCACAGAGGATATGCTGTGCAGCAGAGGCGATGCAATATCCTTGTTTTGAGATGAGTCATGCCTCGATTGCTCTGAGGGACCTGCGGTGCCGATGCGAGGTCCGTGTGTGGAGATGTGTCGCGATGGGATGTCCTGAGTGGAGATGCGCCGCACAGCAGTGGTTCCCAGGGTCTACAGGCTGCGATGCAAACTCCTGTGTCAGGGATGCATCACACACGGGTTCCTATGTGGAGTCTTGCGAGGCGATGTGTCATGCTGCGTTGGTTCTGCTGGGACCGCAGATGAGCTGAAAGAGCACTTTCAGGCCCTCTTCCGGGGGTCCAGAGCTAGGTGGCACAAACTGGGGGACATTACTCACAGCCAGTAGAATTCAGGTGCTGGGTTCAAGGTTGCTGGAGCCTGTTCTGTCCCTGAGGCTCTGATCCGGAGGCCAGCCAACTGACCCTTAGACTCACTCTGGTGGTTCTAGGTTCAAGATGCAGGGCCAGTTCTTCACTTAGGCAGCAGGGTAACAGAGTAGCAGTCCTTCTTGCAGAGCAGCAAAGCCGCCCTTCTGAGTCTTCCACATTTCCAGAGGTGTACTGAAGAGTGAGGTCTGTGGGTCCAATATTTATACCAGGTGCCCACTTTGAAGTAGGAGAAGGTCGTGGATGTTTCCACCCCAAGAGGTGTTTAGAATTTCCTGCCTCCCTGCCCTGGGCCCATTTTGTCTGGGGTCACTATAGACTAGTGTCAAACCTTTGTGAGTGTACTCAGGCAGAATCGTTGCAATGTTCAAGTGTGGTAGGTGACAGTCCCTCCCCCTCATCAAGTCAGAGATGGCCCATCCTGCCAACACCTGTATTTCCTTTGTCTCGCTGTCTGGGAGCAATACACAAAGACCAATTGCCAGATCCACCTAGTCATATGACCCAGGATACAGGCAGCAGACACCAGTAATGGTTGGAACAAGAAAATGCCAACTTTCTATAAGTGTCATTTTCAGAATTGTGTCTTAAAATCCGACTTTACCATTAAAGAGGGCTTTCAATTACAATTCTTTAGACACCAAACGTGACATTCCTACCTTATCCCTATTGAAAGTTATCACTTATTAATGTAACAAGTGAATCCAGTGTTATCCTATGTGATAGGTAGGTCTTGGAGTAGCAAAAAACACATTTAAGAGTGTTTTACTACCACGATATGTAAAAGGTAAAAGTACATGTCAAACTTTTTAAACACACTGCACCCTGCCCTGTTGGCTGTTTAGGGCCTACCCATGGGGTTACTTATAGGAAGGTTTATGCCTTGCAAAAGGTTTATTTTGCCAGGTCAAAACAGCAGTTTCAACTGTACACACAGGCTGCAATGGCAGGCCTGAGACATGTTTAAAAGGCTACTTAGGTGAGTGGCACAATCAGTGTGGCAGGCCCACTATTAGCATTTAATTTACAGACCTTGGGGACATGTAGTACCACTTCACTAGGGACTTGCAAGTAAATTAAATGTGCCAATTAGGTGATAGCCAAGTTCACCATGTTTAAAGTAGAGTGCACAACCACTTTCTAACACTGGTAAGCAGTGGAAAAGTGCGTAAAGTCCTAAAAGCCAACAACAACGGGTTCAGAAAACAGGAGGGTGAAGGCAAAAAGTTTGGGGATGACCCTGCAAAAAGAACCAAGTCCAACACCAGGTGTTACTTGATTTCACTTTAATACTTTTTACTTCTGTACTTTCAGTTTTTTAGAGCTGTGAAATTGTTTTAGTTCATATTTTTTTTAACATTTTGTGATCTTTCTCCCTGGTACAGCAGCCTAGTGGATTGTGCCTATTAATGATATCTTTCTATAACCCGTTGGTACTTATTCTAGATCCCTCCAGGGACAAATCTGCCCTTCGTCCTCAGGAGTGCAAAACATGACAGGAAGACTTTACTTATATTTATACGAAACTAGCAATGTCTGTACAAATACAAGAGCTGCATAAAAGCAGTACTGTCTTTCGTAGTTTGCTGGGCATGTCATTGAATTTTGGATGTATAGTATGAAAACTGTGTGCAACGATTTTGTACAGTGGGGTTGAATGTGTTCTGCTACAAACATGAGATGGGGCGAGGAGTTGTTTATAATAACAGGCGAACATGGATTGTTGTGGTGTATATAATTGCCAGGGCCAACAGGTTACTACAGCCTAGAGCCGCCCACTTCGGAATTTCATCCATCCATCACTATTTCGTAAATACTGCATGCTTACTTTTTTCATTGTAAAACTCTGCCATTGTGCTCGATGTTTGCACATTACAAATTAACAACCCTCTCAGTACGCACACAGACAAGCAAGCACGGAAGTGCTCTGTGCGATAAGTGGTGAATGAAAATTAGTAAGCTTTGTCCCTGATTATCAAAGGCACTGGAGAAATAGTGAGGCGAGGTAATCAAACACCCTTTGCAAACGACATGAGTGTACTTAGCAGAGTTTAAGAAATGAGGCTCTGGCATTGAAATGTTTTATTCATAATTGTTTCTGTTCTACAAAAGTGCTTATTCATGTAGTGGCTTTTAAAATGTATTTCGTGTGTGCATATATAAAGTATAAGCGGATATGTATCTCAGAAACAATTGGCAAGATGAGCTAACAGTACATACCGTTCAAATAGCAATACAAATAAATATATATTTTCCATTTGTGTAAATATACAATATGTTCTCCATTTTAATATGGCTTAACGCATGCTTTCATTTTTACTATCCATTTTCGAAAAGGTCTCTCCATTACAAGACTTAATTATTAAAATATTCCTCAGACACGTTATATTTTTAGAGCAGAGTAAGAATGTAAATTGAAGGCAGAGAGAAAGTTAGGTTTGAAGCCTTGCATACCCATCATCGATTTCTTAACCACGTAAAAAGCCTTACAACCATTTTAGAGGGAGTGGGCAAATTGGAGCAAAAAGATATAAAGACCTATCAAACGCTCATCCAAACTCCTCCACAAAGGGGAATCCTTCTACGTGGTACACTAAACTCGTGATATACGAAGCAAACTGAACAATGTTAACTTGGTTGGAGGAATCACAACGTAGACCCCATGGGTTGCACTTTGGAGGGGTGAATGATCTAATCAAGTGCAGCAAAGCTGAGACTCGGGTAAATATAGAAGTATAGATGTATAACAGCAGTGCTTAATTTGTAAAAGAAAGAGTGCCCGTTTCCGAAGCTCCTGCTCAGACGTCTGTTGCTGGTGCAATTAAATGTTGGTGTGCCGAAAACCAAGCCTGCATAGTCTAGAATCCGCCTCATGTCTCTTTAATTCACTACCAGACACTTCCTGCACTTTAATCTCACTCTTGCAGGTTCCTGCTTTCTCCATTTGTGACATTTTTTCCTTTTTTGTCTTCCTCTGATTTTCCGTATTGTGAGGCAGACTTACTAAGATTTTGCGTCGGGGTTGCAACACTTTTGTGGCACAGCCCCGACGCAAAGTCATTTTAGAAATTTACCACGCCACGCAAAGCCACTATGCGTGGCTCTGAGTGGTTTAGTAAATACAAAGTAATGCAACGCAGCGCCTAGTGCTGTCTTGCATTACTTTGCATCAGGGAGACGTTTCATGAGTGGAGCATGGGTGTTCCCAGTCATCCACCCATGGATTTTAGTGCGTTCCGAGACTTACTAAAGCTAGCGAACTTGGGAATACGTCAAAATGATACACCTCCCTGAACCAGGAGTAATCAGGAGAAATATCTTTATTTCCCCCTTTTTATTTCCTCTTTCTATGTGTGCTGCATGCATAGAAAGAGGAAAATGGCATTAAGGATTGTTGTTGTGCGGGAAGGTGTCCCTTCCGTGCAAAAACAATCCTGCTTGTAATGCAGGTAACCTTACTCTTTGGTACAGGGAAGCCTGCGTTGGTGCTAGGTAGTATACAGAGTGGCCGCGCTAGGAAACACACCTTATCTTCATTGATATGACGCATTTCTGATGTATCTCTTTGTCTCACAGCACAGCAACTTCGTTGTGAGAAGAATTTGTAAACCTGCCCATGTGTGTTTTTCCCTTTCTTGCTCTCTGGAAATATCTGATGCAGTAAAACAAATACCGGTCCCCAAAAATATTTGCTGGGTAACAGTGTATTTTGGGGATGTTTTTGACTGGAGGCTACGTCGGATTGTTGGCATCCGAAGGTTTGCCAGAGGGGTCCAGTTGAGTATGGAAGATTCGGTCCATAGCCTCTTAAAATACTTTAAGCTGTTGTACCCTGGCCCGGAAAGTTAGGTCGGTGAGGCATGAAGGTCGAAATCAGTTCCGGGGTAGGGATAAGTTCGCAACCTTGTGGTTCTTGGGGCTTCATGAGACTCCGAGTGATAGGAGTGGCAGGACATGGGAGAGCCAAGTTTGGACTTCTGTGTTTTTTGTTTTTCTTACATTTACCCGCTGACCTTGACTTTGAAGATGACTAGTCATAAGATCAGCCCCAGGAGCAGAAGCGTGTGCTTTTTTCAACTTCTCTTGATGTTCCTCGACGTACAGCTTGGCTTAGCAGTCACGTATAGCTTGGGGTTCATCTTGGCGCATTTCTCACACAAAGCCGAATTGTGCTTGGCCGAGACACCAGAGACAGATCTTATGTGGGTTTGTCACTGACATCAATCAATCGGTAGATTTGTAGAGCGCTTATCGTCACCCGTGGGGGTATCCAGTTGATTAGCCGAATAGCCAAGTCCTCAAGGACTTTTCTAACTCTGGAAGAGATGGGAAGGTCCAAGATGAGAGGGTAGCTTGTTCCATGTCTTCGCTGCTAGGTAGGAGAAGGAGCAACCTCCGCATATGCTATTTCAGATGTGGGGGTGAGGGTTAGAGAAAGGGACACGGAGCGGAGGTGTCTAGTGGGCTGATGGAAGTTCAGACAGTGGTTCAAGCAGGCAGGTCTGCAGTTATGTAGGGCCTTGTATGCATGGGTCAGGACCTTGAACTGGCATATTTTCTGCACAGGGGGGCACTGGAGTTCCCAGAGGTAGAGGGTGGTGTGGGTTCACCTAGGGAGATCCAGGACGAGTCTGGCTGTGGCGTTCTGTATGGTCTGTAATCGTCGGAGGAGTTGAGCTGCGATCCCTTTATAGAGAACATTGCGTTAGTACAGTCGGCTGGAGATAACAGCCTGGGTGATGGTGTGTCTTGAGATTTGGGGTAGCCATTTGAATATCTTACGAAGTATGTGGAGGATGAAGAAGCAGGAGGAGGAGACGGAGTTGACCTGAGTCGTCATGATTAGCTTGTTGTCCAGAATTATGCCTAGGTTCCTGGCATGGTCAGTGGAGGTAGGAGTAGGTCTGAGTTCTGAGGGCCACCAGGATACATTTATCTTGGTGGTGTCTTTGGAGAGAGAGAGAGGATGAGTTGTGTATTGTCGGTGTAGGGTATGATGTTAAGATCGTGGGTTTTGGCGATGCTGGCCAAAGGTGGCATATAAGTGTTGAAGAGGGTGGGGCTGAGCGAGGATCCTTGGGGTAAACCAGAGATGATTTCCTTTGGTTTGGAGGTAATGCCGAATTTTGGCGTTCTTCAGGTGAGGAGAGAGGCAATCCATCTGAGAGTGGCTCCATGGATGACTATGTTGTGCAGCTTTGTGATGAGTGTGTGGTGGGAGATCATATTGAAGGCTCCTAAGAGGTCTCAGAGGATAAGAGCTGCAATCTCTTCTCAGCCGGGTAGGGCTCGGATCTCGTGGGTAGCCGCAATGAGGGCTGTCTCGGTGCTGTGGTTGCTGCAAAATCCAGATTGGGAGGAGTCGAGCAGGATGTTCCGTTACAGATGTGAAGAGAGCTGTTGGTTGATGGCTTTTTCTAATACTATGGCCAGGAACAGGGGCAGGGAGATTGGTGGATAGTTGTTGAGTTTGTTGGGGTCTGCCGATGGTACCTTTAGTAGGTCGTTGACTTCTACTTATTTCTAGTCCTTGGGGAAGGTGGCAATGGCAATTGAGGTGTTGAGCAAGGTGGTGAGTACTTGGCGGATTCAGGGTTTGCCTAGGTTAAAGATGTGGTGAGGGCATGGGTCAGTTGGGGCCCCTGAGTGGAGGAGTTGTCCTGTAGTGCAAGCTGCTTCCATTTGGTAAGTTGGTTAGCAGTAGTGAGGTCGTTGTGTTGCTTTAAGAAGTCGGTAGCCTTGGGCTGAGGTTTGAAGTTTCAGTAGATGTTGGTGATCTTGTCGTGGAAGAAGTTTGCAAGGTTGTTGCAGAGTTGCTGTGAATGGGTAATGTTTGTTGCAGCTGAGGGGTTGGAGAATAATTCTTTAACAATCTTGAAGTGTTCTTTGCTGTTTTTGGAGCTTGATTCGATCCGTGAGGCTAAGGCCTTTTTCTTCGGTCCTCTCAACTGTCTGTGGTAGATGTTGAGAGCTGTCTTGAAGGCGGTCTTATCGGTCGTCTCCTTGCTGGTTTGCCATCTCCTTTCCAGTTGCTTACAGTGTCGTTTAGCAGTTCTGAGATCTTCAGTGTACCAACTATCCTACTTGGTGGACCTTCTGTTGGTGTTGTTGCCAATGGGAGCGACGCTTTTGGCGCAGTTGGTGATCCAATTATTGAGGTTTCTGACGTTCTGGTCTAGGTTGTTGGAGGAGACTGGGTGGGTGGTGTTGAGGGCGTTGATCTATGTGTCCTTTGAGACTTTGCTCCAGCTATGATGGGGGGTGTTTGGCAGACTGGGGACAGAGGTTTATAAGCTGGTGATGTTGAAGTGGCGGCTCAAGTGGTCGGTCCAGGTGAGTTCCATGGTGTAGCTGTACTCAATGCGGTCGCTGGAGGTAAAGATGGGGTCTAGAGTGTGGCCTGCGGTGAGCATGTGCTCATGGACGAGTTGGGTGAGTCCAATATTGTTCATGCTGTCGAGGAGGTTGATAGTGTTGATGTTATTGTGGTCATAGAAATGGAAGTTAACGTTGCCAGAGAAAATGTAGTTGTTGGAGTCTATTGCGAGGGGGCGATGAAGTTGGCGATGAAGTGGCAGAATGCCGGACATGGTCCTGGGTGAGGGTAGGCAAGGGTGCCCCTGATGGAGGTTTTGTTGTCTGCGCTTTACAAATACACGTTATGTTATGTTATGTTACATTATGTTTGGAGTCCTAAGTTGAGGTGTTCCATAGCTGAGGTGATGTTATCATTTGTGGTGGTGCATTTTTTATATGAGGAGTTTTCTATAGCACAAACATGGCCTGTCCGGGTATCACAGTGAGGTACAAATACAAATAGTAGTACAAATAGCAGACATGTTGTACTTACATGTAGAGATGCAATAAGGAATAAGCAAGCAGCAATACAGTTACAATATAACAGACGGCTGGCAGATTGAAGATCCGGAGGTGCTCACAGGAAAATAGTCAAGCTTAGGGGCTTCCAGGCGTCTTTTGAAGGAATCTATTCAGCATAATAATTTTTTCTTCTTTTTTGAAGGAGGTAGTTGAGGGGTTTGACCTGTTTTCAGGAGGCAGGGCATTCCATATTCTTGGGGATAGACCGGAGAAGGAGGAGGTTGTATGTTTTCTTTTTGTTGAACTTCTGTGGTTTCAACAGTAGGTAGTTAGCGCTTCTTAAGGCATGACTAGCATCAGACAGTTCAAGTTTATTTGCCAGGTAGATGGGGGTATGATGGTGAAGAACCTTGTGTGCCATGCAGGCTATCTTTAGCTGTATCCTTGCTTCAAACGGAAGCCATTTTAGATGTGTCTGGTGTGATGTGGTTAGATCTTCTGGATCCAGTGATGAGACTAGCAGCTGAGTTCAGTGTGGCCCTTAGCGGCACCAGTCTAACTTTGGGTAAGCCTGCAAGAGTCGCACTCCCATAATCTAAACTGGAGATGACTAGGGATTGTAGTGACAATTGAAAGTCATCAGGGGCAAAATGGGTTTGAGTTTCCTTAGTGTATCTAGTTGGAAATTTGCTCCTCTGGTGTTTGCACTAATATGATCTTGCATATTAAAGAATTTATCCAACGTTATACCTCATGATCTATTGGAGTCAATAACGTGGGAGTTTAGATGAGATGCCGACAGGTGAGGAGCTCCGGACAGGAGCTCCCGGCTAGGGATTGCCTTTTCTGGCTTAAATCCCCCTGAAATCCTCCCCCTCCTTGGACCTTTTCTACATACCTTGGATCATGTATGTCTGCGGTCCTCGCCCCTCTGTCTGGTCTCCCGCATTTGGACTCGTAACCTTCCGAGGAATCGTGGTCGATGTTCCTGGCCGCAGAGTACGAGCAACATGGCCGATGTCCGGTGGAGCTGCCCCGACAGCTATAGAGGAGATCGGCTCCGGTTCACCGCCTCTGACGTCACCTACCCAGCCGGACATCGGGCACGGTTCTCCTCGTCACTCCGCTGGTTTTCTCCTTTCTTCCCTCGCCGTCTGGTGAACACCGAGGATCTGCCGGCTTCTGGCCCTCTGCGTCCCTGCCGATGCCTGACTTTGCTGCTCTGGTGGCTCCTCCGATTAACGCCTGCCTCCCGGACCTTTGCTGCGGTTTCCTGACATCCTGAGGCGCCTCTCCGGCTGCAGCTGAGACGTGTGGGTCTTGCTTCCCAGTCAGAACTTCCTCGAGAGCTCCGTGACGCCGATGCCCTTTTCCTTTTTTTCCCCGAGCTCGTTTTCCCTTTTTTGTGCTTTCGCACCCTCCTGACCCTGCAGCTTCATTTCCCCTTCCGGAGCTGGTGCCTGTGCTGACTTCTTCCCTAACAATTGAAGACTTGCGAGGGATCGACGACATCCAGCCTTTCCTCCTTCCAGATTCAGCTCTGCTCCTGGGGTAGGTGTTCTTTTCGATTTTCTGGACGGATTTGTTTGCCCGCAATCCCGCCATTTTGTTGTGAGGTAGCTGGAGTCCATGACCTGGACCCTCCATCTTGCGGTTGTGATTGACTTCCAGACTTATCCTCTCCGCTGGTCAGCGCCTTTTACCGCCATATGGACCTTTGCCCTCAGTTTAACCCCCTTTTTTTGTGCATTTCCCACCCCGCTCTCATTTTATTATCTCGGTGAGGCACCCTTTTTCGCCCCCGCCCTCGGCCCCCTGAATCTCCTGTTAACTCTCATGGTGCCCTTACAGCCCAGCTCGCCCTGAGGTCTGATGCGGCCCCGTTCCATCTCTATTTGTTGACCCGACGCTTGTGAGGGAGTCCGGCTTTGACGTGTGTGTTCACGGTTACACCACCGGTTTGCTTAACTCTGACTGTTTTTGGTGTCCCCTGCCTGTACCTTACTCAATGGCCTTTCCGCTGAGACTCGATCTGCATTCTAACCCCTTTACTTTTTCCCCCTTTTTCCCTCTTTGCTCCATTGGTCTTGTTTTTTTATGTTTCTTAATGCCCTAGTCAACTGTAAACTGAAGTAACGTTGTGACACTGTACAACCTCTTGTAAAGCACCCCTTTACTTTTCCCCCGTTTCCCTATTTACTTCATTGGTCCTGTTTTTCGTTATTCTAATTGCACTAGTAACTGATGTAACTGCAACTGATGTAACGCTGTAACTGTAAATGAAACTGTTTAATCTCATATAAAGCGCTCTGATACCTCCGGGTCTAGCCAGCGCTATATAAAACTCTTCAAATCAAATCAAAAGTGGGAGGCGCACCTGAGAGCTGTAAGTTGTTTGAGCCATTCTTCTATGGGGGCAGAGTGATTGTGAGGGGCGATCAAGAGGAATTCAATTTTGAGTTTGTTGAGCATAAGGTGGTTTTGGGTTAACCATTTTTGGGTTTTCCGTAGGGTGCAGTTGAGAGTTTTGATATCTACGGGTGAGGAGATTTTCAGGTATAATTGTGTCTCATCAGCGTACGTGGTAGTGAATGTTTGATTGCTTCATAATTTCGGTGAGAGGTTCCATGAACAAGTTGAATAACGTGGGTGAGAGCATGGATTCTTGGGGTACTCCAATTGATGTAATCAAAAGCAATTTCTCTTGGAAGACTTTTTCTCCTTGATCTCATCATACACTCATTCATTTATACAATGTTCAAAAATCCACAACAAATTATTAAAACAGGACCCAAAAAGATAATTAAAAATAAATGTAAGTATATATCAATACATATTTATTAAAAATTATAATCATATAAAACACAATTCATAACCACAATAATATTTGAGATTAAAAATGATCCAATAGTCAGTATATAATTGTCTAAAAAACAATCCAACAACTATAAAAACGAGAGACAAACAGAGTGACAAACATCTATCATCATAATTATGTCAATTCGGTTGAATCAGTATTGTCCGAGTCTATACATTTTGTTGTGTTTAGACTCTACAGTTCCTCGAATTTTACAAAAGTGGAGTAGCATTGACGAGTTTCGATGGACAAAATATTGATAAGCCACCTTCTTCAGGGCTAATAATTTTTTGTCCCTCTTGAAAATAAAATAATATACACCTTATGGATTAAAGTATTCTTGCCGATTAGAAGGATATCAATTATGTCTCAATCTAATCTGTATAACATTTTCTCCCATTATAACCCTTAAGCATTGTGTTCTAATTTTTCCAAATTCTTGGGCAATCCGCTTCAATAATATTCAAGGCACTTTTTAACGCTGCAGTAAAATATATATATATATCCCACACAGTTTTAAAATCCTCTAGTTTTGAGATATAATGATGGGGACTAATCAGCCCTCCAATCGTTTCCACCGGTTTATTTCGGTGTTGTACGCATCAATGGTATGCTTCCAAGCATTTCAAAGATTCGTTTTTTTCCTTTTGCGGGCCGTCAGGTGCCTTCCATTTTAGTCAGGATTACCGGAGTGATGTCAAAAAGGGTTTGGTTGACTTTGATTCTTTGATCTCTGTTATGTAGGAATGAGGCAAACCAATTTAAAACGGAATCAGATAGCCCCATCCTTCACTCCAGAAGGTCAATTGTGCTGTCGTGTTTGACCATATCAAACGCAGAGCCGAGATCAAGAAGTATAAGCAGGAACAGATAGTTCTGATCAAGCATTCTCAGGGCGTCATCTACAATGTGTGTTATGGCTGTTTCAGTGCTATGCCCCATTCTAAAGACAGATTGGCCATGGTCAAGGAGCTGAAACTACTCTATGTGGTTGCAGAGTTGAAGGTTTCCACATTTCCCAAGTAATTTTGCTAGTGTTGGGATGTCGGTAAATTGTCGGAAATTGTTGAGGTCGGGCAGGACGATATTAGGTTTTTTTAAGATGAGTGATTTGACCTATGTTTAAGCAATCAGGAATCATTCCCTGAGAGAGAGATACATTTACAATCTTAGTCCAAAGTGGGAGTATGGATGATCTAAGCTCTTTGGTGAGCTTGTCAGGTAGAGGATCAAATATGTGGGTGGAGGGTTTTATTGATAGTATTGTTCTGAGTATCTCGTCTTCATCTGGAAGTTTGAAGGCATTTAAATGTATTTATATATATATTTATTTTTAAAAAATGCGTACCGTGAACAAGACCCATGAGGGTATCAGAGCGCTTTACCAATGGTCATGTGGAACAATACAATTAAAGCAAAAAACACCAGTTCAAAGATGATATAGGATGTAGCAGCTCCTATGGTGCAGGGAGTTGCAATCACAAATCCTAAAGTGACAAGATAGTAACCGTCAAGTGAAAGCATGGATGATAATATTGCATTGAAACAGTGCTCAGGGAGTACAGTCCTATAGATTCAAGTGAAGAGATTTTTTCATCAATAACATTTTAACTTCTTTTTTGAAAGATGCAGTTGAAGGGTTCAGTCTGATTGTAGGAGGCAAGGAGTTCCAAATTCGTGAAGCAATACTCGAGAAGGCTCGGTTGTAGGTTTTCTTTTCATGAAATTTCTGTGGTTTTAACAATAAAGTGATGGTGCTTCTAGAGGATCTGCAGCCGCCCGAAGGCTCCAGTTTCTGTGCAAGATATCTCGGGGTGTTGAAGTGTAGGGCTTTATGTGTCATGCATGCAATTTTTAATTGTTTCCTTGCCTCATATGGGAGACATTTTAGAGATTTCAGAATGGGAGAGATGTGGTTGTTTCTTTTAGATCCTGTGATGAGTCTTGCGGCAGAATTAAGAGAAGCTTTTAGTGGAGCCAACTTAGATCTAGTTAAGCCGCAGAGGGTTGCACTTCCAAAATCCAACCTATAAATCATTAGAGCGTGAACAGCTGATTTGAAGTCGTCGGGGGTAGGAAGGACTTTATTTTACTAAGGGTGTTCATTTGTAAATTTGCACCTTTGATAAGTGTACTGATGTGCTCCTGCGTGTTCAGGTTCTTGTCAAGCGTTATTCCCAGTGATCTTGTGGAGTTTATAACGTGTGGGAGGCAGTTAAGAGCTGTTAATTGCTTCATCCAATCTTCAATGTCGTATGACTGTTTGGGAGGGCTGATTAATAGGAATTTGTCTTAAGGTCTTAAGGGCATTGAGTTTGAGGTGGTTGCAGGCCAGCCATTTTTGACTTTTATGTAGAATTGTGTTGAGAGATCTGAAATCCTTGGAGAGGAGATTTTCAAGTATAGCTGAGTGTTCTCAGCATACATGTGGTAGTGGATGTTAGATAATTTTAGAATTTCAGTTAGGGGTTCCATGAATAGGTTGAAGAGAGTGGGTGAGAGCGAAAACCCTGTGGGACGCCTAGTGTGACTGGTGTGGGATTGGACAGGGACTGATTAACCTTGATCCTTTGAGTTCTGTTGTGGAGAAACGAGGCAAACCATTTTCCAAGTAACATTGTTTTTGTCGTATAACTAGTAAGAGGGGATCCCACCAAGGGCTGCTCTGGGAGGAAACAGGCCTGGACCTGGCTTAGTAGGCACTGTAAGACGAGTTGCAGTTCTGATTCAATCTTCTTTGTCTTTTCAGTGTAATGAGTGGAGAATTCAACTCTGCTGGGCAGTGGCCCATTGACTACCAAATGGTGGTTAGATTTGCCAATAGTTTGTTGTTTGACAATTTTGTATACTTTTTTGGGTCTGTTTTTAGCGTTGTCAAGTTGGGCTCTAAAGTAATCTGCTTTTGACCTACAGATGAGTTTGTAGTAAGTACTTCTTGTCGACCTCAGGGGTTTGATGTGTGCTAAGGAGAGAGAGAGATTCTCTGTGATCTCTTGGCAAGCCTTAACATGCGCCTTTCCTCATTAAGGTTGCAGTTGAACCAGGATTTGGAGTGTCTACTGGGTATTCTTTCTAGTTCTTTAGGAGCAATAGTATCAAGAATGTCTTACATGCAAATGGACATAGGCCTCGGGAAGGGATAAATTTTACTGCACATATATCCAGGGAAGAGGAGGGACGATGTGCTTAATGTGGACTCACTGCTATGATCTCAAACAGATCTATATTGATGTTGCTGGAATTGCGAGAACTTTGTAAATAATGGAGAGACGTGAATTGTATTGTTCCCTGCTATGTGCCACATTATTTGATGTGTATTGAAATGGGAAAAAAAATACTATCAATAAACATATTTATAAAAAAAAAGAATGCCTTACATGGAATGTGTGTAATGTTCGGTAAGATCATTCACCTTCGTCATGTATGTTGGAGGAGGTAGGAGGTTGTTGCTAATGGAAGATGAAATTAAATGAAATGAAATTTGTACTTGTAAAGCGCACTTATACCCCCAAAGGGGTGTCCTGGCGCTGTACGCATACCGCTGTGGAACCCTTCCTGGCTTTTCCCTGTGAAATGTCCACTCCTGGGCACCCCCAGGGTGAAGCCAGGCATCCCAGCGCTGTTGGGGCCGTTGTGGAGATTAAGCAAGCTATTGCCCAGAGTTGCAGAGTGGGACCCATGATTAGAATAGGCACCGAGGCGAGAATTATCAGGTCCGAGGAAATTGAGCCCAAGACCCGCCGAGGCGGGAATTGAACCCTGGTCCCGGGCCAGATCTCTGCATCAGGGTCTGCCGCTCTAACCATTGAGCCACACTTCTCCAGATAAATCACTTAGGTTAATATTGGATGGATTCCAATGACAGCGTTTGTTGCGGCGTCAAGGGTGTAGAGGTCGGTGATGGCGCATCTCCTTGGGGCAGGAGGGCAAGGGGTCATGGGGCTGGGCGCTTTCCAGGCCCGGGCGGGCGTGTGCAAATGGGCTTGCCTTTGGCGCGCCAGCGGCGCGTCCACTGCACGGTCGCACTGCATCCTGCATTAAGTAGCTTCTGCAGTGGGCAGGGCTTCTGTTGGCGAAAAGAACGGTGAGCAGGAACACCTGGGCGGGAAAACCCAGGCAGTGGCAGTGTCACTGGATCAGGCTGGAACAAGCAGGAACTGGCAGCCACAAGCAAGTGGCAGACTGTGTACCCAGGTGCCTATTGATGCAGTTGCACTGCAGCCTGCATTAAGTAGGTCCACGGGTGGGCGGGGGATCTGTTGGCAGGTAGAACGTTGAGCAGGAAAACCTGGGCGGGAAAACCCGGGCCACGAGGGTGTCACCGGATCAGGCTTGAACAAGCCGGAGTTGGAGGCTACAGGCAAGTGGAAGGCTCTGTGCCCGGGTGCCTACATCTGTTTATGGCAGTGATTGCATGATTTAAGAAGGGACATAGCCCTTGCACACTAGAATTTTTGAGTGAAAAAACTCTGCCATGTCTGACAAACTTGAGGGAGTGCGCTCTGGACCTGAGTTGGAAGACACAGAAAGAAAGGAACTGACATCAGCGCACGGGGGTGGCGCAGATATAGTGGCCTGGATGTAATCTCCTCGGTGAGACAGACTCGCAACGGAGCCACACTATGCTACCTAGAGACACTTGAGGGAGTCTGCAGAAATTCACAAGGTGAGGAATCTGCGGTTAGAAGTCTCTATCACAATTACTGGATTTAGAGTTCAGCCATTCACGCTATTGGCTCTCTAATACTCTGAATAGGGAACTGGCTGAGGAATCACCGAGTTGGGGTTCTGAAAACAAAACAGTTTGTGTTTGCTAATTATTACACACTCCATGCTGCAGAGGTGTTTTTAGCTGCAAGATGTCGGTCTTTTAATGACATCAGAGAAAGAGAGCACAGAGCTAAACTGGAATCTGCAGACCACCAAGTTTTGAAAGATTATTCATTAAGTGTGTCTGGTATAGACCACGAGCATCTTCAAGATCCTGAGAAGAAAGGTTTGTCACTTACACTGATGGATTTATCGCTTAATTTTCATGGCAAGAATCCATAGACATTCTGTTTAGCAAGGAAGCTGGGAAAATAAATACATTGTTTTACTGAAGTGAGGAATACTAGGGGAACAGCAGAAACCAGGATACTACGAGACTGTGAAAGCAGGAACGACGGTGGGATGGAAAGGACATGTTAAACTATAATGATTTAACGACCATCGTCGTCGTTCTTCCATTTTCAAATCTGATAGGGCTTCCAAGTGCAGAACAATAAGTGGCCACGCAGTCTCTCTCCCAGGAGACCGGAAATTAACTTTATATTCAGCTGCATCATAAGCGAGCTGTGCCTCTGCATCTAAACACAAAGCGCTGGCAGAACACGGAAATGAAGGACCCGATGGAGAGCGCATCTCACAAATATGAACTCTTAGCTGCCAGGCTAAAATTAGCTTTTCGTATTAAAGCATCAGCCAATGGAGAGATGGCCTGCCCTCCGCACTCGAGCCACCGCGGGGAGGTTTAAGCGGGACTCGTCACTTGACCTTTCGCTTCTTGATTGATTGATGAATTCATTAAACACAGGCATGATGTTTATGGCAGGGCGCGCTGGTGTGTTCAACTTGACATGGCACATTTATTGTTTTGTAAATTATGATTGAATTGGCTATTTGGTCGTAAGGTGTGGTTATGTCGGGCTGAAAGAATAATGCTGAGTGCATCCTCTCGACGTAGAAGGAATGTGCTACCTTTTTTGCCAGTTGCTAAGTAGTCCGTACGTTCTTCCGCTACTTCCGTCTTCTTGACGACATACCTGAAACGCACTTCCAAATCAGAAACATTAGCTGCAGGAAATATACATGTTCCCTGCAGCTAAACAGTTCTGCTTGCTTGTGAACACCAACAAAAGGAAATCTAGGCGAGAAAAAGCAACCGTAGCAGGGCTAGAGCACAAAACCTATACTTATCGCTGCCTCTGAAACTCGCTTTTACTTTGGGAGGAATTGAATAGAGAGTGACTAAGGCTGCATGCCTAGACTTCTTTCACTAACCAGATAACCTAGCATATCTAATATTACAAAGTAGGAACTAAACCAGGTGTGCTGTAAGAAAATCACAAATTGGAATGAGGCAATATATATATAAACTTGGTTGAGTGACTGACCCTCAGCTGCAACCACCTCCACTTCATCAAATTGCTTCACTCATTAGTTAAACTATTTTATAGTTCTTTCGGCGCCCCAGATTTTTTTGTTTTGTCTATGGTACTCGCTTTTCGTTTTACCAGGAGCAAACTCCCCCCCCCCAGCTCCAAAAGCCTGCTAAATCGCTTCTGATCTCTAAAAGGCCCCTTCTCTTCTGGGAGCAGATTTGGAGCTTTGGGATGATAGGCACTAGTGTTGCTCCCATAAGGAGTGGGCCTCCTTTTCTCCTTGTAGACTACATAGTGGT
Source organism: Calotriton arnoldi (assembly GCA_963921515.1). Lineage (NCBI taxonomy): Eukaryota > Metazoa > Chordata > Amphibia > Caudata > Salamandridae > Calotriton > Calotriton arnoldi. The sequence continues at coordinate 879,933 of CAWUFW010001528.1, read as the reverse complement.
ATCACTTGTCTTGTGCCTTTGACTATGTTCAAGGAGGTTTGAGCACCTTTTTCTCCTTCTTGGTATCAGCCTGTTCTCTTTTTTGACCCCTGAGGGTTGCCTTAACTTGAGCCAGAAGTTCTAGAAGTTTAAAAAAAATATTTTGAAATTATTATCCTGTTCATCAGATAGCTTGCCAAAGTAAGATATGCCCTCCTCAGTTGGCATTCATGCCCTTTTAATTACAAGTCTATCAACTTGTATTCCTTTATTTAGGGGGCTCTCTTAAGGATTTTGAAAACCTGAAGCAGCTTCAAATTAGTTTCTATAATATTGGTTCTAAGCTGTGTCTCTAGCAGTGAGGGCCGGTGCAGGTAAGAAGAGCAGTGAGGCGGAGGGCGGGGGTGGGGGGGGGGGTGGAGTCGACAGATGACGATGAGGGAAAATAAAATTTAAAAAAAAGAAAAACACTTACCTTGCGCTCGCTGCATCGGCGATCCGGCGAGCACAAGGTAAGTGGTTTTCTTTTTTTAAATGTTCTTTTCACTCGTCATCTGTCGACTCCCCCGCCCCACCGCTCTTACCTGCACCGGCCGTCACTGGTCTCTAGTGGTGATGAACAAGTGCTTACCTTTGGTAATGCTCTTTCTAGTGGATACTCTATCTAACAATAGATTCCTCACCTTTAGAATATCTCCAGGTGCCAGACTGGATCCAAAATATTTTTCAGCATAGCCCATGCACGCTAGTAGGTGGCATTGTGCGGCTCCATGCTGACCTTCTCCATCCTGGAAGTGACTGCTGGTGGCCATAAAGCGCCACTCAAGCACTATCCGCGCCCTCTGACACAGAGTTCAAAAATCAGTTATCCATGCCAGAATGCAGATCTCTGGTTTGAGACCTTTTAAATGGAAATGAGTCCATTCCACAGAACGAGGAGGGAGAAGGCTGAGGAATCTGCAGTTAGATAGAGTATCCACCAGAAAGAGCATTATAGAAGGTAAGTAACTTGTTCTTCAGGTGGATGGGAAAGCAAAGTTTTACTATACTTAACTCCACATATATGCTTCTTGACAATATATATATTGTAAAGGTACAGTAGACGTGGAATTAAGAATAGCAAATCTATACAGACCTGTTTGTACTTACCTTTTCGATATTTTGATCCTCGATATTTTTGACACAATATTCTGTCCACACAATATTTTTGTCCTGGATATTCTGTCAGTGACCCAAAAGCTCAGCGCTCTTCTGAGGTCCAAATGATGGGAAACAAGTGACATGATTGGTCAAGAACGGATGTGCCTACCATACTTCTCATAGGCAGCTAAAACTAATAAAGCCCCCTTGTGGCATTAATTACTTACTAATGTACAATGCTATGAAATAAGTGATAAGTACTAGGGAGTCAACTTATGCAAGAGCAAACAGAAGGAAATACACACATAGAAGAGCTGCTAATGCAATAATACCTGAGAGAACTGTCGGACAAACCACCTTCTTAGCGCAAGAGAAAAAAATATAGAAGCATGAGATCACGACTAAGTGATGGGAAGGACAAGAGAACGAGATAAAACCTAAGACTAAGAAGGTGACTTTTGGTGAAATAGCTGAGGAATGGAAAGGCCTAGACATGGACCTGGGGGTTTGTGGTAAACAAATCTTCCCAGTGGAAAAATCGAAATCTCAAAGGACACCTTTGGTTGAAAGTTCCCACTCAGAGGAAATGTTGACACTATGAGACCTCTCCTTTAGCCCTGACCAAAATTTCTAAAGGAGAGAGGCAGATATCCATCATAAGAAAAAAAGTCTTATATAGTGCTCATTAAAAGAGGATGCTCCTCAGGAACTCAGGATTTTCACCACAATGTAGAACTTTCTACAACTGATTATCAATTTTGTTAGTAGTTTTCTATTTCCGTTTCGGGATGCTTATTTAATTTGGGATTTATTAGAAATGTGTGCTGAGTCTATTTATTTGTGATTTTGCCCCACAAGATAATTTCTTGTGCATTGATTGTTCCTTTGTAATCATACACACCACTCTGATGAATTGAAACACTCTCTTCATGCTTTGAAACAATAACATCATAAATAAAAGTTATAACCTAATGGAATAGTGTTGTCGATTAGGAAAGCTCTCTCTTTAAATGGGTGGTATTCCGGAAAAGTCCACCAAAGATTGCATACAATGAATCTAAATGAACCTCATGTACATAATGGTTATTCTGAAATTCTGGCACGGACCTCTCAAAGAAATATCCCATAATTTGATGTCACGCTACAAAGATCAACAAAAGAACTAGTGTGGCAACAAAGAAGCTACAAGGGGCGGTCAGAAAGGTCGCGAAAGCCTGCACCGAAATCGGTGAAAGGATCACAGCGGTAAAGGAACGTATGGCCGGTTTAGAAAATGAAGTGGCGAAAGGTCAAGACCAAACAGAAGCACAGGCAGCACAAATAGTGGATATGCAATGGAAGCTCGAGGACTATGAAAATCGACTAAGGCGCAATAATCTAAGGATCTTGGGTATAGAAGAAGGCATAGAGGGAGGTGACATCAGAACCTATGTCCTAAATCTGCTGAAGGGGGCTTTCCCGGAGCTCCAACAGTGGAACTGGGACACAGAAGTCCAACGGGTCCACCGCTATCCCCTTATGCTTAAAAATCCCAGGCAGACTCGCCCAGGGGTATGCAACAACCAAGAGCTATCATAATTTATTTCGGGAATTTTCTATTGCGGGAAGCAGTATTACTCAAAGCCCGTCCGGACTCCAAACGAACATACGAAGGACAGTCATTTTTCACTCGACCCGACTTTTGCCACGTGACTGTGGAAAGACGCTGGCTCCTGAGACAACTGATCCAATCCTGTAAAGCGCAAGGGGCGGAGGTGTATCTGTTAAATCCAGCTCGTCTGAAAATAATCTACAACAGCAACGTGAGAGTTTTCACATCCGAAATAAAGGCAAAAGAATATTTGGACGGAAGTAGGGACAGAATAAGAGTGATGAAATAGATTTATCGTTAGTATAATGAAGAAGCAAGATGGGGTGTTGAAGAGAGGTCTTGCCTAGACATCATTAGACACATGGGTTGGAATTGAAGTGCGCACCGAGTGGCAGGGGGGAAGGGACACAGACACCATTATCCAGACCTCACAAGGTCTGTTCGTCTCACTAATTGGGTGGGGGGGAGGAAAGGGGGGAGGGAGGGGAGAGGGAGGGTCTTCGGGGAGGGAGAAGGGGGGGAGGGGGGATGGGGCAGGGGTAGTTAAGGGAGAAAATGGGGCACAACAAGCACTAGGGAGATTTCAGATTAGAGTAGAAATCAGGCACTGGGAATGGAAGAGCAAGGATAGGGGTCTTTATGGTGGGAGGCGGCTTTTTTCGAAAGTAGAAAAAAGATTACTAGGACAAATATAAGGCTAGCTTCAATTAACATTTGTGGCTTAAACGACCCTGGAAAACGACGTAGGGTCGCAGAAGATTTGAAAATGCTGAAGTCTGACATTGTCTGTCTCCAGGAGACGCATATCATGGGTGCGGATAAAAAAGTTTTAGACCAGTTAGGGTATAATCCCATAGCATACACCACACAGGGCACCAGAACTAGAGGGGTGGCTATCCTATCTCGGGTAAAAGAGATCGTCTGCAAGCAACAACTGGCCGACAAATATGGGCGCTGGGTTATAGTAGAGTTACATATTTTCACATTCTCATTTACCCAATGCTCGATATACGGACCAACGGGAGACTACCCTGAGATTTTTGAGTTCTTGAACCTGGAGCTAGCAGGATGGCCAACCCCGATCATAATGTGTGGGGATCTGAACATTAATGGGATCGCTGTGCGATGGGGCGGTAGCCCGGGTTATATAAAGGCCGGAAACCCAGGGTCTACAGGGCTCTGTCCCACTTAGTGGAAGTGAACGGGCTGCCGGATGCTTGGAGACATCTAAAAATGATAAACCCCAATTCCGGAAATACTTACTTTTCGGCTCCTCACAGAACAGTTGCCAGGTTGGATTATTTTTTTGTTTCTCAGGGTCTAACGGGGAAATGCTGTATTGAAAATTTCCCCGAGTGATGTCAGACCACAATCCCCTAGTCCTAGAGATATTGCAAATCGGGGGGGAGAGGGTACGACAGAACTGGTCTTTCGAAAGAGGGTTGTTAGTGGACAAGGGGTATATTGCCCACATGCAAAAATGGATAGAAGAGTTCCTGGTACATAATAGAGGGAGTGCCCGAATTGGTATGGGTTGGGATGCTCTGAAAGCAGGCATGCGAGGAGAGACATTAAGTTTTAGTTTATACTGTTCCAAAAAACAACGTCAGCAATTAACCGAACTATACCAAAGATTAAGAATAATGGAAGAAGATCTAGTTAAGGCGATAGAGTCAGGAGAGAATATAAGGGTATACTGAATAGGCTCGTACTAGCTAAAGCGGAGATAGGTGATGTAGTTATAGCTAAGGTCACTGAGAAATATATGACACGAAGGGAGGAATGCTATGAGTGTAGTGAAAGGGCAGGACGTATTCTGGCAATGCGTACCAGAGAGAAAAATGTGCAGAGTGAGATAATAGCAATTCAGAGCGAGAATGGGAATCTGGTCACCACAGCTTCGGGAATCAGAGAGGAATTACGCAGGTTTTACATGAAATTATATGATTCTGAGAAGGACAGCGAGGACAGCGGGGAGAATGCAATTAGTGAATATCTAGCTACTGTCGGTTGTGAGAAATTCTCCTCGGAGGAACAGGAAGATCAGGTAGCCGCTTTTTTACCCGATGAAATATTCAGAGCGCTTAGTGAGCTCGCAGCAGGAAAAGCCGCTGGGCCAGACCGGATCCCACTTGAGTTTTATAAAGTTTTTTGGCCCTCTCTTGGGGCTGACTTTTCAAACATGCTCTGTCAAGTACAAGCGGGGGAGCCCCCCCCCCAGAATCTTGAGCACAAGCCAGTATAGTGGTATTCTTGAAGGAGACCACAGATCATGTTAGAAGAGTCATCACGCTTTTCGATGCCGTGACAGTCACAGGAGACCCTATGGCACTTATATTATTAGATGCCGAGAAAGCATTTGATAGGGTCTCCTGGGACTTGCTGTGGGCAGTACTCGCACGGTTGGGGGTTGGAATGGATTTTATTAAAGCCCTACGTGTATTGTATGCTTCTACTACAGCTAGACTCGTATTGGCGGGAGGACAAACAGAGGAATTTAAGATACGAAGGGGGACCAGGCAGGGCTGCCCCTGTTCTCCATTGTTGTTTGCCAGTTATATCGACCCTTTAAGCCGTAGGATTGATGCCAACCCTGGGATAAAACCTATAAGCTCTCACGGGTTTGAAACCAAGATTTTAGGGTATGCAGATGACCTAGCGGTCACTACACCACAACCGGAGTCAGCATTGGTCGAAATAACGAAAGAAACACTAGCCTTTGGGAAAATATCAGGGTACTCACTCAATCAACATAAAACCCAAATTATAATCAACGAATATCTTGGGCTGAATGACCCTCAGGTAGCTCAATCGGCAATGTATTTAGGGGTAAATATTTCATCTAATTTAGGGCAAATCGTGGCGTTGAATCTAGCCCTGGTCATTCAGAAGGGATCCCTGGATTTTGCCCGGCTGAATAACCTCCACTTATCATTAATAGGCCGCTGTAATGTGGTAAAAATTATCTTTTTGCCTAAAGTTTTATTCTTATTTAGATCAATACCTCTGATATTCGAGACAGCATAGTTCCAAAAGTTAGATGGGGTGGTAAATAGATTTATATGGGCATACGGGAAGACAAGGCGGAGCCTGAAGTTTATGTCTCTCCCTAGGGAGAGAGCAGGATTGTCGGTTCCAGATTTCAGACTATATCATTTAGCATCAGTCCTGCAATATATGTGCAGACTAGTTGGGGAAACCCCTACGATCTCTGGAATCAGGGGAGGATACCGGATATTTATGAGCTACTGGTTGGGAAAGACGCCAAAAACCTTTTCCTAAGGTTTATTGAGCCTAGTTACTACAAGAAGGTGAGGTTTAAGACTTTATTAGCAGCAGTTCAGGTTTGGAAGATGACAAAAAGAAAGATGGGGATAAAGAACAAATTACTATACCCCCTATACATGAACCCAGCACTACCAATAGTCTTTCACGATAATATAATGAGACGGTGGAAGGGGTTAGGTATAGAGTGATTGGGGATCTAGTTGATGTAACTGGATTTAGATCATTTTCAGAGATACAAGATAGATATGGAGTAGATAGGATTTTTTTTTAAAATACTTACAGGTACGTAGCTATTGGGGGAAGAAAACAGGGGGCCCAAAAGGGATAGTTAAGAATGCCATGATTGATAGGCTAAGGGACGAAGAAGGGTGTACTATCAGTAGAATTTATAGCGAGTTGATTGCCATACAGCCAGACGACCTAGAGAAACAGGCCGATAAATGGGACCAAAGGCTTGGGATAAAAGGATCTGGGTTCCTTGATTCCTTAGACAAGGGACACAATATACTTTGTTCAGCACTTTAAAACGATTTTAGATTTGTACTACACGCCAGACAAAATAGCGAAGTGGGGGGGATCAGGGGGTACCAGCTGCCCCCGTTGCCAAGCCACCAGGGCAGATGTGGTGCACATGTTTTCGACCTGCCCGCGGTTGGATACCCTTAAGAAAGATATAGAACAGTTCCTAGAGCTAACCCTGAAGGTGAATGTGGGCCTAACCCCAGAATTAATGCTATTGGGGGTAAGCAGCTCAGGATTTGATGCTACCCAACCATACTTCATGTTTCTGGCGATGGCAGTGGTTAAAATCTGTATTGCCACAGCCTGGTTAGATCCGGTGGTCCCATCCTTCTCGCAATGGCTAGCCCGGCTCCTCTCCACTTTTAATCTCGAGAAAGGAATCTATGAAAGAAAAAGCCGAAAGGCCCAAAAATTGGGGAAAACAATATGGGCTCCAATTTATTGGTGGAAGGCGGAGGTTGGGGGCCCCTGAAATAATAATGAATTGAAATTTTGTATATGAAAATAATGCTGCTATTAACGTCTAGGTTTTCTTTTACCCCAATGTCTATTTTATCTCCAAGAAATCTGTCAGAATAATCGTCTGTAAAAGTAATATTGAATTGAAAATACTGTGTATGAAAGTAAGGCTGCTACTAAATGTATACGTTTTTATCCATATGCTTATTTTATCACTATGAAATCTCTCTGAATAATTGTTTGTATAGGAATTTATTTATGTGCCCCGCCCAAAAATATCTTAATAAAAATATTTAAAAAATAAAAAGTTAAGCAAAGACGTTGAGGCCTTGCTGTGAATATTTTACTTGATGAATAACTTCTTTTCTGGCGCTTCCATTATTATAAAAACAACAATAATAATAATAATAATAATAAACAATTTACTAATGGCAGCAAGATGAATAGATTTTTGTATTGCCATATAAAAAGTATGGTTAGGAATAAAAATGAATGATTGGCATTATAATGAAATCATATTTTATCTAATGAATACACAGGATAGCTGTGCATTCAAGACCATTCTAAAACCGATTCGTTTACACAATGGTAAGTTTCATAGGATACTGTGTTAAAATTAACTCAAAAACGTGTAATTGTTTAATAGCAACAGACAACGAGCAATCTTGCAATGATATATTTAGCACGGAATATAGCGCACAGGTTTTGCTATACATCTTCCTGGACTAGATCAGGCAAGGATGTGCAGCAGAAAAAAGAAAAAGCAACGTGTTATGCTGTATGTATGTTATTTAGATAATATTAACCGAGAAAAACAAATGTGTTTCCACTTTTCAGATGTAGTAGATTGGACTACGTTTCCCAGTTGCTCTTTCTTTTTGTGTAAACCGCAAGCATGTTACAAAATCCAATTTTCTCCATGTTTACCCTAGTACAAAACGTTTTTTTTAGTATCGACCGGATCAAAATGTTTTTGCTTCATTCCCCATTATCAAAACGCTTAAAAAATGTGTGAAAGTATTTGTTTCTGTTTTTGATAGTGTAAAGGTTACTTAATATCACCAGACGTGTTGTGCTTTGTTGGCCACAAATGCAGCATGTGTTTGTAGCTTCCAAATAATACACCTAAACATCCCAGGACTTCCCAACATCGTCAGGCATTTTCTATTACTCTTTCCATATCTGAGATACGTTTTCTTGTGTGCACCAACAGCGTCACAACCAAGCAACGCTCATAGGTTTATTGACGTTTCACAAATATCACTTCCAAGGCAACAAGCAACGCCAACGATGCCTTTGAATATCTGCATTTTCCTTGTGGTGCCTTCTATAAATCACATCATTGTTGACTGCAAGAGCAGGAATCGGTGTATATTCACCAGGGGTGATGTGTATATAATCTTTTTTTTACTGTTTTTGTATACACTGCTTCATGCGGCCTGCTGCCACATCAGCATTTCCAAACTTTCTAACTAATGCTGTCTGATTAGTGATCATCATGGGACCAAGACATTCCTTCTTGGCTTTTAGAGCGATAGTGCTTAAGTTGTAGTGTTGTTGCAGTTGTAGGGGCGCAGACTCTCATTTAGGGGGGGGGGCAGGGATTTATTTTTGCATAATCAGCAAGAGAGCGAATGGACAAAAAGGGAAAAATAAGGAGGAAGGCAAAGACAGGACCGTGACAAATGGAGAAAAATAATCACAAGCGAGATACAGAATAAGAGTAGGGTGTTAGAGGAAGGAAGCATGAGGTGCAATCAAACCCTGGCAGCCTTACTATTCAGCACCCCTGGCATTTGACAGGCTTCTAAGAAAAACGTTTGGCCCCTGCACTTGATATAGTGGACTACCAGATTCTAACGGGGTCGCTGGCCACCGTGGCAGGTACTGAACAGGAAACAGTGAGTTAATTCAGCTCTTTTTTAGAGTAGATCGCATCAGGTCATGAGGGGATGTTTTACATTTGAAACGGCCTCTGTGTATTTGTGGTGTACCTAAAGACTCTCCATTGTAGCTTGTTCGTTTTCATTAAAACTCATCAATTGGAATAATTTCAGCTACTTTGCAGTAGCCATTTCTAGCTATTAGGTTTTACACATTTCCATTCCTCTATTCAGTTGTAGCATTTTTCGCTACTCAGTTGTAGTTGTTTCAATTGTTCAGCTGCTTTGAATGCAGATATTGATTTGTAGTAATTTCTGCTATGTAGTTGTAGTCAGTTTTTCTGTTGTAGGCATTTCTACATATCAGATGTAGGAATCTAAGCCCTTTCCGTTTCCTCCTAGTGATCTTTGGAATACATGCAATAGCACTTTTCGAATGTAATGGGGATACGTTTGTCTCCCTTTGAGAATCTAATCAAATAAACAAATGTAAAAAAAAACATCGGACATTTTTGAGGGATTTATAAATTTGATTGAGGAATTCCAGTTTTTATTATTTTTGTAATTTTATTAAATAGCTGTTTATGGGCAAATACTTATCCAAATCCCATCCTTACTTTGCCTTTACCCCATTTAGCCATCTCCTTTAAATTTCTTTAACAGTTCTTATCCTGTGTTTTATTGTATTATTTTAATTTACTCCCTGCATGTGCTACTCCATTAACATTTTTTTTAACTCAACCCCTAAATGTAATTTATTGCAGTGGCGGCTCCTCCGCTAAGGCGGAGGAACGGTGCCCCACTGCATTTTTTGCAGTGGAAAAAGTCAAATTAAAATGATAATAACACTACGTTATTATCATTTTATTTTCCCTTGGTCATGCAGCTTTACGGGGCGGGGCTTGGCTGTCGTCACAGCAAGCAAGGGGAGGAATGGTGGGCACTTAAGTGAGTATGACTGTAGGGCCGGCCAAACAGTCCTGCACACTTTGCATGTTTCCCACCAGGCTGCATTACACAGCCTGGTGAGGAACATGCACAGGCTCCCTGTCCCCATCTCCGAAACACAGGCATTGCCTTGATACATCTGAGGGTCAAAGGCAGTTTGTTCCAGAGGGAAGGGCCCAGGAACGAAAGGGCTTTGCCCCCTGACCTTGCCTTCCTGATTCGCGGGATTCTGGCAAGGCAGAGATTCGCAGAGCAAAGGTTTCTCTGTGGGGCATAGAACATAATTCTGTTTTGTAGATAGCCTGGGCCAGTTCCGTAAAGAGCTTTCTGGGTCACAAGCAGAGTCTTAAAGATAATCCTCTTCCTTACCAGCAACCAATGAAGACTCTTAAGAAGACTTGACACATGAGAGTCACGGGGGAGCCCGAAACTAGTTCGGGCCACTGCATTCTGGACCAGCTGCAGCCTATTAGTCAGGTATTTGGGTATGCCTGAATAGAGACCGTTCCCATAGTCAAGACGTGAGATGATCAGGGCTTGAATCACTTGTTGTCGGGCCGCAAAGGACAGTAAGAACAGAAACTTCCGAAGAAGTCGAAGAAGGGCAAAACAGGTGCCCACCACTGAATTTACTTGGGAATGGAATAGCAATTGACCATCAAATTTAAAGCCCAGGTTTTTCACCACCAGATTTTTGATAAGTGGGGGGAGGCGTCAGACGGCCAAAAGGACTGCCAAGGTGTCTCAGCCTCTGAACCAAAAAAAAGCAGCTCTGTCTTTCCAGCATTACATTTAAGTTGCTTCGTGGGCAGCCACCCAAACACCGCCGAAAGACAATTGCGAATTTTACTGCCTGGGCAAGGCTCGTTATTCTTCCAAGAGAATGCTGAAGACCAATCACAACACTGCATTGCAGCTTTGTGATTGGCTATGGGGAGCGTGTACTTCCTGCTTCAGAGGACGACACGAGGTGAGGTGGCAGTCCGGCAGCAAGGTAAGTCACATTTTAATTTATTTTTCAATCCCCCCGTCCTCACCACACCCGTGCTACTCGGTGGCAGCCGCCACTGATTTATTGCAACCATTTCCATTATCCTCCCCTATAAGTCCCATTACTTACCTGTACTATTCTTATTATTTTTGGATCCAGTTTTATAGATGTTCTCACTTATTTACCCTGTGATTTATATTTCCCTGATGTGAATAACTTGAGAAGAACATGTTACCCCCTTCATATTTATGTAGTGCTTCTCCCCAGGTGCCCCTCTTAAAGAAGTGATGCCTGAATATCGGTCTTACATTTTGGCTATATCTTATATATTTATTCTTCTTAAAATCCATTCAGTCAAGTATCAGAAGGTGCTTTCTCTTCCAAGGTTGGAAAGTGGAGTGGGGGAGCAGGAGCATACTAAGTACCTACACGCGATACCTCCCAGTTCATTTTACAAGAATTAAAAATGTAGTTGGTCTGTACTGATTAAAATTTGTGATCAACCGGTGAAAAACAGATCTCTGCAGAAAGCTAAACCCCTGAGCTATTTTACTGGGATTAGGATACGTTACCTACAGGATGGTTAATGCAACTGGCAAGGCTTGGTAACAGTCTTATAGGAACAATTCTGAAACATCCCCATTGCAGATATTTTGTTCTGTGCCGTACATACTAATTCATTGCAAGTGGATTCTCCCATTTGTGTTGTAAATGTACGATTTTTATTAGTGTGTTTGTGATTTTCTGATCAATATTCAAATCAGTGATTTACACTGAGATATAAAATTACATAGGACATCATAACATTAGTCACCGAGATATACAGTATTTAGCTGAACAGAATGTACCACAGGTAGAACGAACAGAAATATTACTGATTACAAAGTACTTGGGACGGGATTAAATTTGGTCAGGAAACAGATACAACAAATATGAGAGCAGAGTCAGGCGCCTTGATGACTGTGCACTGTGATGGTGTGATAAGCATAGAAACATTTATACAACATTAAAATACGGGGGGCATGTGCTAGTGAGAAGCATCACTCCCACTTTTGTTACAGGGGGCTGATATTGCAGCACTGCTGCAAAAGCGGCCCCCAGAAACAAAACTGCATCCCACAGGTCCAAAACCGGCCCCCACCCTTCCGACCTATCTGGAAAAACACCCAGTGTCCGCTACGGCCAGTCCGGCCTGATGGCCACATCCACAAAGCAGACAGAGTCACTGTAGGATGATAACCATAGAACAGGCACCTTGGAGAAGCGTAGGCCATGCATTATGGAACACTCAAAATCAAGGGGGAGGATTAGGCAGTGTTCGAGAGGGGACTTTGAAAGAGTAGTATCTTCAGTTGCTTTCCAAAGGTAGAACGGGATGGGACCTGACATGCTGTCTTAGTGTTTCCATGCAAAAGGCATCTTTACTAGTTGATGCCAACATATTTAAATTATAGCCTGGAACAAAGGATGAGAGAGTCATGCATCACCTCGTCTCCCTGTGAAGCTTTTATTGTACTGTTTTGTACATTAGCATATGCCACTGCATCCTCTCTGTATAACCTTTGTGATGCTCTTGCATTTGTGTGGTGGTTAGTATCCTGCCACAGGAGTTGGTGAGGGCCCTTATGGTTTATACATTTTATCCACCTATAATACTGTCATACTTTTCACACTGACTAAGGAAATGCTTTTTCATAACTATTACTTGGTGTCTGCAAAGTAGACATATGCCATCTTCTGTGACTGATTTACCTGTAAGAGGGCAAAAGTTCATTGTATAAGGGCAAAGGTGCATTGTATGAGGACAAAGGAGCACTTCAGTTTGAACTTTTCCTGGTTCCTGGTTGTATGAAAGTGAATTATTCTGTAGTGTGGTTGTCAGACCTCGCCATGTAATAACGTCACTTTATCAGGTCCACTTGGGTTTCTTTAAGAAAACCCTTAGTTCATTCCTAAGTAGATGTGGCACAGAGCAGTTCGGATTAATCAAAGGAACAAGTGTAAAACATTTAGAACTCCAAAAATGTAAATTAGTAAGAAACATGACATAATAACAATTTACAAAAATAGGGTACATTTTTTATCCTAAATAGACACTAAAAAGACTAAAATCCATCTAGGGAAACTGGAGAAATGATTTTTCAAAGGTAAGTATATTCCTTAAAATGCAATAAACCATTGTAATCAGCTTAGTAAGTTCTGAGCCAATGGGCAAGAACGACTACCAGTATTCTCTTGGACGGGCCACAACTGATTGGGGGCCAGTCACAGAGACCACTTAGGTCCAGGGAGACAGATTTCTTTAGGGTCCAGAAGTCTTAGAGTCCTCAGTGCACTTTTTTCCTTTACCAGGGTCCAGAAAGGAAGTGGTCCTGATGCTGGGGATATAGCATGCTGATGCTGCTGAAGATGCTGAGGATCCTGAAGAGCTGTGGCGAGTGTTCCTGGCCCACACTGGTATCCACTAGTATTAGGAGTCGTCTCCAGCCTCAGGACTCAATCTCCCATGATGCAGCAGGGAAATACAGTGCATCCCCAATCGCCATTGGTCAACTGGTCTCCCAGTTACAGCAGTCTTACCGGTTGCTTACGGGTAAGCACATTTTTTTTCTGGGCAGCAGGGTCCACTTCAACTCTAACCACAGGTCCCACAGACTTGGGAACACCTTGGAAAGGTCAGGACTCAATCTCCCAGTAAGCACTTTGGTGCCCATTGGTGGTCAGGTGTGGCTGGGTAGCTGGGCTCACAAGGGTTGCAGATTTCCTTAGCTTTGAGTGGTCCTGAAGCTTAACAGGAGGCAAGCCAACTAGCCCTTGAAGTCACTTCTTCAGTCCTGGCAGAAGTTGATCTCTTTTCCACGAGTGGACACAGCAGGCACAGTCCTCTTCGCGGGTCTCTCGGGTGCAGTAGGTGCAGCCCATTCTTTGGTGCGACCTCTCTTTGCTGGGTCCAGGGAGCAGTAAAGCAGTCCTTTTTAGGCCGAGCCTGGGCAGCGCATGCGTTGCTCCGCGAGCCATGCTGTATTGGTGTATGTACTTGAAGCCCCGCCCATATTTGTCACTGGCTTGTGTCATTGTCCTTCGTAAATGCTGGCTTCTGATTCGTTATTAGGCTTGTTAGTCCCTCCTTAGTACTGCCTTGTCTTAATTTGTAACCTCCTGTGAGGACTGGCACTTTTACTTCGGTTGTTACACGGTGCGTCGTCTTTAGTCTGAAGCACTATTTTCTTCAATGAGTTTCTCTTACTGCAGGAGGGTCTCTCGTGCGCAGTTGTGACCACCGGCTTGTTTATTTAACTTGTAGTAAACGGGGAGCTCTTCAGGGGCCATGGGAGACAGAAGGGGGCAACTCAGCGATGCATTCAAGCATTTGGAATGCAATAGGTCTCGCATTTGCGAGAGTTTAAGCTATTGGCATTGTAAATGACAATTCCTTTTATTTATGTTTTAAAACCCAAAACATAAATAAAAGGCATGGTCATTTACAATGCCAATAGCTCAAACTTGTGTAAATGTGAGACCTATTGCATTGCAGATGCTTGTTCTGTCTTCTTTCCAGTCCAATAGTGATCTGTGGTCTGTGTGTCTGGATTGCCACTTTTATGCCATCTTTATGTTTGTGGGATGGGAGGACTCAATTGCCAATTGGGCAAAAGTTCCCACGATGCAACTCTTCTCACTTTACATCACTTCCTGGGGGTTTGGTCACCAAACAATCCCATGATATCCTTCTGTACCCAAATCCAAGATGGCATAAGGCCTTCTTCCCCTGTGAGGAGCCCTGGACACACCCCTGGGTGTACACAGCATAATGAGACATTCCTTCTGGAAAACTGGTTCTGCAACAGGTTCCCCTCTCTAGAGCAGATGACAGCATGTCTACCTACACAAAAGGAAACGCAGGCTGTAGTGTGATTCACATTTGGCTATTAGAGCGTTCACCAATTTGAAGCTGGGCCATCTGTGGCCACAGCCCTCTATCCATCCTGCTGGAGAAGGTCACACCTCTGCTCACCAAATGGTCTCTTTGTTCCCCATTCCTGAGAGTACTTCACACCTCTTAGCAGGAGAAAAGTAGGCTGTCTCAGGTGGCAATCTGCTCGAGATAATCAGAAAGGGGCACCAGCAGTTTGAGACACAAATTTGTGACTTTCTAAAGTCACCTTTGCTTTAAATCCGACTTCAGCATTAAGTCGGGTTTAATGTAACCATTAATTTGATACCTTGGAGTACTATGGTTGGTAGTCCCAAATGCAAGTCAGCAATTAGCGTGTGGGCTAGTGTAACTCCATGTTAGCCAATGGGGCCACCAGTCCTGCTACAGTGAAAACCCCTAAGTGTATGCAGGTGCTGGGGGCCGTAAGGGAGATTAAGTGAGCTATTGCCCAGAGTCACAAGATGCTGAGCTGATCTGCCACTGGCGCCGTGTATCGAACTATGAGTCCCTCGCTCCGGAGTCAGCCGCTCTGGCCACTGCGCCACACCTCTCCCTTGGGGTTGGAAGTCAAAGCTTTCTGTAAGCGATGATGCACCAGGATCACCAAAGAGAGAACAATGGAAATCAGAGGCTAGCTTTGGCAGATCGTTTTTATACATTGTCACAGACAAGGAGAAATCCGCAAAGATTACATTAAACCATCGTAATCTGCCTTTGGATAACAATTCTTGTTCTTTGCCCCACAGCAAAGAGTAAAATAATAAGGCGCCGTTACATCATGGACCCTGCTCAGCACTGGATTCTTCTGGAAAGTAGTGTCCTTCCCACTGAGAATCCATCTGTTCAAAACTGGTGGAAAACCAGGAACTGTGTTTTCCTCAGTGAAGAGCCCTGTGGCCCAGTAGTGTTGATAAACGATCATATCTGGGAAGGAAAGCAAAATAAATGCAGGCTACAGAACATCCAGAACGATTTGTACTCATATTTTCAGGCCATTGCCTTTGACACTGTTCTTTTGTGTTCTCTTTGGGTCAGCACATGTACAGCGGGTGCCTGTAACATTTGACATCACAGCCATTAGTGTGCAGTTTCCACAATAACCCTCCTGCTCTTGCTGAACTGACTCCTTTGTTCATTGGCTAAGATAATGATAATGGCTTTACTCAAAGAAATATGGGGGCATTCACAATGTTTAATCCTCAGGAATTGCTGTTTAGAGGTATGTGGTAGTAACACGGGTAAACTGCAGTATCCATGTCATATTCCCTGACGTTAGGTGCACTTTCTGAAATAAGTTGTTACACATTTCTATTGAGTGGTGTAGATTTTAATTTACAAGGTTATTATAATATAATAACTTGTTTGTATTAAATGTTTCATCTTAAAGCCTCTATGGTCTTTCTTGAACATTTTTAAACTTTTCCCACATGACCTCAATTAAAAAATATGGCACTGGAAGTGTGTTCACTCTGGGATCAATCACATAATATTAGTTAGTGTTCCTGCTTTCGGGGTATTTATGTTTTGGCAGTGTTCTCGGTATTTATCCATTTTATTTTTTACTAATTGTATTGTTCTTTGAAAAGCGGAAGATCCAGCTTGTATGTTTTCATATTCATTTTTGGAGGGGGATTGTAGCCGGGATCGGAGTATCACTGCCATTACTAGGAGGTTTGCAACAATTAGAATCCTGATTCTTTTCACTTACTTCCATTTCTTACCACTTTTGCACATAAATACAGAAAGGCAATCAGAAACCGAAGGCCTAATATTTATAAAAAAAAGTAATAATAAAAATGTATGTTTCCTCGCATCAACGATTTCAGTCCACCTTTGAAACGTTAGGTTCACCTTATGAATAATTTGTTACATATGTCTATTTGCTTATAATATAACATTAATTTGTTTGTAAAATGTACTCATCCCACCCTTTAGCCATTTTAAGAACAGCAAATCACGTGTTACTATTATCCAATTTAATGGTTCTCAAGTAGGTTCATAAAACCTCTACAGTCTTTCTGGGATATTTCCAGACTATTCCCAAATGACTTGAATCGCAAATATGCCAATGGAAGTGTGTTTGCTCTGGGGGTCATTCACTTAACATTAATTAGTGCTTGTGGTTTTATGGTATTTGTTGTTTGACATTGTTGTCTGTATTAATTTTATTTTTGTACTAATTGAATTGTTCAGTGAAAAGGGGAAGATGCTGGCTGAAAGGTTTTCATTTTTATTTTGGGCGTTGAACTGTAGCCTGAGTATCATTGCCATTACTAGATGGCTTGCTATAATTAAAGACATTGCATCTTTTCACTTTTTCCATTTTTGCCACTTAGCAAATAAATACAGAAAGTAATCATCTGCTTTTCATCTGTATCTCTGTGTATTTAGCCTTAAACATTAGAAACCGGAGGGCCTAACATTAATACAAAGTAATGATTAAAACATGTTTCAGCACATCAGTGATTTCAGTCCACTTTTTAAAATGGAATCTCCAATTCTTTCACTCTGCTGTACTTCATATTAGCCATGTCTGAGCTGATGAATTTGTAGCTTTCTGAGGGAAGCCTCCAGTCTGCTCTGCTATGACTTATCCAGGCACCATCTTTCCTAGGCCTTGCAAGAGTTTGTAGCCTCCTAGTCATCAGCACATGTGCGTCAAGCTGAAATTTTCAGCCCAAAGAAAGCATGAGTAAGTAATAAGTATCTCCATTATTTAAAGTGAGAGAAAGTTGCGGAAAAGGGGCTAGAGAGGGCTGAAGGCATCTTACACAGCATAAAGGAAAATAGTTAAAAAGGCTGCAGATTTTTTGTAGCAACTTGTTGGGGCGGGAGGCAGGCCAGCAGACACCCCGACCGAACTGCCAGGCAGCCGGATGGGGATTCCAATGAAGAAAGCCACTCAAGCCCAGCAGGAGCAGCACCAGCACCTCGTCACACTTCTGTCGACAGACAGAAAAAAAGAACAGGCGGAATGCAGGGTAAGTGCTGATTATGTACTCCCAGTGGGGGGGCGGGGTTAGGGTCCCAGCATTCCTCTGGTCTTTTTTTCTGTCGGGAGATGGTTATCTCCACTTTGTAATGAATGGGACGAGGACATAAGGGACCTGGGGGTAATAATACAAATTGTCTAAATTGTTGTGTTTAAAATCGTACAGAGTAGTGGAACAGTCACACCCAAACTGATTACTTTTGATCATGTGTTTCACACACCGAAAATGTAAAATCTGCACATTTCCGTTGAGAACTCATTTTTTTGGGCCAGTATTCTGGAGATTGATAGAAATACCTGCATCCAAAATTTGTAGAGGATCAGTTGTTCAGCCTTGTAAGGAAGCTCTTTGGGTGATGACAGGGCCGGCTTTAGCACTGGTGGCACCCTGTGCAACAATGTTTGTTGGCGCCCCCCCCCCCCAATGACCACCTCCGTCATGGATTCCCTCGCTACCACCATTTGACAGTGCCCCTCAAGTCTCCATAACCACTGTCTCTTAGATTCATTTAGTTTTATAGCGCCACTCGTACCAGTTTAAGATGTCAGAACACTTTACATCACACACGCATTGCACAGAGACAATCAATCATGGGTGTGTAAATGTTACATAAGACAGAGGCCTACAAGGAGTAGGAGTCACATTTCATCCATACTGGTAGGCAGTATAGTTTAAGAGCCCTTGGACTGGAAAAGCACAAATTCTGAATTTAAAATGTAACACCATTCTTAGGGGTTTTCTTTAATAATAACAATTGATTTCTACCCCAATGAACCCCTTTTGCAATATTAGGACAACGAAAGAGTGAGCAAAAAATATATAGCTCTAATATTTTCCTTGCAGTTTGCATGCAGCTCTTTGATGGCAGTTAATAGCTCACTGCTCTATATTTGGATTTTAATGTATAAACTGCAAGTACCAAAAGGATCTCTGACAAAAGCGGTAACCCATTGACCTATTTATATTATATGCAGTTTGTGATGTGAATAGGACACGTTCTTTGCAGCAGGTGTATTAACCCTCTGCGCTATAAGTCAAAACTTTCACTAGACAAAGCTCCGGTCTCTCTCCAGGAAGAACATTAATTACCGGAGTTTTCATTTTTATTGATGTCTGAAAATTGCTGGGACAGTGTACGCGGCATCAGGTGTTTTTAGAACGCTGAACATGGCGCCCCCACCCCAAGTCAGCGCTAGGTGCGGTGGCACCGATCGCACCGCCCTAGGGCCTGCCCTGGGTAATGACTTGCTGATGACATCTACGCACAGCGTGCAGTCACAGATTCCACTCTTCTCAGGTTCCTTCAATCACTAATCTCTCTCTGATTAATCGAATTTAAAGATCTTCAAATGGGTTAATAGTTACACCAACGGTTTACACGGGTTTGCTAAAAGCTGCATACTTAGGGCAGAAAATAATACATCTATATATTATGGGCCCAATTCCCAAATGATTTTCAGGAGCCAAGTTGAACTTTCTGGGCGCAAAAGAACACATTTATTTTTCACTGGATCGGGATTTGTGCCCTTTTGTGTTCGTACATTCAGACCTGCCAACTTGGAAACTGTAGAATGGATATCCGGTAATAATCCTCAAGAAGAAATAGGCAGAAAATTGGAATGGAAGAATCCGTCTTTATTTGTAGTGGACATCTGTCCAGTTTTAGATCCAAGATAATAATGCCGGTTACCACCCACTTAACGGATTCCCCCAACCACCAACATTCAAGAATACACATTCTCTAATCACGAGAAAGTCACGAGCATTAGCACGAGTGCCATGCTCGTGACTACCTCGCGGAACACAATGATAACAGAACACAACAAGAACGCACTGGAAGAACCCACGTGCACCCAAAACACCTTCCCCCCTAAAAAACAAAAAAATTAAACGCCTTAACTCATAATATAGTCACGAAATCTCACGGGAAGACGGTGAACCAATGCACACTTGGAAGAAGTACTAGAGTCACTGGGAAGAAAAGTGTTCGAACTCACAGTAGTATCTTGTTCTCCAACATCTAGAAAAACATTGGAGGCACAATCCTCCAAACAACTTTTACTACCTTTAAACAGAGAAATCCTGTTTAAATTCCAAACGTTACCACCATCCACCCTAACAGCATTTTTGAAGACCTCAATAACTCTTTTAGGTGATGACCAAATCGAAAAACCCTTGGAGACGCCTTCTTTTTTTTTTATACGCACAAAATCTCCAATCTTAACTGCATGTTTACTCACAGACCCGAGTCTCCTTCTCATGTCTTGTTTAATTTTCTCCTTATACGCCTCAACTCTGAGCCGGACCTTTTCATAGTCAACATTGGTAAACTGACTACTCTTCTTCAACCACCAAGGAGCCCACCTGGTACTAGGTTTGCGTCCTCTCAAAAGTTCAAACGGACTGACTAGAGTTACAGAATTGGGAGACGTTCTGTATGCCAACAACATGGATTGTAAAGCGTTACGCCAATTCAAACCTCCTTTCACTGACAATTGGATAGCTTCTTTTACAACACGATTAAATCTCTCAACCTGGCCATTAGCCTCAGGATGGAATACTGCAATTCTTTTGTGTGTAATACCGCATTTCTCAAAGAAACACTCCATTTCTTTGCTAATAAACTGTGGCTCATTGTCGGTGACAACCTCTTCAGGAATACCTTCCCTGCAAAAAACATTGTCCAAAAACTCAATAACTTTCTCTGAAGTAACATCCCTTACCATTCTAACTTCAGGCCACTTAGAATAGTAATCAATTAACACAATGCCAAAAGCTTCTTGTTTAGGTAAAACGGCGAAAGGCCCAATTATGTCTAGGCCTAGTTTCCGCCATGGAGCTGCAGGAAAATCAACAGGGTGACGTTCAGGTCGCAAGGCTACAGCAGACTTGTCACTGGAAGAACAAATGGCACAAGCTCTCACAAAATGTTCAACGCACATATCAATACCTGGCCACCAAAATGATTCTTTAACGTGTCTTCTAGTGCAAGAAATGCCTAAGTGTCCATCATGTGCTAAAGTCACAACAGTGTTCCTTAAAGCAATGGGAGGGACAAATTTATCACCTCTTACAACAATGTTGTTCTCAATTGCCAACTCATCCTTAACCTTAAAATAACTAATCATGACAGCAGACAACTTCCTTTCTTCGGGCCACCCTTGTAAAATATACTCTTTCACCTTGTTTAACTCCATATCTTTACCCATTTCGTGTGACCATACAACCTCTTGGAGACTGGCTTGTTCACCACAAACTGAATTGACATCACACAAGGTGAAAGCAACTTCACAATCTTCTTCCACAATTTTCTCAAGCTCAGAAACAGGAGGGGGGAAACCTAGACATGCAATCAGCATGTACATTTACTTTACCTTTTACATATTCTAATTGATATTGAAAACTTTGCATCCTGGACGCTACTCTTGCCAAACGTGGGGACATGACGCGTCCACCACCCGGTGCCATCATATATACGAGAGGTGTGTGGTCAGTTTTGATAGTAAATTTGGTGCCCCGTAGAAATGTCCTAAAATGTTCAGCACCCCAAACACATGCTATAAGTTCCCTCTCTATGATGGAGTAATGCTTCTCTGCATCTCTCAAAGCTCTAGAAGCGTAGGCCACAATCCATTCTTTTCCATTGCCCCTTTGGATCAGTACACCCCCTAAGCCAGTACTGCTGGCATCAACCATAACAATACACTTTTTTCCAGACACAAAAGGTTTTAGACAAGGAGCATTCACAATAAATTCTTTCAAAGTACTGAATGCAATTGACATATCATTAGTCCAAACAAATTTCGCATTTTTCTTTAAAAGGCACCTGAAGGGGTCTACTTTTGAGGCATAATTAGGAATAAATTTAGCGTAGAATTCAGTCAAACCACGAAAAGCCACAAGTTGTTCCTTAGAGGTGGGAATAGCAGCATTGGTGATATTTCTTACGTGATTGCGTTTGGGTTTAATGCCCAAGCCACTAATGGTGTGTCCCAAGTATTCCACTTCAGTTGCTTTAAATTTGCACTTGTCAGGACGAAGTGTAAGACCTTTATTAGATAATGCAGTGAACACTTGTTTTAAATTTTTGTCATGTTCATCCACATTCTTCACATAAACGTGTATATCATCTTGAAAAGCAATTTCACCTGACAAACCCTCCAAAGTTTCTTTCATCATTCTCTGAAAAACTGAGGCTGCACTAGCAAGACCAAACGGCATACGACAATATCTGAAAAGCCCTTCAGGTGTTATGAAAGCAGTGAGGTTTTAGATTTATTGTCCAAGACAACCTGATGGTAAGCACTGGCCAAGTCGATATAGGAAAACACTTGTGCACCAGCTAATGTGGATACCATCTCATGCAGATTAGGTAATGGATGGGCATCTATCCAAATTGCACTATTTAGACTGCGTAAATCTACACAAAGACGGAGTTCGCCTGAAGATTTAACCGAAATTACAACCGGAGAAACCTACGGTGAAGATTCAATAGGTTCAATAATGTTTTTGTCACAAGGATCCTTAAGTATATCTTTGAGTTTGCTTCTAGGAGAGAGGGACATTTCTTACTCTGTGACGGACAGGTACAACATTGTCATGGAGTTTGATAGTGTGTTTAAAACCTTGGTATTCTCCCAATTTCCCACTGAAAACAGTTGGAAATTGTGTTTTCAATTCCGAAATGTAATTAGAATTACTATTGGCAATGGCATTTAAGGATTCCACTACATAAACAGGTGGATTAGCTCTAGGATCAAGTCTAATTCCCATTTGTTCTTGATGAGGCCACCCAAGAAGAGATTGCCCTGACTTCGCAACATAAACTTTACCAAATGTATGACGGCCTAAAAATTCCAAATTGGCCCAAAAATACCCAACTAAATCAATTTTGTGCCCAGCGTAACCTCCAGGTGTGACATCAGGAGCTATAAGTGTCTTATTAGGCCATTTGTGGTTTACAACATCAAGGGCCACAATAGTATACCATGCGCAAGAATCTACTAAGAATTGCAATTTAACACCATCAATCGAAATCTCACAAGAAGGAAATTTGCTGACTCCCTCATTCCCACAGATGTTGATGACAGTATTAATATCACTGTAATGACTATCATGGATACTATCACAATCATCCGCACCTTGGATCATGTTCACTCTCCTAAATATCGACCTGCAAACTTTTCTGAAATTACCTTTCTTGCCACACTTTGAACATGTTTTGTCGATAGCCGGACACAATTTAGAGTTAGCTATATGTCCATTACTTCCACACCTATAACAAACAAAAAAAACCTTCTTGCTTTCGCTCCTTGCCCCTTTAAATCTACCATCAGCTCTCAAATTGTTTCCATACTTTTGTGATATTAGCTTCTCAGTATCTTTAGGGACACTGAATACATCACTTTTTTCGTTGCCTCTTATTTCTTTAACACATTTTTTAGAGTGTTCAATGGATTTAGCAATATCAATGGCAGCA
The DNA here is from genome assembly GCA_963921515.1 of Calotriton arnoldi. Taxonomy (NCBI): domain Eukaryota; kingdom Metazoa; phylum Chordata; class Amphibia; order Caudata; family Salamandridae; genus Calotriton; species Calotriton arnoldi. The sequence goes on along the minus strand of CAWUFW010001528.1, from coordinate 856,723 downwards.
TTTAAGGACATATCCGAAGAAGTCCATAGTCTTTCTTGAACTTTTTTGTTATTGGTTCTCATCAATATTTGATCCCTCAAAACTTGTTCATAAGAAATGTGCTCGAAATCACATGTTACTGCGAGAGATCTAAGGGCTGAAACAAAATCTTCAATGGATTCATCAACACCTTGCTTCCTGGAATAGAAGATAAACCATTCCATAACAATATTTTTCTTTTTACCATACCTTTGATTGAGCTGTAATGATCCATACTCATACACATTAATATTTCCAGGATTCACTAAAGCAGGTAGATTTTTAAATTCTTTTAACCCTATTCCACCTAAGCAATGTTTCAACAATGCCAATTTTCTTTCGGGTTCACATTTGTTGGACTTGGCCCTTTTTGCAGGGTCATCCCTGAACTTTTTGCCTTCCTCCTAGTCTTGTTTCTGACCTGGTGTTGGTGCTTTTAGGACTCTGGGCACTTTAGCACTGCTGTCGAGTGTAAAGTGTGTGTGCCCTCTGTGGTAAACATGGTAAGATTGGTCTACGCCTGTTTGGCGTATTTAATTTACCTATCAGTCCCCAGTAATGTGGTATCTCATATACCCGGGGACAGTAAATTAAATGCTACTGGTGGGCTTGCAGCGCTGCTTGCGCCACCCAACAAAGTAGCCTTTCAAACCTGTCTCAGCCCTCTGCCATTGCAGGCCTGTGCGCGCAGTGTTACTGCCGCTGTGATGTGACACCTAAAGGGTGTGCCACGTCTGTGACCCCCCTTTTACTGCATGTCAGTCACCCCTAAGGTAGGCCCTAGCTAGCCCTATGGGCAGGGTGCATTGTGGGTAAAAGGTAGGACATGTACCTTAAGTGTGTGACATGTCCTGGTAGTGACAAACAGCCATTTTGGTTTCTCACTGCTGTGAGGCTGCCCTCTCATAGGAATGCATTGGGGATTCCCTGATAAGAGTTTCAGTGGTAATTCCTGACATGAGAGGAGCAGCGTGGTCAAGTTTGGTATGTTTGGAATAGTAATAATAAATGCTGCGTAATGGTGTGCGCAGATTTATTATCAGTATTTTAGAAATGCCACTTTTAGAAGTTGTCATTTCTGTGTGCTATGTGTCTCTGCCTGCCTGATGTGTATTGCATGTCTGGCTCTGGAGTGACAGGGGCTGGTGAGGTGTGTGGCTCCAGAGGGGCAGGGTGAGTCAGCGGTAGGCTGAATAGGACGATCTGCATTTGGAGTAATGGGAGGAGTAGTCCCCTGACCCTGAATAGGTCTGTGCCTGCCTGAGTGAATGCTGGCTCCACCCCCTGTGGTGTGTCTGATAACCGAGCCCCCACCTGACAAAGGGGAGTAGAAGCACTGTAAACAAAGTGCTCCATTGCCCCCCAGAACCAGTTGAGACTGGTTCCCAAGCCCTGTGCCAGGGCAGAACAAAGAGAAACCCTGTATAAATATTGGGGCTGTGACCCCATGTGGGTGTGCTTTTGTGGGTGCTTACTTGTGCCTGCTGGACTGCTGGCCCCAGGAGGAACCGCCACGAGGGATTGCCCCTCTGCTGAGGGCCCTGTGAGCTGGCCTGCCTGGGCCCAGCTCTACCCCTGATGGTCTTGGGCTACGTGTCCTGAGAAGCGCACTCGGCGCGAAGAATGCCCCAGGGATCGGGAGGCCGGCAGCAGCGCTGAGCTGCACATCGTCCCGAGGGAATCCCGGCGTGGGGATTCCCCCACATTGCATCGGAACAGAGCGGGAGTCCACCCCGCATATTGGTGCCTGCATTGGTGAAGCGGGAGCCTACCCCACCTTGTGGCGAAGCGGGAGCCCACCCCGTATTGTGGTGTTCCAGGAGTAAAGCGGGAGCCTACCCCGCATTGCGGTGCTTCGAGGAGTAAAGCCGCCCGAGAGCGGCGACCCGGAAGCCAGGCAAGCTGCCTGGTTGTAGGCGGGGCCAGGAAGAGGAAGTGTCGGCCGGAAGACAGGCAGAGTTGTGCCTGAAGGAGGGCGGGAGCCTACCCCGCCTCCGTGAGCGCAAGCGGAGAGGGTCGCAGAGCTTATATTCCGGCAGGAGCCCACCCCACGTGCGTCTGACCTGGGAGTGGACGAGACCGGCCCTGAAGAGGACCGGAACTTCGCGGGCTCCCTGCTGACGTCCTGCGCCGGTCCCAGGTGCCAAAGAGGAAAGCCGAGAGACGCCGCCGAGCTTTCCCCGTGTTTGAGGAAACCGGAGGAGTCCCATAAGAAGCCCCGGTGAGTGGGGCTCACAGTGGGAGTGTTGGTGCCAGGGGCTGTTTTCCAGCCACACCGCGGATTGCGGGCGGCTGCTACGTGGGCGCCTGGCATTTTAGAGTCCCGGTGAGAGGGGTTTCAGTGGCCCTGCGGGGCCGGTGTCCAATTTCCACAGCTGCACCGCAGGAGCGCGGGCAGCTGTAACGTGGGGGCAGTTTTGATTCTCATGGAGAGGAAAGGGTGAGTTGCACCCCCCGCCCCTGTGCCTCACGCACATCTGTTCTGCTGCTTTGGCAGCCAGAAGGCCAGTTGGAAGATCCTAGGATGTAGCGCCCTGACTTTTGGGACAGAGGGCATTTGGGCCCCAAGGAAGGCCAGTTGGCGTGGGGTCATTCTTGTAGTGTTGGCAGGGCGCAAGGCTCCAAGGTAATGCCTAATGCTAATGCATAATGTGTTTATGCCTGAGGTGATGTATGCACCTAGGGAGTGTTACTACAGTGCACTCCTAAATGAGATGTATGCATAATGTGTTTATGCCTAATGTGATGCAGACATAATGCATTTATGTTGCTTGTGATGATGCCGAGTACAGTATTTTACCAGTAGTTACTGGTTGTTTTATATTTGCTACTTGTGCTTTCTAATGGTTCTGACAGCGGCCCGATTGGCCCTGTCATGTATATAATCCCCTGTGAATTACTACCTGGTGCCAGTTGGCACAGTGTATATTGTGTGGTTATGATTCTAATGTGTTTATGATAATACAAAGGCTATTTTTTATATAACCTTGTGTGGAGTTTCTTTTGTGGTGTGCCTAGTGTGTCGCTGCTGTGTGTGTATGTGTGTTGCGCAAACGCTTTACACATTGCCTCTGGGATAAGCCTGATTGCTCGTGCCAAGCTACCAAGGGGGTGAGCAGGGGTTATCTTCGGTGTGTAACTCCCTTGCCCTGACTAGAGTGGTGGTTTCTGCCTGGCTTAGGCGCTTGCCCTAGCCAACCAGAAATCCCATTTCTAACAACATTCCTCTCCCTCAAGTACTTCAACATAAGCCAGAAATACTGGTTCCCATATTTCCCAGTCCATTCTTGGTTCACCAGGTGTTGTCAAGAAAGAAGGAGGGGGTACAATGCCCGACATTGTTAAACAATACACCAAAAACGAAATGAGAAAATGGAAATATATATATATGTAAATAAATAAACAAACTAAAATAATGAAAGTAGTCACTGTGGTTGTTAACGATGTAGAAGAAATGTGTGCATATCACAGGGTAAAGTGTATGCAAACGCTTTCCAGTTCCAACGATAAAAGTGAAAAGTGCCTCAGGAGTTAGCTGCTTGTTTGCTGAAGAAAATCCCAAAATGGCTGCAATGAAGGGTCACGGACGTGACCTCCAGCGTCGTGACGTCACACTGTGACGAGAATGTAGACTCGCGAGAAAACGCTGTGCGTGGGACCACCGCAAATGGAGCAGCGCGAGTTGAAGTCAAAAGATGCCTGGCAACCGGTACCATGAAGTTCAACGGTAAGGCCGATAACCGTTGCGCGTAGCAAAACGCGAAAAGCAAGAAGAGTGCCGCACAGCAGGTACACCAAAGGCTAGGATGCACACACGAAAGGACAAAATCCAACTCCAATTGTCAGCAACACAAACACAGTGGTGCGACAAACAAAGTCACCAAAATAAGGAAAATAAAAAAAAATAAAAAAATGTAGAAAGTACAAGCCAAATAGATAGATTCCAATCCGGTCCTTCTCAGCATGCACTTGTAGAAAGAAAAGAAAAGAAAAAATGTCCTTCCAGTTGGTAGCAAAGCCACAACACAAAAGTAAATTGATGACGAAAATAATCCAACTGATGGGCTCCGTGCCTGCTCGTCGCCAGTGTAGAATGGATATGCGGTAATAATCCTCAAGAAGAAATGGGCAGAAAACTGGAATGGAAGAATCCGTCTTTATTTGTAGTTGACGTCTGTCCAGTTTTAGATCCAAGATAATAATGCCGGTTACCACCCACTTAACGGATTCCCCCAACCACCAACATTCAAGAATATACATTCTCTAATCATGAGAAAGTCACGAGCATTAGCACGAGTGCCATGCTCGTGACTACGTCGCGGAACACAATGATAACAGAACACAACAAGAACGCACAGGAAGAACCCACGTGCACCCAACAGAAACATTTCTCACCATGTGAGAGAGGACCTCAGATGGGTGGTACCTGGAGATGTCACAGCTTGGACATTGTATAGGGCGTGGCCTCAAGATGAGGGTGAGCCTTTCAGCCAACACATTTGGAGCTGCTATGTAGGGACATTGGATGGGACAGTACTTGGAGAGGAGGTAGCCACTTCTACCCGGGCCAAAACCACATGATGCTTTTGAAGCCATTTCGCTTGTGTGTCCTAGGGAGGTTGTGAAATCCGTAATGGATTTCAGTAGTGCAGTCCACACATGACGTATTCACCAGAACTGCTGACTGGTAGTTGTGATTGTTTTCTCGGTAGGGCATGTTCCTTTTACTATATCTTTGCTGCAATTTTGCAGCTGTCATGCTGTTGATAACGATGAATGGCTGTCTAATTATGCTGTTATTAGGAATTCCATTTCGAACGATATCCTCTTCAATCTCTGTGCAATATAGTAAGGACGTCGGTACTAATCTGTCAACATATGATAATGCATGTTTGATATGTCGAATATCCTGTCTGCAACTTAGAAATGCCAATAAAGAAATATAAAAAAAAAAACTTCCACACATGAGCTGGAAACTTACTCTGTGTAACAGTTTCCAGCTCACCTGATGCTCATCTTGTTATTTCAGCTCATCACTGTGTGGGCTTGTGATGTGTGCCGGTACAGAGTGGAGTGTCTTTACAGTGCATTTGCAAATCAACTGAATATTGCAATATGGTGAATTTTCCATATTTACAAATTTATGGTTGGTTGGGCCAGTGGTGTGTCCTGTGGAAAGGGGTGGCAATGTAAAAGGCAGTGAACACCCACGAACAAGTAAATTTGTGCGCTTCATTGTGCATTTGCAGGTAATTTCCTGCCCTGAACATATGCACAAAACTGCTCTTGTCAAGGGCAGGAGCAGTTTTGTGTTCATACCAGGATATATATAGTGGGGGTGTAGGAAAAAGAGTTTCTCCATTGCCATACTTTTTAGTGGAGAAAAAAGAAAAACATACAGACGTGCAATTGCAGATTGTGGTACAATTTCCACATGTGGAATGTTATTTAACCTGCTATAAATTATGTATGCGTACGTGATGTACCTGTGAGCACTCCTTGAAATTTGTGTCTTCACAGATATCTAAAACTGCTAGTTTTATATGTGCTATGTGACTTTGAACTAACCAGAATAACAATATCTCCCATTTTATTGTAATTACTCGTGTTTGGAAATTTGTCTGCAGTGTAGAACTTGTCCCTGCAGGGTGACTCTAGACATTGGCATAAATTCTTTTTAACAACATTTTAGAGGGTATTGCTTAATCGATTATGATAAAATCAATCGTGTCAAACATTAAATGCAAATAATGAAAATCATATTTTTTGCAACAGCCCCTGACAGAGTGGATATGTATTTCAACATCTTTTTTACATTTCAGCTGTGCTAAATATAGGTTTGCAGTGGGGTCTGACAAAGTTTTGGGGGATGAGCGCACTCAAAAATTCTTTACTCTTGGATATGAAATCGGGGAACTTTTGCACTCCCCTGGAAGAGGGAAAGCTCTTAGCAGGCAAAGATAGCATCATTTTAGTGCGAGGTCACTTGCTGTGACTGATTGTGTTAACGCACAGCTCCCTTTCATTTTTAGTGACAATTCCTGCTTTTGTCTCCCCTTTAAGATTAAGTTGGAAAAAAAATTGGAACCGACCTACAAATACCCTGCAACAATTTTATGATTTGGTAAGTCACATTTTCACTTTTATACGTTTAATTTTCTAACAGTTGTTTGTTTAATGAGATCCCAGTCTCAACCTCTTCCTGGATTGTTCTTTGTTTATATGAACTGGTTTTCACTACGTCAAATGTTGTTGTTGGGACACAGTGCCCAGTGGAGTTTGTCATAGTAAGATTCTTCATTCTTCTTGTTGGGGTCACTGAGCCTTAGCGCAAAAGATGCTCTTGCCCCGCATGCCTGCCTTTTTACGGTACCTCTTCCTGGAGGAATGCTTGGTCTTGAGAAGGCTAGGTGCGTGAGTTTGTTTGCTGGAAGTGATTGAAGAGTTGCATCAACCACATGTAATCTGTTTCTTGAGGCTTCCTTCATCCCATCCCTAATGCGTCATACACAGCATGATCTGTGGATCTGAGAACAGGTTTTGGTTCAAAGATCACAAGTAAAGCTTCACATGGTCCCAGTTTCCCTTATAGGTGCTACTTTATAATTCTTCTTCTCAATGCCTTTAGCTGATTGACTGCACCCAACTTTTATCCTTGGTGCAGTATATGAACAGCACTTTCCACTTGATTGCATTACCGATCTTATGAGAAGAGCATCCGTGTGCATTAGTAGTAACCGGAACCAGTGTTCCAGGCCCTTGCATTAATGAACGGAAACACTAATGCAGCCTATCCAATCAATACATTTTAGACTGTAATGGCTGGACCTTCCTATACCATATTTCATTAAGACAGAATAGTGTTGCTTGCTTTCCAAAAACTCTTCTAGAAACTGACACTTCAGCATGTTCCAAAGGAACATTTAAGTTTCCCTCAATCTCTCTCTCTCATCCCTGTTGTTTGGATGAACGTTATATTCTCTTATAAGACTATCACTTCACATCTTAATATTTACAATTTTAGTTGTTTGTCCGTTTTGTTTGATGCTGTAACATATGTTAAAAACAAAAAGCAAACATAACCGTCCACGAAGATCCTTGCTATCTAAATCAAAAAAGCTCTCTGTCCTGCTTTCCAGCCTGAACCACGGTCATACCACACTGATGTCAGCTGTACCCCATGTAAAATGCCAGTGTTATAACAAGGCAAGAATTACAGCATGGGTGCCACCAGCATTGGTGTGCCATACTCCTTATAGAAGGTCTCATTGTCAAGGGACTGGATAGCAAAGTATCACTTTCTATAGGGTGTCAAAAATTCATGCACCCACACACTGATGGGAACATATATACAACTACCCTTAGTTTGTATTTCCAGTATAGGTATAGCTAAGCCACTGCCTATGTGACGGCAGTAGAAGAAGATGCCAGGACCCTCGGCATCGCTTGGGAAACGTACGACCAGCTTTACAGATGTGGAATGATGACATTTAAGAATTGATTGTGATGATACAATTGGCTGGTCATGGACAACTGGATGTTCAGTGAGTGCTAATAGTAAGGACAGGTTCTCTGAGTCAGTTGGGTTTTATTTGAAATGAGCATTAAATGCAGCATTCGCTCACAAGAATTTTGGCCAAGCCATCAAATTCAGATGATCATGCATTGTAGTTTGATCCTAGAAAAAGGTAAGAACCAATGTAGTTAAAAACAACAATAAGCACATTTAGCAGGGAGTGAATTCAGAAATGATTAGCTTAGTGTCTCTTCATCAATGCTTGCCAGTACGATTGGGGAAATCCTGGAACCCACCAAGGCAGTAGAACAACGAAGAGGTGAGTAAAGTTTGCCGTTTGTGTTTTTCCCTGCTCTAACTCACCTCGCTTTCCTCAAGAAGGAACCATGCTTTCATATCACACAGTCTTGTGCCGCGTCCAAGTGGCAGCTAACAAAGCAGAGAGAACTGGGACTGACGGAAAACCTACGTCAGTTTCACGTCAGAACAAAAATGTATACTTCAACGAAGGACCGTATGAACATCGTGATCGCTTTCAGTTATAGAAGTGACACTTTGCTTTCACTGCTCTCAAGAGGATCCCAAGCAGCATCAAGGTGACAGGCATTAGTTCATTTTTTTACGCATCTTCTAGGAACAAGGGTTTCTACAAAGTCGGGCATGTTTGCCATTTATGTAAGCAACTTATATGTGAATTCGTTTTTGCAGCATTTATGCCTTGCACACGTATCCTTCCATTCAAAAGAGCCATGCTGAGCATTGAAAATGCTTTGGCCACTAAGTGTAGATTTAGTGGAGTACTATGCGAGAGCACCTTAGCTTGAGGAAAGCAGAGGAGTTGTTTGTCAAAGCACAGATCACTCCAAGAATAACTGATTTCTGGGCAAGCATTTTCAGGAAGAAAATTGGATATATAAAGCACAATATCATTTTCTTCTACAGTAGATCGGAAGAACTAATGTTGGTCATCTATTTGCATGCCAATCAGTTCAAAAATCCCACCTGCTCATTCCCCCCTGCTGTTTGAGACAGTTTGCGTCGGTTTTTGATTATTTGACAATTATTAACTGTCATTTAGTAACAACTCGAGTCTTATTTTGTAATAGTCTATATAGGTTTTTCAGGAATCATTTAAGGCCAAGTGCAGATATTGTGCATGCAAAGGGGGTCATTCGCAACTACCTCTTAAGCATATTTTGGGCCAAAATCCTGCCATTGAAATTTGGATTAAGGAAAAAATGTGCTCAGGCATTTTCACAGTAATCCTCTGCCAAAGCCACAAATATCTAAATTTGTCTCACACAAGTGCAGGTAAATTCTTAGAGGGCACAAATCACCATGACCTGCTCTTGCATTCATCATATTTGAAACTGCACATGGGCAAATGGTTGAAAGGGTATTGCACTGTCAAAGCTTGTGGTGTGCAAATTCACTGACTTGAGTGCAAAAAGCACAGGAGAAATATAGTAAAGGTACATTATGATTTGCATACAGTTAATGGTCACAAACCATTGATGGGATTCCAGCAGCCAAAAGGGAGTGATATTCACTTGCAAAGTGAAAGTTGTCCTTGAGGGATAAGATTCACTTTGTTAATGCAGAAGGTAGGCATTTGAAGGATCACAAGCTGAGGCCTGCTGATGTATATCAGCTGTCCCTTGCTGGGGCCCTTCTCTGTATTCACATCCCAGTTGGTGGGATCTGCGGAGGAAATCCTGTCTTATTAATATAAATGATACAGAATCTCTGTGAATCATACTGAATGGCCTTTTCCGCATGCAACGGATTAGTACGTTTGTGGCAGACTGGGGCTGTTTTATGACCCAATTTTTAATGCATCAGGCCACAAATTTTTTATGGTAGTGGTACATACATACACAAATGTGGCTGTGTTGTTATAAGCGTCTCATACTAACAGACACTGTCCAGTGGGGCAGCAAAGGTGAGGCAGTATGACAACCTAATGGCCGCCCCAGGACCACCACTAAAAATTTAAAGAGATCATGACATCTTTGATCATGGGATAGGTTTTCATTGGTGAGTGAACAACCAGAAATTCCTGAAGCAAACCTTGTGTATTCCACAATGAGACAATTATATACAATTGTCACATAGACACAGTATAGCATGTGTGTAAATATATATATATATATATACACATTACCTACTGGCGGTCGCCAGTAGGTAGTTATAGTTAGGACCTATTTTCCATAGGAAATTCTCAACATTCTATTTCCAATAACTTTAACGCCGGTTGATGAATCTACGCGAAATTTTCAAAACTCGTGGGGCGCTCCGGTCTGCTCCTATCCTGAAAGTTTCGGGGTGATTCGGCAAGCGGGGCCGAGAAAAAGGGGGTCCCAAAACATGTTTTCCCCATGCAATTTTCCATAGGAAACTTTAGACACGGCTACAGCCCGAACTGCTGAACGGAATTGCACCAAATTTGGCAAAGAGGTAGTTCTTGGTTCAGAAAGAACCCTTTTTGTTAAATGGTGTAAATCCGTTCAGTAGTTCCTGAGAAATTTGAAAAAGAAAACATATCGATATCTGGGCGGAGCCTAACCACACATGTCATCGTGAGATCTGATTGGCTGTCAGCACTTCATCCTGGAATTGCTGGCAGCCATCTTGGGACCAATATAAATGATAGTACCCCATTGAAATGCATTGTAGTGAATCGAAGATTTTGAGGGTTACCAAAAGGAGAACTATAAAGGGTGATAACAGACTTTAGTTACATTAGAATTCATTTGTTGATGGTACCATACTAATTTCAGGAATTGTGGTGTGTTCTAAGGCGATTTTACCCTGTGAAAAACCTTCTGCTGGGATATCATGAATCATGTTTGAGAGAAAACTATTTTCACATGCTTGTCCCATACAGTTTTGGAAGGTGCTCCAGAAGCTAAAATGAGAGCATATTTTCTGTAAATTCACATTATCTTTCTCAGTCATGTGAGAATGAAGTCTGACATTCTCAGTAAAACATGTACATCCAACAAGGGCAGAGACTGTCAGTTGATTCCTTTGTGTTCTACTGCAGCTTCCCAGAGTGTTCTAAAGAACAACTAGAGTGCTAACAGCCTTACTTATGACAAAAGTATGGCACACCTGAAGCCATCTTGATTGGAATAAACTGGTAACACTTAAAACATTTAATTTAAAAAGGAACAAAATGAGGGGGTTCATTTTGCCATAGAAATTATGGTTAGTGCTGTAGAAAGAAAAATTAGGACATGTTTTAAGTGAGATCTCAAATATCTTCCTGTTATATTTCAACAGGAGCAGCCTGTCAGTTGATGCCTTTGTGTTCTACTGCAGCTTCCCAGAGTGTTCTAAAGAACAACTAGAGTGCTAACAGCCTTACTTATGACAAAAGTATGGCACACCTGAAGCCATCTTGTTTGGAATAAACTGGTAACACTTAAAATATTTAATTTAAAAAGGAACAAAATGATGGGGTTCATTTTGTCATAGAAATTATGGTTAGTGCTGTAGAAAGAAAAATTAGGACATGTTTCAAGTGTGATCTCAAATATCTTCCTGTTATGTTTCAACAGGAGCAGCCTGTCAGTTGATGCCTTTGTGTTCTACTGCAGCTTCCCAGAGTGTTCTAAAGAACAACTAGAGCGCTAACAGTCTTACTTATGACAAAAGTATGGCACACCTGAAGCCATCTTGATTGGAATAAACTGGTAACACTTAAAACATTTAATTTAAAAAGGAACAAAATGAGGGGGTTCATTTTGCCATAGAAATTATGGTTAGTGCTGCAGAAAGAAAATTTAGGGCATGTTTTAAGTGAGATCTCAAATCCTCTTCTATTTCATTAGAAAATTCTGACATGCAGACTGAAACAATCACTTTCAATACCAGCAGTAGACTTCCAGTTAACTCCCTGGTGAGCAGTAGCTTTACTACAGTGATCTAATGAACAACTAGAGTGCTAACATTCTGAATTTATGGCAAATGTGTGACACATCTGAATGCCTTCTTGATGGAATCAAAGTAAAAAACTGAAAGCATTTCCTACTGAGGAGACTGCAGTAAATGACGAAATTAGGAAACTTCATAACAAATAAGTCTCCCAAGATGGCCACCAGAGAAAAAAGAGCCCAAATGTAGCACAAATATCACCCAGATGTAGCCCACATATAGCCCAATGACAGAAGTGTGCAAAACACTTTTTATTTTTAGTTTTTCTGCAGTTTTATATAGTGCAAACTGGTCAGGTATTGGAGCGTTACATCTTACTTGGACCCCTTATTGCGTATTTTGCACGAAGTACATGAGATTGATCTTGCGAAACATTGAACTTTACGATTCTGTTAACCTTAAGTTGCTCTGAACCGGGCTTTGTAACACCCGTTTTTACCTACTGGTTTTAATTAATTCTCACTGTATTGTATTAGGAAAGAGGATTTACTGTTTTTATGTATACTTTTATGATCTATGTTTCTAAATCAGATCAAATAAAGTTTAATGAATTCTATGGCAGGACGGAGGCGAGGATTATGCATATCTTTCCTCACTTTATTTGCATAGCAGTTCAAAGAAAACGTAACACAACAATCATTAAACAAAAGACTACACAACCCATGAACCATTAGGGGGTAGTCTCCAAGGCAACTATAGTCCAATCATATCACAGTCCATCGTATATAATATCGTGACGTCCCTTCCGCTTCCTCTTTCTTCACTGCTCGTCAGTTAAGTGCATTCCTTACATTCTTGGCTTAATCTGACGTTGTTGCTGTTTGTATAGCGGTTTCTTGTGCACGTTATTAGCATTATTGCCTTGGTATTGTTTCATATTCCCTGCGCAGCAGGCTCTTGCCCGAGCGCGTTCTCCCCCTCGCAGTTTCTCCCGCTGTGTGCTCTGCACGCGGTGAGATCCTGTCAGGCGCGTCTGGTCCGAGCGAGGCAGCTCCGTCGAGCGCTCCCGCTGGTCTTTACGCGCGTTTGGGAATCCGGTCACTCCTTTAGTGTCCGCTTGATCCCCGACCAACCCTCGCCTAATTTTGACACCGCTACGTGGTGATTTCCCCACACGGCCACGTTAGTGACCAGCGCCACCTGGTGGTGGTAATTGGTATTGCGCCTCAGTCTATTCTTATAACGGCTTCGGGGAAAGCCCAGCTGTTGGCGCACCGGCGAGGGGGCTGCCTTAAGGATTTTAAGGGCATTTGTTCTGTGCTCACACCCTCTGCTATCATGTCTTCTCCAGAAGACCATTTTTACTCCTCCTACCAGGAAGTGGAGGAGGAATGGCCCCCAACTTCTCCCTCCAGCAGTGGACCAAGCCCTCTCTCTGGCTATTTCTAGGGCGCTGGCTCCTCTTAGGGATCAGGTTGATAAGCTGGCGAAAAGCATCCCTGGGGTGTTCAGTGACCCAGATCTGGTGGTGGCGGGTCCCAGTAGCTCCCAGATGGGGAATAAAAGGGCCGTTAAGCATAACGCGGGGCACTTGGAAGGATTTGATAAACTTACGGAGACCTTCCTCAAGAGTGCGCGAACGCTAAAACATGCACCCTGCCGGGAGGAGGAGGGGCCCGGAGAAAATTGCGACACTGTCACCACTATTGTAGACCCCGACGGTGGGTTTCCCTTAGAGGGAGAGGGTGTATCGGAGGAAGATTTCTCCTCCGATGAGGATAAGGACTCGGGGCGTCCCTGGCGTCCAGAGTCCCACTCCTCTCAGTCCCCGGTTGGGGACGGGGTCCACTCGGACATGTTCGAGCCTACCCAAATTTACCATACTAGGTCGGCGGAGTGGACACCTGACGCCAAAGTGGCAGTGTATGTGGTGGGGAAAATCCATCAACCCCTTGAAAGGGCGGTCAGGAATAGGATGAGGGGAGAATGCCCCAGGCCCTCACTGAAGGGGAAGGTGGCACACACGCCTGAAATTGATGAGAAACTATGTACCTTTTTCTCCAAGTATATGAGGGATCCCAAGAAAGGAATTGATAGGTCTTGGACGTGGTAGGGCCCTTGACCCAAATTATTCAATTGACGGAGCGTTCCAAAGAGTCAGGATCCCCTTTGTCCACGGATATTGTGGCTGGTTGGGCGCACTACCCTAAACCCTAAAACACTACCCCCTCCACTACCCCAACACCACTGCACTACCCTAAACCCTAAAACACTACCCCCAGCACGACACCCTACACTACCCCAACACCACTGCACTACCCTAAACCCTAAAACACTACCCCAGCACGACACCCTACACTACCCAAACATAACTGCACTACCCTAAACCCTAAAACACTACCACCAGCACGACTCCCTACACTACCCAAACACCACTGCACTACCCTAAACCCTAAATCTACCCACAGCATAACCCCCTACACTACACAAATACCACTGCACTGCCTTAAACCCTAAAACACTACCCCCAGCACGACCTCCTACACTACACAAACACCACTGCACTACCCTAAACCCTAAATCTACTCCCAGCATGACCCCCTACACTACACAAACATCACTGCACTACCCTAAACCCTAAAACACTACCCCCAGCACGACCCCCTTCACTACTTAAACACAACTGCACTACCCTAAACCCTAAAACACTACCCCCAGCACGACCCCTTCACTACCCAAACACAACTGCACTACCCTAAACCCAAAAACACTACCCCCAGCACGACCCCTACTCTACCCAAACACCACTGCACTACCGTAAACCCAAAACACTACCCCAGCACTACCCCCTACACTACCCAAACACCACTGCACTACCCTAAACCCTAAAACACTACCACCAGCATGACCCCCTACACTACACAAACACCACTGCACTACCCTAAACCCTAAAACACTACCCCCAGCATGACCCCCTACACTACACAAACACCACTGCACTACCCTAAACCCCCCTACACTATACAAACACCACTGCATTACTCTAAACCCTAAAACACTACCCCTAGCACGACCCCCTCACAACACAAACACCACTGCACTACCCTAAACCCTAAATCTACCCCCAGCATGACCCCCTACACTACCCAAACACCACTGCCATACCCTAAACCCCTACACTACCCAAACACCACTGCACTACCCTAAACCCTAAAACACTACCCCAGCACTACCCCCTACACTACCCAAACACCACTGCACTAACATAAACTCTAAAACACTACCCCCAGCACAACCCCCTACACTACACAAACACCACTGCACTACCCTAAACCCTAAAACACTACCCCCAGCATGACTCCCTACACTACCCAAACACCACTGCACTACCCTAAACCCTAAATCTACCCCCAGCATGACCCCCTACACTACCTAAACACCACTGCACTACCCTAAACCATAAAACACTACCCCCAGCATGACCCCTACACTACACAAACACCACTGCGCTACCCTAAACCCTAAAACACTACCACCAGCATGACCCCCTACACTACTCAAACACCACTGCACTATCCTAAACCCTAAAACACTACCCCAGCACGACCCCCTACACTACCCATACACCACTGCACTACCCTAAACCCTAAAACACTACCCCCAGCACGACCCCCTACACTACTGCACTAACCTAAACCCTAAAACACTACCCCCAGCATGACCCCCTACACTACCCAAACACCACTGCACTACCCTAAACCCTAAAACACTACCCCCAGCACGACCCCCTACACCACCCAAACACCACTGCACTACCCTAAACCCTAGAAAAGAAACCCCCACCCCATGCCCAATCCCCCTTACCTCTCACTCTTCGTGGTTCCTCTCTCCTCGTGGTTCCTGCTTCACGTCGTCTCTGAGGTGCGGTGCACGTCGTTGTGAGGAAACGGAACAGCCTCTGTTTCCTTACAGCGACATGGATCGTCTACATGTTTTTTAGAACGCATGGTCATTTACCATACATACCTTTACAACAAAATTCGTTGTAAAGGCATGCGTGGTAAATGACCATGCGTTCTAAAAAATGCGTAGTAATGACTTCGTGATGTACAACGCATGCGTGGTAATGCATGCGTTGTAATGGTATCGCAAAGTAAAAAAGTCGTTGTAACGGCTGTTTACCGATCGAAGCTGGCCCCTGTTCTTCAGTGAGACGTTTATTTGATTAATTAGGAGGAAGGAATATGGTTTTTTTACCGAAAAGTGCATTCCCGGCTGTTGTATTGTGAAAGTGTCCGCGTGGCCTGGTTTCACTTCCGGTGAGAGAGTGAAAGAGTCTGTTTGGATCTAAAGGAGTTCTGTTGTTGGACGGGGCCGGCGCGACATGTCATCAGAAAACATAGCTAATGGAAAGCGTCCTCCCTGAAGTGTGGAGCAGTGCCATGAGAGGTCAACGAGTGTGCGTCCCACCGCAGTATGACCGTACCGCGTGACCCATGTGCCGCCTCTAGGGTACGGGAGGCAGAAGCGGCATCGCAGGTCCTCTTGAAGACCGTTGTAGCACTAATTCTACATTTTGGTACTAGGGCATTTTAACTTCGTTGTTCCTGCCAGATACAAAGAGAAGATCCTGTGTTATTCAGTGCCCTCGTTACCTTTTTTGTGGGTTGTGGTGCTTGTAACTTCGCTGCCCCGTCGGTGCACACGACTGGGCACCCCACCTCATGTGCCATCTGCAGGGCCTCTGCCCTCGGATCACTGGTTTCGGTTTCTGGAGTGGCAACATAAACAGTTGCTCCCAAAGGACTAGCCTGAACACTTAGGTGAATATCCCCTGCACCAGCATTCCACGGAAATTCTTTCCTAGCTCTCCCACGTCAACGAGGACGTCATAATAGCACGGCTCCGCTCGCGACACCGTATGACGTCATCGGAGCCATAAGAGGACCTCGTCAGCGTGCTGACGTCAGTTCCACCCATTTTTTCCGTGCCACCGAGGCAAACAGGGGACCGAGACATTTTCACATGTATACATAGTATAATAAATATATATATATTCACTGAAAAAACCATAGGTTTCAGGCACGTTATAGTTAGAAATTAGCATTTAAAAAACCTTAGAAATTCACTGAAAAAACCATAGGTTTCAGGCACGTTATAGTTAGAAATTAGCATTTAAAAAACCTTAGAAATTCACTGAAAAAACCATAGGTTTCAGGGGCGCTATAGTTAGTTGGACATTTTACTCGTACAAAACCATAGAAATTCCCCCATTATAGTTAGTTCAGCTAACTATAACTCGCGCGCCCGCAATGCACTGCTGATGACGTCACATATTACATCACTCATGACATGGTCAGTGACATCACTCATGACATCACTGACATCACTGATGACATCACTGATGACATCATCCAGTGAATGTGTGTTTTTCTGAAAATTAAATATGTTTTATATATGTATATCTCAAGGTCGATGGAAGAATAAATGGGTATATAAGTATCTAAATGGATGATTTTGTTTTGTAAAATTGATTGTATAACTGACTAAGTGTATCTTAGTGAATACATGGGTTAGTGAGTAATGTTTAAATATGAAAATATCTGTATCAGTCTCTCACTTTGTGTATAAGTGGCTGCATGGGTTGGTGAGTAGCTACATGAGTGTCTATATGGGTTATTAGTTGGTTTTTGAGTATCAGTATGAGTGTCTGTATGGTTCGGTGGGGGTATTACTTAGTGCATAGATGCATGAATGAGTGACTCACTGTTTGTATGTGTTGAAGACAGCATGTGTGCAGGACTGTATAGGTGGATGAGTATGTGTATGGGTGTGTTAGTGAGTGAATGACTGTCTCAATAGTGTCTTTACGAGTAACTACATATGTTTTAAACTAGTATATGTGAGTATTGGTGTATATAAGTGAGTATATGTGAGAGTGAGAGATTGGAAGAGTTCCTGTACAAATAAGTAGGTGTTTCTATAAGTGATTGTTTAAGAGAGTAAGTATGTGTAAGTTTCTGTAGAAGTGCGGTAAAGTGTGTATAACTGTATATGCAAGTAAATGGATGTTTGATACTTTGTTTGCATGTGTGACTATGTGTGTGAGTAACTCTATGGATGAGTGGCGGTGTGTAACAGGATGTATAGGTGTATGAGTACATATGATGAGTGAGTACATGTATGAGTGACTGTATAGGGACTGTTGGTGAATGAGTGGATGTGTGTGTAGATCTTGGAATTACTGAATAGGTGTGTTGTAACTGGTATTGGTATGTCCATTGTTTTGAAAATGTTAGTTTGTATTTTTGAGTGTGTGTATCAAAGGTTATATTAGGGTGAGAGGAGGTCTGCCACTCTATCACAAGGATGATGTCATCAGTGATGTCATTTGAGATGTCATCAGTGATGTCATGAGTGATGTCACTGACCATGTCATGAGTGATGTAATATGTGACGTCATCAGCAGTGCATTGCGGGCGCGCGAGTTATAGTTAGCTGAACTAATTATAACGGGGGAATTTCTATGGTTTTGTATGAGTGAAATGTCCAACTAACTATAACGCCCCTGAAACCTATGGTTTTTTCAGTGAATTTCTAAGGTTTTTAAATGCTAATTTCTAACTATAACGTGCCTGAAACCTATGGTTTTTTCAGTGAATATATATATATATATATTCACTGAAAAAACCATAGGTTTCAGGAACGTTATAGTTAGTTGGACATTTCTCTCGTACAAAACCATAGAAATTCCCCCGTTATAGTTAGTTCAGCTAACTATAACTCGCGCACCCGCAATGCACTGCTGATGACATCACATATTACATCATTCATTACATGGTCAGTGACATCACTGATGACATCACTGATGACATCTCAAATGACATTACTGATGACATCATCCACGTGAAAATCTGATGCACCTCCTCACAGTCTAATATAACCTTTGATACACCCACTGTAAAATACAGACTACCATTTTCGAAACCATCGACACACCAATACCAGTTACTACATACGCACTCACTGATTCCTAGGTCTACACACACATCTCCTCACCCATACAATCACTCATACATGCAGTCACTCATCAATACAGCACTATCATAAGCACTCATACACCTATACAGACACTCACACACCACCACTCATCTAGAGTTACTCACACACCTAGTCAGTCATGCAAAGAATCAAACACACTTCCATTTACTGACCTATACAGTTATACACACACCACTTATTCAAACAGAAACAAACGCATACTTACTCTCTTATACAATTACTGATACAAGTACACACTCATCCATACAGCCACTCTCACAATCACTGACTCTCACGTATAGTCATTTATATACTCCAACTCTCACATACACTGCCTTTTACATATGTAGTTAGTTGGACATGTACCACTGAGACATCCATTCACTCAACCAAAACACCCATACACACACTCACCCATCCATACAGCTGTTTCCACATGTACTCTTGAACCCATACACACAGTGAATCAACCACTCAAACATCTATGCACAGAATCACACACCTCTCACCCACCCACACACACACTCAGGCACCCATACAAATACTCAGGCAACCAATCGATAACCCATATAGACACTCATGTAGCTACTGACCAACCCATGCAGCAGCTTACACACCAACAGACAGACTGATACAGACATTCACACAGTTTAGTCACTAACCCATGCATTCAGTAAGACACATGTAATCACTCACTTAAACAGTCAGTCACGCACCTACTAAATCCTCCATCCAGACACTTATACAACCAATCATTCTTCAAAACACCTTGGCATATATATAATACATATTTAAACTTTAAAGGAAAACACAGTCACTGGATGATGTCATCAGTGATGTCATTTGAGATATCATCAGTGATGTCACTGACCATGTCATGAATGATGTAATATGTGACGTCATCAGCAGTGCATTGCGGGTGCGCGAGTTATAGTTAGCTGAACTAACTATAACGGGGGAATTTCTATGGTTTTGTACGAGAGAAATGTCCAACTAACTATAACGTCCCTGAAACCTATGGTTTTTTCAGTGAATTTCAATGGTTTTTTAAATGCTAATTTCTAACTATAACGTACCTGAAACCTATGGTTTTTTCAGTGAATTTCAATGGTTTTTTAAATGCTAATTTCCAACTATAACGTCCCTGAAACCTATGGTTTTTCAGTGAATTTCAATGGTTTTTAAATGCTAATTTCTAACTATAACGCCCCTGAAACCTATGGTTTTTTCAGTGAATTTCAAAGGTTTTTTAAATGCTAATTTCTAACTATAACATACCAGTCGCGTTTCCAGAGTGGTGGAGAAAGGTGCGCGTGGCCTGCGAAACACCTCTTAGCAATCCCACTGTGTGGGATTTACTGGAGGTAACAGGAGGAGTAGTTAGCCCCCAACGTCAACCTTGGCGGCCAACTATCCCTTTTATTACCACCAGTAAGTCCCACACAGCAGGATTGCTAACTTCTTATATCAGGCCCCGCCCCCTCCCTGCACCACTGTGCAAACGTGCCCCCTAGCACGTTGTAAGTTGGGGGATTAAGTCCCCTTGAATCCTGAGGGTCCATGGGGGCCAACTAGCCCACCAGGTACCTCCAGGAAGCGGCACAGAGCTGCTTTGCAGAGAGGTGGTCCAGGGCCACGCTCCTTTTTACACCTCTCTGCAACGCAGCTCTGTGGCGCTTACTGGAGGTACCTGGTGGGCTAGTTGGCCCCCAGGGACCCTCAGGATGACTTAATCCCCCAACTTAAAACACGCCACAGGACGTGTTTGCACACATGTCACATCAGGCCCCGCCCCCTCCCTTCACCACTGTGCAAACGCGCCCCGTGGCGCATTTTAAGTTAGGGGATTAAGTACCCTTGAATCCTGAGGGTCCCTGGGGTCCAACTAGCCCACCAGGTACCTCCAGTAAGCACCACAGAGCTGCGTTTCAGAGAGGTGTAAAAAGGGGCGGGGCCTCGGACCACCTCTCTGCAACGCAGCTCTGTGGCGCATACTGGAGGTACCTGGGGGGCTAGTTGGCCCCCAGGGACCCCCAGTATTCAAGGGGAATTAATTCCCCAACTTACAACGCGCCATGGGGCGCGTTTACAGAGTGATGCACTGAGGGGGCGGGGCCTCCGGCGCGATGCCGTTTTTAAAAAATTATTTTATTTTTTAGAAGGGGGGGCTGTGTGGCCCCCCTTCTTTTCCTATCTTTTGGGCCCTGGGGACCCCATCCCCCAGGGCCTGACCCCTAACTTGTTTATTGTTTTTAAAAAATAAGGGAAGGAGGCCGCGTGGCCCCCCTCCTGAGGCCATTTTCGGCCCCGGGGACCCCATCCCCCGGGGCATGGCCAGTATTTAAATTTTTTTAAAAAATATTTGGAGGGGGGCCGCGTCGCCCCCCTCCTCAGGCCATTTATGGCCCCGGGGACCCCAACCCCCGGGGCAGGCCTTTCCTTTTTTTGGTGGGGGGGAGGGGGGCCGCGTGGCCCCCCTCCCGGGCCACTTCTAGCCCCGGGGACCCCATCCCCCGGGGACTGGCCACTCCGTTGGGGACCGTGGGGGGAGCCCCAATGCCCCCACAGTCCCGCCGGCTCCCCGCCTCCTGCGGAAGCCGGCATTGCTTTTCCACAAGGGGAGCTGCTGACATGCAGCTCCCCTTGTGGAAAAGCAATCTGCTTTGGATTTTGGAAGCGAAAATCCAAACCAGTGTTTGCTATGACAGGGTGGGAGCCGCACGGCTCCCGCCCTGCCATAGCAAACAGCAGTGTCCCGGGGTGGGCACCCGGGACACTGCAGGAGCCGGCCCTGGGGGGTTGCGGTCCCCAGGGCCATCAAGGGCTTCCAGGAGGGGGCCCGCGGCCCCCTCCCTACCAGCGCAAAGCCCCGGGGAGGTGGTGGTCCCCGGGGCTCGGGGGTCCGTAACGGACCCCCGCATTTCCATATTTAGTGCCCCGGGGAGGTGGTGGTCCCCGGGGCGTGTGGGGGGCTCAAGCCCCCCCACACAGGTTTTTAAAAAAAAAAAATAGAGCCCCGGGGAGGTGGTTGTCCCCGGGGCGTGTGGGGGGGCTCGAGCCCCCCCACACAGGTTTAAAAAAAAAACAAATAGAGCCCCGGAGAGGTGGCGGTCCCTGGGGCAGCGTGGGGGGGATTGGGACCCCCCCACGCATTTTATTTCACAGCCCCAGGGAGGTGGCGGTCCCCGGGGCTGCGGGGGCCCCCGCGGGCCCCCGCTAATTAATTGGCAGTGTTCCCGGGACCTTGCCTGCCCAGGGGCTTTTTGAAAACGAAGCGCGCCAGCCCGCGCTTCGTTTTTTTAAAATAATTTCGGCGGGATTTGCAACCCCAATGCGATTTCCGCCGAAATAATTTAAAAAAATGCTTTTTTTGGCCCTGGGGGTCCTTGTGGGACCCCCTGAGCAGGCCTAGGGGGTCAGGGTGTTTCTACCCTGCCCCCTTTTATTGTTTTTTAACCTCTTTTTTCTGTTTTCTTGTGACTCGGTTCTACCGAGTCACAAGATGGCTGCTAACACTTCCTGGTTTGGAGTGTTGGCAGCCAATTAGATTGAAGCTCGTGGTCGGGAGGGTTCCCGAACCCTCCTCGGCCACAGATATCGAAACTTTTTCTTTCTTTAATTTCTCAGCAACTACTGAACGGATTTACACCATTTAACAACAAGCATTGCCATAGCCAATAGGTCTCGCTTTTGGGACCTTATAAGTATTTAGTTATGCAGCACAATATCCTTGGTGCAACAACATCAACTGTTGCATGGCTAAGCATTTATAAGGTCCCAAAGGCGAGACCTATTGGCTATGCCAATGCTTGTTCTAAGAGGGCTGTGCCTAGGCTTATGCATAGCTGCCAAGAGGCGACTCGGACTTTCACGCTCATCTATCCCTATGGTAACATTTTCAGGGTGATTACATCAGAAAAAGGAAATAGGTTTGTGACATTCCATAAAAAGTTGTTAAGCGTTGCAAGTTTTTTAACACCTGCTCTAGACTATTAAACTATGAAAAACGGAATAATTGCTAAAATAACCAATTACAATGATATTATGATTTATTCTACTCACGATAATAAGTGTAACTCACAATACCACACGCAAGTCATTGAAATGTCACACATTACTACGCTCATAACATGGAAACGTCACTCATAAAAACAGTGACAACCTAGCAGCAAGGATAACGTAGGTCCTAAAAGCAGGTCTCGAAACACCTGGAGTACCTGTGGGTCACCCCACTACAAATGCGGTAAGAAAATGCAAATTAAGGAGGGTAACCAACCGCGGGTCAATTGACAGGTCTATCTTTCAGTAGCTCCCCCAACCCCTCAGAGCCACTTACCACCACTTGCTTTTTGAACCGTAGATTTTTGAGTAGGTGTGGCTCTTCGCTCTATTTTTGATTGTTTGTTTTGTTCAACTACATTTGAGTTTCCACTATCTCGGCAGAAAGATGGCGGCTGCTGTGGCCGCACAATAGCAGGCGGCAATGACGTGACTTCCGGTCTCGCTCTACCAATCGGACAGGGTTTTGTGGCGCCTCAATTATCGTGCGCGAGCTTTCTACTTCTGATGGCGAACGGCGGTATTATATAAAGATGTTCATCGGTACACAGATATCAATGTCACCAATGTAGAATAGACTGATGCCAACCAAT
Source organism: Calotriton arnoldi (assembly GCA_963921515.1). Classification (NCBI taxonomy): domain Eukaryota; kingdom Metazoa; phylum Chordata; class Amphibia; order Caudata; family Salamandridae; genus Calotriton; species Calotriton arnoldi. Next base: position 833,617 of record CAWUFW010001528.1, on the reverse strand, counting down.
CTGTGCCAGCCTGTTGGAGAGGATTGATAATGAAAAGAGGGCAGTAGGAGTGCTGCAATTGTTAATTGGTTTAGTTGTTTATGGATGGGTGGAAGCTACACAAATCAGAATAGCTGCTGTGTGAAGGGGCCATGTCTCATATCAGGCACCTTCTGTTACTCCAGGCTTTTAGAATTATACGTGTTGGCACTTCAGACCCCATACTCGAAATCAACGAACTCCGAAGTTTCCCAGCTTCGTAGGGTGAGAAGCTTATCCATCCCTTTTTTCCAGTTTTTTTTGCATTTTGATATATGTAATCATGTTGATCCCATTATAAAACCAGTAATACAATTCAAAGAATGTAAAGAATAAACCTTTCGAGGATGAGGCACTTGACATAGGACCTGAAAAATTGATAAAAGTGGGGCTAAAAGTTCCAGAATCCACCTAGTTGTTCAGGAGAAATCATCACAAGTTGAAGGCATTGTCATCAAATAGGGTTACTTGACAGCTGTGAAGCAATGAATGTGGCAGGTGTTAGAGGATGATACTGCAACATAAATAACTCACCACTAATCCTTTATGGGTTCGGGAGTAGCGTGATACTTGTCGGAAAAAGCGCTTTCACGCCTCGTCAGGGGTAGTAAGCGCTATATAAATGCAACTACAATACAATGAGGCTGGCATCGCAACTCGTCCGACTGCCGCCAGAGGAAAGGTGCGGCCTAATCTCCCAGGGCCGGCTCCGGGGACGGGGTGCTGACTGAAGGTGGCAGCAGCTGCAGAACATGGCCAAGAGGAGTGGCGTCTCCGCTGAGGCAACATTCAACAGCTTTTGGGGTGGTAGAATTGTTTCTCAGCATGCCACCTATCATTGAATAAAAAGGGAATCCAAACAGTAGTGTCCATGGAGGTTCCCTCAGCATCTTGAGAGTGGCATCAAACTGGATGGGAGATGCATTTTGTTAGTATCCAAAGGGCAGTTTGTTAAGGATGCCACATGGATAACAAGCGCGCGCGCCTCGCACTGCAGCAGGGGGGGGAAGAGGAGGGGACCTGCGCGATTCCCTTGCGGGAGCGAGCGGTGCCAGGAGCGATAATTGCTACCATATGGCGCCAGCTGCTCGCTCCCGCAAGTGAATCGCCAAACGTGCACGCGTTGCCATTGAAGGCAATGGAATGCGTGCACGTTTTTGGCTGAAAAGCCGAATCGATTACAAAAGGTCTTTTTACCTATGCAGCGCATGCGCGCTGCGTAGGCGAGACCTAAAAAGGGATCTTTCTGAATCAAGACCTACCTTTTTGCCAAATTTGGTGTAATTCCGTTCAGCAGTTCGGGCTGTAGCTTTGTCTAAAGTTTCCTATGGAAAATTACATGGGGAAAACACGTTTTGGGACCCCCCTTTTTTCTCGGCCCCCGCTTGACGAATCAACCTGAAACTTTCAAGACAGGAGCTTACCGGAGCGCCCCACTAGTTTTGAGAATTTCGCGAAGATTCATCAAACGGCGCCAAAGTTATTGGGAAAACAAAAACGCTTTTCCTATGGAAACTAGGTCCTAACTATAACTACCTACTGGCGACCGCCAGTAGGTAATATATATATATATAATATAATATAATCAAACACATTGTGGGTTATATGCACACAATGTTGCAAATAAAAACGAGGAATTTTTTGGTGCGGTCCTTCAAAAGATATACATGTATTTAGACATTAAGTATTTGTTTGTATAGTACTGAGCAAACATATGATGATGTGACTGTCACCTTTTACGTAACTTAGGACTTTTTCTACCTTCATTACTGGTATGAATATATTTGCATTTTTATCACGTGTTTTCACTGTGTCACTATATATGAGTTCTGATAGGTCCAGCGCGCCATGTGATCAAGACCGCGGAAATGCGGTCGAAACGCGTCAGGCTGGGCAGTTGCTTGAAACATTTGATGCACTTGTAACTGCAAATAAAAGGATTTGTTAATTTCCACATTGTGGTCCGTACCTGTTTGGTTGCTGAAGAAGGAATCTATTACAGGACTGTGGTTATCGTATTAATTTCGACGAAGTACGGCTGTCTTCGTTGTTACGGACCCTCCCTCCACACAGTGGCTGACCGGCAGACAGCTGACATCGCGGAAGTGATTGCTTGCTAACCCGGAAGGGGTATTTTCCGTGTCAGCCCCCCGCAGTTCACGTACTGGATTTCGTAGTTTGACTTTCCCCAAGGATACATCGTATGGATCGGAGGAGTCGAAGGACGCTAATGGTACCGAAACGGTGTTCCGAAGGGTAAGCGGCTCGACTGATTATTGTATGAACATTGCGGGTGGCAGGGATAGTGGAAAGTGATATTGCGCCAGACTTGAAGGTTTGTTTGGCATACCGTTGATATATTGCAGGACATTCATTATAAGATGATATCAACAGCTGACACGCTGCGGGACCGAGAAGCCGCAGCAGACGCCCTCTTTCTTAATATACCCGAAGTAGAAGTAGCGCAGAGAGGTCACATTACCAACTCGAACACCAACAATAACGTTAAGACTCTGCTTAAAAAATTAGAAAAATTGCTCCGCACCGAGATGACTAAATGGTGGGAAAAGAAGTCCTTAGAGAAATACAAGGAGGCGGGAAGGGTCCCGCGAGGTTTACGTGTTATGATTGCCCCTTCATTTGAAAATCCCAATCCTTTGATGTTGAAGGAGTGGGCGACGAATAACTTGGATGCATCGATGAATATGGTGATCATTCTGATAAAATATGCTGAAATAGATAGAGTTGAATTTCTCAAAGATATAGATGGAGTAAATGCTATGCTGGAAGCAAGTGAACACAAAGATCAGGTCCGGAAAGGGCGAGAGGAAATCGAAACACGACTAAGAAAACATGAAGAAACTATTAAAGCAAGAAAGATTTTCAAATTTGCAAGGGACAAGCGCGATTATGAAACAGGACGCATTTTTACTTTTTCGAAGAAATTTGATAATATAAAAAGGCGAGCACTTGTCAATCAAGGTAACAAGATCAGTTCCTCCTCATCAACAGCCCAAGTTGATCTACAATCTTCTAATGCTGAAACCAGCACTGCCGAAAGCAGCATCGATTCTGATGATGGCATTAGCAGTAAAACTATGCAATTGCCAACTAATTTTGCACCAGGAGAAGAGCTGAATTTTTTAGTGGAGGACCGTCGCCAAACACTGAGACCGCGCAATCCTGTGCAGAAACAAGGAGAAGGAGGAACCAGCACAGGAAACAGAGGCGGAAACTCAGGCTACAGAGGCAGAGGCAAGAGAACCAAAAACTAGGCTCAGAAGTAATTGAATCTGATAATACAGTAATCAATCTATCAGAAAGTTTTGTCAACTGCGGAAAAACAGCTGCTAGCACTTGGCTTATCTTATTGTCCCACTAATTGTTTCAAGTATACCCAAACAAGGGTAGATGTCTTCAAATTCATTCGCAAACTTAAACTCCGGAAACACTTTCAACTCAGAAATGCTTTGGAAATTGCTTCTAACATCAGGCCACCTCCGGGACTGTGTTCCACTTTACAAGCATCAGATATTGGTACACTGAGGTTAGTACAATCATTGGCCGTTGATGATGATACAGTATCCAATTCTACTCAGGAAGACTTACGTGAACTTGACATTACATGCAACAGTCCCGCGATCAGCCCTTTTCGACCACCCTCTACTTTTATCCCAATGATGCCGAGGGATGCCATTGATGTTTTCAGTGAGTGTGTTATTGAGGACTTGAAAAAGTTAAATCGAACTGTCATACAACAAACTAGACAACGAAAATATTCTGAAATTCAATACTCTAAACTCATTCACAAATTACAAGAAAACACAGAACTCATCATCAATAAGGCAGATAAGGGAGGTAATATTGTGCTGTGGCCGAGGACACTTTACATGGAAGAAGCTTTGTGCCATCTCAATGATGCTGAATGTTACAGAAAAGCCAGCTTTCAAGAATTAAGACAAATTAAAGACACTGTTTTTACCAAGTTGGCCCAATGGAAACGTGTGGAATTGTTGACTAAAAATGAATACTGTTTTTTGAAAAATGAATATCCTATCACTCCAGTACTATACTTCATCCCAAAAGTTCATAAAAATGTGGTACCGGTACCAGGTAGACCGATAATTTCAGCACAGAAAAGTTTGTTGGAAGCAATGTCCAAATATGCTGATTATTTCTTACATGAATTTGTAGAAAATCTACCTTCGTTTATTAGAGATACTGGTCACTTTTTAAGTAAACTTGAAAGAGTTGAATGGGAAGAAGATTGTTTTTTAATTGTTATGGATATTTGTTCACTATATACCAGCATTCCCCATTCTGATGGTATTAATGCAGTACGCTATTTTTTGGAGAAACGGAGTATTCATATGTATGATCACAACAAAATGATTTTAAGAATGATTGAAATCTGTTTAACCCACAACTTTTTTATGTTTAACAAGGAAGTTTTTCAACAGCTACGTGGGGTGGCGATGGGGGCATGCTTCTCCCCTAGCTATGCGTGTTTACACGTTGGCTGGTGGGAGGAGCATGTCCTTAGGACTACCCACAAGTCTGTTTTTGATAAACATGTACTCCATTGGTGGAGATTCATCGACGACGTTTGTCTAGTCTGGAAAGGATCTGTGGAATTGGCTGGACAGTTTGTGGATAAACTTAATGTTAACACGCTCAATCTTAAATTTACAGCCGACATCAGTAATGAGAGAGTTCAATTTTTCGATGTTGAGATATATATTAGGGATAATGCAATCCATACTAAACTACATAGGAAGATAACAGCAGGCAATTCTGTACTTCACGCAAGCAGCTCCCACCCTAACCACCTTATTCGGAGTATTCCATATGGAGAATTTCTAAGAATTAGGCGTATTTGCAGTCATGAAGAAGATCTCAAGAAGTGCCAGGCAGAAGCTTTTGAAAGATTCAGAGTTAGAGGCTACAAGACAAAAGAACTGAGGGTAGCCCTTGACAAAGCCAACAGCTATACTAGGGATGAGTGTCTATTAGCAGCAACCATTTCCAGTACCCTGCCTATTCGTACTATCAGTGATAATATCCTCAATGAAGTTGAACCTGTTAACAATATCAGATTGATAACCACCTATAGTAAACAGGAAAGACAAGTGCGTAAAATTTTATATAAAAACTGGCCGATTGTACGATCTGATATTACATTATCACAAATTCTGCCTGAGCTCCCATTACTCACGTTTAGAAGAGCACCATCAATGAGAGACGCACTTGTGAAAACGAGTCCTGAAGTAACTACATCTCGGACTTGGTTATCAGCTAGATCAGGATTTTTCAAGTGTAGTTCGTGCCGCGCTTGCAAATTTGGTAAAAATGTTACCCAATACATCACTGCTTTTAGTCCCCAACCAATCAAAATACAAGGTCACTTCACTTGTAGGACTGATTTTGCAGTGTATGTTTTGGAATGTACTTGTCATTTACTTTATGTTGGAAGTACCAAATTGCAAGTGTTTAACAGGATTCTTCAACATTTAAGAGCGGTAGTGAACTCAGATCCTAACTACCCAGTGGCACGTCACTTAAAATTGGTCCATAATAACAACCTAAACGATCTAAGTTACTATGTTATAGGTTCTATACCCAAGAGTAGCAGGGGTGGCAATAGAGAGAAAAGATTAAGACAGCTGGAATCGGAATTTATTATGCTACTTGACACTAAGATGCCAAACGGCCTTAACACCAGTGACGACTTGCATAACTTTTTATAATCTTGGATTTATGTTATTCGTGCTATTTTTATATATTGTGGGTTTTTGGATGCATTTTAACTGGTTTTATTTCTGCTTCTGCTTGGTTTTATTCTAGGTTTGCCTAGTTTTACCAGGTTTTAGCGGGGATTTTTCTAGTTTTATTTTAGCTCTTCTGACCTTTTTTTACAATATGTACCGTCCAGGCAATAATGACTTTCCTTTTTAAATGCAGCATTCTGTCTCTACATTATTTTATAAAGGCTTTTTATGTCTGATTCCATCGTAATTGATGTTATACACATGTATCATGGTGGCTTTTACTTGGTTTTTTCTTTGTTTTACTTGGTTTTACCTGGGTTCCCTGGTTTTACTGGGTTTTATGGAGTTTTTACCAGTTTTAGCTCTTTGGTTCATGTGTTTAGCAGTGTACAATAGATATTGATCTTATATAGTATACTGCCTCTACTCATAAGGATGGTTTACTTCGCATTTTTGCACCTTATTGATCTTGGTGTACATATTCATATGAATTCTGTACTTTCAAACTCATTTAATATATAAATGATCTAACTTCTGCGCTCTTTTGAAATGTTTAATATGCACTTGCACTTTATTCTGAACATTTATTGAGGGTGTCTGTGTAATGCTGCTAATTATTTATAGTATTCATTTTGACACTGCACTTTTTAAATGCACCTTTTGCACATGTATTTTATTAAATGTAACTTATTTATAAGCCAGGTAATTTACAAAGTAAAGTCCGGTACTGTTGATGGTTTTATACCGCAGGATGATGTTCTTTGAGCACTATGCTATTATTAATCAAACACATTGTGGGTTATATGCACACAATGTGAAGCCTGGGGGGCACTAGATCAGAGGAGTGGCAATTGGGAAGGGGTACACGTCAAGGGTGCCCCCTTTCGCCTTTATTGTTTGCCCTGGCCATAGAGCCCTTCGCGGTCCGGGTCAGGACTGAAATGGAACAGTGGGGAATTAAGATAGGGGACACGAGTCATATCATTTCTCTATATGCCGATGACGCTCTGTTTTATTTGGCTTCACCCCGGGATGCATTACTGGTATTGCTGCGTCAGCTGGACCGGTTTGGGAGGTCTCTGGGTTACGACTTAACCGAGCTAAATCCCTGATTTTTCCATTGGCCGGACTGACATCAGTGCCACTGGGGGATTTACCAGACCTTGGACTGCGCTGGGAACAGACAGGGTTTCGTTACCTTGGGATACAGGTGGCTCCGACGGATGCACAGGCACTTGCCCGGAATGTAGACCGCATAATCATATCATTACAACAGTCGGTGTCATTCTGGAATACTCTCCCACTCTTGCTGATGGGTAGGCTGGCCATCTCTAAGATGGTCATGCTCCCCAGGATATTATACGTACTCCAGAATTCACTGTGTCCGTTACCACCGCAAGTTTTCAAAAACTCTCAATATGTTACTCACGTCTCTGCTCTGGGCGGGCCGGCGCACTTGGGTGGCTCTCCAAACTGTTGTTGGCAGCTATGAGGAGGGCGGTCTGGAAGCACCGCGCTTCGATCTATATTATTATGCGGCCCAGTTGCAGCATGCGGCACGCTGGTTTACAGACACAGATAATTGGGAGAAACGTCTTCTATTGGATAGGGTGGATACCCGGGCGCTGCAGGAAGCGCTGATGCGGGGCGGGGGGTCGGACCCTTCTCTTCCCTATATTGTGTGACACACGGCCGGAATATGGCAGCGGTTTATTGAGAAGATCTTAAAACGGGCACCCTCTCACAGGGAGCTCCCAATATGGATACTGGCCCCCTTCATTGCTATGGAGCAGCACATGTCCTTTCAGGCTTGGAGGGAGGGCGGGTGTGAAGTCCTTGCTGATTTTTTTCCCGGCGAGACCTTCATTACCTACGAACAGGCGGAGGAGAACTTTGGCCTTGGACAAGGCCAATTCTTACATTTCCGGGGAATTCAGGATGTAGTGAAAATCATCTGGCCCCAATACCCAGATATTCCACCACTGACCCAAACACTGGATATCCTGCTCTCATGTGGTATAGGTCGCAAATTGATATCCCTGCTGTATAAAGCTATGAAACAGGATTCAGTCCCTCCGGCACCGCCGTCCCGAGCCGCCTGGGAGAAGGATCTTGGTGTCCAGCTGGAGGAGAAACAGTGGGCATGCATAGGATCCCTCACACGCAGTCTCATGCAATGCCAGGTTTAAGTTGATGCACTTCAATTTTTTGCACCGTACCTACCTGACCCCGGTGTCCCTGAAACGTATCTCTAGTGACAGGGGGGATAGATGTCCCAGGTGTGCTGCGGAGAGAGCGGGCTTTCTACACTTGGCATGGGAGTGTCCACTGGTCAGGCAGTTTTGGGTGGGAGTGGTGGGAAGGATTGTTGCTGCTACGGGACTTCAGATGAAGCTGGAACCCTTGCATTGTTTACTTGCTTTGATCCGGAAGCCCAAGGAAAAGAAACTCCCCTATAAGCTTCTACAATTGATGCTAGTGCTCGCAAGGCGCAGGGTTGCTATTACTTGGATGGGGCAAAAGGCCCCTGAGGTGCCGATTTGGCTTATAGATGTTCGTGAATGGTCCCTAGCCGAAGAGGCACACATGAAACTTACCCGAAGGGATGAAAGGCTGCAGGAGGACCTAATGGCCTGGCGAGTCATGTGCGCCTCTGGTTTGACTGAGGAGGAGTCCTCCCCGCAGGATACAACTGATAGCGAGGAGAGTGGGCTAGATATAGCTAGTGGGTTTGGGTCTAGTGGGGAGAGGGAGAGTCAACCCCGGTAGTGTCCTCGCGGGCGCTCGTTGTTCTGCCCGGTTACCCTCATCACTGTATAATGTCGGTAATT